>CM038142.1:518007193-518607193 GCA_021437245.1 Aegilops speltoides | reverse complement strand
GTAAGATCTGGACGGGGCTTTGATGGCCTTTTCCATTCTTGAAGGGAGATCAGGAGTTTGTCCTTCACAAGAACTCTGCACTGACGAACGAACTTGTTCGCAATGTTCTTAGGATCTATTGGTTCGCCATTAGTTTTGGTGGCCTCGATGTTGTATTTTACGCCCTCCTTCAACTTTTTTCCCTTGCCTCGCACTCTGCTTGTAGAAGGTTTGCTCGATCCGGAGGGCTGCAAAGAAGAAAGATCGATCTGTTAATATATCTTCAAATCATTTAAAACATGTGATGATCACCAGATGCCTGCTTATATAAATATACCTCGCCGGTCTCTGTTTTATCAAGATCAACATTTTCTTCGCCCTCATAATCATTGATTTCGTCGTCATCATAATGATTAATTTCTTCGCCATCATAATCATTAATTTCTTCGCCATCATATTCCATGACTTCATCAATTCGTTCATCGCGGTCGAATATCATATCATCACCCTCCCCGGTATTGTTCAGATATTGGGAGCCGTCATCTTCTTCATTTCGATTATCTGGCGCGCGAGGGGAACGTATGATATCGAACATGGCCTATTCTCCCTCTCTGCCGGTATTGTCTGCCATAGCTTTTATTTAACAAATCCAGAAGAAATATAAAACAATTTAGTATTGAAAAATTACAATATGCATGCATGCAATCAATAAGAGGAAATCCTGAATCATAGTACATAATATGCATCGTCTCGAGTAATATATAATCTCGAATACATTGTCTCGAATATTATATATCTAATACATCACTAGCTAGCTAGCTAATAAAGATCGAATACTACAGAATAATCCAGGCCACTCGCGGTTCCTGAGGCGCGGGCGGTGGACACCCAAAGAGAAGGAACCATCACAGGATCATAACTCCGGTCATCTCCCCAAAGACCCTGCCAGGTATTGGAGAACCTGACGTCCATAGCAGCCATGTAGCGACGGACGTGCTCGTCCTCCTCCCTGACACGGCGACGCACCACCTCCGCGGGGCTGCCCCGCCCAAGACCGAATTGGCCCACGGAACGCCACCAAAGGAGCTCGGGTCGACGATGGGACTCGGGTTCTCACTGCGGCGAGCCCTCAAGGTAGCACCTCCCAAGCCAGCCAGCAGAGCCAGTCCTGACATGGGTCCTCTCAAGCAGACGTCAGAATTTAACGGGTCGACGGCGAGGATGCGGGCCGGGCATCGTCGAGAACAAATACTATACGCCGCAAAAGTAACATTTTTTAAATGATTGGATTGTGATTTCTTATATGCAAATTCTAAATTTGTATAACTAAAATTATAAGAAACTAAAAACTAACATTTCTATAACAACTTGAAAGTAATCTAATTCATCTAGCTAAAACTAAGAGTTCTAAAATTTCTAACATTTCTGTAACATTTCTAACATTTCTATATACTATTTAACATTAATCTAATCTAATTAATTATTTCATCTAAAATATGTGTATAGAAATCCGAAAAAACAGGAAAAACTAAAAACTAAAAACTAAAAACTAAATGTGTGTGTGTGCTATGCTTCTGCTGAAAGCATGCCATGCTGTTGCTTTGATTGGAGGGAGGAGAGGGGCTGGTGAGAGGGGCTCACAGCGCGGGCGACGGCGACAGCGAGGCGACGGGACGGCGAGGTGACAGCGACGGAGAGGCGACGGCGACGGCGAGGCTGTCAGGACCCCGACTCAATGCCACATCGATCTAGCATGTAACACCTCATATCACTTTGCGGCCTCACGCACGGTATTCCCACGGGTGTCGCCTTACCTTTGCCCGGGACCGCTTATGCCTTTTGGCACACGATATGATAGTGTCGCTAGCATCCATATGATAAGGAGCCCGGCTGACATGGCTAGTCGTAAACCCAAAGTGGCACAAACCTACAGGACAGCATCCATGACCCAAAGATCGAACGTGTCGGTCACCAATGAAAGTGAATCCAGTCTGTAGCACTGGCTAGCAGACTCGTGAACCGGGCTGTAGCGGCTAACAGACTCGGTATTCATCGCGTGACATTTCCCGAAGGGACGTATACAGAACGAAGAAGGACACATGCCGGCCAGCCTAAGTGTTCCGGAGCAAAGAGCAAGCTACCATGGCTCGGTGGAAACACTAGGAGACATTTCCGTAAGAGGGGCTACTAAGGATAAACAACTAGATAGTCGATCCCACACATACCAAGCATTTCAATAACATACACACAATATGCTCGATATGTGCAAATACAACATGGCATCACAACATGACTCTACGACTCAAGTATGTATTCATTAGGCTCGAGGAGCGAGATATTACAAAATAGGGTCTCATGACCCAACATTCAGAGCATACAAGTCAAAGCACAAGCGAAGCTCAACATGTCCGAGTACGCACATCTACAAATGAAAAAGGCCGAGAAGCCCGACTATCTACCAGATCTGCCGAGGGCACAAGATCGTAGCTGAGGTAACAAGCTAAACGTCAAGTCCAAGCGAAATACTAGCGAGACCGAGGTCTCTCTCAAAAACATAAAATAGGCAAACGTGAGTACAAATGTACCCAAAGAAGACTTACATCGTAACTATCTACATATGCATCATTATCAACAAAGGGATGGTGGGGTTTAATCGCAGCAAGCCAGCTTTGACTCGGTGGCTATCCCGAACTACGATCGCAAGTAACTCTTTGAGGTGGCACACACGAGTCCACATATTCACCATATCAATACTCCACTATGGATCCGCCCCGCCTCCCTCACGAGAACGCCATCCATAGCACTCACGCTTATCTTGCGATTTTAGAGTATCCACTTTCGCTTGTCTATGAACTGCATAAGGGTCCAAGTTTCCATATCCGAGGAATCCGCTATTCAATAGATAATGATAACCCCGCAGGGTGTACTTCTTCACACACGCTCGCCACTTATCGCCTCAGACATCGCCATGTATCTCGGCAACCTTCAAGCGGAAGCCGGGCGTGGAGTCGGCCACGCCTACCTAAACACTCAAGTCTCTCGTCCCGTGTTTATCACCTATTCGGTTCCATCCGCAAGGAGATCCGCCGGGTGTCGCCACGGCCCCAAACGATGTGAGCAGGGTTCCCAAGCCCACCATCCGGTGCCACTTGGTACACCGTACATCGTGCCTAGTCTGTCCCAAGCCCACCTGCACGGTGCCACTTGGTAGACTACTAGCACTACCTACAAACACCGTAAACTAGTTGCAACTCCCGGATAGAGAACAAGGGTGATTAAGAAGCCGAGAGGGTCAATTAAGGATCCCAATGAGTGGTAGTAGCTGTTCATGGATCACAAACACGTAACTCAGTTCTCGAGGGCGGCTGCAATGAGACAACCCACCATGTACTCCTACATGGCCTCTCACCGCTACCTTTACCAAATCGTGTTCACACATTTAGCTCAACAACAGTAGGACATGTTCACACACCTCCGATTCATTCCCGATGAATCAGACCTGACACAACTCTAAGCAATAGCAGGCATGACAAACAAGCATGAATGAGTAGGCACATCAGGGCTCAAACAACTCCTACTCATGCTAGTGGGTTTCATCTATTTACTGTGGCAATGACAGGTCATGCAGAGGATAAAGGGGTTCAACTACCGCAGCAAGTAACATTGAATCGTTGTTGTCCTAATGCAGTAAAGAGAGCAGGAGCGAGAGAGTGGGATTGTATCGAATGAACAAGGGGTTTTGCTTGCCCGGCACTTTTGAAGATAGTATAATTCTTCATCGGTGTCATCGAACTCATCGTCAAGCCACGCTTATCGAAAGGGCAATTACCGCAATCGAGAAAGAAACACAATCAATGCAATGCACAATATGATGCATGCTCATGACATGGCAAAATGAGTGTGTTGGGCTAATGCAACTAAAATGTAAAGGTTTGAGCTTATTTGATCCAAAGATTCAAATTCAAACTCAAACTATGAATTCATAAAGTGCATTATCATGTTTTGATATGAACAGAAAGGTTGTTGCTTAAACATGCATGAAACCAGTGCAGATGGATAGATTGTATTTTTTGATCATTTTTCATATATAACTTGTTTCATTTGGAGCTACGGTTGAATTTCTATGAATTTTAGAAGTTTGGAATATTTTCTGGAATTTCTTGTATAAAAATAAATCCGTAAAATATTTATTATGTCAAGATTAACGTCACTATGACGTCGGCAGTCAACGAGGCCGGTCCAGTCAAAGCTGGCCAGTGGGTCCCGTCTGTCAGTGACTAACCTAACTAATCTAATTAGTTAGCGTTAAACTAACACTAACCTAGTTTAGTTAGTGGCCCGGCCCGGACGCCGCGACCCGTAGGGGTCAAACTGTGGTCAACCCCGGTCAAACTCACCGGAGTTGACCCGCGGCTCGTCGCCGGCGATGCCAGAGACGGCGGAGGTGCTCGGAATCGCAGCTCAGGCGACCAAACGAACGGCGGAGAGGCTCTATGAGACGCCTGGCTCGCTTCGCATCCATTGCGCGGCCGGCGGCGGTGGGTGCACTACGATGGCGACGGCGATGGCAAGTGCGGCGGCCGGAGCTACGGGTTCGAGCGGGGCGAGGCCACAGAGGACGGGAGGGCTGGCTAATGGGCTCACCGAGCTCCTGAAGATGCTAGGAGCACGGTGCCGTGCTCGGTTTCGAGCCTCAGTGGCTGCAGCGACGGCGGCGACATCGCCGGCGGCGTGGGGTTCTCGGCCAAGACGGGGCTATGGCCTAGAGGTCGAAAGAGACTAGGGGAGAAGGGGGATACGACTCGTGGGCTCACCGCGAATCCAGCAGAGGCGACGGCGAGGCCGGGGAGAGGCTGGAGCTCGCGAATCCCCGACGAGTCCGCCGGCGGTCAGAGGTTGAAGACGAGGTTGGGGACGACGCAGCAGGGCTTCCGGAGTGGCGTGGCTCGGTGGGGAGGAAGAGGGGGTTGAGGTGGAGCTCCTGAGCTCAGCGGCAGGGCGAGGGGTGGCCGGTGGCAGCGGCGAACGGCGATGGTGGCGGTGGCTCTGTTCGGTGGCTGCGCACAGGAGAGGCAGAGGAGGGGGAGAGAGTGCAGCGAGTGAGCGATTCGGACGGATTGGGACGGCACCGAGGAGGAGATTCGCGCGTCACTGTCCCTCGGACGCAGCGAGCAGCACAGGTGGCGTGGCGCTCATGCTGCCTCCGCGTTATCTCTGCCTCGCCTCTCGGCGAGGTGGGAGACGACGGCAACGCCGTGGGCTAGGCCGGCTCTGGGCCGCATGTAAGTGGCCTGTACTATCTCTCTCTCTGTTGTTTCTATTTTATTTTTTTCGTTATGTTTTCTTTTGTTTAATATTCTGCCACTGCTCAAAATTCAAAACAATTTCAAAACAGTGACAAAACCCTTTGAATAATTTTATGTTGCGAATGGACATTTCCAATTGCACATAAAATGTTTCAAAGATATTTGAAATTATATTCGGTATATGAATATAACTCAAATTCAAATAGCTATTGATTTAAATTCAGAGTCCCAAAATAAATCCTTAAAATGTTCCTAAATTCTGGTTTGACATATAGCTCTTGCCAAAATTCTCAAACATTGCAAAAGGACATCTTGGAAACAAAGAATGAGATTTTCAGGGTTCTTTGCCCTTCTTTTATTCAAGTTTATGAGGCTTCCACTTTCCTCAATTCCAAGTTTCAGAAATTTAGACATGATGCATGAGTGCTCTATGATGCAACTAATACAAGCAATAATCTAGGGCTGTGACAACTCACCCCCACTAAACAAGAATCTCGTCCCGAGATTCAAGACGTGAGGTAAGAAGACAGAGGGGATACAAAGCTATCACGATCTTCATGATCCAACTGCCCTCATCGTTGATATTGATTCATTGCTCCAAATTGATCTTGACATCTTTGCTTTCGAGATCTTCATCTAACACGACGACGACAGACAGAAACTCTATCGAAAAGGATTATTGAAGCTCTTCATACCAGGCTAATGGCAATTCACAAACGATCGTTTGGCGGAGTACGAAAGAATGGCATACTCGGACTAGGATGGATGATGTGGATTACCTTGTTGAAAACAACACAAGGGATGATTTTAGTAACTGGGGAGAAGCTAAACAGTAGAGAGTGAGTCCACTGTTTGAGAGGTTATAGCATAACCGAGGAATCTAGGAGCAATCCCAGCTAGTGCTGATGATAACACCTAGTGCTTGTGCGTGCTCTCAGGAACTTGAGCATTTCCATATTCATCAAGGTCTTACCAATATCCGTGTCAAGGGTCCTGGCAACACAACGTACTACCATGATGAGCAGCGATGGACGATGCAGAGGAAAAGGAAGATAACCTTCTTAGATTTCACCTTAGCGGGGCTAAGGGAACAAAATCTGGATGATCGACCGAGAGACATTTAGCACTCCGCTTCTAATGTTCTCCTTGATGTACCAGCTTAACCCAATACCAGTCGGTATCTGGAACATCAAGTAAAGGTCTGACTTCGGGAGAACAAAGGATCCATAAGGAACAACTTCTAAAATAAGTCGCACGACATCCTTATGGAGAGGATGGTCAACTTGCTCAGTTAAGATGCTATAATAATAGATCTTCGGCTAGGTGTGTCGGCCAACATCAACCTTGTCGGGACCTACATCATAGATCTTGGAAAAGTACCAACCATCACATCTGCCTGAGATTCAGATCCGGTTGGTGACAGGATATTTCAGACAACATGTCTGGAAAAGAAAGTTTGCAACACAAATCGACGAGATGACGCTGCGAGATTCTCGAAATGAACTACGATAGCAAGCTCCAAAACATGAGCTGGTTCTCTACAAACATGTGAACACGTTGTCCCGCATGTGCATGACCCGTAGTAGTCTTATAATAAAATACTACCGAGTTCGGTGGAAACCATCATCTAGGATATCAAGTCCTTGCGTAAGTCTTGCTCTTAAGAAGGAACTACTTCTCCTTGAACAAGTCAATCGGTGGCTTGGCGTGCTAGGAACACATATAGAATGAAGGTAGCTAATCTCACAATCCAATGTATACTTCACACATGCATGATGACTTGGGATGATTCCAAAGGAAGCAAAACAATCTTTCTCGGATCCACGCGCAACTTACACCAAGTACACGTGAATTAGAGAAAGTCACATCTTTCATCCGGACATATGCTTCATGAGCGGGTCATGAAGATAATGCTTATATAAGTTTCCAATACTAGCTGGATGTTCAACACAATCATGGAGAGGTTAAATATGTTGCTGATGGGCTCAACAACAATTCATCCCGGTTCCCATGAAGAAGGAATTCCGTAATTATGTGAACAAGGTGCTAACATTGGTCAGACCCAAAAGATATAATGGTGTATGCTCGAGGAATCAACAACGAGTAAGACAACATTACGAACATCGTTGGTTCTGATTTGATTTGATGATAGCCCATACTCAAATCAAAGGTTTTGGGTAAGACAATAAATCCAACAATTGACCACGAGGATCAATCAATGAAGATATCATCTTTCTTCAACACACACACACACAAAGATATCCCTTTGGAATGAACTGAGTCGGACAAGCTTTTATCTTCCAATTCTCCAAGTTGTTGTTTAGCTTAACCAACCAGCTCAGGGGTATCCAACACGGATTCTTGGAGAAGGGGTGGTTTACAAGAAACCAACTTGATCACGAGCTCAACATAGCGGTCAGGTGACAACCTGGTAATACTTCCGAGAAGATATATGGAAAATCACGAACCACCGATATGTCACTAAGCTCGAGAACAATCTTGCTTTCTAGGGCAAGATGATATGGTGAAATACGCAAGGAATTGGATAATCCTAACTCATTGATCGAAGAGTGCACCAGGAAATATGGACTAGGTAGCACAATCATACTTAGGGTGATGATTCAAAAATCAACATGCTAAGAGTGGGGTTAATGTCCTTTAACTACTAAGCAACAAAGTTGCTAGGAGTATTGATTTCACACATCACGAATCACTTGTCGATATTCCGGTTGCGACAACACGGAACCGAGGAATGAGTAATGATGGCGAGGAGTACTACTACATCAAGAATTCATAGGATGGTGTGCAATTCCCATGACATTCTTGATATAAAGATGGTATTACTCCAAGGTAGAACAGAACAAAAGCTGGATTAGTATTTGATCTGCGGAGTACGATCGCTTTGACCCAATCGAAATGGACAAGGTAATCGGAGTTTGTTTCTCCTAGTCGCTTACGAATAGAATGGCTTGACGGACCACAAGGGTAATAGGCATCGATGAACGAATGCACGATACTCTTGACTATCAATTGATAGACGAGGGTCGAATACAATTAAAGAGGACAACCCAAGAGAACATATGATTTTCTGAGTTGTGGATGCATGGATTAGCATGTCGAGCGAGTTCAACATATTTCTTCCAGATAACCCATGCAGAAAGGTTGAACTGGCAGAGTCACAATATAGAGAGAAGAACTCATCAAGAGCACTCTGGTTGTGATCTTTTGGTTCAAAGAACTTCTGCCATAAGCGGTTCATAGTATTTGGAAGAAGGAAATACCACGAACCTCGAGGACTATCGCAAAGGTTACTAATAACCTAAAGGTACTAGAAAATACTAACAACATGAGGTAGGGTGAATCTCGGGTTCAAGAACCCAGGAATAGAATGCCTACTAACTAATAACATCACGGGATGCTTTCAGGAATAATGGCCAGAATCATCACACTGGGGATACAAAAGCATTGCTAAATTACTAGGTGACTTCCTAAAACACCTAGGGTCATAATAATAACTCCAACATATATGTCGAGGTAATAGAATACCTCAACTCAGCAATTAGTGTGATTAACCTGGCCCAAAGGAACATCAAAACCAGAGGGAAAGGATTTGCAAGTGCATCAGATTGTTTAGAAACCTGGGATGACTCGGACAACATAACGGCTGTAAATGCTCAAAAGAATTTAGACATGCTATAAAAATGGTGGCATAACCACTCGATCATCACAATGTCAAGGTTCTGAGATCAACTATGAACATACGGAAGTAGTAAAAACTGAACTGAGATTTGAAACTATCAATTCTATAAGTCTATGGATTAGTAACACGTCATCCTGATAGATAGATGAGAAGGCCTAGTTCCTTAACCCCGTAGAGAAGAAGAGGGTGACTCAGATCAGAAGGACATAAGGTAAAGGAGTAAAAGAGCCTTACGTTCCATCCCACAATCAATTCCCTTATATATAACTAAAGAATTTCTAGACTCAACTTCGACCAGTTTGGCTTGGTAATCCTCAGCAACAAGCTCGATACCAAAGCTGTCAGGACCACGACTCAATGCCACATCGATCTAGCATGTAACACCTCATATCACTTTGCGGCCTCACGCACGGTATTCCCACGGTGTCGCCTTTCCTTTGCTCGGGACCGCTTATGCCTTTTGGCACACGATATGATAGTGTCGCTAGCATCCATATGATAAGGAGCCCGGCTGACATGGCTAGTCGTAAACCCAAAGTGGCACAAACCTACAGGACAGCATCCATGACCCAAAGATCGAACGTGTCGGTCCACCAAAAAGTGAATCCAGTCAGTAGCATCGGGCTAGCAGACTCGTGACCCGGCAGAAGCGGCTAACAGACTCCGGTATTCATCACGTGACATTTCCCGAAGGGACGCATACAGAACGAAGAAGGACACATGCCGGCCAGCCTAAGTGTTCCGGAGCAGTAGCAAGCTACCATGGCTCGGTGGAAACACTAGGAGACATTTCCCGGTAAGAGGGGCTACTAAGGATAAACAACTAGATAGTCAGATCCCACACATACCAAGCATTTCAATAACATACACACAATATGCTCGATATGTGCAAATACAACATGGCATCACAACATGACTCTACGACTCAAGTATGTATTCATTAGGCTCCGAGGAGCGAGATATTACAAAATAGGGGTCTCATGACCCAACATTCAGAGCATACAAGTCAAAGCACAAGCGGAAGCTCAACATGTCTGAGTACAGACATCTACAAATGAAAAAGGCTGAGAAGCCTGACTATCTACCAGATCCTGCCGAGGGCACAAGATCGTAGCTGAGGTAACAAGCTAAACGTCGAAGTCCAAGCGGAAATACTAGCGAGACTGAGGTCTCTCTGCAAAAACATAAAATAGGCAAACGTGAGTACAAATGTACCCAGCAAGACTTACATCAGAACTATCTACATATGCATCATTATCAACAAAGGGGATGGTGGGGTTTAACTGCAGCAAGCCAGCTTTGACTCGGTGGCTATCCTGAACTACGACTGCAAGTAACTCTTTGAGGTGGCACACACGAGTCCACATATTCACCATATCAATACTCCACTATGGATCCGCTCCCGTCTCCCTACGAGAACGCCATCCATAGCACTCACGCTTATCTTGCGTATTTTATAGTATCCACTTTCGCTTGTCTATGAACTGTACAAGGGGTCCAAGTTTCCATATCCGAGGAATCCGGCTATTCAATAGATAATGATAACCTGCGCAGGGTGTACTTCTTCACACACGCTCTCGCCACTTATCGCCTGTACACGCCATGTATCTCGGCAACCTTCAAGCGGAAGCCGGGCGTGGAGTCGGCCACGCCTACCTAAACACTCAAGTCTCTCGTCCAGGTTTATCGCCTATTCGGGTTCCATCCGCAAGGAGATCCGGCCGGGTGTCGCCACGGCCCCAAACGATGTGAGCAGGGTTCCCAAGCCCACCATCCGGGTGCCACTTGGTACACCGTGCCACTGTGCCTAGTCTGTCCCAAGCCCACCTGTACCGGGTGCCACTTGGTAGACTACTAGCACTACCTACAAACACCAGAAACTAGTTGCAACTCCTGGATAGAGAACAAGGGTGATTAAGAAGCCGAGAGGGTCAATTAAGGATCCCAATGAGTGGTAGTAGCTGTTCATGGATCACAAACACAGAACTCAGTTCCTAAGGACGGCTGCAATGAGACAACCCACCATGTACTCCTACATGGCCTCTCACCGCTACCTTTACCAAATCGTGTTCACACATTTAGCTCAACAACAGTAGGACATGTTCACACACCTCCGATTCATTCCCGATGAATCAGACCTGACACAACTCTAAGCAATAGCAAGCATGACAAACAAGCATGAATGAGTAGGCACATCAGGGCTCAAACAACTCCTACTCATGGTAGTGGGTTTCATCTATTTACTGTGGCAATGACAGGTCATGCAGAGGATAAAGGGGTTCAACTACCGCAGCAAGTAACATTGAATCGTTGTTGTCCTAATGCAGTAAAAGAGAGCAGGAGCGAGAGAGTGGGATTGTATCGGAATGAACAAGGGGGTTTTGCTTGCCTGGCACTTTTGAAGATAGTATAATTCTTCATCGGTGTCATCGAACTCATCGTCGAAGCCACGTCTATCGAAAGGGGCAATTACCGGCAACTGAGAAAGAAACACAATCAATGCAATGCACAATATGATGCATGCTCATGACATGGCAAAATGAGTGTGTTGGGCTAATGCAACTAAAAACAGAAAGGTTTGAGCTTATTTGATCCAAAGATTCAAATTCAAACTCAAACTATGAATTCATAAAGTGCATTATCATGTTTTGATATGAACAGAAAGGTTAAGTTGCTTAAACATGCATGAAACCAGTGCAGATGGATAGATTGTATTTTTTTGATCATTTTTCATATATAACTTGTTTCATTTGGAGCTACGGTTGAATTTCTATGAATTTTAGAAGTTTGGAATATTTTCTGGAATTTCTTGTATAAAAATAAATCCAGAAAATATTTATTGCGTCAGCATTGCGTCACTATGACGTCAGCAGTCAACGAGGCCGGTCCAGGTCAAAGCTGGCCAGTGGGTCCCGTCTGTCAGTGACTAACCTAACTAATCTAATTAGTTAGCGTTAAACTAACACTAACCTAGTTTAGTTATCGGCGGGGCCGGACGCCGATGACCCGAGGGGTCAAACTGTGGTCAACCCCGGGTCAAACTCACCGGAGTTGACCCGCGGCTCGTCGCCGGCGATGCCAGAGACGGCGGAGGTGCTCGGAATCGCAGCTCAGGCGACCAAACGAACGGCGGAGAGGCTCTATGAGACGCCCCGGCTCGCGCGCATCCATTGCGGCCAGCGGCGGCAGCTGGGGTGCACTACAGTGACGACGGCGATGGCAAGTGCGGCGGCCGGAGCTACGGGTTCGAGCGGGGCGAGGCCACAGAGGACGGGAGGGCTGGCTAATGGGCTCACCGAGCTCCTGAAGATGCTAGGAGCACGGTGCCGTGCTCGGTTTCGAGCCTAAGTGGCTGCAGCGACGGCGGCGACATCGCCGGCGGCGTGGGGTTCTCGGCCAAGACGGGGCTATGGCCTAGAGGTCGAAAGAGACTAGGGGAGAAGGGGGATACGACTCGTGGGCTCACCGCGAATCCAGCAGAGGCGACGGCGAGGCCGGGGAGAGGCTGGAGCTCGCGAATCCCCGACGAGTCCGCCGGCGGTCAGAGGTTGAAGACGAGGTTGGGGACGACGCAGCAGGGCTTCCGGAGTGGCGTGGCTCGGTGGGGAGGAAGAGGGGGTCGAGGTGGAGCTCCCGAGCTCAGGGCAGGCAGGCGAGTGGCAGTGGCAGCGGCGAACGGCGACGGTGGCGGTGGCTCATGGGGGTGGCTGCTTGAGAGAGGCAGAGGAGGGGGAGAGAGTGCAGCGAGTGAGTGATTCAGACGGATTGGGACGGCACCGAGGAGGAGATTCGCGGCGTCGCGCTATCCTCGGACGCAGGCAGGCAGCCTGGTGGCGTGGCGCTCAGCATCCTACATGCGTTGTCTCTGCCTCGCCTCTTGGCGAGGTGGGAGACGACCGGCAACGCCAGTGGGCTAGGCGGCTCTGGGCCGCATGTAGGTGGCCTGTACTATCTCTCTCTCTGTTGTTTCTATTTTATTTTTTTCTTTATGTTTTCTTTTGTTTAATATTCTGCCACTGTTCAAAATTCAAAACAATTTCAAAACAGTGACAAAACCCTTTGAATAATTTTATGTTGCAGAATGGACATTTCCAATTGCACATAAAATGTTTCAAAGATATTTGAAATTATATTCTGGATTATGAATATAACTCAAATTCAAATAGCTATTGATTTAAATTCAGAGTCCCAAAAATAAATCCTTAAAAATGTTCCTAAATTCTGGTTTGACATATAGCTCTTGCCAAAATTCTCAAACATTGCAAAAGGACATCTTGGAAACAAAGAATGAGATTTCCAGGGTTCTTTGCCCTTCTTTTATTCAAGTTTATGAGGCTTCCACTTTCCTCAATTCCAAGTTTCAGAAATTTAGACATGATGCATGAGTGCTCTATGATGCAACTAATACAAGCAATAATCTAGGGCTGTGAAAGAGGCACGCGACGGGACGGCGAGGCAGAAGGGACGGCGACGGCAACGGGGACGGGGGCGGCGACGGGGACGGTGACGCGACGAGAGGCGGTGGCGAGGGGCGGCGGCGACGGGGTAGATGAGGAAAAGAAGCAGAGGGAACGAACTGACGATTTTTTTTGAAGTGTTCTCTTATATAGAACCTACCTTTAGTACCGGTTAGAGCCACTAACCGGTAATAAAGGTCTATTTTGGCCAGGCGAAGCGGCGGGAAGCGCACCCACTTTAGTACCGGGTGGTGGCTACAACCGGTACTAAAGGCCCCCCCTTTAGTACCGGTTGGAGCCACCACCCGGTACTAAAGGGGTGCTTGCCTCGGGAGGTGCGCAAGTTTAGTCCCACCTCGCTAGTCGAGGAGCGCCGAGGCCAGTTTATAAGCCCCGACGCGAGCACTGCATTGAGCTCCTCTCTAATGCAGGCCTTCTAGGCCTACCTGTGCTACTCGCCTGTTGGGCCCTCTCGGCGCGGGCTCAGATCCCGCCCAACTACAAGGTTGGGTTTCTAGTCGATGCAGCCGCTATGGCCCAAAGAGGTGGGCTTTTTATTTAGTTTTTCTCGAACAAAAATTAGTTTTTTCTTTTCTACTTTATTTATTTTCATTTATTTATTTTTGAATATTTTTTCTTTAGCTACAAAAATTACAAACTTTACATTAGTGCAGTAGTTTTCAAATTTGAATAGTTTATTTTTTTAATTTAGTGTTTTTCTCAACAAAAATTTAGTTTTTTTTTCTTTTCTACTTTATTTATTTTCATTTGTTTGTTTCTAAATATTTTTTCTTTAGGTACAAAAATTACAAACTTTCTGTTAGTGCGAGTAGTTTTCAAATTCGAATAGTTTATTTTTTTAATTTAGTTTTTGTCTCAACAAAAATTTAATTTTTTTCTTTTCTACTTCATTTATTTTCATTTATTTATTTCTGAATATTGTTTCTATAGTTACAAAAAATTACAAACTTTCTGTTAGTGCCAGAAGTTTTCAAATTTGAATAGTTTAAATTTGAATTATTTGACGAACTAATTTGTAGACGAAGTGCATCCAGTTTTTGCACATAAAATTTGATAACGTTTCAAATACCAAAACACATAAGTACCCTAACTATTACAAAGATTCCCTCCGGTTTGTTCGAAGCGACACTTTCCAGATATATAAGTGTGGAAAGTCACTACAGAAGAAAGTGATGACGGTGAAGCCTATCACACGCCAGTGTGGGATCTTTGGGTGTGAAACTTTTTCTTCGCGTGTGTCCCTTTGCGCCGTAACCATGGACAATCTTCATCATTTAACTGGATGCTCGGATCAATATTCACTTTGAATGGAGCAATTTCATCAAACTTTTTCATAATCTTCTGACATGTCTGTCTTGTCATCCACTCCCACGATGTTTCTTTTCCCTGAAAGAACTATGTGGCGCTTTGGCTCATCGTATGATCCATTCGCTTCCTTATCTTTTCTTTTCTCGGCCTGGTAGACATGTCTTTCACATAGAAAACCTGCGCCACATCATTGGCTAGGACGAATGGTTCGTCTGCATACGCAAGATTGTTCAGATCCACTGTTGTCATTCCGTACTGCGGGTCTTCCGTTACCCCGCCTCGTGTCATATTGACCCATTTGCACTGAAACAAAGGGACCTTCAAACAACCTCCATAGTTAAGTTCCCATATGTCCTCTATGTAACCATAATATGTTTCCTTTCTCATGTTGGTTGTTGCATCAAAGCGGACACCACTGTTTTGGTTGGTGCTCTTCTTATCTTGGGCAATCGTGTAAAATGTATTCCCATTTATCTCGTACCCTTTGAAAGTCATTATATTCGAAGATGGTAACTGGGACAACGAGTACATGTCATCTTCAATATCGCCATCATGCATGGCACGTGTCTGCAACCAACCGGCGAAAGTCCTTGTTTGTTCACATGTAATCCAGTCGTCAGTCTGCTCCAGGTGTTTGGAGTGTAGAAAATTCTTGTGTTCCTCCATATACGGAGCCACCAAGGCGGAATTCTGTAGAACTGTGTTGTGTGCTTCAGTGAGAGAATGCCCGTCCATACATATTATTTGATCCCCTCCTAGCATGCGTTTTCCATCCAGTCTGCCCTTATGCCGCAATTCAGGAACACCAATCGGCTTAAGGTCACGAATAAAGTCAATACAAAACTCAATGACCTCCTCATTTTCATGGCCCTTTGAGATGCTTCCTTCTGTCCTAGCATGGTTATGAACATATTTCTTCAAGACTCCCATGGACCTCTCAAAGGGGAACATATTGTGTAGAAATACAAGACCCAAAACGTTAATCTCTTCGAAAACGTGAACTAGGACGTGCGTCATTGATGTCTACTACACAACCTTCTTCTTGTAGACGTTGTTGGGCTTGCAAGTGCACAGGTTTGTAGGACAGTAGCAATTTTCCCTCAAGTGGATGACCTAAGGTTTATCAACCCGTGGGAGGCGTAGGATGAAGATGGTCTCTCTCAAACAACCCTGCAGCCAAATAACAAAGAGTCTCTTGTGTCCCCAACACACCCAATACAATGGTAAATTGTATAGGTGCACTAGTTCGGCGAAGAGATGGTGATACAAGTGCAATATAGATAGTAGATAAAGGTTTTTGTAATCTGAAATAATAAAAACAGCAAGGTAACTAAAGATAAAAGTGAGCACAAACGATATTGCAAAGATAGGAAACAAGGCCTAGGGTTCATACTTTCACTAGTGCAAGTTCTCTCAACAATAATAACATAGATAGATCATATAACAATCCATCAACATGCAACAAAGAGTCACTCCAAAGCCACTAATAGCGGAGAACAAACGTAGAGATTATGGTAGGGTATGAAACCACCTCAAAGTTATTCTTTCGGATCGATCTATAAAAGAGTTCGTACTAGAATAACACCTTAAGACACAAATCAACCAAAACCCTAATGTCACCTAGATACTCCATTGTCACCTCAAGTATCCGTGGGTATGATTATACGAGATGCGTCACACAATCTCAAATTCATCCAACCAACACAAAGTACTTTAAAGAGTGCCCCAAAGTTTCTACCGGAGAGTCAAGAAAACGTGTGCCAACCCCTATGCATAGGTTCATGGGCGGAACCCGCAAGTTGGTCACCAAAACATACATCAAGTGGCACGTGATATCCCATTGTCACCACTGATAAACACGGCAAGACATACATCAAGTGTTCTCAAAGTAAAGACTCAATCCAATAAGATAACTTCAAGGGGGAAACTCAATTCATCATAAGAGAGTAGAGGGGGAGAAACATCAAAATATCACACTATAATAGAAAAGCTCGCGATACATCAAGATCGTTACACCTCAAGAACACGAGAGAGAGAGAGAGAGAGAGAGAGAGAGAGAGAGAGAGAGTGTCGTGGATTTGTCACGGCAGATGTCCTAGCGTAAGGACTTAGTCGTGCAGCCATCGCTACGGGTTTACTTGCAGGGGTTAAAGCGGACGCAAAGACACAAGGGTTTATACTAGTTCGGCCCCTTCGATGAAGGTAAAAGCCTACGTCTAGTTGTGATGGAATTGATGTAGTCTCGATGGCTAGGGAGCAAACAAGCTTCGCCTAGGCTCGAGTTGTGGTTGTCTAGTTGTGATGGAATTGATGTAATAAACCGTCACGTCATCATTGCTTCTGATCACTGTAAACCGGCATGACGTCGTTGCTTCTGGTCACTGTAAACCGGCATGACGTCATCTTGAAGTTTATCTTTTATAACACCTTCCTTAATGACAGTCCCTGGATTCACGCGCTTGACCTAGCTTTACTGCCTTATAAATAGGACCGAAGGGTCATTCTTTTTCTCCCTCCGCTTCCTCTTCTTCTTCCTCGCGCCGCTGCCTTTGGAGCTCCGCCGTCGTCATCCACTTCTGCTTCGTCCTAGGCCGCTGCATCAACCTATACGTACCAGAACACTGCGGCCTTTCTCCGCATCTTCTCCGTTTCCGGTAAGCCTCTTGCCCTTCTTCAGTCTGTTTCTTCATTTTTAGATCTGTTTCTAGGGTTCGAGCTTCATGCCCTGTTCTTCGTACGTTTTCATCCTTTTAGCCTTGAACCATGCTATGAATCTCGTTCCGTACTAATAATGACTCCTGCGTATCCGCTGTACTTTCTCATCTTAATCCCATGGATCTTCTGCATATATACATATGCCTTATAATCCACTTCCGTTTCTTCTTTACTTCCGCGGCGCCTTTCCTGTTTTTCTGAAAACCCGCGTTTGATCCGTAGAAAACATGAAATTTTGTGAAACCTGTTTCTGTCCATGACTTCAATTACCTTCAAGGCCAAGATTAGGCGGTTTAACTCACCATAATAAAAACTGCTAAACCGGCATCGGTACACCATTAGTCCCCTTGTTGAACCGCCAAAACGTACCTGGCATCATATCATAACGAACTGATTTATAGGAACCGCCTCCGGTTTATCATAACTTAGATCAACCACTCTGTAATAAGCGCTTTCTTAAACCGGATCCTTCTCCTTGTAGATCTGTATGATGGCCAAACAGGTGTATGAATGCAACTGGGTTCCTTCCCGCATCTCCGAGACACAGTTGAAAGAACTGGTATCAATTGGCACTTTAGATGATCAGAACACAATCCATTGGAGGGTTCCTGGAGAGGAATGTCCTCCCACACCTCAGGAAGGAGAAGTTGTAGTTTTCACGGATCACCTGGCCCGGGGTTTCAAACCGCCCGGGTCAAAATTTTACCGGGATGTGATGGCCAATTTTCAGCTCCGTCCCCAAGATATCGGCCCCAACTCTGTTACCAACCTGTGCCACTTCCAAGTGCTTTGTCAAAGCATATCTGCAAGAGGAACCTTCATTGAACTGTTCAGGATCTCTTCCACCTAAACCGTCAGACTTGAATTCACCGACGGCCCCAATACAGAATTAGGCGGTATGGCTATCCAGAAGAGGAAGGAGATCACTTATCCCCACGTCAAACTCCACACTCACCCCAAAGAGTGGAACGTGACTTGGTTCTATTGCAAAGACACTTCTCCTGAAGGTGAAAATCCTTTACCTGGCTTTCGTCCAGAGCGGCTAAGCAACACTCATCCCTTTCCGCAACAATTGACTGCCAAAGAGAGGAGCAATTACGCCCCACAACTGTCCAAGCTTGAGCCTTTATGGCCAACGGTTTGATCGATCGATCCGCACGCTTCTTTGGTTATCTTGGGGCATATTGCCTTTGAGCCGGCATTCGGTTTGATGTGCCATATACCGCAGCATCGATGACCCACTCGACACACCGACTAGAACTGTGCGAAGATGAAGTTCTGGATTGATGAAGGAGAATGCTGAATGAACCGGAGCACCTCGTGCTCAAACCGCTTAGCTCCTTCTCGCACAACCAACGCACCACCTGCGGTAAGTCTCTGATCGTGTCATTATAAAAACCCGTTGTTACTTTCATATGTCCAACTCTCAATTATTTCTGATCTAGGGTGACAATCCGTTTTGGAGCAAAAAACTCTCTCAAGACAAAGCGGACAAAGCTGGGCGGCCAATTCGGCCTAAAACAAAAGTTGTCAAGAAGTCCGCCCACAAGAGGAAGACTATCGCTTGCCGTCGATCCGGCCATTGATGATGATGTGGGTAATCCGAACTTGATTCTCTTGGCTTGTTTTTACCGTCTTATTGATGACGATGCTTGTCGATGATGGCCTGAAGCCAACAACGCAGGATTTGCCGAGGTAACCATTCTCTCTTCGATTCAACAAATTTGCCTTCACCAAAATTTCGCCGGGCAAACCGGAAAGTTAGCTTTTCTCACCCTCTTGCTTACTTGGATCCCAAACTCTTTATGAAGACGCAGCAACATGAAGCTCGTCGCACAACCCGCACGGCGGACGGTAGTTACCTCTGCGGTTTACCAAACAACCCGGCTCGAAGCGCCGACCGAGGTTTCCAACCTTTTATTGCCTTAAATTCCAAAGCGGGTTTGTTCCACAACCTCTTAATCCGTCCGACTCCGATTATCGTGTCACCTCCCATTCATCCTCGGTGAATCGTCACCACTCAGCTACCACCATTAAAGATAGCCGTCGGGTAAGTTCATACAGCCATACGCTTTTCGATTTCTTCTGTAATGTATATGCCTTGTTCCTGAATCTTTGTTTCTTGAGACCAAGCCGAAACCAAAGAAGAAAGCTCGTTTGGACAAAATAGTTGAAGAGGCCGCGCTCGGATCATGGCAGCGCCAGATCTTGAAAACGTTGCCTCTGAAGATAGTCCAAATGACCCTCCGATTCAAGAGGAGGTTATTCCAGAAGAAGTACCTATCAACCCTTCAATCTCTGCCGATCCACCTGCCAACACTGTCCGGTTTGAAAAGCCTCGCAGCCCTACTGAAGCAGCCGTGCCGACTCGATCCTTCGAGTCGAAAGACGATGACGTTGTGATTACTGGCATGGGCCGCTCTGAACCGGGGAATGCTGCAACCCTAACCCGGCATACTGTGAAGGAGGATTCTTCAACTTTGAACAAAGGAAAGTGGGCTGCCGAGCTGGAAACATATGCCGCTTTAAGCGCCCAAGACCTTCATTCT
The DNA here is from genome assembly GCA_021437245.1 of Aegilops speltoides. Lineage (NCBI taxonomy): Eukaryota > Viridiplantae > Streptophyta > Magnoliopsida > Poales > Poaceae > Aegilops > Aegilops speltoides. Next base: position 518,587,158 of record CM038142.1, on the reverse strand, counting down.
GGATACCTGAACCGGCTTTACAGTAGCCGTGATTATGAAGCTGGCTTGGTGAAACTAATGAGAGACAAGTTTGAGGTAACAATCCTTTCCTTTTTACCAGTATAGTAGTCCTTGTAGCCCCCAAGGGCCGGTTTGTAATCTTTGATCAAACTGGGACTTGATAATTTTCTTTGATAGACTTTGCAATCTTCCCTCATAGCCACCAGGGCCGGTTTAACGATGCATACCTAAACCGGTACTCCAAATACTTCCTGACAATACTGTAATAGAATCAAATAGCAATTAGCCCCCAAGTGCCGAGTTGAATACTCGTATTCAACTTGGGACTTTGCCATGTATTAGCAGTAGAAACATTGAAGGTACATTAGCCCCCAAGTGTCAAGCATATAACTGTGTTGTATGGTTGAGACTTTAACTTGAATTGCTGGCTGATCATACTATCAATGCGCAGGCTGAGGTGAAGATCAAGGATGATCGGATTGCCGATTCTGAGCGGCATTGAAAACCCAGCAGGCCGAGACGAAAAAAGCCAAGAAGGAGCTAACCAAATGCCTTTGACTGCTGCTTTGAGCAGTGAAGGAAAACATGAAGAAGGAGCAGTGATGCGGGCCACGAAAAGGCTAACTTGCTCAAGCGGGCGTAAAATGCGAAGCTGCCCTTAACCCGTGGTGGATGATCGGCAATGTGAAGCGGCAAGTTCATTCTATGGCGGCAGCCATCTTGATAAGTTCCTTGTGAATAAGTGTAATCGCTTTTCTGCTGCACCGTTATTCGGTTTAAAACTATCCTTATCATATGCGAGCACACGTTGGGCACTTGGGCAATGATGTACGGAAGAAATCAAGGCTGTCTACACTTTAGTGGAGCAGTTATATACCGAAACTCAGCGCATGATTACCACAATGTCACATAACAATCCAGCGCCGTCCCTGATCCAAGATACCCTGAAACCGCTGTCCATCCTTCCTTCCCGGATTGAAGAGGTGAAGAAATCTGCTACGAACCGGGCGATCAATGCCTTGATCCGAGCCAAAGCACAGGTGCGGATTTTGATCCGATGGAAGCAGCTCAAGGTTATCGATGTGAAGGAAGACGGCACGGACTTGATGAAGAGGACTTGCGGGCGATAAACCGTGCGACGCCCGGCCGGCTTGTCAATTGGCGGAAGAAGCCGACTTGGAGCACTACCAAGCCCAATATAATGAGCAGAACAAGCATGTGCCCGCTCCAACCTTCGAACCGGAAAACTTGATCCCGCCAATCCGTAAGCACACTTACGCTCCTGACATTGAACCGTCGTCTCTGATTCACGAAGAGGCTGTTTTCCAAGCGCTAATGGGAATCGACTGGACTACTGTGGATTTCCAGCCGATGGGTAGAGATGAAGATGCTGAAGCAGCGGGTGATGAAGAGCAGTCTTGAACCGGCAGCATGTTTAACCCCAAGAACAATGATCTCATTTGGGCACTGTGTTGCCTTGTAATAGCCTTAGTTAAAACTTGCTGCCTGGATATGCCTTTGTGCATAGATGAAACTTTTGTTTGAATCATACTCCCTGCAACCAAAAAATTGAACCTCGGCGGCGGTGATACCGCCAGCCGGTTTATGGCATCCAATATATTTTGTGTATCGAAAAATCAATTAGCATGCGATACAAATACCTGCCGTATCTGGGCATGAAGCTGACATAGCCAATCTTGAAGCGGAGGTCTTTAAAAACCATGACCGTCTGGGGAGACAATAACTCCCACATAGGCGTCTTTGAAACAGCTCAAGCCCGGGTTACTCCATAAGGATGAACCGGAAAAAGGTAAACCGAAAGAGAAAAGCTGCGATGTAATACCAAACCGTGTTCATCGGTTTATTCTTGACAGCTAAACGGATAAAAATATTCGCCGGGTTGAAAAACGCAAAAAATCGAATACCAACTATGTCAAAATATGGCAACAAAGGCAATAACTCTTTGCAAAAGTAAAGCTTCATTGAGCTGGTCAGATGGCATTACCATGGTCAGACGCAACCAAGCCCCCCGAAGGCGTAGCGATGGTGCTAGTCGGCCAGTCCCCAAAAGACTCTTGGCGAGTACGCCGCCAAGTGGCATGACATTGGTTCGGTTCACCAAGCCTCCAAGTGACGCTGGCCCTATTGGCCGACCAAGAGGCGTGACCGGTTCAGACGTGACCGTGTCCCCAAATGATCTGGTGGCTTTCGCCTATCAAGAGGTGTTGCATTGGTTCGGACACGACCAAGCCCCCAAGTGATAAATATAATCTGTCAAGGGTAAACCGAGGCCGCTTTAAAAATAGAAGCACTCCATGTAACCACACATGAAAAGAAAGACAGAGACCCCGCTTTAGCTGAGGCCCTGATTTTTATTATATTGAAGATAATATATACATTGTCATGCTATGTACATAAACTGAGCCGATGACTCAAGTGTAGTAAGGTCGAAGATGAGCTATATTCCACGGCCTATTAGTCTCCTCCTCTGATGTACGTGAGTCTTTACGCTCTCGAATATCAACCAGATAGTAGGAACCGTTGTGTAGATTCTTGCTGACCACAAAGGGTCCTTCCCAAGGCGGGGATAACTTGTGCATATCTGTCTGATCTTGGATGAGACGAAGCACCAAATCTCCTTCCTGAAAGGCTCTGGTCTTAACCCGGCGGCTGTGATAACGACGAAGATCTTGCTGGTAAATCGCCGAACGAGCGGCTGCCATATCACGCTCCTCATCCAATAGGTCCAAAGCGTCCTGTCGTGCCACCTCATTGTCCGCTTCAACATAAGCCGCTACACGGGGCGAATCGTGCCTGATATCACTGGGAAGAACTGCCTCTGCTCCGTAAACCATGAAGAAAGGGGTATACCCAGTGGACCGGTTTGGCGTAGTATTGATACTCCATAGTACGATGGAAGTTCTTCAACCCAAAGATCCGGTGTTCTCTCAGAACGGAACCGAAGTCGGGTTTGATGCCTCGCAAGATTTCTGATTAGCACGCTCGCCCGCCCGTTGGATGGGGATGCGCTACGGATGATCGTCAAGCGGATATGCTCACGTTCACGTAACTCCTTCATAGCCCCTTGGACAGATTAGTGCCATTGTCGATAATGATCTTGTGTGGAAAGCCAAACCGAAAATCACCTTTTGATGAACTGCACATTGTTGCCGCATCACACTTGGCCGACAGCTCGCTTCAACCCACTTGGTGAATTTGTCCACCGCCACCAACAGGTGGGTCTTCTTATCTTTGGATCGTTTAAAGGGTCCAACCATGTCCAGCCCAGTGCAAACGGCCCGTTATTCGGATCATCCTCAATTCTTGTGCCGGTACATGAGCACGCCTAGAAAATTCCTGACATCCATCGCACCGTTTGACTAAGTCCTCCGCATCAGCATGAGCAGTTAACCAGTAAAATCCATGACGGAATGCCTTTGCCACCAGGGACTTTGAACCGGCGTGATGCCCGCAATCCCCTTCATGGATTTCTCTTAAAATTTCACAGCCTTCCTCAGGGGAAACACAGCGTTGAAACGCCTACTGGCTCTTGCAATGATGCAACTCACCATCAAGAATCGTCATAGATTTGGAGCGCCGGATTATCTGTCTGGCCAAAACCTCATCGTCTGGCAACTCTCCTCGAGTCATATACGCAAGGTAAGGAACCGTCCAATCCGGAATAACATGTAATGCTGCCACCAACTGAGCCTCCGGATCAGGAATTGCCAAATCCGCTTCACCAGGGAGCTGAACCGACGGGTTGTGTAAGACGTCCAGAAAGACATTAGGTGGAACCGGTTTACGCTGAGAACCCAAACGGCTTAAAGCGTCTGCCGCTTCGTTCTTCCGGCGATCCACATGATCCACTTGATAGCCCTTGAAGCAACCTGCGATATTATCCACCTCTCGACGATATGCAGCCATGAGGGGATCCTTAGAATCCCAAGTGCCAGATACTTGCTGAGCCACCAGGTCCGAGTCACCAAAGCACTTAACCCGGCTTAAATTCATCTCCTTAGCCATCCGGAGACCATGGAGCAAGGCTTCGTACTCAGCTGCATTATTAGTACAAGGGAACATTAGACGGAGAACGTAACAAAACTTATCACCTCGTGGGGAAGTTAACACGACTCCAGCCCCCGAGCCTTCAATTATGCGGATCCGTCAAAATGAATAGTCCAGTATGTGTGATCCGGCTTCTCCTCTGGTGCTTGTAACTCTGTCCAGTCATTAATGAAATCAACAAGGGCTTGTGACTTTACTGCTGTGCGCGGCATGTACTTTAGCCCATGCGGCCCAAGCTCGATGGCCCATTTTGCAATCCGGCCAGTCGCCTCCCGGTTTTGTATGATATCACCCAAAGGAGCTGAACTAACCACTGTAATAGGATGCCCTTGGAAATACTGTTTCAGCTTCCGGCTGGCCATAAAAACACCATAGACTAGCTTTTGCCAATGCGGATATCTCTGCTTGGACTCAATGAGCACCTCACTGATATAATAAACCGGCCGCTGAACCGGATATTCCTTTCCTGCCTCCTTGCGTTCTACCACAATGGCCACGCTCACTGCTCGGGCATTGGCTGCCACATATAACAACAGCGGTTCCTTGTCAACCGGAGCCGCAAGAACAGGCGGGTTGGCCAATTGCCGCTTTAGATCCTCAAAGGCTTCATCAGCAGCTGGACTCCAGACAAAATTATCCGTCTTCCTCAGCATCTGGTATAAGGGGATGGCCTTCTCTCCGAGGCGGCTGATAAACCGGCTCAACGCAGCAATCCGGCCCGCCAGGCGTTGAACATCGTTGATACACTTCGGTTTAGCCAAGGAAGTGATGGCTTTAATTTTCTCCGGATTAGCCTCGATTCCTCTGTTAGACACCAGGAACCCCAATAACTTGCCAGCCGGAACACCAAAAACACACTTGGCCGGATTAAGCATCATCTTATAAACGCGCAAGTTGTCGAAGGTCTCCTTCAAATCTTCCACCAGTGTCTCCTTTTGTCTTGATTTTACCAGAATGTCATCTACATAAGCATGCACATTGCGGCCAATCTGCGTATGCAAGCAATTCTGCACACACCGCTGATAAGTAGCCTGGGCACTCTTGAGCCCAAAAGGCATAGATACATAGCAGAAGGCTCCAAAGGGAGTTATAAACGCCGTCTTCTCCTGGTCCTTAACCGCCATTTCGATCTGATGATATCCAGAATATGCGTCCAAAAAACTTAAACGCTCACATCCCGCCGTGGCATCAATAATCTGATCGATGCGGGGGAGAGCAAAAGGATCTGCTGGACAAGCCTTGTTGAGATCTGTGTAATCCACACACATACGCTAGGTGCCGTTTTTCTTAAGGACCAGCACCGGGTTAGCAAGCCACTCCGGATGAAACACCTCAATGATAAAGCCAGCCGCCAGCAGCCTGGCCACTTCTTCCCCAATGGCCTTGCGCCTCTCTTCATTAAACCGGCGGAGGAACTGTTTCACTGGTTTATACTTAGGATCCACATTAAGTGTGTGCTCAGCGAGTTCCTCGGTACACCCGCATGTCGATGGCTTCCATGCAAAGATATCCCGATTCTCACGGATGAACTTCGATGGCGCGCCTTCCTATTTGGGATCGAGTTGGCACCGACAAAGAACTGCTTGGGCGAATCGCCTGGCACAAAGTCAACAAGCTTGGTCTCAGCTGCCGATTTAAACTTGAGATCCGATTCATGCTCTGTAGTGGGTTTCTTCAAAGGGGTCATATTGGCCGGATCAACATTGTCCTTATAAAATTTCAACTCCTCCGTGGCACAGACCGCCTCTGCATAAGCTGCATCTCCTTCCTCACATTCCAAAGCGACTCGGCGGCTTCCATGCACCTTTATCGTTCCTTTGTAACCCGGCATTTTGAGCTGCAAGTAAATATAACAAGGTCGTGCCATGAACTTAGCATAAGCTGGCCGTCCAAACAAGGCATGATATGGACTCCGGATTTTCACCACTTCAAAAGTTAGCTTTTCAGATCGGGAATCATGCTCATCTCCAAAGGCCACATCCAGGGCTATGTTACCAATAGGATAAGCAGATTTGCCTGGTACTACACCATGGAACACTGTATTGGACGGTCTGAGATCTTTATCTGTGAGTCCCATGCGACGGAAAGTGTCATAATACAATATATTTATACTGCTTCCTCCATCCATAAGTACCTTAGTAAACTTATAGCCCCCAACCTGGGGATCTACCACTAAAGCCAGCTGTCCCGGATTATCAACCCGGGGGGGGGATGGTCCTCTCTGCTCCATACGATAGGCTGCTCTGACCAGCGCAAATACCGTGGCAAAGCCGGTTCAACAGAGTTTACTGCCCGTTTGTGAAGCTTCCGATCCTGCTTGTCCAAACTGGTTGTGAAAACATGATCTTGCCCGCCATTCAATCGCTTTGGTTGGCTCGATGCTTTATTTATTCTTTGCTTCTTTGGCCACCTTGATTACTCGATTATTGAGATTGCCTGGTTATGCCTGAACGAAGCTCCGTCTGACCGGCCCATGGAAACGGATCTGAACCACCACGACCCTGGTCATATCGGAAAGCATCGAATTTTGAACTCCTGCATAATATAACAATCTTTCCAAAGATGATTTGATGGGGATTCGCCGTTCCATGCTTGGGACAAGGCTGATTCAACAAGTAATTCAAGCGGTTTGCACCAGCATTTGGACCCGATTCGCCTTGCCTCTGCGCCGTGGGCCTCAGTCCTGCGCATTAGTGTTGGCTACGAAATCCGGATTACCATCAGCCTTGCGCTTGCCCCCGTTTCCATGACCCGCCGGTTTGAAATGCTGCTGCTTGGAGTTGCCATTCTTCTTTCCCTTCCCTGCTTCATCATCATCTGCTTCAGGATCCTTGGTACTGTCTGAATCGGCATATTTTACCAAAGCGGACATGAGGGTTCCCATATCATTGCGAGAACCGCTTCATCGTCCCAGCTTAAATTTCGAGGCTCAAACCGCGGTTGCTTTCCAATGTTATGATCGCCGAGTCAGCATTGATTCGATCGGAGAGTGCAAAATCTCAGACACACGGCGTACCCAACGGGTTGTTGACTCCCCTTCTTCATGAACGCAAGCCGCCAGGTCTACTATGGACTTGGGCTGCTTACATGTATCCTTGAAATTCTGGATAAACTGGGCCCGTGAATCGACCCCATGAACGATAGAATTGGGTGGCAAGCCTTTCAACCAAATGCACGGCTGTGCCCTCCATCATCATGGTGAAGTACTTTGCACACGCGGCTTCATCAACATCTAGCATCTCCATGGCCATCTCATAACTTTCAACCCACGCTTCAGGGGATAGATCTGCAGTGTAATTTGGCACCTTGCGCGGGCCCTTAAAATCCTTAGGCAGACGCACATTGCGTAAAGCGGGGATTAAACAGGGCACTCCCAGAGCGGATGCGACTCCTGGACCGGCGAAGGTGGTAGGGCGAACCGGTGTGTGTTGATCCGCGTCATCCTGCGCTGCTAACTCGGCCTCTCTGCGTGCCCGGGCCCGATCCACCACCTCCTGAGCATCACGAACGCCGCCTATCGGGTGATTGCCTCGGGCGCTTCACGGTCCCGCTACATTTGATAGGGCGGTTCATCCATGCGCCTTTGTAGCTCCGGCTTGGGCGGGCGTAGAGTGAATCCGATCGCGGCTGTATGAATCGCTTCTGCTAGATTAGTGCAGTCCGGAAGCCTTAACCCGCGTGTCTCAACCGCTTGTGGGGAATCTCCTTCGATCGATCGCCTCAATCGTGCAGCCGCCGCAACAAGGTTGTCCATAGGGTTAGAGTAATGGCTCGGGGCGTCTGACGGCGGAGGAATCACCGTGATTCTGCTGCGGGGCTCCATCGAGCGTGGTTGGACCGTCGCTCCGCTCTGGTGCCTCAATCCGGTTTACCTCCTGTCTTTGGGGCGGGTTCTTGGGTCCGGCTCGGGTCTGAAAGAGGTTTCTAGGGTCAAATCCTGATGGCAGGCGCGATCTGTACTTCCGCTTTAACACCTCCTGCGACGCGCTCTGGTCAAGCATGAGTTTGTAAGCTTGTGCATCTAAAGTGGCCCGCTCTGCAGCCATACGCTCCTTCTCTGCCGCTAGATCCGCTTTCGCTTGCGTGATCTGCTCTTTCACCTTCGCAATTTCTGCGTTATGAGCCTCTGATCTGCTGGATTATCCTCCGCCATGGCGCTGCTAGTGCATCAAACAGATCTGATAGAACTTGAACCGGCGGTGCACCGGCCTCTCCCCCTGCTGCCGCCGCTGAACCGGAAAAAATTGCGGCTGCGGTTGAAGAGAGGTTTGCTGCTTGCGTCGCCATGAACACTCCAACCGGTTTAGCTGGCTCGGGGTCCGAATCTTGTCACCGTCGGAACAGCCTGATGATATCATCCTGCAACTGGTAGAATGATTCGGTCTCTCTGTTGAAGATTAAATCGCGGAGTAAACGACGGTCTCGCTCCGTGCTCTCGAACCGCATCATACTCCCTCCATGGGTGACTCCAACGAAGACATGCTTCACGGCGGTTTAGCTCAGGGCAGCTCATGTACCGAGCCGTCTCGGCGAGGTCGGTGCAGATGTCGGCTCGAGCCCAGCCCTCCGATCTTGCCGATGAAAACGTGTATGCCGCCGAAGGGACCCGGTATCCGTACTCGATTGAATCGGCCTCGGGACCCCATCCAGCATCGTCGATGTAGATCCGGCCGCGACGACTCTTGGTCATCCGGCCCGCGACGTAGCCTTCGAGTCCTTTGAGCTTGCCCTCCAAGATCGTCAAACCATCGTGCGATAGCCCCACGGTGGGCGCCAAGCGTCGATGGATTTGTCACGGCGGATGTCCTAGCGTAAGGACTTAGCCGTGGAGCCATCGCTACGGGTTTACTTGCGGGGTTAAAGCGGACGCAAAGACACAAGGGTTTATACTAGTTCGCCCCTTCGATGAAGGTAAAAGCCTACGTCTAGTTGTGATGGAATTGATGTAGTCTCGATGGCTAGGAGCAAACAAGCTTCGCCTAGGCTCGAGTTGTGGTTGTCTCCTTTGAACCGCGCCGGGTCGTCCCCTTATATACATGAGTGGCCTTGTCGGTTTGCGAGTCCCAACCGGTTCATACTCGTATCCCGGTTGGTATCTCTCTATTCCTAACTTACAATACAAGTCATATATCAGGCCGGTTTACGGCTACAAGTTCTAAACCAACTACAGGCCTTGGGCCTTTCCGTGATTACACCACTAGCGGAGCTAACCCGACCCAAGCTTGGCCGGTTTACACCTAGTGGTAATATCCCCAACAGAGAGAGAGAGAGAGAGAGATCAAACACATATCTACTGGTACATACCCTCAGCTCCGAGGGTGAAGTACTCCCTCCTCGTTATGGAGAGCGCCGGGATGATGAAGATGTCCACCGGTGATGGGTTCCCCCTCTGGCAGGGTGCCGGAAAGGACTCCCGAGAGGTTTTTGGTGGCTACAGAGGCTTGCGGCGGCGGAACTCCCGATATATCTTTCATTCTGGAAGTTTTAGGGTACGTGGAGTTATATAGGCGGAAGAAGCACGTCAGGGGAGCCACGAGGGCCCCACGAGGCAGGGGGCGCGCCCTAGGGGGTGGGCGCGCACCCACCCTCATGGCTTCCTCTTTCCTTCCTTGACATGGGGTCCAAGTCCATCCGATAGCTTTCCTTCGAAAAATAACTTCTCCAGTTGATTTCGTTCCGTTTTGACTCCGTTTGATATTCCTTTTCTTCGAAATACTGAAATAGGCAAAAAAACAGCAAATCTGGGCTGGGCCTGCGGTTAATAGGTTAGTCCCAAAATTAATATAGAAGTGGAAAATAAAGCCCAATGTTGCCCAAAACAGTAGATAATATAGCATGGAGCAATCAAAAATTATAGATACGTTGGAGACGTATCAAGCATCCCCAAGCTTAATTCCTGCTCGTCCTCGAGTAGGTAAATGATAAAAAAAGATAATTTTTGATGTGGAATGCTACTTGGCATAATTTCAATGTAATTCTTCTTACTTGTGGTATGAATATTCAGATCCGAAAGATTCAAGACAAAAGTTCATATTGACATAAAAATAATAATACTTCAAGCATACTAACTAAGCAATTATGTCTTCTCAAAATAACATGGCCAAAGAAAGTTCATCCCTACAAAATCATATAGTTTGGTCATGCTCCATTTTCGTCACACAAGAATGCTCTCATCATGCACAACCCCGATGACAAGCCAAGCAATTGTTTCATACTCTAGTAATCTCAAACCTATAAACCTTCACGCAATACATGAGCGCGAGCCATGGATATAGCACTATGGGTGGAATAGAATATGATGATGGGGGTTATGTGGAGAAGACAAAAAAGGAGAAGATCTCACATCAATGAGGCTAATCAATAGGCTATGGAGATGCCCATCGATTGATGTTAATGCAAGGAGTAGGGATTGCCATGCAACGGATGCACTAGAGCTATAAATGAATGAAAGCTCAACAAAAGAAACTAAGTGGGTGTGCATCCAACTTGCTTGCTCACGAAGATCTAGGGCATTTGAGGAAGCCCATCGTTGGAATATACAAGCCAAGTTCTATAATGAAAAATTCCCACTAGTATATGAAAGTGACAACATATGAAACTCTATATGAAAAACATGGTGCTACTTTGAAGCACAATATATGAGACTCGCTATATGAAGAACATGGTGCTACTTTGAAGCACAAGTGTGGAAAAAAAGGATAGTAGCATTGCCCCTTTTTTTATTTTTTATTTTTATTTTTTGGGCCTTCTTTTTTTTTCTTTGGCCTTTCTCTTTTTTTTCGGGGGGGGGGGGACAATGCTCTATTAAATGATGATCATCACACTTCTATTTGTTACAACTCAATGATTACAACTCAATACTAGAACAAAGTATGACTCTATATGAATGCCTCCGGCGGTGTACCGGGATATGCAATGAATCAAGAGTGACATGTATGAAAGAATTATGAACGGTGGCTTTGCCACAAATACTATGCCAACTACATGATCATGCTAAGCAATATGACAATGATGAATGTGTCATAATAAACGGAATGGTGGAAAGTTGCATGGCAATATATCTCGGAATGGCTATGGAAATGCCATAATAGGTAGGTATGGTGTCTGTTTTGAGGAAGATATAAGGAGGTTTATGTGTGAAAGAGCGTATCATATCACGGGGTTTGGATGCATCGGCAAAGTTTGCACCAACTCTCAATGTGAGAAAGGGCAATGCACGGTACCGAAGAGGCTAGCAATGATGGAAGGGTGAGAGTGCGTATAATCCATGGACTCAACATTAGTCATAAAGAACTCACATACTTATTGCAAAAATCTACAAGCCATCAAAAACCAAAGCACTACGCGCATGCTCCTACGGGATAGATTGGTAGGAAAGACCATCGCTCGTCCCCGACCGCCACTCATAAGGAGGACAATCAAATAACACCTCATGTTTCAAATTTGTTACATAACGTTTACCATACGTGCATGCTACGGGACTTGCAAACTTCAACACAAGTATTTCTCAAATTCAAACTACTCAACTAGCACGACTTTAATATTATTACCTCCATATCTCAAAACAATCATCAAGCATCAAACTTCTCCTAGTATTCAACACACTCATAAGAAAGTCTTACAAATCTTGAATACCAAGCATATTATTATTATCAGGAAAATTACCATGCTATTTAAGAGTCTGAGAATAATCTAAGTGAAGCATGAGAGTTCATCTATTTCTTCAAAATAAAACTACCACCATGCTCTAAAAGATATAAGTGAAGCACTAGAGCAAACAACAGACTACTCCAAAAGATATAAGTGAAGATCAATGAGTAATCGAATAATTATGTAACTATATGAAGACTCTCCCATTTAATAATTTCCGATCTTGGTACTTTATTCAAACAGCAAGCAAAGCAAAAGAAAATAAAATGACGCTCCAAGGCAAAACTCATATCATGTGGCGAATAAAAATATAGCTCCAAGTAAAGTTACCGATGAACGAAGACGAAAGAGGGGATGCCTTCCGGGGCATCCCCAAGATTAGATGCTTGGTTATCCTTGAATATTACCTCGGGGTGCCTTGGGCATCCCCAAGCTTAGGCTCTTGCCACTCCTTATTCCATAGTCCATCGAAGCTTTACCCAAAACTTGAAAACTTCACAACACTAAACTTAACAGAAAACTCGTGAGCTCCGTTAGCGAAAGAAAACAAAACACCACTTCAAGGTACTGTAATGAACTCATTATTTATTTGAATTGGTGTTAAACCTAATGTATTCCAACTTCTCTATGGTTTTCAAACTATTTTACTAGCCATAGATTCATCAAAATAAGCAAACAACACACGAAAAACAGAATCTGTCAAAAACAGAACAGTCTGTAGTAATCTGTAACTAACGCAAACTTCTGGAACTCCAAAAATTCTAAAATAAATTGGTGGACCTGAGGGATTTGTCTATTAATCATCTGCAAAAATAATCAACTAAATAGAACTTTCCAGTAAAAAGTTCTAGCCAATTTTGTGAGCGCTAAAGTTTCTGTTTTTTACAGCATGATCATAAAGACTTCACCCAAGTCTTCCCAAAGGTTCTACTTGGCACAAACACTAATTCAAACATAAAACCGCATCTAAACAGAAGCTATAGGGATTATTTATTACTAAACAGAACCAAAAAGCAAGAAACTAAAATAAAATTGGGTTGCCTCCCAACAAGCGCTATCGTTTAACGCCCCTAGCTAGGCATGATGATGACAATGATGCTCACATAAAAGGTAAGAATTGAAACATAGCGGGAGCATCATGAAGCACATGACTAGCACATTTAAGTCTAACCCACTTCCTAAGCATAGGGATTTTGTGATTAAACAACTTATAGGAACAATAATCAACTTGCATAGGAAGGTAAAACAAGCATAACTTCAAAACTTTAAGCACATAGAGAGGAAATTTGATATTATTGCAATTCCTACAAGCATATGTTACTCCCTCATAATAATTTTCAGTAGCATCATGAATGAATTCAACAATATAACCAGCACCTAAAGCATTCTTTTCATGATCTACTTGCATAGAAAATTTACTACTCTCCACATAAGCAAAATTCTCCTCATGAATAATAGTGGGAGCAAACTCAACAAAATAACTATCATGTGATTGAAATTTAAGATCAAGATGACAAGTTTCATGGTTATCATTATTCCTTAAAGCATACATGTCATCACAATAATCATCATAGATAGGAGGCATGCTTTCATCATAATAAATTTGCTCATCAAAGCTTGGGGGACAAAAAATATCATCTTCATCAAACATAGCTTCCCCGAGCTTGTGGCTTTGCATATCATTAGCATCATGGGTATTCAAAGAATTCATACTAACAACATTGCAATCATGCTCATCATTCACATATTTTATGCCAAGCATTCTATGTAATTCTTCTTCTAACACTTTGGCACAATTTTCCTTTCCATCATACTCACGAAAGATATTAAGAAGACGAAGCGTATGAGACAAACTCAATTCCATTTTTTGTAGTTTTCTTTATAAACTAAACTAGTGATAAAACAAGAAACAAAAAGATTCGATTGCAAGATCTAAATATATACCTTTAAGCACTCACCTCCCCGGCAACGACGCCAGAAAAGAGCTAGATGTCTACTACACAACCTTCTTCTTGTAGACGTTGTTGGGCCTGCAAGTGCACAGGTTTGTAGGACAGTAGCAAATTTCCCTCAAGTGGATGACCTAAGGTTTATCAATCCGTGGGAGGCGTAGGATGAAGATGGTCTCTCTCAAACAACCTTGCAACCAAATAACAAAGAGTCTCTTGTGTCCCCAACACACCCAATACAATGGTAAATTGTATAGGTGCACTAGTTCGGCGAAGAGATGGTGATACAAGTGCAATATAGATAGTAGATAAAGGTTTTTGTAATCTGAAATAATAAAAACAGCAAGGTAACTAAAGATAAAAGTGAGCACAAACGGTATTGCAAAGATAGGAAACAAGGCGTAGGGTTCATACTTTCACTAGTGCAAGTTCTCTCAACAATAATAACATAGATAGATCATATAACAATCCCTCAACATGCAACAAATAGTCACTCCAAAGGCACTAATAGCGGAGAACAAACGTAGAGATTATGGTAGGGTACGAAACCACCTCAAAGTTATTCTTTCGGATCAATCTATAAAAGAGTTCGTACTAGAATAACACCTTAAGAAAAAAATCAACCAAAACCCTAATGTCACCTAGATACTCTGTCACCTAAAGTATCCGTGGGCATGATTATACGATATGCATCACTCAATCTCAAATTCATGCAACCAACACAAAGTACTTCAAAGAGTGCCCCAAAGTTTCTACCGGAGAGTCAAGAAAACGTGTGCCAACCCCTATGCATAGGTTCATGGGCAGAACCCGCAAGTTGGTCACCAAAACATACATCAAGTGGCACGAGATATCCCATTGTCACCACAGATAAACACGGCAAGACATACATCAAGTGTTCTCGAAGTAAAGACTCAATCCAATAAGATAACTTCAAGAGGGAAACTCAATTCATCACAAGAGAGTAGAGGGGGAGAAACATCAAAAGATCCAACTATAATAGCAAAATTCGCGATAAGTCAAGACCGTTACACCTCAAGACACGAGAGAGAGCACTACAAAAAAATACACTTCCGTGATGATACATGTTTGTCATAGTAGGTCACGTTTTTGTCATGCATGTACATCCATGACAAATTTATGACAGAATCAAGATAGTCATACCTGTGCTGTCGTAGAAGTGTTCCATGACATTACCAAAATTATCATCATGGAAGTGTCCACTTCCATGACGATAAATCGCGCATCATAGAAGTGCTTTCGTCAAGGGTGACTGACACGTGGCATGCACCGTAACGGAATGCCGTTAAGCTATTGGGTCGGGTTTGGGATCCGATAACCCGTTAACAGCCCCGACCAATGGGGATTTTCCACGTGTAAAATCGTCATTGGCTGGAGGAAACACGTGTCGGCTCATTGTTGGGACAGATGTCATCCACTCATTGGATAGAAGGCGCCTATGATACGTCGACACGTGGCACGCCCCAACAGAGGCCCATTCCTGTGAAAAGGCCGGCCCGTTTGACTTGGTCAAAAGGTGACGGGCCGGCCCATCGAAAGCCTGTTAACGGCCTGTTCGCATATACACTACTAGGGAAAACCTTATACACAGAAGTTTATCGCAGCGCAGTTTAAAAATGGGCGCTCCTGCTAATTAGTAATAGGGAGGGGTATAAAAACCGCGCTACTACTAAGTTGATAGTAGTAGCGAGGAATATAAACCCGCGCTACTACTAAATGGTCTCCAACAATGCCCCCGGGATAGGCCATAGTAGTAGCGAGGGGTATAAAACCGGCGTTACTACTAAGTAAGTAGTAGTAGCGCAGGTAAGACCCCCACGCTACTAAATAATGTGTCCACCCCGGCCCGATCCACACTCCCACCCCATCACCACCTCCCACCCGGACCGTCCCACAACACCCACCCCCCGTCTGTCTCAAAAAAAAACACCACGCAGCCCAATCCAGATCCCCGACCTCCTCTCCTCTCCCAACCCACTCGCTGCCGGCCTCCCTTCCACCTCCTCTCCTCCATCCGTCCGCCCCCATGCCCCCTCCGCATGCGCCACGCCGGAGGCCGCGCGCCCGCCGCTCCCTGTCTCGTGCCGCTGCCCACCCCCGCCCCCCTCCGCCGCGCACGTGCCTGCTCGCCGCGACGCCAGCTCCTCCTCCGCTACGTGCATCACGGGGTAGGACGGAGCTACCTGACGGGGCTGCTCCTCACCAAGGGGTACGAGGTGCATGGCAATGGTGGCGCTGGCGCGGGGGCGGGGGCGGTTCGTGGTGGAGAAGAGCAGCGTGAGGGTGCTGGCGCCGGAGCACATCCGGGGCCACCACGATGCCTCCATCGGCAACTTCGGGGTGCCCGACTACGGCGGCACGCTCACGGGCGTCGTGCTCTACCCAGACAAGAAGGCCACCGGATGCGCCGAGTTCCCGGCCAGGTTCAAGTCCAAGTCCGGCCGCCCTGTCGTCCTCCTGCTCGACCGCGGAGGTACACATGCCACACGCTCACCAGTTACCTTCAGCCATTAACCCTGCTGATTTGATTGATTGATTGATCGATTCCTGGCTTCGGCTAATTCTCATGGGGAAGACATTGTTGATGCGCGACTGTGCGAGCCTAAATTGTTCGACGATTTATGGTGCCACCGAATTTAGTTTTTCCATCGATGATGTGTTAACTGGGAAGGAAGCTACTGATGGGAGTTAGTACTACTAATATATTAGCCTATTACGTACACATGCTAATTAATTTAGTGCTAGTAGTATTACTTTAATCCTGTTGATGTAGATATATCTCCAACTCAGATATGAGAGATTTTCAGAAGCTTCTTAATCTGCGGAGGGGGAAGGGACTTTACAAGTGGAGATCAATTTTGCCGTGTTCCATTTAGTTAGATATTTTGTACTAAAAGGTAGAATTAGGCGACTTTTCTTGGTCCAATATATCATGCATAACTAGTCAAAAAATTGAATACTAGCAAAATTTATTTTAAAAAACACCAAATTCAAATGCAACCTGTGGGAACGCGCCAAATTCAAATGTAATTTAGTACTCCCTCCGGAGTATAACGCACCAAACTAATATTTCCTGATAGATTATCTTCAGTATGTTCCCCTTTTGTCTGCGTCAACAGTTTCAGATATCTGCCTAACCTGCAAACTCTGAACCCAGACAGCAAGAAGAGTAGATTCATACATGGATGCAGTATAAAAAACAGCCATTGCATTTGTTGGTGCCCATTTCATTTGATCCAACCATCGCAACGCACCTGATCATAACATGAGTGTTGGCCTGAAGCTTTTGCTTGTTCATTTGTAGGATTCATCCAGGTGTCGAGTGAACTATCCATTATTCTTGCCTATTTGCTTTTCAGGTATTAGGCATTTTGTACTGAAGCAAACTTGTCTATTTTCAATTATGATAGCAAACTTGTCTTTCTGTATTGTGTGATACATTCTGAATAAATGTTATCTTGGTATCCATCAGTAGCATTTTGCATTACCATCTTGGCACATTGCAATGGGGGTATTTAAATCAGTACAGTTCAAAATGGTAGTTGGTGAATATGTTGGCCCATGTTTCTTTTTTTTCGAGAGTACGCAAATTGCGTACCTTAGCTTTATAGAAGATAGAAAGAAATGTACAAGATTGTTACAAGCATAGCCCACCAGCCACAAGCCGACTGAGGCCATGGCCAACTCCAACTCCACACACTAAGCTAACTCCTCACACAAAGGTGTCAACTCCACACCTACCATTGTATCGCCCACATGCGCAGCTCATCAAAATTCTAGTCACTAAATCAGCGACAGTAATAGCTGGAGTCGCCGGATGAAAGACTCGAGCATTGCGTTGCTTCCAAAGATGCCAACACACCAAAATCACCAGGCTATCGAAAGATCGACGAGACTCCTTGCGAATCAGTTTACGGGTGCTCCCCCACCATGATTCCAAGGTGGCATTCATCACCGGCGCTAGGGTTGGCGCAATCCTTACGCTGGACAAGACCATGTTCCAAACCTGCCGTGAGTAGACGCATTGGATGAGAAGATGCTCCACATTGTCCTCCTCCTGATCACATAGATAGCAGGCGGAGGGATCATCCTGTAGTCCATGCCGAAGCCTCCGGTCCGAAGTCCAAATTCTATGTTGTATTGCAAGCCACAAGAAGATCTTGCAGGTGAGAGGTGCCCAACTTTTCCACACCCAACGCGCGTAGGCCACACTAATTGCCCCTTTGAATAGCATCTGATAAGCTGATGCCGAGGTATAGACTTGCTTGGAATTCCATGGCCATATCGCCTCATCTCTTTGGGCAGGGTCAAGATGTGTAACAATGGCAATCTCCCAAAGCTTGAGTAACTGGACTAGATCATCCGTGGTAAGCTCTCCTGAGATATCTGCGGCCCATCGATGGTTCATCAGCCCCTCACAAACTGTCCTCCTGTTCACCGTTTGGGTGCGAACCTTGCTCCATATGCCCGGAGCAATCTCCTTACCAGTTCCACCATCCATCCATCTATCCTTCCAAAACAGAACCTTGTTGCCGTCACCAAGTTTCCAATGCACAAGGCTGTCAAACACCCTCTCACACGAGGGTCGCCGCCATCGGGAGCCCATGCCAGGCGGCTAGGATCGATCGTCTGAGCCACTCCCAGCGCAGCCTAAGGGCCAGCCTTGACGGTATAGATCAAGCGGACCGAGGCCACCTAGCTCTTTAGGCCTGCAAACCCTTTGCCAAGCCACAAGGCATTTTCCTCCATGAATCACTTCCGATCCTTCCCAAAAGAATGCTCTGCACCGTTTATTTACTTGCTCAATTGCCCATTTAGGAGCATCCGCAATGATGAGATGGTGAGTGGGCGCGCCATCACAACGTCATGAACGGGACTGACCTCCCAGCCCTAGTGATCATCCCTTTTGCCATCCTGGCATGAAATTGAGCACAGAATCCACAATCGGTTGCCAATCCGAGCGTGTCAAATGCCATATGGACAGCTGCAGCCCTAGGTACTTGAAGGGGAAAGAGTCCATGCTCCATGGCATTGCGCCCGCAACCAGCTCCTTGTCACCATCCTCATCCCTAATCATGATGGCCGTGGACTTGGAGTAGTTGATGTTTAAACCCGAAGCAGTTCCAAATATATGCAAGGCCTCCTTGATAAATCGCAGATCCGGGATGGTGGGTCTAATGAATATAACCACGTCATCCGCGTAGATGGAAAGTCTTTGCATGGGGGTGCAGCCCGGCATCTGACTCAAGACTCCAATTTCCTGAGCTTTCGTAACCAGCGATGTGAGGACATCCATGGCAATTACAAAAAGCAACGGCGAGACCGGATCGCCTTGCCTAAGCCCTTGAGCATGAGCAAACTTTGGTCCTGCGTGTCCATTAACCACCACACGTGAGCTAGCCGTATAAAGCAAGGTTGCAATCCAGGACTGCCAATTGTCCGAGAACCCCTTGGCATGAAGAACCTCGAACAAGAATGGCCAAGACAGGGTGTCAAACGCGCGCGAGATATCCAACTTGAGTAAAACACCCTTTGCTCTCCGGCGATGCAGGGATCTAGCCACCTGTCTCACGAGCAAGAAGTTGTCGTGTAGATTTCTCCCTTGATGAATGCTGATTGATTGGCGTGAACAAGCTCATTCATCTGTGACCGCAATCGGTTAGCGAGTAACTTGGAGCCGATTTTGGGCAAATCAGGCACCAAACGATGGGCGGAAATCTCCCACGACATGCACCGCCTTCTTAGGAATGAGAGTAATCGAGCCTGGTTTAGTCTTCCAAAGCCGCTGCCATTGCCAAGAAATAAGTGGTGTAAAGCGGCAAGAAGGTCTCCTTTGATAGTGCTCCAAGCCTTCTAAAAAGAGGCCAATAAACCCATCTCGACCCGAACACGATCGGCGGCATGTCCTTTATCGTGGCCCAAACTTCCTCCTCCGTGAAGTATCGTCCTGATCCAGCAGGTCCACGGTTGGATCCCAAGAAACTCTAGATCAATAGTGCTCTCGCGCCCTCTTGCCGAGCCAAGCAATTGCTTGTAGGTTTGGAAAAAGATATCCTCCTTGCCGTGCTGGTCTGTGATAAGGTTGCCGTCGTGCAAGATCGCCGGAATAAAGTTTTTTGTTTTTCTACCATTCGCCATGAGGTGAAACAGTTTGGTACTAGCAGCTCCTTCCTGAAGCCATCTAATCCGTGACCTTTGCCTCGCGATAGTGCGTTCGAGAGAGGCAAGGCCAAGCACAATAAGCTTGAGCATACGATGCAACCAGATTTCTCCAGCCGACAGCAAACGTCGTTCCTGAGCCACATCAAGATGGAATATGATCCAGTTAGCCATCGCGATCTGCAACTTGACGTTGCCTACTTTCCTTTGTCCCCATGCTGTTAAGTATCGGGCTGCGTTTCTAAGCAATGCATCCAGCCTTTTGAAAGGATCGTGAATATGCGGATCACACACCCACGCCTCCTTGACCGCTTCATCGAACCCCTCAAGCCTCGTCCAAAACACCTCGAATCTAAAGCGTCGTTGCGGGTGCAAATTCTCGTTGAAAGCAAGGTGCAAAGGGCAGTGATCCGATGCCGAAGTAGACATTGCTTGGAGCAGGCAATCCGGATAGTCAATCTCCCAATCCACCGAAACAAGAGCCTTATCTATTTTAGTGAGCGTGGGTACTTCCCTTTCATTACTCCAAGTAAATGCGCGACCATGTAGGTATAATTCCTTAAGCTCATTGCCATCCACAAACTGGCGAAATCTGTGCATCATTCTCCTATCAAGATGCGAGTTACTCTTGTCCGAGGCTTGAAGTATCATGTTGAAGTCCCCGATCACCATCCAAGCACCCGGGCACAAGTCTCTTCTTGCAGCGAGCTATTCTAGGAAGAGTATCTTGTCGTTGTCCTCTTGCGGTCCGTACACTGTAGTTAGCCACCAAGGAGAACCATCGACCGGGGTCATGTACCCAGTAATGCAATGCGTATCGCGTACACAATTCGGGATGCTCACGAATGCTGAGTTCCAAGCTAAAAGAATCCCACCCCTCGTAGCTGAGGCCGGTAAGTAGAAAAAACCGTCATACGACGGGCCTAGACATTGCAAAATCAAGAAAGTATCGATAGTCGCTAGCTTAGTCTCCTGGATACAAAAAATTGCCGGATGCGTAGAGTCCGCAAATTCCCGTAGCGTCTTCTTCTTCGCCGGGCTGTTCCAGCCACGCACGTTCCAGCACACCAGCTCCATCTTGGTCGATGACATGATATCGACGCATGCACCAACGCTCGCCACCTAGGCAAGCAGAGCCACCTGCGGGGCAACCTCCTGGCCAAGATCAAGCGGGACGGCCTTGCCAAATATCGCGGCAATAGCAAGCTGCGGTTCTGTATGGGGAGTCAAACATCTGCACGAGCTATGCAATGGTCTCATCCGACGCCGCCAAACCGTCTGGTGTGATTCCTAGCGCCTTGAGGAGCACCGTCTCAGCCGTTGAAGCTTTAGACTTTCGTGGTGCGTTCCCCGTGGCAGAGCGAGTAATACGGCGAGGTGTGTACTCGGACCCATACCACGCGCGGCTTCAATCTCCTTAAGCAGGGGTGGTGCCAGCTTTTTCAATAAGCCCGCACAAAATGCCTTTATATTAGCCACAGCAATCTGTTCCTTGGGGGTAGCGGTACGTGCATGTGGACGTCGACATCCATGCAAACAGGAGCGCCAACGGTCGTTGGTTCAATCATGCCGTCTTGGGCGCCGCTGTCGCCAATCCCCACCAACCCGTTGGCACCATCCACACGGCCAACCGTACGCTCTTCTGCATGCAAAGTAGTGGGTGGCAGTAACTCATCAACCAGGTGCCACCCCGGGGCTGTGGCGCGCGGGTCTCCCACCAGGCCAGTCTCCACCTCGGTCTGCGCTCCCACCCTCTCCACATCAGTCAACAAAGGGACCACCGCCGCAGCTAAAGCAGCATCCTCTGCAATGGATGGCTCGGTCACCCCGCCTGTCACCAAAGTGCGGTCTGCAGCGATCCCATGGCACTTTCCCTGATCCGCATTGGCTGCATATGTGAGGAGCGTGAGTTGAACTACAGTCCTATAGTTAAATGAATGAAATGAGAGTCTTGGCCTGTGTTGGCCTGAAGCTTTCGCTTGTTCATTTGTATGATCCATCAAGGTGTCCAGTCAACTGTCCATTCTTCTTGCCTATTTGCTTTTAAGGTATCAGGCATTTTGTCCTGAGCATAATGAGGTCACTATCCTTGCGTGGAACGAGGCACGTGTATGATGGCTTCCTCCGTCCGCTGGTGGCGAGGCACAAGGAGGACATCGACAGGTCCAGTTGGAGCTGAGGGCCAGAGCGAGGGACGTGATTGCGTCGCAACTCATGGCGCCGGCTGCCGTTAGTCAGGTGTGGCTCTTCGAGGCTATCCAATGTGTTTCGTCGCAGCTGCTGGCCGTGAGATCAGGCCGAGCTGGCGCCGCACATTGACGAGTGGTCCAATTTCCGGATCAGGCCATAACAACTTACGTAGGTAGTTGCATATGTAACTGTGCGATAGAATGGAATTATACATGAGTTGCTGCTACAAGGAGGAACATAGTTGCTTATGTAACTGTGCGATAGAACGAAATTATACATGAGTTGCTGCTACAATGAGGAACTGGAGAAGATACGACAACTGTGTGATAGAATGAATTTGGTTGATTTTTTTTAATCCCTAATAAGTTAGTAGTGGAGTGGGGATAAAATGGCGCGCGACTAGTATTTAGGATACTAGTAGCGTTGGGACTATAGACGCGCTACTACTATTTCATTAGTAGTAGCGCGGTGCACAATAGTAGTAGCGCGGATTGAACCCTCGCTGCTACTAACAAAGTTAGTAGTAGCGTGGGTTCGACCCACGCTACAACTAACTTTTAGCTGTAGCGCGATACTAGTAGCACGAGTACCCGCGCTACTAGTAGCCATTTTACCCGCACTGCTAGTAGCCTTTTCCCTAGTAGTGATAGCCCATTTACAGCCCGCTAACCCAAGGCCCGTTACGCCCTATCCAAATTAGGCCCAGTAGCGTCATCTGGGCCATCCAATATGATTCTAGCCCGTTTTCACTTCTGGCCCATGTATGGCCCATGACGTCTTTCGGCCCATATGAGGCCCTATGTAACTCTTGGCCTATTAACGACCCGTGGTGAAACTGGCCCGCAATGAACAGTGTATCACTTTAGACCCATTAACGACCCGTGGTGAAACTGGCCCGTAATTAACAGTGTATCACTTTATACCCATTAATGGCCCGTTATTGATTGGGCGTTTCCATGTTATCTTCGGCCTTCTCGAGCCCATTTATTCTTGGGCTCATTTCGAGCGATCGTTTACTTACGGCCCGTTCTTGTCATTTTACGCTTGTGGGCCAAATTCAGCCCGTGGTTCTGATCGGCCCGTTTGTGGTCGTTAATACATTGGGCGTTTTCATAGCGTCATCAAATCAGCCTATTGGCGGCGGCCCGTTATGGTCGGCCCATGAGCAGACGATTCAACTCTAGCTTGTTTACTGACCATAATGCGACTGTTATTGGCCCATGTTTGTGTCGATCATCTGACCGTATAAGGCCCGTTGATGATCGGCTGTAGAAGGCCCATTGTTTCTATGGCCCGTAGAAGGCCCAATGTTTCTACGGCCCGTAGAAGGCCTACTGTTTCTACAGCCCGTAGAAGGCCCACTGTTTCGCCACCAAAACCCACCATTTCTTAAGCTAAAGTAGACCAAGGTAATCCCTATATTAGCATATTACTAAGATAAGCGAAGGCACTATCGAAACATTTAGGGCGTGAGCTTGTCAATCAATGTGGAGGGACACAAGCTTAGCCCGCCGGCAGACTTGGGCGGAACTGTCAAGAAGGTCAGCTCCTGCGTCGGCGTTGTCGAGATCCTTCTTGCTTGTCACCTCCATTTCCACCTTGGCGGCGTCGATCGTGCCTTTAGGCTCCCCGGCGAACCGTTCGCCACAACTTGGCCAAGTAGTGCGGCGGTGGGGGCGCCCGCTCGATCACGAGATGACCGACACGGTGATAGGCGCGCCAATGTCGAGCACGCCGTCGGCCAAGAAAAACGCGCGGCGGTCCTCCGCCGCGAACAGCAAGAGTCGTGGCTCCGACAGTGGCACTTGCAGCTGGAGCACCTTGCCGTACTGGATCCTGTGCATGGGCATGGGATGCGCGGTGCTGATGTGGTGGTAGAGCGCCGGCGGCGGGCCTTCGTAGCCGCAGACTGGCACAGGGCATTTGCAGGCGCGAGCG
Organism: Aegilops speltoides; assembly: GCA_021437245.1. NCBI lineage: Eukaryota > Viridiplantae > Streptophyta > Magnoliopsida > Poales > Poaceae > Aegilops > Aegilops speltoides. The sequence continues at coordinate 518,563,183 of CM038142.1, read as the reverse complement.
AACACATGCTCTAGCGATCGGCGAGCTTGTGGTAAGTGACGTAGAGCCCACAGCCTTCGTGCGGGCACTCCACCCTCACCGACGAAAGGACGGAGTCCACTGCCGAGTTCCGCACGTCGAAGCCACCGCCCGGCGCTTCGCACCGCCGCTGGTTCTGGGGCGCTCGACGCGATAGTCCGCGAGGCAGTGCCCTCCCTTGCCTTTGCAAAAATAAATCCAACAACATATCAATCAAGAAACCTGCACCTTGCTCAATCAGCCGAGCAGACGAGGTGTATTCGAACCTCATACCTTTGGAGGTGTCAAGGGCGAGGCACAAGGGCGGTGGAGCACGGTGAGGTCCATCAAGACCTTAGAGAGCTCCATCGTCGGGTCTGTTCTGTTAGGTCTGCATGATCTCGCCCTCCTCGAGCACAACCATCCTTCAAGGTGCATTAAATCAACACATGCAAGTACTATCAAAAGAAGAGTCACGGCATGCATGCATGCGTTGTAATTAATGCATCGGTAAACGCAAATTATTGAAATATATCGAGTGTAGTGCTTTGATGTGTCGCGTCAACTCGTACATTAACGAGAAGTTTGATTATCCTCTCCCTCGCGGACTTAACTGCACCTGCCTTTGGCTGTATGACAGGTTGGCTACACACTTGTCGGGCCCACCTGACAGGAGCGTCCCTCCCACGCCCATGAGTGTGGTGGCTGGCAAGACTAGGAGAAGCTTTCGTTACACGCTCTCCCTCCCGCACGCGTTGGACATGCAGCAGTTCAACCGGTGCCATATGGCCAGAAGCGTACTGTAGTACTCCTCCAGTGCAGTAGTACACCATCATTGTTCGACTTCCCGAAGATGCGAAGAGCCAAGTGCAGTCCGGACGCTCGTGTGGCAGTTTCATGTGTAGAGTAGTCTAGATAGCGTGTATCATGCCTGTAAGCTTAAAATCGTTGGGGTCGGTTCCATGCTATGTGGCCGTCTTGAAGTTTTTTTTAATTAAAATAGTCTTCTGGCCCTACCTGTCACCCTGGTGATTGTAGTTTGCACGCTCATCTGGTCAAGATAGGAATATATATTTTAATTTGTTTTTTTTCGAAAAGGGGGGACTCCCCGGCCTCTGCATCAGAACAATGCATACGGCCACATATATTTTAATTTGTGGTGGGTAAGTGTTAGAGGTTGCAGCAAATATATTGTACACTGTGGGTCTTTCAGCCAAGTTTAGAGGCAAGCATGTGGGGCCAGTGCTATGATGTGTCGCGTCAACTCGTAGAACGAGGAGAAGCTTGATTTTACTAAACGCCTTCTCCCTCGCCCATGTGCGCGGTTGCTCGCAAACGAGGACATGCTTTTGCTTAGTAGTAGTACTTCTACAACAAGCTATCCGTCCAGCTCGTGGTGGACGGACATGCAGCAGTGGATTCGACCTTTGTAGAAGCGATAGTAGTAACATCATTGTTCGTCTTCTCGAAGAAGCGAAGAGCCAGCGCAAACCCGAGCGTTGCGATTCGCGAACATTGGAGCACGCATATAGCCGAGCTCTTGCATGAGACAAAATTGCTATGTGAGCCCACTATTGTACTAGTATGCATACAACTACTTGCTAGTATAGCCACAGAAAACGAAAAGGAGTATTTGCCCTTCTAGAGATTTCAACAAGTGACTAGACTACAACGATACGGAGTACATATGGAGCAAAATGAGTGAATCTGCACCGTAAATAAATACATACTAGTTCTATCGTTTTCCTCTCTGAGGTGCACAATATTGAGTATACTGACTAGTCTCTTTTTGACACACATTTACGTTTTTTTGACACAGTACAGACGCAAGCGCTCATATACACACGCACACACTCACCCCTATGAACACACACACGCACGGCACTATCATCTTGAAATTTATGAAGTCACCATAGGCACCTCGTCGTCGACGGGTCCATAGGTCCTTGAATGCCAAGGAGGAAGAGGCTAGCGGTTCCCGAGACGTTGAACAGTCAATGATGCATCCTCAATTACATGCAGAGGGAATTAATTGGAGCAGCAAACTAGAGCCAGCATGAAGTGAATGCAACAGTGTTTGGACTCTCATATAATAAAGGCGCCCACCACTCCAATCCATCTACTCCCAAGTCTCTGCACAACACTGCTCACTCCAATCCAAGACCAAGTGACCAGAAGCCACAAGCACCTATGGAGGCGATGGGCGCGGCGGCGATTAGCTGTGCCAAATCATCAAGGCGCCGGCTGCGGCCCCACACCGCAGCAGCGTTCGAACGGTCTTGGCGATCGCAGCATCGTAGCCCTCGCCGACGGCGCCGGCCGCCTCTCGCATGGACGACATGATGGTCAACTCCATTCGCAAGTTCACCGCCGTCAAGAAGCACACGGATGGCCTTGCCGTACTGCTCCAGCCTGCGCGCCGAGGCTCCTCATTGCCTGCCCCTCATCGGCCTACATGGTGATGAACTCTTTCAAGCCCTGGTGGCCCTGCAGGTGCCGGAGGTCGCGACGAAGAATGTGCACCTCGAGGCCGCGCTCGTCGCGCAGCGCTCGCCATGCAAGAAACCGTCGACCTGCACATCCACATCTACGAGGAAATCGTCTACATAGGCCACTACAAGGCAAGCGAGGACAGAAAGGCATTGGCCTTCTTCCAGCGGCTGGAATCTTTGGACGCCATTGTTCAGAAGCACGTCGACCTGGCCACGAAAGCCGCTGCTACTTAGGTGCCATTCGGTGGGTCGGCGCCCTGAGTCGAGGAGGTGGACATCGTCGATGGATGCATCTCTTCTTCTTGCCTCCTGTAACCAGCACTGCATCGCCTCGTGGCCTTAATGTTTTATTAGTATAGTACTCCTTCCGTTCCCAAATATAAGTCTTTCTAAAGATTCCAGCAAGTGACTACTACATACGGAGGAAAATGAGTGAATCTACACTCTAAACTATGTCTTCATACATCGTATGTTGTATTCCATTTGAGTAGTATCTAAAAGGCTTATATTTATGAGCGGAGGGTGTATATGGCATTTTATTCGAACAGAAGCGTTTTCCTTTGTGAGGTGGGGCGCGATTGAGCAAACCCACCCCACCCACCGGGCGTCGGCCGAGTTTAGAGTTAGAAGAGAGAAACGAGGGAGGAGGGCTAGCTGTAGCATGGACGCTGTTTTCAGATGGGACTCGTGTTTATAGAATAGGAGTACTGAGCACTCATGCCTGTTTTTTTAAAGAAAAAATTAGTCGTATGTCTAGTACCACTAGTTGGGTGCGTGCGACCTATAGCTGTCATCACTTTAGGTCTACTTTTCGAACCGCGGCTACGCTTCACAGTACATATTTTCATGCATTTATCCTCCTATATGTACTCCTAGGCTATTTCCACGTGCTCCCATTCGCCGACATGTGGGACATAGAGCATCTGGGTCGTAGTGCATGCACGACTCGGAGCATATGCGAGGGTACTTTACATTTCAGACCTCACGAATTACATGCAAACCCCCCAGAGAAGAATAAGTAAATCAATGAATTACTACATGAAACCGGATTATTTTCGTGGAAACCGGAGCACGTTCATTAAATTTTGGACATAACACGTTTATAAAAAATGACCGGACCTAAACCAGTCTAAGGGCCTCTTTGATTTTTCCCGAAAAAAGGGCCTCTTTGATTCGCAGGATACTGAAAACACAGGAATGGGGAAGTATGGTAGCGATGAACCGAGATGAGGAGAACTCCAACTCAGTTAGAGGTTAGAGTTAGATTCTAACCCTGAACTAACTCTAAACCAAAGAGGTGTATGGACGGCAGGATTAGATTGACAATAAATGCTCTATCTCAATCATTTGACTACTTTGGACCCTATTTTTAGTCAGACTAAAATAAGTCCCTTGGATCCAAGCACCCTCTTGGTGTGGCCGGCTCTTCTGTGGCCTCCTCCCGCTCACAATTGACATAAACGAACCATCTATACAATCAAGCATGCAAAACATGATAATTTTTACTTTGTCCATACAAATGAGATATCCCACTTAAACATACAAGTCGTTAATCAAGCTTCACAAAATAAAAAACACTTCATGAAACAAAGAATGAGCTAACTCATCACGGAAGTTGTTCACGATAGGGAGGAGCCCGAGCCCTCACGCACCGAGGAGGAGCTCGCCATCGTCGCTCGGAGGAAGGCTCAGTAGAGCCCAAGCCCCGGAACTCCTCCGGCCGGACCCTTGCGAGTTGAGGTCGACACCGGCATGGGTAGCAGGGCCGCTTGCACGATGGGGAACTTAATCTTTTGGCCTCTAGAAATAATGCAAGCCTGTAACTAAAATACCTAGAAAGGTGAACTGAATCTTTGGGCCTCTAGAAATAATGCAAGCCTGAAACTGAAATACCTAGAAAGGTGAACTGAATCTTTGGGCCTCTAGAAATAATGCAAGCCTGAAACTTAAATACCTAGAAAGGTGAACTAAATCTTTGGTACTCTAGAAATAATGCAAGCCTGAAACTGAAATACCTAGAAAGGTGAACTGAATCTTTGGGCCTCTAGAAATAATGCAAGCCTGAAACTGAAATACCTAGAAAGGTGAACTGAATCTTTGGGCCTCTAGAAATAATACAAACCTGAAACTCAAATACCTAGAAAGGTGAACTGAATCTTTGGGCCTCTAGAAACAATGCAAGCCTGAAATTGAAATACCAAGAAAGGTGAACTGAATCTTTGGGCCTCTACAAATAATGCAAGCCTGAAATTGAAATACCTAGAAAGGTGACCTGAATCTTTGGGCCTCTAGAAAGATTTATTACCTCCTCAAGCAGCATCAAACAATTCCATGCGTGCACCACAAATCTATAGCAAGTTTTATCAGGATCTACTTTTCCAAATCAGAATTAGCGCTAGAGCAAGCAAGATCAATGATATGGCCATGAGACAGAGAAGGAATGAAAAAACTCACCCCTCTCGCGACCTCCCCGGTAGATCTTGCCACAAGCATCTGACGAGGGAGAAAACGACCGTGAAGGGGGAGCGGGCGACCTTGAAGGTCGAGGGGAGAGGCGGCCGGAGTAGGGCGACGAAGGCCGGAAGGAGAGGGTGGCGGAGAGAGAGAGGCGGCGGCGGGCGGGCGGCCCTATGGGGAACAGAGAGGAGTCGTGCGAGAGGGGGGAGCAATCTGGTGCGGGCAGGTGAGATTTTTTTAGGGGAGCGATCTGGTGCGGGCAGGTGAGATTTTTTTAGTTCTCTTTTAGTGGGCCCAGGATAACTAACCCAATTAGAACCTCTCCACCGGGCTAGTTTTTTTAGCTGGGTTAGAGCAACCTAGCTCAAACTAACCCCTCTTGTTTCGATAATTTGAGGCTATTTCAACCCAAACTAGCTCTAACTCAGGGATCCAAACAAAGAGGAGTGTTACTGTATATGCTACAGTGTGGACCATAGCACATTGTTTTTTATGGCCATATCTCCACATTATATTTTTCTACTGCTGGTTCACTGGGCTACCGTGGTTCACACGGATGGTTCACTGGGCTGCCGTGGTTTGCACTCCTCGGACCTGAGTAGTACTCCCTCCGTTCCTAAAATAAGTCTTCGTAGATATTTGACTGTGGACCACATACGGATGTATATAGATGCATTTTATGTGTAGATTCACTCATTTTTCTCCGTATGTGGTCCATAGTGAAATCTCTCCAAAGACTTATATTTAGGAACGGAGGGAGTAGTATGTGACACTCCAAAAATTTTGTGATTTTATTTTTCAGAGAGAGAGCCTTGTTTGGTTTGAAGAAGGTCATTTAAACCCTTCTTAAAAACCCTCTTGCTAAGTTTGCCCTCTCAAAAATATTTTTCTTGGATTTAGTTTCTTAAAAAAAAAGAAAATCTTTTGTCTTTGGGCTTTCATTTGATTTTTGATCCACTTTTGTTTACCATGCCTCCTATGGTAAGATTTCCCCAAAAACCCCTCCTCCCACTTGGGTACAACCCAAACTTTCTGTCCAAACTAATAAAATCCATTTTTGGATTTTATTCCAATTATTTCTCCTTCCAAAATAATTCTGTCCTTTCTTTTGAACCTAGGTGATTTGCAAAGCAAGTACCCTAATGCATTTGATCCTTGATCCCAAACCAACTCCCCTGGGTAGTCCTTAGTACCCACAACCCAGAACCATCTTAATCCACTCTTCTTATTTTCAAATATTTCAAATTTCACTCACTGCAAGTTTGGACCAGATTTGCCAAATTTGGTGAAATTCATATCTACACTTCTCCAAAAATTCCACCAAAATTCAGGCAACCTCTAGTTGCAATGAGAGACCACTCCACTAAAAATCAGCTCATGGAAAAATGCCTACATGTCTAGATCATTCTGTCGAACACCTTGCATGCACTGTTTCTGTTCATCTTCAGTTAAGTTCAGAGTTTCAGTGTCGATCTTCGTCAGAAATTCAGTCACATGTCCACAGTGCCCTTAGCACGTTGCTCGCAGCCCGCTCGCTTGTCCGAACAACACACGCAGCGCTTAAGCGCCTCCACAGCGTCGGTGGCGCCGCCCGCATCTTGCCGAGCGTGTCTTCGGGCGGCGAACCACCGTAGCGACCGACAGGGAGCAGAACGGCGACATAACGCCGTTCGGCGCCGCCCAAACCCCCTGGTGGCTCCACGTGGCCATTTCCTCGCCAGCGAACGCATGCAGCACCGTCGCCGTGGCGTGGCACGCACAGAGCGTGCTCCCGGCCGCCAACGGGCCCGCGCCGCCCCGTTCCGTCGAGCTCCCCCTAAGCAACCAAATCTCGACACGGTTAGCACCTAAACGGAACCAGGGAACACCCACGACGACGCTCAACCTCTGAACCCTCCCATGCAACCGCAGCGCCACCGTAATCACCTCGCCAGAGAACTCCGTTCACTGCAACCGACTCGGGCCGACTATATATAGCACCCCCGAGCCTGCTCTCGCCCCGGCACGACTCCACCACCTCACTAGACCCTGCCTGGCCACTGGAGGAGCCTCGAGGGACCCTTCTTCCCCGACTCCGGCCACCTCGTTCCGCCTCGGCCTCCACCTGGATTCGCTCCGGTGAGGCCGTCTACGGCGCCCTAACTTCGTCGGCAACCCTCTCGGGCAACTAAGAGTCTAACCCCCACTCCAATTTGATCTTCACAGCTCTCTCTGACGAGGTCCACGACCACCCGAACCACCGTCCGCCAGAGCAAGGGCCGCCGTCGATACAGTGCTCACCGGCGACCACTTCCATCTCCCACAGATGCGGAAGGACGTGCTGATCATGAAGATTCCGGAGGAAGCAACGGAGCCACAAACTTCACACAGTTAAACTCCGACTACTCCGAACCAGGCAAGCATGTTTGAACTCTTGATATGATGAGTGGTTGTTTCATGTTTGCATTTTAGTGTAGTCATGGCATGTTTATGAACATTTCTTGAATGTTACATTTCATGCACAATAGTGGAAAGTAAGTTTTCGGAAAAGCATTATGTTGTTGGATACATATTTGCATGGCCATGTGTTGGCATGAGGATGGGTAAGATGGCAGTGTTGTGACATGCTAGTCTTATGCCAGATTATTTGACTTCCGTGTCATCGTGAAGCAACTCACATTTCCATTCATCCCTTCCTGTACTGTCACATGTTTTCCGAAAGGAATATGGCATAGTAAGTTGCAAATCTTTTTCCTGGTACACACCAAATAGAGAGGCCCGGATGAGGGTTCCATGGCCCTGGATTAAAGCCCGTCATCCAGTCAGGGGGCATGGGTGTTTCCGGTTGGGACCGAGAGGGGGGCACCCCTTAGAGCGCGCGTATAGAAATTTGATCCCATGCTATTCGAGGTTGTGGCCGCCCCGTCTCAAAGTTTTTCTTGGCCGTTGTCCAGGGTGATTCCTGGTATCGTGAGGTGAAATGGGTGTGTACTAGTTAAATGTGTTTCTACTGAAATACCATAAATGGAACTAGTCCTTCGTGACTATGGAAATCCGTTGGCTGTGGTCAGCTCATACAAACTCTGCAGAGTCTCAAATTCTTGAAATCATCTTGTTCTTGATCAAGTACTATATCCATCTTATCTTGTCAGATATCAGTCTCAGTGACAAAACCCCGATGGAATACATGTGTGATAAATCCGGTTAAAGATCTTTCTTGTGGATGGACTAATCTCGTTATTTACATTTATTGTAAGCCCTGTCTGTGATGTCGCTCAGACGTCCGACGGTGGCATTCTTGTTATTTACATTTATTGTAAGCCCTGTCTGTGATGTCACTCAGACGTCCGACGGTGGCATTCTCGTTATGTACATTTATTGTAAGCCCTGTCTGTGACGTCGCTCAGATGTCCGACTGTGGCATTTCTCTTATAAGCCCTGTTTGTGACATCGCTCAGATGTCCGACTGTGGCATTTGTCTTATAAGCCCTGTCTGTGACGTCACTCAGATGTCCGACTGTGGTATTTCTTTTAAGCCCTTTATGTGGTGTCGCTTAGACGCCCGACTGCGGCATGATTTTTATATGTTTACCTTTCGAGGCGTCGCTCCAGAAACCCGATCGGTCTTCAGTTATTTATTTTATTTATCAAATCCTGCAATATTATTGTTGTTGTATGAGCATCATTTTGTTCATGACGCATTCATGCATTCATTGATTATATCTTTTGTCCGAAATGTCTTGCGAGTACTTTCAAAGTACTCACTTGGCTTGTTGATTTGGCCAGATGATGATGAAGGCGATCTCATGGATGAAGGGTTTGATAGCAAGTCCGACGCCTAGAGGAGTACCAGTCAGCCCCGTGCGATTCTGTTTTGGTCATTGTATTATCCGCTTCTGCAACCCCAGAATAAACTCATCGAGCCTCACCTCGACGCTCGATGAGCTGCCAGTTAGGAGCCAAGTTATCCACCACCAGTTTTACCTCGAGCTAGTAGCATGCCACCACATCCCTGTGTCATAACCGCCCTTATGTAAAATATTGGCGAGCTTGTAATAAATTGTTGAGCAGCCTCAGCTCAACCCTGTAATATATTTAATGCTACTGGCCCTCTGATCATCAAGCTTTTGTCTACCAGTGAGGATGATTTTTCCTATGCTGGGATTGAAAGATCGATTTTCTCAATAATTATTTTATTGAAAAACCGGTCATGACATAGTATAGTACTAGTATATACTGCATCATTCTTTGCTCCTTCTTACTACTCCGACATGTGGGAGAGCCAGCATCCGGGTCGACGTGTCATGCACCAGATTAGAGCGCGGAACGGAAGGGGGGCATCACCCCGGTCGGACGCCAGTCATTCATGACTATAGTGAGTGGTCATATCACAAGTCTTTCTAGCAGTAACACGCCGTCAAATCGCACAGCCCCACTCGCTCACCCTCCTCGCCTCTCTGTCAAACCGCCTACTTGAAAAACTGCCGCGCGTACTGCCCGGGAAAATCCCCGCCCTCAACTTTTAACTACGTGAAAATAGTTCGAGCTTGTTCGTTTATATAAATACAGTACTTACTGTATGTTTAGAGGGTGCTTGGATCCAAGGGACTATTTTTAGTCTGACTAAAAATAGTCTCTTTTAGAGGCTAAAGTTCCAAGCACCCCTGACTAAAGAGAGGCTAGGACTAGTCTTGAGGCTAAAAATTTTTGGTCATAGGAAACCTACTAAAATATGTATTAGCCCTCTCTCTCCTCATTTAATTCATCTCCTTTAACACATACAAGTTCTGGATTGGAGGGTTTGGAGGATAATAAATGCTCAATAACTTGATTTTAGTCTCTTTAGTATTTGGATCCAAGCATGGGTGAGGCTAGCAAGTTTTAGTCCCACCACTTTTAGTCATGGGACTAAAATGTATCCAAGCACCCTCTTTTCACCCGTGGGGTTGTTCAATGAATGGAGGAGCGGGGAGCACAAGTGAACAATACTACCTCTGTCCGGGTTTATTGGTCCCCATTGTATTTCGTGCCAAATTTTTACCATAGATTAAACTAAGAAAATGTTCACGCATGTCACCAAACATGCCCTTATATTTTTCAAAACTATGTTCAAATACGAATCCAATGAGATAATTTTTCTTGACATACATTAACATTTTATTAGTTAAATATTTAGTCAAAATTTGGCACAAACTATAAAAGGGACCTATAAACCAGGACGGAGGTAGTACTGTAGTAGTAAGTAGGAGTGGTGGAGTAGTCACCTTAAATAGAGAGTTTCTTTTCTTTAATGCCACGTACACAAATTGAAACGCTTGTTGTGGAGAGAAAAAAGATAACCACTCCACTATATATGGACGCAGGGGCCTGAGCGCTTGCTTTACTAGGGTTGCTCTCTTCATTCTCTCATCCTCTGCAGATATAAACAAGACAGCGGTAGCGACATTTTCTCTCTGCTCACTGCTGGTCACAGATCCGGCCGGATCCCTTCGGCCGGTGTGTGTAGAGGACTAAAAGGTGCATCGTTCACGCGGTCATCGCCTCTGAGGGAGGAAACCCACAGCTGATGGAGGGGCCCGATCATCTGCCCGTGACGTTCTCTCCGACACAACGCCGACTCGGGAGGTCCTCCGACCCTTCTTCCTCCCAGTCATATTGTCTGCAGATCCGACCTGCCGCCGCCGACATCCCGACGACCCTCAGGTATAAGTTCTACGAAAGCGGCCTTGCTCTACTGCCCCAGCTCCCCACGTGTCTACATGTGCATCTTTTTCTACTCCCATCAGCTCTTCCAAAGTCACCTAAATTTTTATTATTATTAGAGGTAAAGCTACTTCATGCATTCGAATCTAGGGCTTTGTTCAAACAACGAAGAAAGGGGAGAAAGTTGTATCATGAATCTAGGACTTGATTCAAAGAGGAAATAATATGGTGAAAGTAGTAGAGACCGGATACCCAACCGGTCTCTTGGTTGAAAAGGGAAATAGTGGGAAAACGCAATACAAACTTGATAAGGAATAGATCTATTATTGGTTGAAAAAAGGATAGAAAGTGGCAGCTGGTGGACAAGTCAACAGAGTATGTCCAGGATTAGATTTGCTGCCATCACATAGTAAAAGGTCTCCAGGATTAGATTTGCTGCCCTCACATAGTAAAAGGTCTCATGATTAGATTTGCTGCCCTCACATAGTAAAAGGTCTCATGATTAGATTTGTTGCCCTCACATAGTAAAAGGTCTCAGGATTAGATTTACTGCCCTCACATAGTAAAAGGCCTCCAGTTAGATTTGCTGCCCTCACATAGTAAAAGGTCTCGTGATTAGGTTTGCTGCCCTCACATAGTGTGAACAAGCTCGGCATCACCACTTTATGCCTCCTTGTAGGTACATTGTGCTGATGCGTCCAGTGTTGCATGTCCTTATACCAACCTTTTGCTGTTATTTTTTTATTGAGTAAACCAACCTTTTCTTTGTAAGGCGCATGTAAATGAAGCGATCACACTTGTACCTTAGGGACATGTCTAACCAAGTGTTATTGTTAATCTAATGCCTCCAAAGATAAGATGCAATTAAACGTGTTACAAATGGCTCTCTGCTGTTTTCCCCAAGATGATAAGTAAGTTGCTCCTTTACGCTGCTTTGAGTGTCCTGGTGTCCCCACGGTCCCATGCCCTTAAACCAACTCTTTAGCTGCTGTTGATTTATCGTGTATGCCGTAAACAAGCAATGCCACCATTAAAGTAATCCCATATCGAGGAATCTCATTGTTGATCATAATGCTTCGGTAACATGAAGCATTCTTGACGCGTTTAAAATTTCTCTTGTCCTTGCGTGATTGCCATGAATATAATTAAGATGCTTCTTTTCATTTTGTATATGTTTCAGATATTATTATTGACCAAAGAATCGTTTACTTTCTATCATTTTGTGCAGATAGGGATATCCATTTCACCTTGCTGCTATTGTGACCTTTTGGTGAACTGCACAAAACACTTTTTTTTGGAATGAGTGTCTTGTGCAGTTCAACTAAAATGTCACGTGGGCAACATCTCTCAATTTTGGTGGAACTGCACAAAATGGTTAAACTAAAGTGAAACCATGCTCTCCTGTCTCCTTGTTTGTGCTATGCAAACATGCTGTGTAAATGGGAATACTCTACTACAGATGTTGTGACGGTCAAGAGCAACATCTCTCAATTTTGGTGGAACTGCACAAAATGGTTCAACTAAAGCGAAATCATGCTCTCATGTCTCCTTGTTTGTGCTATGCAAACATGCTGTGCAAACAGGAATAGTCTACTACAGATGTTGTGACGGTCAAGAGCATTCGCCAAGTTCTTCGACTGTATGACATGGCTAGCCAAGATGGATTTAATCTCGATATTCACTTTATCAAAAGGCTCTAATGGGTTGGTTCTGAATCTTGCAAGCTGGGAATCAGTGAGATGTGTAGGCATCTTTGTTGTACTTATTATTTGAATCTTATTTGTTGGTTCTGAATCTTGCAAGCTGGGAATCAATGAGACGTGTAGGCATCTTTGTTGTACTTATTATTTGGATCTTATTTGTTGGTTCTGAATCTTGCAAGTTGGGAATCAATGAGATGTGTAGGCATCTGTGTTGTACTTATTATTTGGATCTTATTTGTTGGTTACGAATCTTGCAAGTGGGAAACACAGATGATGATCTGAGGACAGCAACCATAACAAACAGTTCAAACTTGGTAGTATTATCTTTGTGAAAGTGCGACAAATGTGCTGATCGTGTGCATCCTGAGAATAATAATTCTAATTGTTGTGCATGATGATCCCGTGGCACTGATAGAACGAGCCAATGCATTGCTTGTTTTAAGTATAGGTTTCTATTAAAGCTAATTTAATTTAAGTAAAGTGACCACTAACTCCTGTTATTACAGTACCAATACAGACCCGCTCGTGAACCGCGTGTACACACTGAGTAGGTTTCTTAATGGAGGCGTTTGAATGCGCCGAGGGTGCATCTTCTATCGGGCGTGCACCGGACGAGGGAGGGGTAGTAACTGTTGTCGCATGTACACACTCAGCTTACTGTTGAATCCAGTTCCCCAAGAGCTGAAAAATGAACTATTGCCGCCGCCTACACACTCGTTCACTCGAAGAGACTCCAATGGCGATCCGAGGGGTGAGCCTGCTAGATATGGACTTCAGCAAGGAGTTAGTTCACCGTTCAGTCCTATGGCTGCACCAAGTTGAATGTGATGTACACCAACGATACAGACTCGGTGAAGCTCTGCCTCGCCTCAGTCCGATGGCTGCACCAGGTTCTGGAGCATTCGCCCGTTTCATCGGCAGCGCCGACTGCACCTTTGCTATGCTGGAGAGAAGGAAGAATGCGACGATTTGGCCATCTGGTGCAACAAGCTTGTCGACGTCCAAAAGTAATACAAGATCATCAGCAACGAGCAGGAGAAGGACTCTATGGTTAACCTCGCTGAGACCATCATCGACCCCTGATATGCCAACATGAAAGAAGACGACCTGAACACATGGGAGGTACCTCTGAATCTAGCCTACATAACCTACGCGGCCAAGGACGCATACGCATGCTATGACATGTACAGGCAGATCTTGGACATGAGGGCGTGTCTGCTTCCCGTAACCGACGAGTACACGGACTGCCGAAGCATCATGATCAAGCGTGCCAGGAAGGTCTAGATGTTGTACTTTATCTGTTTATAAGCACCTTTATCATCTGAGTGTTTCATGCATTAGCCTATGTGTCGTAATTATCTGTTTTGTCCGAAATATTTCTTTTAAGAACCCATTAACCTGATTGCTTTTTTTAGTGGCTATTTGCTAATGTATGTAAACTAGTTCACTTGTCCATAAAAAAACTAGTTCACTCGGCTGCCGTGCTTTGAATCTCCTTCCTCCCAACATATTCCTCTCCTCAAGTGGACCCAGTAGGTCTCTGAATTTTCTCCCACTTTCTTTTCGATGCAAACTGAGTTTTCTCCCAGTACTTTCCCCTAGAACCAACTCAACTGTCCCACGTCTAGCCTAAAAAATAATAATACCCCACGTACTATTAACTCATCAAATTAAAATGATATTTTATTTCGTAAGTTGAAAGTTCTTACAAAATAATAATAATAATTGTTTATATATAACTTGCCAAGTTAACTCCTAGTGATTGCATACATAAGCTTGCAAAGATTTTACTGACGTGCAATCATGTTTTTATGTTTTTATAACAATTCTCCGTCTAGCCCAACATGATATTTTCACCCAGCCTAGCAAGTCCGCGGATTTTGAGAAAATGCAAATGGGATTTAAACGGGCTGCATAGATACTACATCATTGTTTCACCCAGCCCACCAAATGGACTAAAAAACAAATGGACTGGCTGACATGTGGGCCAGTAGGTCGAAGCCTAAGAAGGCGTTGGATATACATCCAACGGCCGACATTCTTCTTCAATCTCTCGTCTTCTTCCCCCAGCGCTGTCGGAACCGCCTGCTCCAGCCTTCGGCGTCCAGCGGCATTGTTTTGCGCTCCTCAGCGGAACGCTACCCCGCCGATGGCTAGGCCATCCCTCCACTCCGCACCTCCTGTTATTCTCTGCCGAGTGTAGGCCCACCCCGCACCCGAACCAGTCAAGTTTCCCACTCCTTTCCATCTGCGACTCCACTGCCGCGTCTTCCCCATCTCCGTGTCATTCCAGTCTGGGGCCTTGCCGTCGTCCATCGCCTCGGTGCGCTCGGCGCGGCGTGGTCAACATACGAGAGTCGTCGGAAGAGGACTATACGTGGAGAGCCTGACGGTTGGGACCCACGAGGTCCATGGTCGCACGCAAGGAAAGTTCCTCCTTATTACGCACTGTACGTGCACTGTACGTGGGAAGGGCTTCTGTATTTCGCGAAAAAATGCCCCCCCCCCCGACAGGTCGGACCCACCGCTATATCTTTGCACGCAAGGAAGTGCCTCCTTATTACGCACCAAAAAATGAATACCCCCTGCTAGCTGGGACCCACCATAGTGGGTGGCTGACTTGTGGGCCTACTAAGTTGACGAGGACGGAGGGCTTTGTCAACTTAGTCAATATGAACGATTATAGCTCTAGTGACCGTACGATGTCCATCCAACGGCCATAGTGCTTCTTCAACCTCTGGTCTTCTTGCTCCAGCCGCCCAAAGCAGCGCCAATCGTGCCGCGTGCTCCTGCCTCTCGTGGCCGGCTGTGATGCCGCGGAGGCCTCACCGCCCCCTACTACTCCCACCGCTGGCCCAGGGTATCCCTCTACTCACCCACACACCCTGTTATTCTGCGGCGACAGCAGCCTCACGCTGCAGCCAAACCAGTGAACCCTCGTACTCCTCTCCGCGTGGACATCCACTACCGCGTCTTCCCCGGCTCCGCGTCATCCCCTTCCTAGGCCTCGCCGTCGTCCACCGCCTTGGTGCTCCCGGCACGGTGTGGTCAATGTGGTTAACGACCGACTTCCATCGGAAGAGTACTGTACGTGGAGAGGCTGACAGCTGGGTCCAAGGCCACAGCCCAGTTTTTTGTGATTTGCCAAGTAAGTCGCTTTGTCAGGCCTGTTGGGCTGCAAATCTTTCAAGACGAGGGGAGCTTCATTTGGCTGGCCGAGAAAATGGCCTATCAGTAATGAGAAATGGGGTGTACATTTTGTAAAACACATCAAACCGACAATTAGTTTCAAATATCTTTTTTTCATTTTGAGATTTCAAATTACATTAATTTTTATGCGTGGAGATTTTGTTGGATTTTATATTGATATACATTTATTTTTAAAATCAGTTTGAATGTGAGTCAAAATTTCGGGATTACAAACAGTTCAGACCACACCGAAATATACAAAATTTCGTATAATTTTTTAACCGTGGCCACAATATGGGCTGTAATGCTAACAAAAAGAATATGGGCTCCAAAAATAACCTTAAGAATTAGCAAATGGGTTGTAAATTATTAGAAATAATGGCAGATGGGCTGTATGTTGTTTTCCACAGATTTGAGGCTTTCCTAAAAAGGTTGACGACAAGCAAGGATCGTTGGATGGCCATCCAACGGCCGTCGTCTTCTTCAATCTCTGCTCTTCTGCTCGGCCGCTCAAACAAGCGCCGCGGGACTGCTCGCTCCCTCCTCCTCATGCCGGGTGTCTTTGCAGCCTTGAGCCTCACCGCCCCACCGTATTCCCATCGCTGGCCTAGCCATCCCTCTACTCACCCACACCGTTGTTTTTCTCCGGCGATGGCGATTTAACCAAGAAACCCTCGTTCAACAGATTCCTCCGCGTGGGAAACAATCTGCGAGTCTTCCACTACCTCGTGTTGTTCCTTCCTAGGCCTCACTTGTCGCCCACCTCCTCGGTGCTCCGTGGCGCTGCCGGTCAACGTGGTCAACGACCGACATGCATCTGGCGGATCAGACGTGGAGAGGCCGACACTGGGTCCACGGTCGACGCAAGGAAATGCCTCCTTATTACGCACAAAATAATGATTCCTCCACGACATCGGGACCCACCAAAAGGGCCTCGTATTTCGCAAAAAATGTTACCGCCACGACATCTCGGACCCACTGACTATATCTTCGCACGCAAGGAAGTGCCTCCTTATTACGCACAAAAAATGAATACTCCCCGTTAGCTGGGACCCAAATAGTGGCGAGGCTGACTTAGGGCCTACTAAGTTGACAGGACGGAGGGCTTTGTCAACTTAGTCAATATGCACGATTCTAGCTCCAAAGGACTGTCGATGTCCATCCAACGGCCGTAGTGCTTCTTCAACCTCTCGTCTTCTTGCTCCAAATTACCCAAACCAGCGCCCGGTCGTGCCTCGTGCTCCTGCCTCCCGTGGCTGGCTACGATCGCGGCGGAGGCCTCACCGCCCTACTACTCCCACCGCTGGCCAGCCATCCCTCTACTCACCCACACCCCGTTATTCTCGGCGACGGCAGCCTCACACCGCAGCGAACGGTGAACCCTCGTACTCCTCTACGCGTGGGCATCCACTGCCGCGTCTTCCCCGGCTCCGCGTCATCCCCTTCCTAGGCCTCGCCGTCGTCCACCGCCCTGGTGCTCTCGGCGCGGCGTGGTCAAAGTGGTCAAGGAACGGCTTCCATCGGACTTGGACTATACGTGGAGAGGCTGACAGCTGGGTCCATGGCCGCAGCAAGGAAATGCCTCCTTATTACACGCAAAATAATTATTCCTCCACCTGACAGCGTGGACCCATCGGACGGGCCACCATATTTCGTGAAAAAAAACGTTTCCCCCCTGACTTCTAGGACCCACCAGCTACACCTTCACACGCAAGGAAGTGCGTCCAGGCAAAAAAAAAACGATTCGCGCCCCTGACTGCTGGGACCCACCAGCTACATCTTCGCAGGCAAGGAAGTGCCTGACAGTCGGGACCCACCTGGTCGAAGCGTACGTAGCGTTGTCATTCTGGTCGCGAACGTGTACGTACATACTGGTCGATGTAGAGGCGTGCATGTGTCATAGATGTAGAGGCGCGCACGTGTCGTACTAGAGGCGCGCACGTAGCATGTACACGTTCGTACATCGGCGAGGGTGCAAGAAAGAAAATACGGCCACGTACGTACATACGGGCAGGGTCTCAAACGCCTACTCGCGCATACGTACATGGCTGGGTCGGAACGGAGAAACAGCATTGTCATCGTGTTCATGGGGAGGCAACGGAATGTATCGTGTTCATCGGGAGGCAACGGAACGCGTGGGAGCCAACCGGCTGGGTCGAAATAGAATGCGTGGTTGTGTTCATCGGGAGGGCTTGGACGGAACAGGCGATGGAAACGAGGCCTGGCGTACCGCACAACGGAGGAAACGGCCTTGTGTTCGACCGGCCACGTTCGAAACGGTGTCCTGTTGATCGGGAGGGGCTTGGCGTACCGCAAAATGGAGGAAATGGACCTCCTACGGTCGAAACGGGGGTCATGTTGATCGGTAGGGGTGTGGTTACCGCAAAACGGACGAAACGGACTTGTGTTGGAGCGCTACGGTCGAAACGTGGGTCCTGTTCATCGGGAGGGGTGTGGCGTCGCAAACGGACTCCACGGATACCGCTCATCTCCACCGTCGACCTCCTCCACCTCCACGGCCTACCGTCAACCTCCTCCAGCCTCCACGGGCTCCTGTTCATCCAGCCTCCACCGCTACTCCACGGCTACTATTCAACCACCCTCCACGGGCACCCATCCACCGCTCATCGCTCATCCAGCCCTCCACACCACGGGGTCTGTTCAACCACCCCTCCACGGCCACCCTCCACCATCTCTCGCTCATCCAGCCCTCCACACCACGTGTTCCTGTTCATCCAGAGGCAACGCCACCGCCACTATTCATCCAACCCCCCACCCCCGCAACGCATTAATCGCTCATCCAATCGACCGGCTTCGATTAGTAGCGAGCGGCGAATCGCTCCAACGGGTTCAGTTAACAGCCATCGATCGATCGCTCGGATTCAGTAACGCGTAGCCTGCAGTGCGAGCTCTCGGGTTCAGTTAGAGCCCGACGCCTCGCTCGGGTTCAGTTAGAGCCAACACCTCGAACACACGCGCGTACTTGTACGAGAGAAACGTGCATCGCTCTCCCACCGTAACCGGCCACTCCCCAAAATTTTCCTCCCCCTCGCTTCTACCACGGTTTTTTCCGTCATGGATGGCCCAAAGAATGTCATGCGCTTCGTCTCCGCCCACCCAGACTTAAAAGCCCATTTTCATCATGATTTTTTGTCATAGAAGTAGGAGCCCACCACATCTATGATGATACTGGGTTTTGTCACAATTATCGTCATAGAAGTGTCATATGTATGACAGAAAAAATTTCGTTTGGCCCAAAATGTCACGGATGTGTCTTTTTTTTGTAGTGGAGAGAGATCAAACACATAGCTACTGGTACATACCCTCAGCCCCGAGGGTGAACTACTCCCTCCTTGTCATGGAGAGCGCCGGTATGATGAAGATGGCCACCGGTGATGGGTTCCCCCCCGGTGGAGGGTGCCTAATGAACTCGAGAGGTTTTTGGTGGCTACAGAGGCTTGCGGCGGCGGAACTCCCGATCTATCTTTCGTTCTGGAAGTTTTAGGGTACGTGGAGTTATATAGGCGGAAGAAGCACGTTAGGGGAGCCACGAGGGCCCCATGAAGCAGGGGGGCGCGCCCTAGGGGGTGGGCGCACCCCCACCCTCATGGCTTCCTCGTTCCTTCCTTGACGTGGGGTCCAAGTCCATCCGGTAGCTTTCCTTCCAAAAATAACTTCTCCAGTTGATTTCGTTCCGTTTTGACTCCGTTTGATATTCCTTTTCTTCCAAATACTGAAATAGGCAAAAAAACAGCAAATCTGGGCTGGGCCTCCGGTTAATAGGTTAGTCCCAAAAGTAATATAAAAGTGGAAAATAAAGCCCAATGTCGCCCAAAACAATAGATAATATAGCATGGAGCAATAAAAAATTATAGATACGTTGGAGACGTATCAGTCATGATGTTGAAGAAGGATGGTGGGAACCCCAACTCGAAACTGACACGACATTGCACCAAATTATTTGTAACCTTGTTATGATTTTTGGATCGATTACCTTCTGAGATATTTCATTGAGGAATGCACATAGCTTCACAATGGCTAATCGAACGTTTTCCGGTAGAAGCCCCCTCAATGCAACCGGAAGCAGTTGCGTCAGAATCACATGGAAGTCATGAGACTTTAGGTTCTGAAACTTTTTCTCTGCCATATTTATTATTCCCTTTATATTCGACGAGAAGCCATATGGTACCTTCATACTGAGCAGGCATTCAAAGAAGATTTCCTTCTCTTCTTTGGTAAGAGTGTAGCTGGCCTAACCCTGATGTATGCCATCCTTTCCGTGCATACGTTGCTGGTCCTCCCGTGCCTCTGGTGTTTCTTTTGTCTTCCCATACACGCTCAAGAAGCCAACCATGGTCACGCAAAGATTCTTTGTCACGTGCATCACGTCGATTGCGGAGCGGACCTCTAGGTCTTTCCAATATGGCAGCTCATAGAATATAGATTTCTTCTTCCACATGGGTGCGCGTCCGTCAGCGTCCTTTGGAATAGGTTGTTCACCAGGACCCTTTCCAAAGATTACCTTCTAATCCTTGACCATATCATGTACATCCGCACCAGTACGGTGGCGAGGCTTCATCTGGTGATCCGCCTCACCTTTGAAATGCTTGCCTTTCTTTCTTATGGGATGCCTGCTTGGAAGAAATCGGCGATGTCCCAGGTACACATTCTTCCTACAACTATCCAAATATATACTGTCGGTATCATCCTGGGGTGCTCGCCCTTGACATCACCAGGTTCATCGCGACTTATCTTAGCAATGCACCGCATAACGGGCACGTGTTCAAATCCTCGTACTCATCGCGGTAGAGGATGCAGTCATTAGGGCATGCATGTATCTTCTGCACCTCTAAACCTAGAGGGCAGACAACCTGCTTCGCTTCATACGTACTCTCGGGCAATTTGTTGTCCTTTGGAAGCATATTCTTTATCATTACCAGCAACTTTCCAAATCCCTTGTCAGATAGACCATTCTGTGCCTTCCATTGCAGCAATTCCAGTGTGGTGCCCAGCTTTTTCTTGTTACCTTCGCAATTCGGGTACAACAATTTCTTGTGATCCTCTAACATGCGCTGCAACTTCTTCTTCTCCTTTTCACTTGCGCAATTTCTCTTTGCATCGGCAATGGCCCGACCTAGATCATCAGCGGGCTCATCTGATGCCTCTTCTTCAGTTTCTTCCCGCATGGCCGGCTAGCTTCTTCCCCCATTGTTGTATCATCGTATTCAGGGAACCCATGGCCAGGATAGCTATCGTCATCCTCTTCTTCTTCATTGTCTTCCATCATAACCCCTCTTTCTCTGTGCTTGGTCCAAACATTATAGTGGGGCATGAAACTGGACTCAAACAGGTGGACGTGAATGGTTCTTGAGTTAGACTAGTTGTGACCGTTCTTACAGCGAGCACATGGACAAGGCATAAAACCATCTGCCCGCTTGTTTGCCTGAGCCGCAATTAGAAAAGTATGCACGCCATCAATGAACTGTGGAGAGCATCGGTCATCGTACATCCATTACCGATGCACCTTCATTACACACCACTGAATAGACCAAATTAATACAAGTTCATACTTAAAGTTCATATACAACACTTAAATGCAACATACAAATAACTCTCTAGCTAAAGAATTTAAATGCAACAACAAATGCGATCAATATCGCAACTAAGGTAACAATTGATCCAATAGCATAATGATACCAAGCCACACTATCAATGGCATATTTTCTAATCTTTCTAATCTTCAACCGCATTTTCTCCATCTTGATCTTGTGATCATCGACGACATCGGCAACATGCAACTCCAATTCCATCTTCTCCCCCTCAATTCTTTTCAATTTTTCTTTCAAATACTCATTTTCTCTTTCAACTAAATTTAACCTCTCGACAATAGGGTCGGTTGGAATTTCCGGTTCACATACCTCCTAGATAAAAATATCTATCTCAACTTCATGGGCACAATTTGTCATAAACACGAAATGCAACAATAGTTTCAAAAGAGAATATATCACATCCGAATCATAACACGGACGAGGGCCGACGGGGACGGATATGAAAACCATGGCACTATGTATAACAAACAATGTACGGGTAAGATAATTATACAAGTAACTATATATCTAAATCACACAAACATGATTTTTATATATAAAAAAGATAAGAACAAGAGGCTCACCACAAGGTGGTGCCGGCGATGGGTCGGTGCGGACAATCAACGGTAGTTACAATGGAGACGGGAAGGCACTAAGTAAACCACACCTACATATGCAAACTAAGAGTTATTTTAAGCTCAAATTGCATATAAATCAAATATACTACCACATATAATTCCTCCCAAATTACTAAATCCAACAAATTAATCACTATATAAAGCATTGCAAGAGATAATCTAGCAATGAGAGATGAAAAGACAAAGTTGCTAACCTTTGTGATCACTTGAATGGATGGGGGTCCTTCAATCTTGACAAAATTTGGGCAAAATGTGTGATGAGCTCGAGGGGAGAAGAGGAAGAACAGAGAGGAGAGGGGAAAGGGGTAGAACAGAGCGAGCTCAGGTGGACGAAGGGTTTATGTAGGGCGACCTTTAGTACCAGTTCGTTCCACGAACCGGTACTAAAGGTGTTGGATGGGCCCCAGAGTGACAACATCCTGCCACCACTCTCTTTAGTACCGGTTCGTGGCACGAACCGGTGCTAAAGGTTCACCACGAACCGGTACTAAAGAGCTCCTTCCGGCTAGCCGTTGGAACCGGCACTAATGGACACATTAGTGACGGCTCAAATTCAAACCGGACTAATGTGTCTCACATTTGACCCTTTTTCTACTAGTGGTGTTCTTGCTCGATCTGCTCCATCTGCGGATTGTTCTTCATCTAATTTATGTTTCTTGCTTGATTTACTCCTTTTCTCTGTTGAATCTGATTGCGTGGGTGTTTTTTCTGTTTTTCTGTATGGTGTTTGTAGTCGGAGGGCTTCGCTACTGAACGGATTGCGGTTGCTGCATCTAGTCTTTTTGAGGTATTTGTGCTCCTTTGGTTCTTATTATTGTGTTGTTTTCCTGTTTTCCATAGGGTTTCTTGCTCATATCTTCGATTCAAATCGTGTTTGTTTATTTGTTTTTAGTGGTCAGATCTTGGTTTTTGAGGTTCTTTTCTTGTTCGAGTAGTAGTAGCTAGGTTTATGGTCTGTTTAATTAGATGCGTTTGTTAGTTTTTGTTCCAATATCGGGTTTGGTTAGGGTTTTGATTTTTTATTTGATATTTGTTTTAAGTTATGAATGTGACGAGGAGAGCCTGGAATCTAAGTATGTTTAAGGTTTTTGATGTACAGGGTCTGAGTAGGTCTGTATTTGACATTCTAGGTGTCTTGTATGTCTCGAAAGATCCAATCTTTCGTGTCTATACTTGTTAATCTGATGCAGATTATAGGTCAAATACATAGAGAATTAATGTATTAGTTTGTTGTTCGAGGAATTCTGATGCGAAAGCATGTCCACTTTCTGGAGAACTTTACAGTCCTGGTAGTAGCTTGATATCAGCATGCATGTTGACTAGATATATATGGGTTGACTGATTCTGTATAGTTTTATGACGTGCAAGTTCGTTAGAATCCATGGGACCTTTTGCATGACTAAATTTTCAAGTGTGAATATACATTTTCAGTGTCGAGTCTGCACTTTCTGTAGGTTTTTGATGTGCAAGTTCCTTAGAATCCACTGAACATATGCATGACTAAGTTGAATTTTTTTTCCTGAAAGTTGAGGTTTTACGAACTAATCAAGATCTGCCCACTTTATGTGAGTAGATATAATTGTCAGTTTTGTTCATTTTTTATGTTTTTTTTATTTTTTTCTGATGCGAAAGTGTCGGGTGGTAGGTGCGACATATGCCAACGGATGGCTTATCATTGTGGGAGCCAGTAAGACATCGCCAGTGCCTGGAAAAGGGATGAGGCGAAGACATGCACGCCGGCGAATCTTACCCAGCTTCGGGGCTCTCCATGGAGATAACACCCCTACTGCTGCTCTGCGGGGTCTCCGCATGATCACTAGATCAACAAGTAGCTACAAGATGCTCCTTGAGCTTTTCGGTGGCAGGAGGAAGGGCAAGGCTAGCTCTCTCTCTCCCGATGGTAGTGTCTAAAACTCTGTGAGATCAACCCTTTGCATGGGTGTCCCGGGGGGTTTATATAGGCCTACCCCCCGGGGGTACAATAGTAATCCGGCTGGGTGTGGGCCCAAGCCATTAGTGTCTACGACCGTTGCCTTCTCCGCCGGCCTCTGGGGCCGGCCGACTAGTGGGCCCCGCCGGCTGTCGGCCCACCGGTCGACAGGCCGGCCCCACCGCATGGGGGATCTTGTCGGGGGCTGGTTACTGTTGTCTCGCCTCTGATGACGAGGGCTTTGTCGAGGTAAGCATGGCTACAGTGCTGCCACCTTGCGGGCTCCCACTGTAGCCTTACCGCGTCTCATCTGCTTAATGGTACACGTGCCTCGAGGGGAGCAAGCCGGCCATCGAAGCCGCCCGCCTTGGGTCGGTTGGGGAGGCCGCCGCCGGATGTCTCTCGACCGAAGGGCCCCGCTGCCCGCAGTCAGATCGCATCCCGTCGTGGATGGCGTCACGATTCTCATGGCAGCAGTGCCACGCCGGATGGGGGATGGCCGCCCCGTACGGCGTACTGTGGCCACGCATCTTCCGGGATTCGGGGGTGGCAAGGTTCGCTGTAGCCACGCCCCGTCCCATCACCGTTATGGGTGATGGTCTTTAGGATGCGGCTTTCGGCCGCCTGCTTATTGGAGTCGGCCCTTCGTGGGCCGACTTCTTGGAGTCGGTCCTTCATGGGCCGGCTTCTTGGAGTCGGCCCGATCGTGGCATTCTCCAAAGGTTGTTTTATGGCCGGGCCGCCTTCGGCCAGCCGGCCTAGGTGATAGCCGGCTGGAGGAAGGTGGCCCCATGTCTTAGGTTCTTTGAGGTCCGATCGGCCTGTTGTTTTTTCTAAGGGCCAAAGGGAGCCGGTTAGGCTACCCGTGGTCATTTACTCCGACAGTAGTCCCCGAAGCTGGTTGGGCTTCGCGGCTGAAGGGAAATCGAGAAGCTCGGCCAGCTTCCTATCCCGAGGAGCCGACAGCTAGGAGCCGGTCTTTCTTGCGCGTGCCTTCTCAGCGAAGCCTCCTCGAAATTCGAGGGCGGGAACCAGCTAACGCGCCAGCCGAGTGGCGGGCGGGCCGCCCGCTTTCCACATGCCACGTGGCACCCTTCGGCTGGCAAGGCCTGCCAGCCCACGCGCATGACAGGACGCCGTCGCAGGCCAGGGCCTGCCACTCCCGCGCCTCTGCCCGTACGCAGATCTTCTATGGCCCGAACCGACCGCATGTCTTCTGACGGCGGTTCCCACTCGCCATTAAGGCGCGATAATCGCGGGGCGTGGGGGAGTGGGCGCAGTTAATCCCACGCTCCCCCGTGCCTCGCCTCCTCGGCTTCGCCGCATGAGGCTGTAAGTAGGGGCGGGGAGGGGGAGCAGCAGTCGCTCGTACGCTCGCCCTTGCCCTGCCCCCTTCTTCTTCTGTTTTGCTGCGGTAGCTCCTCGCCGTGCTCCAGCTTCGCCATCCGTTCTTCCTCCTAGCGTGCCGCAGGCTTGCTGCCTCCGCGCCGGGCGCTTCTCGTCGTCACGCTCGCCGCCATGGCTCCGACGTCGAGCTCTTGGGACGGCTCCATCATCCGCGACGACCACATAGAGTTTCTTCGCAAGACGCGGCGGCTGCTGAGCGAGGATCTCGTGCAAGTCCGCCTCGCGCTAGCGAGGGAGATCTCGTCGGCGCCGGAGGAGGGCGAGCGAGTGATCTTCTACTCGCACTTCATGCGCGTCGTCAGCCTCCCTGCCAGTGGCTTCTTCCGTGCGTTCCTTGACTTCTACCAACTCCAGCCGCACCACCTCACCCCCAACACGGTGGTGCTGCTGTCGGCCTTCGCCTCTTTGTGCGAAGGCTTCCTCGGCGTCCTCCCCACCATCGAGCTCTGGGGGGAGTTTTTTCAATCCAAGCTCGGCACGGCCGTCATCGGCGTGCCGGCTCCGTGCGGCGCCTTCATCGCCATGAGGAGGTCCACCGCCAACAACCCCTTCCCTTCTGTCGAGCTGATCCAGTCGGTGAAGCTCTGGCAACGTTCTTACTTTTATGTAAAGAACGTTGCCCCGAATGGCGACTACGTCAACTTGCCAGCTTACGTAGCCAGCCCGCCGGCTGGGAGGCCGGCTTCATGGTCCTACCGGGCCAGATCACTGACGCCGGCTGGAGCCGGAGCCGTCGCCCAACTTCGGGTGCTCGTCCAATCAGATCACCTGACCGGGCCCGACTTGATCGCCAACTTCGTCGAGCGCCGGGTCCTTCTGCTTCAAGGCCGCTCTCATCTAATCTGTCAGATGAGCGGCCGCTTTGACCCGAGCTGGCTCAGCACCAGGGAGATGCCTCACGACGAGGTGTCCTACATGGTGAACTACATCGCCAACTGCAAGCTCAAGACGGACTGGCAGTATGGCATGGCGCCATTCTCTCGCTCCAATCCGCCACCTATGGTAAGTTTTCTTTCTTTATTTGTTGCCGAATCCTTTTCCGGGCCGACTCTTGACCCGTCGATCTGTCCTGAATCAGAATCCCCTTCTTCATCCTCCGGCCGGGACCGTAGGGTCGGAGCGCGAGTTCGCCCCCGACCGCGAGGCGGACGATCGTAACGATGCTGACTTGGGGGCGGCCGCCCTGGACGACGACGCCGCAGGGGCGGTGGTGAGACAGGCGGCTCCGGCTTCACCGTCGGCTTCGCAGACTGGCCCGACGATAACGAGGCCGATCCTGCCCCACGCTGCCAGCCGGCGTCCGACCCCCAAGGCGCCGGCCCATCCGGCGGGCCGGCCGCACGAGGCGGCGTACTAAAGCACCGCGGCACCGACTCCCTTCGGCGGCCGACCGAAGAGACCTAAGGTGCCCGCGGCAGCAACCAAGCGAGACGAGGCGGCCGCGAAGGCGGCTCGCTTCCGCAAAGTGGTAAAGCAGCCGCAAGCGGTCTCGGCATAAGTTCTGGTCTTTACGCAACTTTCTTTCTTTTCTTCGTTTGATGCTCTTCTAAGTCTTGTCTCCTGCTTTGTCAATCAGGGCCCCGCTCTCTCTTGAGCGGACTACCGTCGCCTCCATAGTCGGCGGAGCGGGCGGGTCTACAGGCTCCCGTCGCATAGATCCCTGCGCCGAGCTTCAAGCGGCAACGGAGTGGAACGCGCGAGAAGAGCGGGAGGCGAAGGAGAGAAGGGCAGCCACCGCCGAGCCGGCCCTGGAGACAAGGCGGAGTCGGCCGAGGCGCAGGCCGACGCGGCGGCCAGGGCCCAGGCGGAGGCCTAGGCCGCGGAGAAGACGGCGGAGGCCCTGCCAGGCCAGCCTCCGCGGTTCGTCATCCCCCTCTGTTCCGCGCCCCCGGACGTCCCGCAGCCCCCGCTGGAGGAGATCAGCCGCGACCAGCCGGTGACGGAGAGGGAGGGAGGCGACATAGTCATCCTGGAGGGAGGAGTGGTGCCGCCTCCGTTGGCCGGGACCGGCCAAGGCGGCCAGTCCGAGGTGCCACCTGAGCAGTCGACTGCGCAGGCGGATCTTGTGATCTTGTCGCCGGCTCGCCGGTGTGCGGCGAGGGCGGCTTTAGAGCCGGATCCGCAGAGGGCAGCCGCCTCCAGCTCGTTGTCACATGAGCTGGAGTCGGCCACCGCTAGCTCGCCAGGGTGGACGCAGGGCGGTGGGACGGCCGCGCTGAACTTGGCGGTGCAAGACGTCCGCGGCCGGCTTCAGGCCCAAGCCACCGCGCTGCAACAATGTACCTGAGAATTTCTCGCGACGCGGGCGGTCGTTCGGGTGAGTTCTTTTGTTCTTGATTTCTATCCGTGGGGGCGCGTCAGCGCACCCACTGGGTGTAGTCCCCGAGTTCTGAGCCGGCTGCTGAGTAGGCGGCTTGGAATTTCTTCGAAGACTTGTTTTACTGACTTGCTCTTGCTTGCTTCCTCGTCCTGTTTGCAGGATTACCACAACCTCCACGCCGCTACCTTCAACTCCCAGGTCCGGGAGGCAGACAAGAGGGCCGCCAATCTGACGGAGAACCGGCATGAGTGTTTTTGTCTTTTCATCTCATGACGCGCACCCACTGGGTGTATTCCCCGAGATTCGGGCCGACTACTGAGCAGTCGGGTCGGATCTTTCCTGCCGACTTCTTTCTTAATTTTTTCTTTCCATGCCGGCAGGAGCTAATGCCGACTTGAGGCAGCAGCTGGGTGCCGCACAGACATCCCTTCGCACCAAGGAGGGCGAGCTCAATGCCTTGGCTCAGGAGCATAACCGCCTGGCCAAGAGACTGGCCGACCAGGAGGAAAGCCACCAAGTGGCCCTGAAGGCGGCCCAAGACAGCGAGGCCACCCTCAAAGCCGAATTCGAGACCGAGGCGGCGGGCTGGGCCGAGGCAAGGCAAGCTCTAAGCGAAGGCTACGGCCGTGTCGAGGACTTGGTTGATGGTAGGCCACCTTCTCCTTCACTCTTTGCTTCTTCTTGCAAGTCGGTTTATCTCCTGACTTGCTCTGTTTCTTCTTCTTCATGAAGAGTACTTTTCTGGCCACTCAGTCGCCGCCAACCAAGCTATTGAAGCCCACCGAGAGGCCCGGCGGCAGGCTAGGGTTGAGATCCCGCCGGATGCCAACCGGTCGCTTGAGGAGCAGTTTCTGGTGATCGAGGCCCGCCTTCAGCCTGCCTACCGCATGCTCCGCCGGCTTCAACGTGCCGGGGCACAGGTGCTGGCCGCCCTTTGGCCTGGCGAGGTAATTCCTCGCACCCCCAGCCGTACCGCCGACTGGATGGAGGTAGCCGTCGGCCGCCTTGAGGCCTGGAAGGCTTCAGCAGCTTGATCCGGCGCTCGACAGGCGCTAGAGTTTGTCCGGGCTTGGTACCCTGGGCTGAACTTGGATCAGCTACACACCTGGCGGTAGGAGGGCGACGAGGAGCTGGAGGCGATGCGGCCGGCTATCATCCAGCGCACCTCAGCGATCGCCGACTTCACCGACACCAGTGCCTTTGCTCCTGAGGTGAACGAGGATGGCGTCGCGCAGCCGGAGGACTAGTTCAGGCTGAACCCGGCCGACGGTGAGGACTCGGCGGAGGAGATTGACTCCAGCGACGAGGGCGAGGAGGAGGAGTAGGAAGACGGCGAAGATGTTGAGCCGGATGTCGGAGCAGCTGGATAGCCTCAGCCTGACCGTGCCTCCAGCAACGAGGCAAGCGCGAACGCTCGGCCTACCACCGGTGACGACCAGGCCGAGACTCGCCAGCCGGCCATTCCTCCAGCCGACACCGCCGTCTCCATCGTTCTTCCTGAAGCTCCAGGCGCTCCCTTGGCTTGATTTATCATTTACTTCCCTGCTAGTTACTCTATGGACAAAACTTGTTATTTTGTGCAATTCCACCCACTGGGGTGTATTCAAACTTCGTTTAATGCCGGCCTTTCGAAGGCTTTTTGATGTAAATATTATTATGCATGTGTTTGGCTGCCATTCCGACTTGCTTTTTATCTGCCATCTTTCTTCCTTTGCCGCCTTCCCTTGGTTGCCGCCTTCCCAGCCGGACAGCTGCTCTGCAGTATGTGGCCGGGTAGGGAATTCGGCCATCTGGGAAGGCAAAGGTTCGAGCTTTTCTTAGATTTTTGCAGAGTAGGAAAGGAAGCCGGCCAGCCGACTGCTTCGACAGTCGGTTGGCGAGGGGGGAAACCGGCTTGAGTTATGTAAGTTCGTTAGTCCTTAGCCTTTTTTCATGTGGGCATCCTTTCCGCCTTTAGCTCTTGCTAGTCGAGCAGCCGATTCTTCGAGCTGTGACTCTTCGCAAGAGAGGGCTGGGGTGCCAGCACATTACTTGTCTGACTGCAGGTAGAACTTAGACATAACTCAAGGCGGCAAGTCCCCGGGCCGACTAGTCGAACCCGGTGTCGGACGGGAAAAGTAAATGCAGTAGGGTAACCATGGGTGTTATACCCGGCATTCATAGATAAAATAGGGTAGTCCCCGAGAACTCCTCGGGGGCCCGTTGTCTCATACTTAATACAAAAGGTAGCACGATACATACTGCATTTTAACTGTAAAATCTTCAAAGAAGATTGGCGTTCCACGGGCGCTCCGACTCCTTGCCGGAGTCGTCTCTCTTGCGTGCCTTCGCTTCTGCACGTCGATTAGGTAATAGGAGTCGCTTCCTCAGAGTCCTGCCGATGATTTAAGGGCCTTCCCAAGGGGCTGAGAGCTTGTGCTGACCGACTGTTCG
Source organism: Aegilops speltoides (assembly GCA_021437245.1). Lineage (NCBI taxonomy): Eukaryota > Viridiplantae > Streptophyta > Magnoliopsida > Poales > Poaceae > Aegilops > Aegilops speltoides. Next base: position 518,533,347 of record CM038142.1, on the reverse strand, counting down.
CTGAATTAGCCGGAGCACAAGGTCTCCCTCTTGGAAAGCTCTTGGCTTCACTCTCCGACTGTGGTAACGACGTAGCCCTTGCTGGTAGATGGCGGACCGGTTGAGGGCTAACAGCCGGCTTTCTTCCAGCAAGTTGACGCCGTCTTCTCTTGCTTCCTTGGCCTCCGCCTCCGTGTACATGGTGACTCGAGGTGAGTCGAACTCGATGTCAGTTGGGATGACAGCCTCGGCACCATATACAAGGAAGAAGGGGGTGAAGCCGGTCGACTTGTTTGGAGTAGAGCGCAGACTCCAGAGGACGGCCGGTAGCTCGTCGAGCCAGAAGCCGGCCGAATGCTCCCATGGCACGACCAGTCGGGGCTTGATGTCGGAGAGGATGAGGCCATTTGCTCGCTCGACTTGGCCGTTTGACTGCGGGTGGGCAACGGACGCTAAGTCCAGTCGGATGCCTGTGTCGCGCAGAAAGATGCTAATGCTCCCTTGGCAAAATTTGTGTCGTTGTCAGTGATGATGCTGTGTGGTACGCTGTACCGGGTTGTAATGTCGGCAATGAATGTCATGGCAGTCGGCCCATTCAATTTCTTGATCGGCTTTGCTTGAATCCACTTGGTAAATTTGTCTACGGTGACAAGCAGATGCGTCATGCCGCCACGCGCCGTCTTGAATGGTCCGACCATGTCCAGTTCCCAGACAGCAAAGGGCCAAGTGATGGGGATGGTCTTGAGCGCAGAAGCCGGCAGGTGCTGCTTGGAGCCGAAGACTTGGCACCCTTTGCAGTGTTTGACTAGTTCCATGGCATCCTCCAATGCAGTCGGCCAGAAGAATCCATGGCAGAAGGCCTAGGCGACGAGCGCCCTGGAGGCGGCATGGTGGCCGCATTCGCCTTGGTGGATGTCCTTGAGGATTGCTAGGCCCTTCTCTTGCTCGACGCAGCGCTGGAAGACTCCGGTAGCGCTGCGCCTAACTAGCTCTTGATTCATTATTGTGTAGGCTCCGGCTTGGCATTGGACTTGTCTAGCCGAGATCTCGTCAGTCGGTAGTTCTCCATTTACCAGAAACCGGAGGATGGGCTAAGCCCATGATGGATCTGTGATTTCTTCCACTGCCAAGACGGCTACTGCAACCAGGGTGGGCGGGCTAGGTTATGAGGAGTTGGAGTCAGCCTCCGCCTGCTGTGCCACTGCAGTCCCCGGGCCGGGTTCGGCTATGGCAGTCCCCGGGCCGGGTTCGACTATGGCAGTCCCCGAGCCTGCTGCCGCAGTCCCTGGGCCGTCTGACTTGTCCCCGAAGTCGGATCCGACTGCTTCGGGGTCAGGCGGCACGAAGATGGAACTGGATTCCGGAGAAGGCTTGATAGATGGCTTGAAGAGGCGTTGGAGGGCGACGCCGGTTGGTATAGCTTGTCGGTGGAGCCTATTCGCGCTGTGGCATCTCGCTGCTCATTATCAGCCCGAGGCACGGAAGGAACTCGCACCTCGAAATATCCGCCGAGCTGCCGGACAAGGAAACGGTAGCTTTCCATGTTTGCGCCCTGGCATCCCAATCGCTTGATGATCGCTGCACCACTAAGTCCGAAGTCGCCATAACACGTGATCCGCGGATGCCGAAGTTCTTGGCTAGCCGGAGCCTGTATGAGCGCCTCGATTCGGCCATGTTGTTGGAGGCGCAAAGTGGATTTGCAATGTATCTCGAGTTTGTCGCTTTTGGGAGAGGTGAGGACGATGTCGGCCCTAAGCTGGCGCGGCATCTTGATCCGCTAAAATGCATCCGCCAATGAGTGGAGTCCGGGGCCGGCGGCAGGTACTGGGTCTCGACCTAGTCGATGTGGAAGTTGGCCAGTGCTTGGGACTTGATGGCAGTGCGGGGCTGATAGTAGATCGTGTATGGAGCCAGTGCAATGGCCCATTTCGCCACTCGGCCGGATGCGTCCCGGCTGCCTATGATCTCGGCAAGCGGGGCAGTGCATACGACCGTGATGGGATGCTCTTGAAAGTAGGGCTTGAGCTTCTTGGAGTCAAAGTACACACGATAGCACATTTTCTGATAGTGTGGGTAGTTCTGCTTTGAGGTGGATAATACTTCGCTCAAATAATACACCAGCCTCTGGACTAGCTGAGCTCGGCGTTCCTCTGGGCGCTGAACCACAATGACTGTGCTGACCACCCGGCTGGTGGCGATAATGTAGAGGAGCATGGGCTCCTTCTCAGTTGGGGCCGCTAAGACAGGCGGTGTGGACAACATCTTTTTCAGCTCATGGAAAGCTTGATCCGCCTGGTCATTCCACTCAAAATGAGGGGATTTCTTCATGAGTCGGTAGAGGGGAAGAGCCTTCTCTCCGAGCCGGCTCATGAAGCGTTTCAAAGATGCTAGGCATCCGGTAAACTTCTGGACGTCTCGCAGCTTGGTGGGGACCTTCATTCTCTCTATGGCCTTGATCTCCACCGGGTTGCACTCGATGCCGCGTTCGGAGACCAGAAAGCCTAGAAGCTGGCCGGCTGGTACTCCAAACACACATTTCTCCGGGTTGAGCTTGATCTGAAACCGGTGCAAGTTCTCAAAGGTTTCCTTGAGGTCTTCCAAATAGGTGCCGTTTCTCGCGTCTTCACCACAACATCGTCTACATAGACGTGGGCATTTCTGCCGAGTTGCTTGAGGAGGCATTTCTGCATGCAACGCTAAAAAGTGGCACCGGCATTTCTCAAGATGAATGTCATAGTCAGGTAACAGAAAGCTCCGAATGGGGTGATGAAGGCGGTCTTCAAGCGATCAGCCGGGTTCAACTTTATCTGGTGGTAGCCGGAATAAGCATCTAAGAAACTCAACAGCTCGCATCCGGCTGTGGAGTCTATCACTTGGTCAATCCTGGGCAGGGCGAATGGATCTTTGGGGCAGGCTTTGTTGACGCTAGTGTAATTGATACACATGCGCCACTATTTGTTCTTCTTCAGCACGAGGACCGGGTTGGCAAGCCATTCTGGAAAGAACACTTCCATAATGAAGCCGGCTGCCAGAAGCCGGGCTATTTCTTCTCCGACTACTCTTCTCTTCTCTTCGACAGCGGCGAAGGGCTGCCCGACCAGCTTTGCATCGATCGACGTAGCTTGTGCTCGGCGAACTGCTGGGGACACCGGCATGTCTTTGGGAGACCATGCAAAGACGCCCCGATTCTCACGGAGGAAATCGACGAGCTCACCTTCCTATTTGCTGTCAAGGCTCAGGCCTATGATCACAAGGCTCATCCAGTGCTCCGGGTCCAGGGGTATCTTCTTTGTCTCCTTGGCCGGCTGGAAAGAACCTTGAGCTTCACATTCTTTGGGGTCAGGAGACAAAGCCGGCTGCTTGCCAGCCAGGGCCACAACTCGGTCCAACATTTTCTTTTCTTCAGCGATTACGAGGGATTCGTCCAGCCGACTACTGGTTGCTGCACACTCAGAAGACTTCTTGTAGTCTCCGACTATGGTGATGATGCCCTTGGAACTCGGCATCTTCATCTTGAGGTAGGCATAGTGGGGCACAGCCATAAACTTGGCCAACGCTGGTCGGCCAAGCAGTGCGTGGTACGGGCTCTCCAAATCCACCACTTCGAACCATATTGCCTCTCGGCGGAAATGATCCTTGTCTCCAAAGAGGACATCCATCTTGATCTTGCCGATTGGTGAGCAGGATAGGCCGGGTACGATGCCATGGAACACAATCCGGCTAGGCATGAGTTGCTTCGGCTTGATGTTGAGTTTCTCCATGGTATCTCGGTACAGAATGTTGATACTGCTCCCGCCGTCTATCAGCACGTGGGAGAAACGAGCGGCGCGCCTCTCCGATGCTAGGGTAGCATCCAAAAAAAGGGCATAGGAGCCAGGAGACGGCATCACCTCTGGGTGGTCGTCCCGGCTCCAGCTGATGTTTTCTCCGACCAGTGCATAAACTCAGGGTCACTGGAGGCGACCGCGTTGACTTCTTGGTGTTGTCGGCGCCGACTTCGCCGATCGTCTGGTTGGCTCGTGAACACGACGTAGGCGGCATGCTCGTCAGGGAACTCGTCGTGGACGGCTCCGATTGCTGGTCGAGCGGCCGGCTGCTGGGGGGCAGGAGGCGGCTGGCCCGCAGGCGGAGGCGGCAACAGCCCCTCGCCCTTGGAGATTCGGGTGAGCCAATGGCACTTCCGGGTCGTATGGTTGGACGGCTTCACGCCGCTGTGGAACTTGTAGGGGGCGTCGAGAGTTTGCTCATAGGAGAAAGCCGGCTGCCAAGCCGGCCTGCCGCCCTTCTGTTTCTTGGGAGCCGGCCGTCCCTCAGGCTGCTCTTCTTCGACCGTTGCCACCTGCCGACTAGTGGAAGGCGGCATCGGAGCCTTGCGCTTGTTGTCGTTCTGGTACGGGCACCGAGTGGGCTCTCCAGCCGGCGTCTTGGGAGCCGGCGCAAGCACTTTCCCGGAAGCGTCGACTCGAAGCTCGGTCTTCATGGAGGAATCGGTCATGGCATATTTGTCCGCGATGATCAGCAGCTCGTCAAGGGTAGTCGGCTCGTCACAGAGGAGTCGGTGCTTGAGGAGGGTGCCTTCTCGGCACCCGGCTGTGAAGTACTCGATTTCCTTAACCTCGTGCACCCCTTCGCAGGAGTTTCGGAGCTCGGCCCAACGCGTAAGGTAGTAACGAGTCGACTCGTCGGGTCCTTGCACACACAAGGAGAGCTGTCGGGGCTTGGGAGCCCGCTTGTAGGTGCTGGTGAAGTTGCGGATGAAGGCTTCCGTGAAGTCGAGCCAGCTGTTGATGTTGTAAGGCTTGAGGCTGTTGAGCCAGGTGCGTGCCGTGCCTTGGAGCATCATGGGGACATACTTCACGGCGACGCACCGGTTGCCGTTTGCTATGCGAACCGCGGTGGAGTAGTCGATCAACCAGTCCTCCGGCTTCAAGGAGCCGTTATACTTGGGCGTGTCTCTTGGGAGCGAGAACCCTTTGGGAAAGGGCTCGTCGCGAATGCGAGGGCCGAAACAAGGCGGACCGACATCATCTTCTTCTTCTAGGGCCAGGGATCGCGCAAGGCGGTCGATCCGATGGCGGGTATCGTTCGCCGACTCCTTCAAGGGCGACTAAGTCGGCCACGAGAGTCGGATGCTCGATAGGCGGCGGGGTGGGATATCTCTCCCCGCGAGGCGGAGGAGGGGCAGGTCGCCTTGTCTCTCCACACCTCGGGGACGGCCTTCCGCGTCGCGCTCGATGGTGATTCATGTCCGGCTGCGGCTAGCAGCCGGCTCCTTCTCTTGTCTCGCACGGGCGCCACCCGCAGTCGGCGTACGCGACGTCGCACCGTGTTCTTGGCGAGGGGGGCTTCCAACTCGGACGCCGGCTTCGTGCCGCGCTGCGGCCGCGTCGATCGGCTGCTGGATGCGTCTAGTCATGTAGGGGAGCTTGTCGGCCCCCAGTCCGTTGAGCTCGTCAACGACCGACTGGGCGGCACGTAGATTCTCAAGGAGCGTGGCGTAGACCGGGAGGTCCGCACCCAGCATGCTGGCGATGGCCGCACCACGTTTCTTGACGGCGCCGACTCGGCTTGGCCCTTTTGGAGGCGGCGTGCCGAAGGCGGCGTGGTCGACCTCGCGCTGGTGGGCTTCCGTGAGGCATCTCATGGCGTTTATCTTCTAGCCCTCCACGACGAGGGCAAGGCGGCGAGCCTCCAGCGCCTCAGCGTCAGCGTCGGTCGGGATGGGGACGGACAAGTCCTGCAGCACCGCTTGCAGGGCATCGTGGGTGTTCTTGCCGGAGGCGGCTACGTGGCTGATGACTAGCACCTCGGTGACGGTGCTGCCGCCACTATCAGCTCGCGGGAGAGGGTCGTCGAAAACGATCACGTCGGTGGGGAAGCGTCGAGCGACGTCGTGTCGGAGTCGACAAGCATCGGGTCGGTGGAGCCGACCGACTCCAATTCTGCGGTAGGCTTGCCGGAGACGTGGAGTTGGTCGAGGAGGCTGACGAGGTGGCTCTCGAGGCAGCCGGTGCCCGCGTCGGATGCGGGCTCGTCGGAGATGCAAACCTCGCCAAGGAGATCGGCGAGGCAGCTTGCCGGGCAGGCGTCATCGACGCCTTGCAGCACGTCAGGGCAAGCGCCATCGAGCGTGCCAGGCTGGCTACGCTCGTGGGGGAGGAAGAGGGTTCCCGTCCAGAGCAGGTCTCCGGACGACGGTGTACCTGGCCCCACGGTGGGCGCCAAATGTCGGGTGGTAGGTGCGACATATGCCAACGGATGGCTTATCATTGTGGGAGCGAGTAAGACATCGCCGGTGCCTGGAAGCGGGATGAGGCGAAGACATGCACCCCTACTGCTGCTCTCCGTCAAATCTTACCCAGCTTCGGGGCTCTCCATGGAGATAACACCCCTACTGCTGCTCTACGGGGTCTCCGCATGATCACTAGATCAACAAGTAGCTACAAGATGCTCCTTGAGTTGTTCAGTGGTAGGAGGAAGAAGGGCAAGGCTAGCTCTCTCTCTCCCGATGGTAGTGTCTAAAACTCTGTGAGATCAACCCTTTGCATGGGTGTCCCGGGGGGTTTATATAGGCCTACACCACGGGGGTACAACGGTAATCCGGCTGGGTGTGGGCCCAGGCCGTCAGTGTCTACGACCGCCGCCTTCTCTGCCGGCCTCTAGGGCCCGCCGACTGGTGGGCCCCGCCGGCTGTCGGCTCACCGGTCGACAGGCCGGCCCCACCGCATGGGGGATCTTGTCGGGGGCTGGTTACTGTTGTCTCGTCTCTGATGATGAGGGCTTTGTCGAGGTAAGCATGGCTACAGTGCCGCCGCCTTGCGGACTCCCACTGTAGCCTTACCGCGTCTCATCTGCTTAATGGTATGCGCGCCCCGAGGGGAGCAAGCCGGCTACTGGAAGCCGGCCCGGCCTTGGGCCGGCTGGGGGAGGCCGGGCCGCCTTCGGATGTCTCTCTGACCGAAGGGGCCCGCCGCCTGCGGGCCGTACTGGCATCTCGTCATGGATGGCGTCACGATTCTCTTGGCAACAATGCCACGCCGGACGGGGATGGCTGCCCCGTACGACGTACTGTGGCCACGCATCTTCCGGGATTCGGGGGTGGCAAGGTTCGCTGTAGCCACGCCCCGTCCCGTCACCGTTATGGGTGATGGTCTTTAGGATGCGGTGTTCGCCGCCGCTTATTGAGTCGGCCTTCGCGGGCGGGCTCTTGAGTCGATCCTTCATGGGCGGCTTCTTGAGTCGGCCCGATCGTGGCATCCTCCAAAGGTTGTTTTATGGCCGGGCCGCCTTCGGCCAGCCGGCCTAGGTGATAGCCGGCTGGAGGAAGGCGGCCCCATGTCTTAGGTTCTTCGAGGTCCGATCGGCCCATTGTTTTTTCTGAGGGCCAAAGGGAGCCGGTTAGGCTACCCGTGGTCATTTACTCCGACAGAAAGCATACCTAGATTAGTAGGACTCTGCATGACTAAATGCTTGTTGGTTGTAATATCTGCAACTTCTTATGTTTTGTGAATTGATATTGATGAATCAAAGGTTTTTTATTAGTTTGTATATGTGGATTGAGTCAGGTAATTTGTAATTTGTATAGGCTGAAATCTTCATGTAATTTATATTATGATCGTTTAAGAAGTTGAATTTGGGGCTGCAAACTGTGTGCAAGTTTAGCTCTCTGAAGATGCAAATTTAGTTGTAATAATGTTTTTTTATTTTTCTAAAAGGAGGTGTTTAGCCTTACTTCTAGTTTAAGTTCTTCATTGATGGGAAACTTGTACTTACCTTGTTGTCTTATTGTCTATCTCAATTATCACATGCTCGTTGCTCTTAAAGAATGATTGCAACTTTACTTGCCTGTCAATGCAATTCCATTAGTAATCATGAGTCAATATGAATTCTGCATTTAGGGAGGTGTTTTGTTTTGGTTCTACTTTATCTTCTTTCTTCATGACAACGTATTTATGTGTAGTTAATGGTACCCATTATTTCTTTTTCTTATGAAAAATGTAAATCTACACGCTCATACTATCGCATTTTTACTTGCTCTAGAGCAATAACTGCATGTTTACGTTGCGTGAAGTTGCAATTTTAGTTCCAATCATGAGTTTTGTAATTTGTGCTTTTAGGGAGGTTTTCTGCGTTTCTTGTAGTTTTTTGTTCATGTTATAAATTTGATTTCTTCCAAATGGTGATGTTCTACTTTACTTCTAGTTTAAGTTATTCATTCATGTCAATCTGTCTAGTTTAGGTGGGTGTTGTGTTTATTTTGTAGTACATTTACAATCATCTCAATTGTTGATTTATATGCTCACAAAATGTCAAGGAAGTTGATTGTACAGGCTGATAATGTCAATACATGTGTATAAATCTCGTTGTAGCATAATGCGTGCAAGTTTTAGTATTTGAATTTTAGGAATTAGCCTTTTAGATTCTAGGGTTATACTTTGATATCACTAAGATTGATATGAATCTTTTTTTGCTCTTATGAAATGTGTGCAACTTTAGTATTATGAGTATGCAAGTTTTTGTGCTTTCTATGTGTGAATTGAGTTAGGTAATTTGTAGTTCATATAGGTTGAAATCTTTATGTATTTATACTATTGTCAATACTTGTATATAATTTTTGCTGTTGTGTAATGCATGCAAGTTTTAGTATCATGAATGTGCAACTTTTTTTAGTTTCAGTATTTGAATTTTAGGAATTAGTTTTTTAGATTCTAGGTTTACACTTGATATCACTGAGATTGATTTGAATCTTTTGTTGTTGTGAAATGTAGAATATTCTTTTATCATTTGTAATTATTGTTTCATCTAAATTGAGAAGAACATCTTTTTTAAAGCTATTAATGTAGAATAACCCTTTATTTTCTTTTTACAGTATGGTTTGCCCAGTTTGTCGTTGTCCTGGCGCCCCATGCTTTCCGTTTGTGCCAGCTGATGAAGTCCCAGAAGTTTTCGACGTTGTCCTTGATGAGTATTGCTTTAGGAGGATGGTGAGTTGTATTCATCTTATCTATTTACATTTTTTATCCTTTGTTCATAACCTTTGTGTGAGCTTGCAAATTCTCTATTATTTAGTACGATACTGAGGTAGCGTGTAGTTCATGTAATTCCTGCTTGTTGAAATTGATGTCCATGCAAACTGTGTGCAAGTGTACTATTTATGAAGATAGTAGTTCGAATCCTAAATTTTGATTTTTATGGATCAGTTATTTGTTTGTGTAGTTAAAATTGCCTATTTAGTTAGCTTCTATGTAGTTTAAATGCCTTAAAATTAAACCAACATATCCACCTCACTAAACTTTAAATTACGATAACAGCAAGGTTAATATTAGTAGTTGATGCTGTAAAATTTGTGCATTTTAACTGTGATGAATGTGCTTTTTTTATTTGTTTGTGTCTTGCTGTAGTTATAGTTTGTGAATGCAGTTTGATTTTCTGCATGTATCTTCTTCCAGTAATCCATGCAGTTTGATTCCTCCATCCAAACCGTCAATAATGATATCAACTTGATTAATATGAACGTTTGCTATTTTGTTAAATGTCTAATTTTTTAGCATGATGGACGTGCAATATTCTTTTTCATGCTATATTTACTTTGTCTTGGGTTCTTTCATGTATTTTTAGTACATCCCATGCAATGTGAGGGGTTTCTTAGCCGATTATATCGAGGAGCACAGGAATATTGCAACAACTTTTAAGCACAAGAGGACTGAGCCTGCTATTCTCACTTATGAGAGTAGGTCTTATGCTTCAGACTTTAAGCATCGAGGGAACTACTCAAAGTTTTGTGGCAGTGCTTGGTTTGAGTTCAGCAACGATTATGCCCTTCATGCTGGAGATCGTGTGATATTTACTCTGGACAACTCATGCTTTGACCTCAAAGTAGAGACTTTCCGTGATGGCGAAATGATTCTTCCTTTACCTTCTGTTGGTGAGTTTCTGATTTTTTGTATGTGTTATTTTTATCATGTTGTTTCTTCTCCTTTTTAATCGCATTGTTCTCATAGAATGTTAACTCATTTACATTATATGTGTTTGTTTTTGTAGCTTTTGAAAACCTGAGTAATGCAAGATTGTCGGGGGAAACGACACCTATAGGACCACGAGGATCCCTTCTACTATGGTTGGCGGGCGCGGGGCTCTGGAAAGAGCGGGTTCAGAAGATCAACACGGGGGGTTTATCCAGGTTCGGGCCGCAAGCGATGCATAATACCCTACTCCTGCTGGTTTGTGTTTATCTGGTGTTCTTGGACTAGCTACAAAGCGTGCAGGGTCCAAAATGTCTGAATCCTCCCTCAGTATGCCTCGGGCCTCCTTTTATAGTCAAAAGGGGTCGCCATAGTGGCACACAGGAGGTGGAAAGTATGTACTGTATACAAGTCTATACCTGGCACCGTAGGACAAAATGCATTTAATGTGTTGCCGACGTGCCCTCTCACTTTATCGGGGACGGAAGGAAGCTCGTCCCGCCCGTCACCGCTTCGCCTTGCTCCGACGCGCGTCCAGGCTGATGAGACGTGCAGCACCATGCTCGCTGGCTGGCTGGCTGGCTGCTCAGCTGGCGCGGTGGCAGAGTCTTCACGAAGATCTGCATGCCACCACGCAGGTGCTTGCTGAGTTGGCTAGGAAGCCGCACGCCGCCACGCAGGTGCCTGCCTAGTTGGCGGGTTTGACTGCTGCGTTGGAACGGCGGTGGAGCGTTGGCAGGTGTGGGCCTGACTGTGGCCCTGCAGATGTCCCCGGCAAGGGCTTGCCGGGATCTCGTAGGCGTCCCCGACAAGGGTCTTTCCGGGGGTCTTGTGGGCAACCCCGACAAGGATCTCCCCGGGGGTCTCCATCTTTTGGCTCTCATCTATTCTTGGTCTTCACAAAGATCTGCATGCCACCATGCTGGCGCCTCTCGAGCCTTGGTTCCAATGTTCTCAATGGCGTCAAAAATCTTGGGCTCTAGGGTGGCGGCCTCACTGGTGTGGGGCAAGTTGCCCAAGCAAGGCTCTTGCCGGGGCTACGTAGGCTGCCCCGGCAAGGCTCTTGCCGGGGGAAAGCCCACCTTGTCCCTTTGCTCCTCGCGCCTCTGTCTTGGCGTTGCCTTGGTTGCCTTGTGTATCTGCTCCCCCTTCTGCTCTGCAAGCGCGGCCATAAGTGTGGCTGCGACTGCCTGTGCACAAGTAAAGGGGTACAAAAAGGACCCCTACTTTTGTACACTGACAAAGGTACGAGCTAGTTTGCTCTGCTGTGATGCCCCATGGCTTGGAGTTCAACTATCACAACAACTGCTTGTTTGTACGTTCACTTTTCCGGACTTCAAGCTTTGTTCGCTGTGTTCCGTTCGTCCATGTCATGACTGCCACAAATACTGTGTAGTTCATCATGGTAAGTTTTCTACTTTACTTCTTCATTCTATTTTTCTTTATTTGTTTACATTTGTTGTGCTTAATGATTTGTTCATGCAAGTTTAGTCTTGATGAGTTTTTTTCTGGGGTATCAATTTTTGATCCTGTCACAGCCCTAGAATTTGATTGAAAATAGTTGCACAAGCATCCATGCATCATGTCTAAATTTCTTTGAAAGTTGAAATGGGGATTGCTCAAACCCTAGCACAAGATCAAATCAACGAGGTTCAAATAAAAATATTCTCAATGAACCCAAAATGCTCTTCAAGAAAGATCATTATTTTTGGATTGGTCTAGACCCTCTCCCAAAAATGGTGCACATTTTTCTAGGTCATTCTGGATTTTTGAATTAAATCATATGGTATTTGCATTTGGGCTTTTAATTGCTAAATAATATTTTAAATGCTCAAATAATCACAAACTGAAATGTTTGTTGTTGGAAATATTCCATATAGTGACATTGAGCAGTTTCATGATTTTTGGAAATGCCCTCGCATTTTTATTAAAGCCAAACACAACTACAGAAAATAGAAAATGAAAATAAAAGAGAGAGAAAGGAACCTACCTAACTTACCTGTGAAGCGCACCTGGCGGCCCAAATGGCCGGCCCAGCCCACCAGGCCACCCTTCTGTCGTCTTCCTCCCCCTCGCCCCGAAGCAGCTCGGTGGCAAGCGCCGACGCCACCCTGGCCACCTCCTGCTTGCCACCGAGGCGCCCCAACGTGTTTGGATACGCCCCGCAGCCCCCTCTGTCTCTCCCCTCGCTCTCTGCTCTCTCTCGACCCCTTCCCCCTCCTCTGCTCTCTCTCCCTCCCATGCCCGAGCGCAGCCGTCGCCGCCACTCGCTGTTGCCGCGCCCACCGCCACGGCCTCGCATCCCCGACGAGTCCAAAAGCTCCACGCCGTAGCCCTCGTCCTCCCCGCCAAGCCGTGCGTCTCCGGACGCCCTTTGGAGCCGCCATCGCCGTCGTCTTCAACCTCCAGCACCGGAGATCGTCGTCGTTGTTCTGCCCGCGTTGGACCGTCCCCAAGCTCTCTGACGATTCCATCGGATGCGCTGTGAGCTTCCCGTCGCTTCCCCCCTAACCCCGTGGCGTTTTTCTCATCGTAGCCACCTTTTCCATCGGAGCCGAAGCTCGCCGGCGCCGTGCCTCATCGCCGTCGTGGACACAGCCGCTGCAGCTTGCAGCAGAGCACACCACTTCACTCCGCGTGCTCCCATGAGCCTACCGCACCCACTAGCTTGTCCGGTAACTCATCCCCATGTCTAGTTCGTGCTCGCACGAACTCCGGCCGCCGCAAAAGTTGCCACCGCCATCGATTTAGTCCACTCTGGCGCGAGCTGTTGCCGCCCTTGGATGCGCGAGACTCCCAGCTTTCCGTAGCCGCAAACCGCGTCCAAAACCGAGCCCTGTGGGCGTTTTCCGAGCACCTCCACCGTCTCTGGCGTCGCCGGCGAGGCGCCGTGGACCAAGTCCGGCAAGGTTGACCCGTTTGACCTGGGGTTTGACCCCCCCAGGGTCACTTACGTGCGGGCCCGTCTCTGTTAACCTTTAGTTAGATTTAGATTAGTGCTAATTAACCCTGACAGTTAGTTTAGACACTAACCAGTGGGCCCAGGCCCTAATTAACCTAGGTTAGTGCTAACGTAACACTAATTAACTCTGTTAGTTAGCTGTTACACTGACATGTGGGCCCCAGCCGTCAGGTTTGACCTGGGCTGGCGGCTTTGACCTGATGACGTCACCCCGACGTCATGCTGATGCAGTAAAGTTTTCTGGAATTAAAATAAATCAGAAATGATTTATAAATTTCAGAAAATACCCAAAACTTCTAAAAATCATAGAAATTAAACCGTAACTCCAAATGAAATATTTTATATATGAAAAATTATCATAAAAACCCAATCTATCCATCTGTACCATTTTCATGCATGTTAGAACAAGTTATAGTTGTTGATTAGCACAAATCATATAAATGGCATTTTAATATCCACATTTGGAGTTTGAATTTGAATCTTGGATTCAAACCAACTTCATTTAATATGGTTGCTAGTTGCATTAGCTCAAACTACAGCATATTGCCATGCCACACTCATGCATCATATTGTTGCATTGCATTGATTGTGTTCTTTCTCTGTTGCCGGTGGTTGTCCCCTCTCGGTAGACGTTGCTTCGACGATGTGATTGATAACACCGATGAAGAGCTATACTATCTTCGGAAGTGTCAGGCAAGCAAAAACCCTTGTTCATTCCAATACAATCCCACTCTCTCGCTCCTGCTTTCTTTTACTGCATTAGGACAACAACAATTCAACTGTTGCATGCTGCGGTAGTTGAACCCCTTTTCCTCTGCATGACCTGTCATTTCCATGGTAAATAGATGAAACCCACTAGCATGAGTAGGAGTTGTTTGAGCCCTGATGTGCCTACTCATTCTTGCTTGTTTGTCATGCCTGCTACTGCTTAGAGTTGAGTCAGGTCTGATTCATCGGGGATGAATTGGAGGTGTGTGAACATGTCCTATTGTTGAGAGCTAAGTGTGTGAACACGATTTGGTAAAGGTAGCGGTGAGAGGCCATGTAGGAGTACATGGTGGGTTGTCTCATTGAAGCCGTCCTCAGGAACTGAGTTCTGTGTTTGTGATCCATGAACAGCTACTACCACGCATTGAATGCTTAAGTGCCCTCTTGACTTATTAATCAACCCGATATCTCGCCCAGAGTTGCAACTAGTTTCGGTGTTTGTAGGTAGTGTTAGTAGTCTACCAAGTGGCACCCGTGCATGTGGGCTTGGGATAGACTAGGCACAAGTGGCATGGTGTACCAAGTGGCACCCGGATGGTGGGCTTGGGAACCCCGCCACATCGCTTGGGGCCGTGAGCGACACCCGCCGGATCTCCTTGCGGATGGAACCCGAATAGGCGATAAACCCGACTAGAGACTTGTGTGGTTAGTCGTCATGGCCGACTCTCGCCAAAGCTTCCGCTTGAAGGTTGCCGAGATACACGACGGTACATGGTGGTAAGTGGCGAGAGCGTGTGTGAAGAAGTACACCCTGCAGGGTTAACATCATCTATTCAATAGCCGTGTCCGCGTAAAGGACTTCGGGTTGCTGTGCAGTTCATAGACAAGTGAAAGTGGATACTCTAAAATGCGCAAGATAAGCGTGAGTGCTATGGATGGCGTTCTCGTAGGGAGACGGAGCGGATCCATAGTGGTGTATTGATATGGTGAATATGTGGACTCGTAGCGCCACCTCAAAAGAGTTACTCGCAATGTAGTTCAGATAGCCACCGAGTCAAAGCTGGCTTGCTGCAGCTTAAACTCCACCACCCCTTTGTTGATAATGATGCATATGTAGTTAGTTCTGATGTAAGTCTTGCTGGGTACATTTGTACTCACGTTTGCCTATTTTATGTTTTTTGCAGAGAGACTTCAGTCTCGCTAGTAGTTCCGCTTGGACTTCGACGTTTACCTTGTTACCTCAGCTACGATCTTGTGCCCTTGGCAGGATCTGGTAGATAGTCAGGCTTCTCAGCCTTTTTCATTTATAGTTGTCTGTACTCAGACATGTTGAGCTTCCGCATGTGCTTTGACTTGTATGCTCTGAATGCTGGGTCGAGAGACCCATGTTTGTAATATCTCGCTCCTCGGAGCCTATTGAATAAAATACTTGAGTTGTAGAGTCATGTTGTGATGCCATGTTGTATTTGCACATATCGGGCATATTGTGTGTATGTTATTGAAATGCTTGGTATGTGTGGATCGACTATCTAGTTGTTTATCCTTAGTAGCCTCTCTTACTGTGAAATGTCTCCTAGTGCTTCCACTTAGCCATGGTAGCTTGCTACTGCTCCGAACACTTAGGATGGCCGCATGTGTCCTTCTTCGCTCTCAGTTCTGTCGCCTTCGGGAAATGTCACGCGATGAATACCGGAGTCCTGTTAGCCCGCTACAGCCCGGTTCACCGGAGTCCTGCTAGCCCAGTGCTACAGCCTGGATCCACTCGCTAATGACCGACATGTTCGATGCTGGGTCATGGATGCCTGTCCCTGTAAGTTTGTGCCACTTTGGGTTTACGACTAGCCATGTTAGCCCGGGCTCCTTATCATATGGATGCTAGCGACACTATCATATATGTGTTCCAAAAGGCGCAAACGGTCCCGAGCAAAGGTAAGGCGACACCCGTGGGAATACCGTGCGTGAGGCCGCAAAGTGATATGAGGTGTTACATGCTAGATCTATGTGGCATTGAGTCGGGGCCCTGACAGTTTTGGTATCAGAGCTTGCCTGCCTGTAGGATTACCAAGCAAAACTGGTCGAAGTTGGGTCTAGAAATTCTTTAGTTACATAAGGGAATTGATTGTGGGATGGAACGTAAGGCTCTTTTTACTCCTTATACCTTATGCCTTCTGATCCGAGTCATCTTATCTTTCCTACGGGGGTAAGGAACTAGGCTTCTCATCTTTCTATTAGGATCACGTGTTACTAATTCGTAGACTCATAAGATTGGTGGATTCAAGCCTCAGTTCAGTTCCTACTATCTCCGTGTATTGATAGTTGATCTCAAAACCTTTATATTATGATGATCGAGTGGTTATGCCACCATTTTTGTAGCTTGTCTCAAATATTTTCGAGCATTTACAGTCGTTGTGCTGTCCGAGTCATCCCAGGTTTCTAGAGTCTGATGCATTTGCAAATCCCTTCTTTCCATTCCCGATGTTTTGGGCCAGTTTAACCACACTAAACGGTGAGTTGAGGTACTGTATTGCCTCGACATATATGTTGGAGCTATTATTATGACCCTAGATGTCTAGAGTATCATCTAGTAATCTAGCCATGTTCTGTGTCCCAGTGTGATGATTCTGGCCATCATTCTCGAAAGCATCCTGTGATGCCATTTAGTTAGTAGGCTTTCCATTCCTGGTTTCTTGACCCAAGATTCACTCTACTTATCTCGTGTTGATAGTGTTGCTCGTACCTTTAGGTTATTAGTAACCTTTGTGATAGTCCTCGAGGTCCATGGTATATCGTTCCTCCAGATACCATGAACTGCGTATGGCAGAAGTTCTTGAACCAAGAGATCACAACAAGAGTGCTCTCGACGAGTTCCCCATTCTATATTGCGACCCTGCCAAACCTACCTCCCTGCATGGGTTATTCGGAAGAAATGTTGAGCTTTGCCCGACATTCTAATCCATGCGTCCACAACTCAGAAAATCGTATGTTCTTTTGAGTTGACCCCTTAGTTGTCTTCTGACCTTCATCTATAAATTTATAGTCAAGAGTATGCGTGCATTCGTTCATCGGTGCCTATCATTCTTGTGGTCCATCAAGCCATTCTATTCTGGAATGACTAGGAGAAACAAACTCTAGTACCTCATCCATATCTAGGATTGGGTCAAAGTAGTTGTATTCCGCAGATCAAAATGCCAATCCAGCTTTTGTTCTGTTCTACCTTGGAGTATCACCCTCTTTCATAACAAGAATATCGTGAGAATTGCACACCCTCTTATGAACTCTTGATATAGTGATACTTCTCGCCCTCATTATTCATTTCTCGGCTCCCATGTTGTTACAACCGGAATGCCGACATGTGAACTATGATGTGTGAAATCGATACTCCTAGCAACCTTGTTGCTTGGTAGTTGAAGGACAATAATTTCGTTCTTAGCGTGCTGGATATTGAATCCTCATTCTAAGACCAATTGTGCTACCTAGTCCTTATTTCTGGTGCACTCTTGATCAATGAGTTAGGATTATCCAATTCCTAGCTTTTTTGATCATATCGTCTTGCCCTGAAAGCAAGATCGTTCTCGAGCTTAGTAACATATCGATGGTTTGTGATTTTCTGAATATCTTCTCGGAAGTGTTACCAGGTTGTCACCTAACCGCTATGTTGAGTTCGTGATCAAGTTGGTTTTCTGTAACCACCCCTTCTCCAAGAATCCGTGTCGGATACCCCGAGCTAGTTGGTTAAGCTAAACAACAACTTGGAGAGTTGGAAGATAAAAGCTTGTCCGACTCAGTTCATTCCAAAGGGATATCTTTGTGTGTGTTGAAGAAAGATGATATCTTCATTGATTGATCCTCATGGTCAATTGCTGGATCTATTATGTTATCCAATCTTTGATTTGAGTATGGGCTATCGTCAAATCAAATCAGAACCAACGATATTCGTAATGTTGTCTTACTCGTGGTTGTTTCCTCGAGCATACACCATTATATCCTTTGGTCTGACCAATGCTATCACCGTGTTCACACAATTGTGGAACTCCAACTATATGGAAACCTGGATGAATTGTTGTTGAGCCCATCAGCAACATTGTTATCTTCTTCATGATCTGTGTTGAACATTAAGCTGGTGTTGGAAACTTGTGTAAGCATTTTTTTTCATGACCGTTCGTGAAGCATATGCTTGGATGAAAAGAAGTGACTTCCTCTAATTCATGTGCATTTGATGCAAGTTGCCGCCGTGAATTCGAGAAAACATGTTTTTACCTCCTCTGGAATCATCCCAAGTCAGTTAAGCACGTGCGAAGTATTCCGTGGTCTGTTAGACTGATCATCTTCATTCCATATGTATCCCCTAGCACACCAAGCCACTGATTAATTTGTTCAAGGAAAGGAAGCTCCTTCTTAAGGGCATGCCTTATGCAAGGACTTCAATATCCTTGATTATGGTTCCCAACCAGAACTCGGTAGTGTTTTGTTGTAAGACTACTATGTGGTCATGCTTGTCTGGGACAACGTGTTCACATGTTCGTAGCAGAAACCAGCTCATGTTTTGGAGCCTACTATCGTAGTCCATTTCTCGAGAATCTTGCAACGTCTTCTCGTCGATTTGTGTTGCAAACTTTAATTTTTCTTTCTAGACTTGATGAGTCTGGAATATTCTGACACCAACCAGATTTGAATCTTAGGCAGATATGATGGTTGGAACATTTCCCAAGAACTATAATATTGGTCTCTCGATAACCGGTAAAGTGGATGTCGTGGCCAATACACCCAGCCGGAAGACCTATTATTGTAGTATCTTGATTGAAGAAGTTGGCCACCTCCCCATAAGGATTTCGCAGGATTTACCTTTGTAGTTATTCCTTATGGATTCTTGTGCTCCTGAAGTCCGACCTTTACTTGATGTTCTACGTATCAAACCATTTTAATAAATGGGTTGCACTAGCACATCAAGGAGAACATTAAAAGCAGAGTGCTAAATGTCTCTCGGTCGATCATTCAGATTTCGTCCCTTGGCCTCGCTAAGGTGAAATCCGAGAAGGTGTTATCTTCCTTTGCATCTGCATTATCCATCACTGTTCATCATGGTAGTACGTGGTGTTGCCAGGATCCTTGACACGGATATTGGTAAAACCTTGATGAATATGGAAATGCTCAAGTTCTTGAGAGCACGCACAAGCGCTAGGTGTTATCATCGGCACTAACCGGGATTGCTCTCAGTTTCTTCGGTCATGCTATAACTTTTCAAACAGTGGACACACTCTCTACTGTTGAGCTTCTCCCCAGTTACTAAAATCACCCCTTGTGTTGTTTTCAACAAGGTAATCCACATCATCCATTCTAATCCGGGTATGCCATTCTACCGAACCCCTCCAAATGGTCGCTCGAGAATTGCCTTAGGCTGGTATAAAGAGTTTCAATGATCTATGAATCAAAGGCAATTCTTTTTGCCACTTAAGGGGATATTTCTACGAGTCACCTTCCCTAAGGTGCCCCGTTATGGTATCATGGCAACTCAACTCCTCGCTACGTTGACAACCGTTCACCACCTTCTTAAGTGTGGAATTGTTGTCTACCCAATGAACCCTCATCATCCGTTCCACTCCATCCCTCTAGATGTGTGTTTAGTGTCTCAGCTCGAGAGATGTTGCTATGTCTCATTCCATGAGTTAATCCTGAGTTGTTCGATCTTCGAGAAGATCAGTCCTTCTAGAGTCTCCTTCTCCTCTCATTGCCATGTTGGATGGAGTTCTCAGAGCAAGACGACGGGACAAAGATGGTGATTGAATCAATGTTCATTTGAAGTGCAACCTGGATCGTGAAGATTGTGTTAGTTGTGTCCCCTCTGTCATCTTACCCTACGCTTGAATCTCGGGACGAGATTCTTGTTTAGTGGGGGTGAGTTGTCACAGCCCTAGAATTTGATTGAAAATAGTTGCACAAGCATCCATGCATCATGTCTAAATTTCTTTGAAAGTTTAAATGGGGATTGCTCTAACCCTAGCACCAGATCAAATCAACTAGGTTCAAATAAAAATATTCTCAATGAACCCAAAATGCTCTTCAGGAAAGTTCACTATTTTTGGATTGGTCTAGAACCTCTCCCAAAAATGGTGCACATTTTTCTAGGTCATTCTGGATTTTTAAATTAAATCATATGGTATTTGCATTTGGGCATTTAATTGCTAAATAATATTTTAAATGCAGTGACATTGAGCAGTTTCATGATTTTTTGGAAATGCCCTCACATTTTTATTAAAGCCAAACACAATTAGAGAAAATAGAAAATGAAAATAAAAGAGAGAGAAAGGAACCTACCTAACTTACCTGTGAAGCCCACCTGGAGGCCCAAATGGCCGGCCCAGCCCACCAGGCCACCCTTCTGTCGTCTTCCTCCCCCTCGCCCCGAAGCAGCTCGGTGGCGAGCGCCGACGCTGCCCTGGCCACCTCCTGCTTGCCACCGAGGCGCCCCGACGCGTCTGGATACGCCCCGCAGCCCCCTCTGTCTCTCCCCTCGCTCTCTGCTCTCTCTCGACCCCTTCCCCCTTCTCTGCTCTCTCTCCCTCCCATGCCCGAGCGCAGCCGTTGCCGGCGCTCGCTGTTGCCGCGCCCACCGCCAAGGCCTCGCCTCTCCGACGAGTAAGCTCCGCGTCGTAGCCCTCGTCCTCCCCGCCAAGCCGTGCGTCTCCGGACGCCCTGTGGAGCCGCCATCGCCGTTGTCTTCAACCTCCATCACTGGAGATCGTCGTCGCTGTTCTGCCCACGTTGGACCATCCCCGAGCTCTCGGAAGATTCCATCGGATGCGCTGTGAGCTTCCCGTCGCTTCCCCCCTAATCCCATGGCATTTTTCTCATCGTAGCCGCCTTTTCCATCGGAGCCGAAGCTCGCCGGCGCCGTGCCTCATCGCCGCCGTGGACACAGCCGCTGCAGCTTGCATCAGAGCACACCACTTCACTCCGCGTGCTCCCACGAGCCTACCGCACCCACTAGCTCGTCCGGTAACTCATCCCCGCGTCCAGTTCGTGCTCGCACGAACTCCGGTCGCCGCAAAAGTTGCCGCCGCCGTCGATTTAGTCCACTCTGGCGCGAGCTGTTGCCGCCCTTGGATGCGCGAGACTCCTAGCTTTCTGTAGCCGCAAACCGCGTCCAAAACCGAGCCCTGTGGGCGTTTTCCGAGCACCTCCGCCGTCTCTGGCGTCGCCAGCGACGCGCCGTGGACCAAATCCGGCGAGGTTGTCCCGTTTGACCTGGGGTTTGACCCCCCGGTCACTGACATGCGGGCCCGTCTCTGTTAACCTTTAGTTAGATTTAGATTAGTGCTAATTAACCCTGACAGTTAGTTTAGACACTAACCAGTGGGCCGAGGCCCTAATTAACCTAGGTTAGTGCTAACGTAACACTAACTAACCTCGTTAGTTAGCCGTTACATCGACATGTGGGCCCCACCGTCGAGGTTTGACTTGGCTGGCGCTTTGACCTGATGACGTCACCCGATGTCATGCTTGATGCGAGAAAGTTTTCTGGAATTAAAATAAATCAGAAATGATTTATAAATTTCAGAAAATACCCCAAACTTCTAAATATCATAGAAATTAAACCGTAACTCCAAATGAAATAATTTATATATGAAAAATTATCAGAAAAATCCAATCTATCCATCTGTACCATTTTCATGCATTTTAGAACAACTGATAGCTGCTGATTAGCACAAATCATATAAATGGCATTTTAATATCCACATTTGCAGTTTGAATTTGAATCTTGGATTCAAACCAACTTCATTTAATATGGTTGCTAGTTGCATTAGCTCAAACTATAGCATATTGCCATGCCACACTCATGCATCATATTGTTGCATTGCATTGATTGTGTTCTTTCTCTGTTGCCGGTGGTTGTCCCCTCTCGGTAAACGTTGCTTCGACGATGTGATCGATAACACCGATGAAGAGCTATACTATCTTCGGAAGTGTCAGGCAAGCAAAACCCCCTTGTTCATTCCAATACAATCCCACTCTCTCGCTCCTGCTCTCTTTTACTGCATTAGGACAACAACGATTCAACTGTTGCATGTTGCGATAGTTGACCCCCTTTTCCTCTGCATGACCTGTCATTTCCATAGTAAATAGATGAAACCCACTAGCATGAGTAGGAGTTGTTTGAGCCCTGATGTGCCTACTCATTCATGCTTGTTTGTCATGCCTGCTACTGCTTAGAGTTGAGTCAGGTCTGATTCATCGGGGATGAATTGGTGGTGTGTGAACATGTCCTATTGTTGAGAGCTAAGTGTGTGAACACGATTTGGTAAAGGTAGCGGTGAGAGGCCATGTAGGAGTACATGGTGGGTTGTCTCATTGAAGCCGTCCTCAGGAACTGAGTTCTGTGTTTGTGATCCATGAACAGCTACTACCACGCATTGGAATGCTTAAGTGCCCCTCTCAACTTATTAATCAACCTGATATCTGTCCAGGAGTTGCAACTAGTTTCTGGTGTTTGTAGGTAGTGTTAGTAGTCTACCAAGTGGCACCCGATACAGGTGGGCTTGGGACAGACTAGGCACAGTGGCACGGTGTACCAAGTGGCACCCGGATGGTGGGCTTGGGAACCCTGCTCACATCGTTTGGGGCCATGAGCGACACCCCGGCCGGATCTCCTTGCGGATGGAACCCGAATAGGCGATAAACCTGCACTAGGGACTTGTGTGGTTAGTCTGGTCGTGGCCGACTCCCTCGCCAGGCTTCCGCTTGAAGGTTGCCGAGATACACGACGTGTACATGGTGGTAAGTGGCGAGAGCGTGTGTGAAGAAGTACACCCCTGCAGGGTTAACATCATCTATTCGAATAGCCGTGTCCACGGTAAAGGACTTCGGGTTGCTGTGCAGTTCATAGACAAGTGAAAGTGGATACTCTAAAATGCGCAAGATAGCGTGAGTGCTATGGATGGCGTTCTCGTGAGGGAGACGGAGCGGATCCATAGTGGTGTATTGATATGGTGAATATGTGGACTCGTGCGCCACCTCAAAAGAGTTACTTGCGGTCATAGTTCAGATAGCCACCGAGTCAAAGCTGGCTTGCTGCAGTTAAACTCCACCACCCCCTTTGTTGATAATGATGCATATGTAGTTAGTTCTGATGTAAGTCTTGCTGGGTACATTTGTACTCATGTTTGCCTATTTTATGTTTTTTGCAGAGAGACTTCAGTCTCGCCAGTAGTTCCGCTTGGACTTCGACATTTAGCTTGTTACCTCAGCTATGATCTTGTGCCCTTGGCAGGATCTGGTAGATAGTCAGGCTTCTCAGCCTTTTTCATTTATAGTTGTCTGTACTCAGACATGTTGAGCTTCCGCATGTGCTTTGACTTGTATGCTCTAAATGCTGGGTCGAGAGACCCATGTTTGTAATATCTCGCTCCTCGGAGCCTATTGAATAAAATACTTGAGTTGTAGAGTCATGTTGTGATGCCATGTTGTATTTGCACATATCGGGCATATTGTGTGTATGTTATTGAAATGCTTGGTATGTGTGGGATCTGACTATCTAGTTGTTTATCCTTAGTAGCCTCTCTTACGGAAATGTCTCCAGTGCTTCCATCGAGCCATGGTAGCTTGCTACCGCTCCGAACACTTAGGCTGGCGGCATGTGTCCTTCTTCGCTCTCAGGTCGTTCCTTCGGGAAATGTCATGCGATGAATACCGAGTCCTGTTAGCCCGCTACAGCCCGGTTCATCTGAGTCTTGCTAGCCAGTGCTACAGCCTGGATCCACTCGGCGATGACCGACACGCTCGATGTTTGGGTCATGGATGCTCGTCCTCGTAAGTTTGTGCCACTTTGGGTTTACGACTAGCCATGTCAGCCCGGGCTCCTTATCATATGGATGCTAGCGACACTATCATATACGCGTGCCAAAAGGCGCAAACGGTCCCGGGCAAAGGTACGGTGACACCCGTGGGAATACCATGCGTGAGGCCGCAAAGTGATATGAGGTGTTACATGCTAGATCTATGTGGCATTGAGTCGGGGTCCTGACAGATCCATATTTTTTCATTTTCATTGTAACAGAAAATCCCAAAGGTCGTTGTCTCTAGCTTGAGGAGCTTTGTTGACATGTCAATTAGTGCTAGAATCTCTCTGGAAGCTTACCTGGGTGATACACATGTTATCATGCCATCATCTTTCAAGCTGTGCAAGCAAGATGGGAGGATGGTGATCGAGAAGACCAGTTTCAGCGAGTTCATCTCAGCCACTTCGTACGCAAAAGACAATGTTGTGCTCTTCACTTGTGGTGGCTTATGTGTGGATTGTCTTACCTTTTGGATGTATGCACTTAAGACTTTAAGCTATCAGTAGTTAAGTTGAAGATCGAAGAAAAGTTTGGGTGGCTAACCTGTAGTTAAGTCGAGGACTGAAGAAAAGTCTGGTTATCGTTTGTGCTATCTGAACTATGTCTTATAATTCAACGGTTATAAGACTTTCCAAATGTTTTTATGTTATTAATGCTTGTGTGTGCTTGTTGTACTCTTTTCTGTTTGAGATTTTTGAATTTCTTTATATCTTTGTAGTTGTATTGGGAGTTTGAATTTTCATTTTTTTTCCTGGGTGATCAACAAATTATTTGATTGATCTTTTTATTTCATAGATCATATCAATTGTTGGTTCAAAGTCACCCGATAAATTGTTTGATTTTTTCCTTTTTTATCTATGAAACGAACTTTTTTCCCTGGTGAATCTACTTTAATATGATTGATATTTTTTTCCTTGCAGATCATATAGCTTTTATTTTTCTCTTGGTGTCATATTGATTTCTATTCACCAGTCTCACTAAATTTCTTTTTGTACATTTTTTCATTGGTTTATTAATTATTATTTTTAAGTTAAATGTGTGTTGAGTGTTTTATCCTCTTAGATGTTTTTAAAAGTGTTTTAAAATGGTTTTGCATAATGAAACTAATGCTTCATAATATCTTAACTTTCATCTTTCTTCCCTAATTTATTATGTGAATCTTTTCTGAAAGCTTCTATGGGTTTTCCTATATGTGAAAATCATTAGTGTTGTGAGATTTGTGCATTTTTTCTATGTGAAAATCATTAGCCAAAGAGTCCCGTTGCATCAGTTTTGAAAGTAGGCCGTTCATTCAGTGCTTTGAGATTCGTGCTTTTTTTTCTTTTAAGTTTGTTCTTCTTTTCCGAGCGTGCATGACTGGGCCTTCCGTGACTGATGACTTGCATGACTGATGACTTGCGTGACTGGTGACGTCGCCGTTATTTCAAAATCGGAAGCGCGTTCCCTTTCTGCGGGGGTCCTCGTCTCCTCGGGCGCGTTCTCCTCTCCTCTCCTTCCTCTCTGGTGACGCGACCATCGTTGCTGCGCCAGTGCTCCGGCAAATTGGTGCTCTACTCGTATCTTCTGAGAACATGCCTCCTTCTGCATCTATCTTAGGTTCGTTCTCCCCGTATGCCTTTTCCCCTTTGCATTGAATTTCCTTATCCCTTTCTCAAAACCCTAGGATTGCATGATTGACTACGTGATCTGTTAGATTCAGATGTTTAATTAGGGTGGTTCGCGTAGGTGCTCTCGAATCACGCTCATGTTTAGATGCGTAATTGTTTCTGAATTTCAATTTTGTTTCACTTCGTGGCCTAAGTGCAGCCCGCTTTGAAATCTCATGCTTGGTATTTGTAGTTGCGCCTATATAGAATATAGCTTGAAATCCATAGTTTCCACCAGTTGTGTCCAAATTTTTTGGAGTTGGATTTGCCCCTTGCTTAAATGAACTTAGAGGTGATCCGGTTTCTATCAGGCAGGTGCAATATTTACATTGCTGTAATGGCGAAATTTTGATGTGTCATGTCAGATTGTTTAGCTGCTTAGATTTGGTTCGCCCAGGATGCTAAGATCATAGTCATGCTTTTAATATGTGATGTTAGATGCATTGATATGGACTATGTGTGAGCTTCTGTTAGGTCTAATTCCTGGTATTGTAGTTCCAATTAATCATTAATTTGAGCTCAAATATCATAGGTAAACTGAACTTCATGTGGGTGCTTTTATTTTTCAGATGCGACGTATGCATCCCCTTTGTGGTTTTGTCTTCATGAGTTCATTTTTTCTGCTGATGATTTCAGTCCTCTAAATTACTGTATTCATAATTCCACTACCTGTTTTTCCTTCTATGCTTATTTTTTCAGATCATTTAGTTATTACAATATTTTCTAAGATAATGGGTTTTTTGTGTTTGCAGAAAATGGCTAGTGACACCAATGATTTGGAAGACAGCGGAGGGATGTACCTTGACGATGATTTAGATCAAACATTTCCTTCGCAAAGCCAGTTTGAAGAAGGACACACTCAGTTACTTGATGTATGTTTTCATTTTTTGTAATGTTTATGTTTTTGAATAGAAGGTTCACAGTTTCTAGTGTCGTGATTTCTTATGAAAGCTGTATAAGCAAAATTCTTTTCTGTTGGTTTCCAAGTAGGTGGCGGAACCCCCAGTTTGATGTTGAAAATTTCCTGAAAAACCTGCGGAGTTTGGTAATTCCTTTGTTCTAACTTTGAGTTTCTATATTATGTGTATATAGATTTTCGTAATTTTGAATCTACAGAATTTTCATATTTCTAAGTTGAACTTGGTACTTTTTTACTACTTTTGATTTTTCTTTTGTGTTTTCATAACTTACTAATACTTTTCCTTTTTGTGCTTCCTAACAGTTTCACTCATCAAATCACAATGCCAATTCTTCTAAGAATACCTGCGTAAGTCTTTTTCATAGCAATTTATTCCTCCATTATATGAATGTATATTCTGATTTATTCATATTTACTGTCATTTTAGTTGATCATTCTGCCATTTTACTACTATATATATCAGTATGCAAGCTTCAATAGTTTACTGTGTTGTAGAATATGTTCAATCATTTATGTGGCTGCATGTTGACAGAGTCTTTTTGGTAGTTAGTACTAAATACGATGATTTTAATTGTTGTTTGCAAATAATATGATTTTGATTAGAACCATTATTCTTAGAGACAATAGGTGTTATGTCAGCATGCATGACAGGTCAGGCTTTTCAACTTTTCCACACTTCAGCTTTTAAAATTCCAAGTGTCCCAACACATATTCCCCTTATGTGTTGTATTTTTAGTCATTAATTTTAAAAAATAGATTCAATTTGTTTTTACATGCTGCCAGAGTCTTTGTTTTTTGTCAGTGCCATGTGATGTTGATGATTAATAGATAATGCAAATGTTTGTTTTGCTCAGCACTATTTGATTGGGAGTCTGACACTAGATGTAATTTCAGAGTGTTGCAAATGTTTTCCCGCTTTTTTTATTAAAGTCGAATCAAGATCATCAATGTCCCAAGGATACCATTTGTAGTTAAGTAGTTTTGTTTTGTTTTTGTTTTGCTTGTATCAAATGAAACCAATCTCATTTTTTTGCATACTTAGTGTGAACAACAGTTCTCTAATCTTTTGTACAGTAAACATTAAATAGACCTTGAGTTGGTAACAATTTATTTTTTATTGAAGTTTTCAGATATTTATTTAGTAGTTTAAAGGTGTAGTTGGATTGAATAGGTGTGATGTTTTTGCACTCCCTTTTGCGTGGAAATTTTTGTATGAGGAATGCATTTGTCTTTACATTTTATTCTTTTTGTACGATGAGAAGTTTAACTTCATATTGTATGTATGTGTTTAGTTGTTGTTTTTGAGTTTTTTCCTTTTTTGGTCAGTGTGTCCCACTTCCTCTGAAGAAGGCAACGAGCAGGTGTAATCATGGCTATTTCAGTGATCTGCTGAAGAAAATTTCACCATCAAGATTAGATGTCATTAAAAACTATGGTTGCTCTTTTATTCTTGATTTTGAGTGCAATTCTGTTCCAAGAGGATTTGCGCAATGGATAGCAAGGAAAGTAAATCCACCTACTGGTGACATAGTTCTTGACAACAAAGTCATTCCAATGAGCCCCAAATCATTTCATCTACTGCTTGGTCTTCTATTAGGTGGCACTTCAGTTTTATTTGACAACAAAGTGACAAAAGCAGCTTTCCTCAATATTATTGGTGAACCTACAGTGCCCTCTATTAAGTGGTTTGGGTTGAGAATGCTCAAGCCTGATATATCTGACATTGATTTCTTGAGATATTTTCTTCTAGTTGCCTTTGCAACTGTTTTGTGCCCCAATTCAAATATCTACCCTTGCACAAAATACCTAGGAATTCTTATTGATCCAACTCAAGTTACGAACTATGATGTGTCAAAGTTTGTTTTTTGATTGGCTTATGTCATACATAAGGAAATATCAAAAAGAGCCAAAGAAACCTACAAAAGAGGACGGATTAACTACACTGGGTGGCTGCATTTATGGGCTTTGTGTAAGTTTTTTTTCTGTTTTGTTCTTTTCTAGTAGAAGATGTGTTTCATGATTGAGAGTTTGAAATATTATTTTTTTTAATGTTGTGCTATTTTCCATGTAGTGCTATTACTTAGATTTTCTGGATTTTGGGTTACGCCGAGTGCCTCCTGGAATTTCAAGAGTTAAGGCCTGGAAAAATTCGCTAGTGAAAGAGTTTGCGAACTTGGATTGCAAAGTTCCAAGGGAATATGGCCTACATCCTATATGTTTTCTATTATCTTTTATTTATTTATTATCTCTTTTTAAGTTTCTTTCTGATGTTCTAATGTTATACAAGCTCACTTATTTTCTGAGCACTACCGTTTTTTTAACTCTGTTCCTTAACAGCTGAAGTTGATATCTCAAACTATCTATTCCATGGGTTGCATTGGTTGTTTTCATCTACATCAATACCCATGAATCTGTGAAGTTTAGATCTGTGCTTGACAAAACTGTTGGTGGTTTACTACCTTCCTCGGTACATATCTTCATTCATCTCACAAATTTTGATATTTTTATCATTTATCCACTTTTCGTTTTATGCAAGCGAATACAATGTTTACATACTGTTTTGTTCATTTTATGTTCAGGTGAAAAACCAATTATCTTTGCTAGCTAGGCGTTTTCGTGAAACTGCTGATGAAAAGTCTATCGAAGGAGCTCAGAATATGTTGTTAGATTCGCTGAATTGTATTGTACTATCTATGAGCCAAATCAATCTGACACGAATTCAAGAAGAAATATAAGCAATAGTATGGCAACCAGTGATAAATCGGTGCTCAGGAGCCATGGTAATGTACTACATACTCAGTACTTCAATTTTTAATCTTTTAGACTCATTTTAATGAAAATGTATGTTTAGGCTTTCTTCATTATGATTTGATGTTTGTGTATTTTTTATATCAAGGATGCAATGATCATTCTTCTAATATAAATGTATCTCCACTTGTTCAACGTTCTCCAAATGTTTCTAATACAAATGTGGATTTGCATGATACTGCAGGTGTGCTTTTGTTTTGCGAAGAATTTCACCATCTTTATTTCGAGAAATTTTGGTTTAATCAGAAATTTATACCTACTAGTTTTTCTTCCTTATATTTTCCTATGTCATCAGGTACAGGTTCAGGGAGCAAAAGGAAAGCTGCTTCTCCAGTTAATGGAGAAGATACTTTCTGTGTTAATCCAAGACCTCATAAACTGTAAAGGCCTGATCATGTACATCAAGTTCTAATTGTGAGTTATAAATTGAATTTTACTTTGTGTTTTCATTCTAAATTATTGTGAACATTTTATGCAAGCTGTTTCTTCTGGTTCACAATGTTTCGTACCTTTCTGCATTTGACAAGTTATTTTTCTGCATCTAGGACGAAGGAAGAAAGCCTGATTTCAGTCAAGTTGAGAAGCAAATCGAGTTTGTTTCTGAACTAATGGAAAATCTTATTCCACGAAAGTGTACCCCCGTTAGCGAATCTATTGACAAGGGAAAAAACATGAGTTTCAAGCATCTTGTGAATACAGATCCTCTAGTTCAAACTAATTCAAAAGTGACTTCTACGCAGACCACGCTGAACAAAGTCATGAGTGTTAAAAAGAAATTGTTTTTCCCTGAGAAGCTGAGGTTGAAATCTTCAACGAATGGTATTGTTTTGTTGTTGTGTTACTGTTTTTGTCCACACTGTTCAATTTTTATGAAACTGTTCTGCATGATTTGTAAGCTGGTGAATATTTTTTTTGCAGGTGAATGTTTTGACATCTCCTCTCAAAAATCATTTAATGATCAAATGATAGCATCAAGTCAAAGACAATTTCAACTGCGTGATGAGGTGTCTTTCTTTTTACAGGTTTTTTATTTTCCTGCTTTTTGTTCATTTG
Source organism: Aegilops speltoides (assembly GCA_021437245.1). Taxonomy (NCBI): domain Eukaryota; kingdom Viridiplantae; phylum Streptophyta; class Magnoliopsida; order Poales; family Poaceae; genus Aegilops; species Aegilops speltoides. The sequence continues at coordinate 518,503,477 of CM038142.1, read as the reverse complement.
TGCACTGCTGCAAACATTGCACCTGCTTACAGATTTTCATGTGGTACATGCAAGTCTTTTTTTTCATATCTTCTTTGTGTCATGTTTCCAATTTAATATAGATTTACATTTTTCTCTCCAATGTAATCTTCTTTTTCATGTGATGAAACAGGATTCCGAATATCAAACTCCTATTCACATGCAAACAATCCCTTTTACTCATGTGCCCAGTCCTCTAACAAATAGTTCATTTACTCAGGTATTTCTATGGTACATGTACACACTTTTCGCATATTAAAATTTTGCACATAATTTATTTATATTCATTAGTTAGTTTGATTAATTTGTTTTTAATGAATATGTGTTTGTAGAAGTCTGATGGCACACCAAGGCTTTGGGTACGTCAAAATTCTGCTAATCGCACTGAATTTTTAGGTGAAACTTCTCACCATATTGTTCCTGTCACTAAGGTATTATTCTCACTTCTTATTTTTATTTTAGCAATTCTTTTCATGTTTGTTTTAATTTATATACATACTATCTGTAGTGATTTCTTGTTATTGTTTCCTCTTTTTGCTTTATGTCAGATTGATTTAGATTCTGGTGGGCAGTCTAGCCCTGGAAAGTCTCCTGATGTTGATATCTTGTATGAAGTCAAGAAATATGGCAGATTGAACAACTTCATCTCTACTTCTGATATGATTTATAATGAGAAAATCAATAGTCATTCTGCTAGTAAATCCGGGAGAGAGGTCAATAGACATGGACCAAAGAGGATTCTAAACCCTAGCAAATACAATGCTTCTCCTTATGTCAATCAGAAATCACCGAGATACCCTGTTACCATGAGAATGATTCAATTACACGATGCTATTGTCACTTTGTCACTTGATGAAAATTTCAAATAGTAAGTGCTCCTTCATTAATGCATGTTTGTTTTCATGTGTGTTTGAATGCGTTTTCACGTTATATGTTTTCGTGTAGTTTGATTATGTTGTTATCTTTTTGTTTTGTAGCAAAACGTGCATCGACTATGGCAAGGTTACAGTGACATACTTTTCTTTTGGTACTTCTTTTGCAACTCAGGGCCTTGTTGACACGTATATTATAAATGCTTGGTGTCGCAAATTGTCACTGGATAATAGGCCCAAGGACTCGAAAGTTCACCATTTTTTTCACCTAATTTCTGTGAGTGCAATTGCATTTTGTTTCCATGTTACTATTTTTACTATTCATTTTTATTACTCTTTAGTTTGTGAAAATGTTCTTATTGTTTTGTCCAAAATAGGAACATCTTCTTTTGATGGACTCATACAAAACTCAGGAATTGTATGATCAGAAGTCCAGTATGGTTCAAAGATGTTTTCGGCTAGCAAATGGTGCTATACTAATCCATTCATGTGATGAGGTAAATATAGTAAAATGTGTGCATTTTTTATTCTAATGCACTCTTTCATACAATCCATATCCTTTTGTTCTACACCTAGAGAATTCACCATTCATTATCAACCATCTGAATGCACAATTTTTCGGTATTTTCATCATGCAAGTTTAGTTGGTTTGCACATTGTTATATAATGTATTTGTTCATTTTCATGACTCTTCTGTATTTTTGGCTTTTTTGTAGGTCCACTTTCCAACTTTGCATAGCAAGCATTGGTTCGATTTTGTTGTGTTGTTTAGACATGAAATGTTTGTAATTCTAGACTCAGCATATGATGTAGAGAGTGATTTTCACCAGCATGTGTTGAATATTCTGGTAAATTCAGCTCTTTTTCCCTCTTTTACTTTCCTGTAACTTGATGATGTTGTCATATTTTTTACTCACTCAGTATTGTGTTAGTTCTATGACTTTGCCTCTGTTTTCCATGTACTTGCTGCAGATACCAAATTTCAAAAGGGTTTGGAACATGTATGGGAGCTCAAGAAATCTTAACTGGAGAAATTGGACGACACACTTTATCGATGTACCTAACAAAGCAATAAGTAAGTTGCTTTTCCTTTTTCTTTTTGCACATGAATTCTCATTTGCTGCTTAAACTTCTTTCCATGCTGCTCATACCAAATTAATGCATATTCTCTGATGTTTCTTTTGATACAATTGGTTTTTATTTTGTAGGCTTGATTGTGGCATATATACGACACTCTTTCTGAAGCATTGGAAGCCTAGGATATTGATGCATGATGTTGTGAAGGATGAAGATATTGCAAACATCCGAATCAGAATGGCGAATGAAATGATGTTCACTGACCACAATATCCTGAATGACCATAAGAAGTTGGTTCTTGAGTTCTAGTACCGCTGATGAGTAAGTTTTTCTTATCTCTTTATAATGATTATGTTGTTCAATCATAGTTTAGTTTTCTGCATTTTTCTTCAAAAGTTGAACGTTTATTTGCAATTCTTTCTGCATTACTCAGGTTGCTAATGGAGAAGAAGCAATAGTGAAGGTTTCTAGCTGTGGTGGAGTTTGCTTTTAGTCAGGCGTTAGTACTGCAAGCGAAATGGTGTTGCAAGATCCATAGGCATGTTTTTGCTTGTAGCTACAGGCATGTAATAAAGATGATGAATTTGTATATGAATTTTCTTAGGAATAATTCGAAATGTAATCTGCAATGTACAAGTCGATTTTTCTGGCGGTGCTTACTAAAGTGTGGAATGCTTTTGATACGTCTGCATGTTAATTCTGATGATGTTATCTTCTAAGATGCTTGGATGTAAATTTGATTTTTAAAGATTGTACAATGAGTTGATTTTTCATGGCATAATAATTTTCTTGTTATCTATTCTTTTCCACCTTTCAATGGATCATGTTACATTGTTTGATTTTCATATTGAACAAACAACAGTACTTGTCTTCTGATCCTAGATACACCTTCTTTCTTTGTATCAAATATTCGTTCTTTGTTTTTTCTTAATTTATTTTTTGCCTTCTTCACCGGTTCTTCCTTCTTTAAAATTTTTAAGTACAAAAAACCGTTTTTTATTTAGCTTGAGTTCTTTCATTCTTTGCGTCAAGGAATTGTTGTGTCTTTTGCCTTTTGATTGCCATGTGTGTTTCATGCTAGTTGACCCGTTGACACCTCATACTTGTGACAACCCACCACTCCAGTGTCAAAAGGCAATGTGTCAACTAGCATGCAACTTAACAGCTCAACACCTCATTCTTTCCAGACCGATCTTTCTGTTTTCCTTTTTCCTGAAATGCCATGTGTGTTCCATGCAACCGAATCACCTCAACCACATAGTAACCCACTAACCCCACTACTCCCACGTTCACCAAGGAACCGACTAGCAACTGCACCCACTACCGCACTCCCCCCATTACCACCATTCCTCTGCGGGCTTCTTGTCCTCAGTCTTTAATCTCTCATTTGCCACCCCCTATATAAATGCCAACCATATGCTCTTGTGCTTTGTGTCTCTGCGAAATTACTTTCCCTTCCTCTCAGGATCCATTTTTTGCGCTTTGAAGGTAGGGCTTTGTATATGTTGTGCTCCGTCAGTTCTTATACTTCATCTTCCTTTTTTGCTAATTCTCCTCTATCTTGTTCCTCATTTTCTATGGAATCATTGCTGCAAGGTCCTGAAGTGGGTTGAAGTTGCAAGAGAAAAAGGTATGCTAACAGTACTCTTTGCACTTTTTACAGAAGTTTAGTTTTATAGCAATGCATCTTTTCTTTGATGGTGAAAGCTTCAAATATATTTCTGTGACTTGGTGTTAGGTTGCAATTAATTTTTTATCAATTCTTTCCTTCTACCTCTTTGGGATCATTTTCAATTTCCTTGTTCAAAGATAGCACCACAACTATGCATCACTTTGATTTCTTTTTGCATTTTATCTGAATGTGCAATTTTAGGGTTTATTTTTCTTCAAACAAGATAACCTACTCGTAAGAAGCATGCAACTGGAGTTTTATGAAGTTTAAATTAGTGTACAAGTAGTTTGACTTGTAGTGCGTGCAATTTAACTTTTTATTCAATTTTTGTTTATATGAGTTGTTAAATTGTCCTCTCATATAATTTTTCATTCATTTTAGATGGGTCGAGAGGATGCTTCCAAGAAGGGTAGAAGTGCTTGTAAGAAGTTTGTTGATGCCAGTAAGGAAAAGGTCGAATTATATCTTGCTCCTCAACAGCAACTGAAATTTTAGTTTTGTGAACATGCAATTTTATTTATTTGTATATCTGTTTTAATTTTTTGCTATCAGGGGTGTTTTCTCTTCTATCTAGTAGTTTAATAATTTTTTGGAAGTACAAATAAGTTGTGATGCTCCATGTTTGTGAAATTTTAGTTCAAATTAAAGGTGCAAGTTATATATTCTCACTTGGTGTTAGGTATACAATGAAAGCATCATGAGTATATGCATCTCTTGTATTATATATTGCTCGTTAACAACAAATGCAATTTTTACTTTTGTGAAGATGCTAATTTAGTTAACGTAAGCTTGTTTTAATTTTCTGCATTCAAGGGGGGTTTTCTCTTCTATCTTGTAGTTTAATAATTTTTTTGCACTACAAAACAAGTCAAGACAACCTACTAATGAGGTGCATTGCAACTTTGATTTTTCTGAAGTTAAAATTAGCATTGAAAGTCTTCCTTGTAGTGTGTGCAATTTAGTTGTAATTAAAATTTTGCTTTTATGAGTTGTTGACTTATCCTCTAACATAATTTGCATTGCATTCATTAGGTGGCTCATGAAGATATTTCCAAGAAGGGTAGTAGTGCCTCTAAGAATGTTGCTGATGGTTCCAAGAAAAGGTACAAAATCATAATATTTTTTGCTCCAAAAAATGGTTAATTCATGCAATGTTTTAGTGAGGTTGATCCTGTTTATGTCTCATGTTTGCTTCTTTTTTATTGATTTTGCTCCTGAATAAGTAGTGCAACTATAGTTCTATGTAGCAATAACTTCAGTAATAACGTTGCTACTGAACAACCAATGCATTTTTAGATATTTGAATGTGCAAATTTAGATCCCAAACGCGTTTTTGCAAATTATCTGAAATTTTATGGGTGAGTTCTGACTTATCTTGTAGTTAAAAAAAAATTGTGATATGTGTTGCTCCTATACAGCTACTGCAATTTTTAGTGTTCTGTCAATGCAAATTTATCTTCTCTATGAATTTTATATACTTTTTAGTTTTCTGAATATGGGTATGCAACTTTTAGATTTTTCAAAACTGCAATTGTGTTTTGATGCTTGTAGGATTGTTCTTTTTATGTTTGCTATACAACTACATCTTCAAAACCAAATACCTATCTGAATATCTGTATGCAAATTTAGTTTTGTAAAAATACAAATGTAATATGGTTCTTTTTGTGTTCCTACTGAACTGCATCTGCAAGCTTAGTTTTGTGAGTATGCAAATTTAGATCCTAGGAGAAAAAATCAAATTGTCTCTATTCTAGGGTGGTGTTTTGCATTTACTTGTAGTTTAACTACTTTATTTTAGGTCATGGTGCCAGGTGGATCACGTGTTTCCAAGCGCAAATTTGAAGCTAAGGATTCTTCCGCTTCCAAAAAGATGGTTGTCTCCAAGGTATTTTTCTATAAATGCACTTATTCGTCCTGATGATAATGCAACTTTTAATGTCAAATCTGTTTGTAGGATGGTTTTTTCATAGTGGTCTGTAATCATGAACCTGTTGCTTCTGCTTCATTTTTTATTTCAGTACTCTATTTTGTACACTAAACTGCTGTTTTTTTGTTGCATGATTTCTATATTCCATGTCATTCTGTGATTTAATACAGTAGTTGTTCATTTCTGCGTTGCAACGCAATTGTTTTTTTAAATATCTTATTTTTTGAATGCAATTTAAAATTTAAAGGATTCCAGTCGCAACACAATGAAGATTTCTGCTGTCACAAGGGCTCAGCTGAATATTCCTTTTGGAGACACTGACAGAGTAGTGTACTGCATAGTAACTAGCAACACTCACTCTGCTGGTTTCTGCGTTGGACATGCACTGTTTGATATGCTGGGTCATAGGAATTTCACTGTTGCTGACCACTACATCAAGGACACAGTGCTAGTTGCTTTCAAGGATGCTTTCGATGTGCTGATTGTAGCTGGTAATGACATTCGGTCTGGTCCTGAAGCTTTGATGAGTGTTCGTCGAGTTTCTAGGATTGAGCAGTGCGTTCCTGATTGGGATGGCTACTTTCAGAGGAACATCATCATTGCACCTGAAGCAGGACAAGATGAAGATGTCGATGATGAAGAAGATGAAGTTAATCTTTCCAAGCCTGATTATGATTGCTCTGGTGCTGGTTTTTTTGGTGGATCAGGAGGGAATGGTGCTACTGGAGGTCATGCTGGTGCAAGCGTTGCTATTGCCTGAATGGACATTAGTTTTAGTGGATGGATGCATTAGTGTTAGTTCTAGTGGAAGGATGTATCCTTGCATCTCCAAATTTAGTCAACTCTAGTTATTTAGGTTGCTTTTGCGTTCCATATTTGTGGCTTGCTTTCATTTAGTCAACTTAGCATTTAGGTTGGAAAAGGTGCTATCATCGAATTTTGAAGCTTCCTTTGCGATATCAGTACTCTATTGTTAATATTATTAAATACTAGTCTATGCTATTGCTGTGAATTGATATCATCTTTTTGTTTTCTATATTTCTGATTTTATAAATCACTGTTGTAGGTTTTTCTCTCTCTTTCTTTTACCCTCCTGAATTGATATCATCTTTTTGTTTTCTACATTCTGATTTCATATGTCATCTCATACTCATTATAATTCTTCCGTTTGTCCTCCTGAATTTAGTAAGCAAGTAAAAAAGAACCGAAATCATTTGAGAGTGCTTAAATTACATTTCCATCATTTCATATTTGTATTATGCAAATTTTTGGGCACAATAACAAATGCTCATGTTGTGGATCTTCTTTTCACACATCTTCACTTTTTGCTTTGCAATCATGTTTCTTCACGCCATGAGCATCCTTTTCTTCTTCTTTCCTCATTGCATGAATATGTATTACTCCTTGCTTTTTTTCCATAGATAAAAAAGAGTATGCAATCAGTAAAAATGAATAATTATTTATTTTTTCAAAAGAAGTTTCTGAAATGTTGTTTGTTTCATATTTTTTCTAACCTTTTTCATCTATGTTTTTTTGTGATCTTCTCTTTACTTTGCTTTGCAATCTTTCTCCTGGCTGAAGATTCAAATTTTAAGAATTAAAATGAACACTAAATTGTTCATATAAATTGCAATAACTAATTGAAACAATGTATGTTGTTTTACCTGTTTTTTGAGGTTTTTCTAGCGACTCTTGTTATATTTGCTTGCACCCTGTAATGTTGTGTCCTTGTTTCTTGCACCCTGAACAAGTCACTTTAGGCTTTGATATGATTTCTTCTACTATACTTTTCTGCCTCCCTGTTTTCTTCATTCTCCCTTTTGGTTTGCTGTATATTGGATCCTTTAGAGTGTTCTCACCCTTGCTGTCTGAACTCAACACTTCCCGAGTGACAGTTGTTAAATCTGAAGCATAACATTTTGATTGCTCCAATTCTGACATGCAAGGTATGTCTAAAATTAACTTCTCCAGATTTCCTATCTGCTCGTTTAACACTTTCCTCCTTGCAGCATTTTTTGATGCCTCAGAAGCTAGCTGAACTAGCCTTCTTGAAAATGAGAAGAATGCCATTTGCTCATCCAAATCTTCGAGGTTTGCATCTTCTTCATTAGCTTGAAATGCTCTTTTTTCCTTAGATCTCCATCTATCATTGAAATACTTCTCTGGTAACTCATCAATGTTCAATGCTTGTATGACTTTGAGTGCATGACAACACAGAATGCCATCCTTCTCAAATTTCCCACATACACATGAAATAGTTTCAGAATCTGTGTCAACAACCACTATGAATGTTCTTGGGTTATAGTCAAACAATGCTTGAGTCGGTGACTTGTACACCTCATACTGTTTGTTCTTTTCCACTTCCATCATGTGAAACTTTGTTGAATTCATTATCTCTTGCTGAAATTTGTAGAATATGCCTCTGTTATATAGTCTTGCCGCTTGCTTTTCCAATGCCCAGTCACTCCACATAGTTGGAGAAGTTCTCCTTGTTACTGAATCAGTTTCTTTTCTTTTTTCTTCAATACTTTGTGATATCCTGTCAAACTCTGTCATGAAAGCAATCACACTATGACTTGAGCCTACATTTGCTTTGAATACAACATTTGTTCCTTCACTTCTTGATGTTGTATGGATGAATGGGAAAAAGTCATTTTTGAAGTACGCAGGTACAAATCTCTTTCTGTTTTTTCACATAATCCCGAAGTACTTGATATGCTGAACATTGTGTTGTTGTATCATCTGGGGCCAGAGGTGCTCGAAATACTCGACTGTTTCTGAGTTTAGGATTATGTCATGAAACTGAGCGTTCAAATGCTGGTTCCTTGCAAATGTTCTTCTAGAATTGTTCTGCACTTTTGTTAGAATGTGGAACAAACAGTTCTTGTGTGTGCAACTAGGAAAACACTTAGGCACTGCCTTTTCATAGCTGCATCTTAATCTGTTATCACAGATTTTGGAGCTTTCCCTCCCATGCACTTTAGAAAAGTTTTGTATAACCACTCGAAAGTTTCCTTCTTCTCATCTTGTATGAAACCACATGCAAAGAGGCAGTTTTCTCCGTGTCCATTTACACCCTCGAATGGAGCAAACTTCGGATTATACTTGTTTGTTTTGTAAGTTGTGTCAAAACTTAGGAGATCACCATATTGTTGATAGTTCCTTATACCAGTGCTATCTGCCCAAAATATATGCATGACATTCTTAGATGGATCGGTTTTGAATGAGTAGAAGAACAAAGGATCTTCTGATTTTTTTTCTGTTCAAAAAATGAGACCACCTGCATCATGTCATTCAAGCTGTTTTCTCTTCTCATTTTCTTGCCCATGTTGCTAATCTGTTTTGCTGTATATGGCAATGAAGAAAGCCCTCTTCCTCGAAAGAACGCCATTATTGCCATTATCTTTCTAGTTGGTATGTTCACTCGTTTGCAAGTTCTGATTAAGTCCTTCTCTTGCTCAGTGATATATTTGTGTGACCTAAGGAACCTGACTTCCCCTAGTAGCTGCAGATCATGGTTGTGCTCAATGATAAGCCTTGTCACCACCCACTGTGCTATATCGAATTTCCAGATAACAACCATCTGAGCTTGACAGTCTGTTTTAATTGTGTAGTTTCTTCTTCTGTCCGTCGTATTCTCTAGCTCAGTTGGTCCATTCTTATTGGTCTTATACTTTCTCCTTTTTGCTCCTGCAGCTGTTGGTTTTGTCCTTATCCTAGGTTTACCAGATCTGTTACACTTCATAGTGAACCTCATCGTTTTGTTGTTGTGTGCATCTTTTTTCTAGCAGTGATAGTTTGCAGCTTTCTGAATTGAGAACCCAGCAATAGCTGAATATTCATTGTAGAATCGGTGTGCATGAGCATCGCTTTCAAATGTCATGCCAAGAGCTGGCATGTGTTTCTTCTCATCTTCTTGGCTTAATTTAATTGCCTTTTTAATACTGACATTCTCAAGGAAGAATTCTATATCTTCCTGAGATAACTTGTTTTCATCTTTCATCTGCTCCTTACTAGTTCCTACAATTTTTCCCTTGCCTGATGGACTAACAGTTTCGTTCTAATCCTCTTCATTTGATTGTGCATAACCAACATTGTTATCTATTTCATAGTTTTCTGTTTCTTGTAACACCTCTTTTAGCTGCTCTGCTTCAAACTATGAATCATCGCTGCCACTAGTGCCATCTGTATCAGTTGTTTCTGCATAATCAGGTCCTTGCAATGCTACTTCAGAGCTCCTTTCTTTTACTTCTTGATCAGTTGTCATCATTTGCTGCTCAATGACTGAATCCTGATAGGTCCATCTTTGCTGCAACTCTTGAAGCTCTGAATGCTGGCATTCCACCAACAACTGATCACAGGATAACGTATTTTGTTCCAGGAAATCTTCCTCCGCATCAGTTTCACTTTGATCACTAGTGCATTCTGTGTAAGCTTCATCTGGATAACTTCGATTCTCATCACTGTTGTAGTCAAATTCATGCTCACCATCAGATTCAGTCTCACTGTGATTTGCTTCATCTTCATTGTTACCTTCATTGTCATCTTCATGCTCGCCACCAGATTCAGTCTCACTGTGATTTGCTTCATATTCATTGTTACCTTCATCATCATCTTCATTCTCTTCGTCTAAAGGTACAGAATATTGTCCCCAATCATTAAGTTGTTGCCAATTGCTGCTTGCACTTGGTCCTGTTGCTTGATGCTGATACTTTAAGTTTTTTTGTGTTAGATTTTATTGACTATTATATGTAAGTTCATTCTAATGTTTTTAAATTATTGATTTCAGTAATACAACATACCTCAGAATTTATGCTCGCAGTCAAGAATGATGTGAAACTGCTTATAGGTATTGCCATGTTGTCGCTTTGTAGATGACTCATGACTGTCATTTGTTGCATTAGTTCTATGTAAGACTGTGTAGCTCCTGCTTGTACTAGCATGTCATTACTCGTATGCAAACTTTGGTTTCCTAAATGGAGCAAATCTGATTCCTGCAACAAACAAAAGAATATTGTGAATGAATAAATATCAATTTTGGGAACTTCAAATGGTACTGCTATATTTTGTATGCAAATTAGAACAAGCATAAGTTTAATTTTACTGAACATCATTTTTTGTAGTTTTCTGTATTTTAGTGTGCTCTTCTAGGGGTTTCTGCTTCATGCAACATATGAAATAAAATAGTAACTATGAACTTTTAAATGTAATGCTTTTGTTTTATAAGCTTGTGGCACTGTCATAGTGCACATGTCGAATTGATTCTTTTTGTCTAGGAGTGGGGTGTAGGTCCTGTTGTCAAGCAAAGTTTTTTCCCAAAAGTGCATCCTGTCACCAAACATTTTTCACCATGTTAGTTCGTTCTCTCAAATTTTGAAAATGAACACAAACTAACCTCAGAAATTCCATTGAATGATTTTATAAGTGTCTGCATATGTTTGTTGCCTTGATACAAATTTTTCAGCACCTCCAATTTTTGTATGCAAATTGTTTAACAACATTCATAAATAAAACTGCTGGAAACTTATGCTTTTACTTTGTTGTCATGACTTCTATCTGCAATCTCTCTGTATTCTTGCTGCTGAGAATGATGTGCAATTTTAGGTACCTGAAAATGCAAATTAACTCAATGTTTCAGTACTGATGAAAATCATCTGCATTTTTTAGCCTCACTGTTGCTACATGATGCATCGTATTTTCGTTTTTCTTACACGGAATCATCTGTGGGTACTTATGATCTGTGTATTTTTTGCAGGTGGTTCCACAAAATGCAACCTCCTAAAGCAATTCTTGCATACGAAATGGAGGTGGGCACCAGATAATCACATACCTTTGACTGACCACAAGCACTTTTATCACCAGGTTTCTCTCTTCTTCTTTTTGTTCTTCCTGCTAACAGATCTGAGATATGGGTTTCAAATTGAGGATCATCCATTTTTGCTAGAAGATCTGAGATCTCTGTATGGAACAGAGAGAACTAAACCTTGGGGATTGGAGGAGAAGTATGCACAGAGCAAGAATCGTCAGCACAAGTTGACCAGAATTATCAGAAGACAGCATGAGATCTGAGGTTTGTTTCCCCTCCCATGGTGGCGGCTGGGTGGGAGTCGAGGAAGAAAGCAGAGTCGCAAGGAGGAAGACCTAGTGAGCTGTCAGTTATTTGGATCTTTAGCTTAGTGGGTTCTAGCCCGTTTTCTTTTCTGGGCTAAACTCTAAAGACAAAGACAGAAACAAAAAGCTTTCAGCCTGCTGTTTTTGTTGGGCTGACTGACTGACCCAAACTTTGGTCAGTCAAATATTTCTTTTGGGTTGCCGCATTGTCCAGAGTTGTACCAATCGACTGACCTCTTTCTTGTGTCAGTCGATTGATTTGTAGCCACTCCCTAGTTTTTTTATATATAAAATGTCTAAAATCAATGATTTTTACTATATTTTAAATATCTAAAATATCTCAAAATATATTTTTAAAGTTGTTCTAAAATTCAAAATAGATGCCTCTTATTGAAATGGATGTGGTACTAAAAGTGGTATGGTATTTCCGAAAAAAATGGTCTACTATGCATCTGGTAGTGAAATGCAAATGCCAACAAAGTGACTTAGTAGTGAAGCATATCGTATCGAAATGCACCTGGTAATAAACTCATCTGGTATTGGAATGCCTGTGGTATTGAAATCTATCATCTGCATTTCACTTTTATGTCACTGAAATGGATGTTGTACTAAATTTTATTAATAAAATAAATAATAATGAAACTGAAATATGTGCATGTTACTGAAATTAATATGGTACTAAAATTGGTATGATAAATGAAATGCATCTAGTACAAAAATTCGAGCATATGCTGACAAATTGATATGATCGTGAAATTGACCTGATAGTGAAGCATCCAATACACATCTGGTAACAAAGTGATTTGGTATTGAAATACATCTGGTAACTATGTTATTGAAATGTATGACATAAAATGATATATAAAATTCATTTCAATTTCAATCATAGAAAAATAGTTAAATTTTGTTACTCATTTCAATTCCAACCAATTTTTTGAAACAACAAAAATTAAACAAATTTAAAATATATTCAATGTTGATCTTGTTTGCAAGATCTTATCATCGGGATTTCAAATATACATAGAAAATTAAGAAACCAAATTCTAATTTGAAATATATAAATCATATGAGAAAAGACTATAAAAATTAATATTAATATTTTTCATGCGCGAATCAACTTGTGATTGAATTGGTTAGGTGGACAGTGGTATCCCCAACCCATCAGGGTTCAAATTCTGGTGCTCGTATTATTCCTGGATTTAAATCTCAAGATAATATGCCGGCTCAGTCTCTCAGAGGTGCTCATAGGGTAGGGTGTGCATGTGTGCATTCATAGGGGTGAATGTATGTGCGTGTATATGAGCGTTTGTGTCTGTACTGATGCTCAAAAAAAATATTTTTCATGGGAGGAGAATAGAGAATGGCAGTCATGCATGCACATTACGCCCCTCTCTCCGATAAAATGGTGATGGGACCCTGTGGCTTGACTTAAAATTGCTATACCAGATAAGAGGAAAGCAAATACATAAAAAACCGCATGCATATCAGTCCAAAATGCATGGATCTTGAAGCGAATGAAAGGTAGATTCTTACCCGATCGATAGATACATGCTCCGCTAGAATATGCAATTTCCTTGGACATGACTTGGGAATGGTCAGGAGTTTTCACTGTCTGGTTCACCTACCATGGGCTGTTTGAAATTAACTTCATCGAATAATTTACAGACGGAAAATGTACTATAAGTGAGGAAACATGGAAGAGCAAAGATTATTTTCTTACCAAAAATACGAGGCTTTTCCAAGTGTAACTGTTTCATAACTGAGAGATAAAACATGTCGAAACGACCATCCATGCGGGGGAAAACATTAGTCATTTAAACTCTCATATCCATGCACCATGTGAGATTTTTGTACAAAAGAGATCATATCTGTTATAAAGATTCACTAGAAGAAAAAGGCAGCTCAAACATAATAAAAATTACATCAAGGTATATGGACCATCAAATGACCATTGCCGCCATGACAAGCTGCCGTTGGGCCGATGTCACTGTTTCCATACTAGAGCCGATCTAACTTTGTCGATGGAAACTGGAAAGTCTTTATGCATGTATCCATAAGGACCAGCGCCCCGGGGCCGCAGTCATCTCCATTGAATTCTTTAATCGATCTAAAAAACCTAACACCAAACCTCGCCGTTGCGTACGCACAGCAAGAAACGCTAACCTCGTTGCTCTGGGGAGCTGGCAGGAATCTTCGTGAAGCTCTATGTAATCCATCCCGACGAATGAACTTGCAGAGGATCGGATCCCGAAAGACTATCTCGAAGAAGATGCGTCATCATCCGTCGGAGCGTCGCCCCTGGGAGGACTAAACCCTACCTATCTACTAGCCGAAGCCGAGGCACCATAAATCCACTCCTCATCACCGACCGCCGGAGCGGTAGGAGGGGAGGCGAATCCACGAGCTCGTCGACAGGGGTCGAAGGGAGGAAGGCTTTCATTGGTCCCCTTGTGAGACGCGAAAGGAAAACACCAATATCATGTACCCTATGAGATTGACCAGATGTTTTTATCACTGTCTGGGTTCTATAAGTAATAAAAAACACATTTGCATTTATTTATTTTGTGGGAAATTCCTATGTTTATGATTTACATATGATTATATCTTCACAAAAAACATTATCAATTATCAATCATAAAATATCGTGTGTGTGTGTGTTTTTTTTTTTTTTTGATAAGTGTGTTACCAATCCGTGCATGCCAATCACGTGCTCACACAGCATCAAAAAACAGGAGAAAGCATTTTTTTTCATTCACATGTACTAGAGAATGACGGGCCGGATGTTAGCCCCATCGGCAGGCGATTGGATACGATAGCCCAGGCCCAACAGTAGCATCTCAGGGGCCCATCCTTTTAGTTCGTCGCCAAGTCGATCGGAGGTTTCCAAAACTTTCTTACAGACGAAATACCGGGGCCAACAAGAAAGAACCTAGATCGATCTGCTTAATTTGTTAGTCTTTGGAATCGATAGATCGAAGTCCTCCTCGCGTACTGCAGACGCCCTCCAGCAATCATTACGGCTGCTTCCGCCACCGGCTCCGGCGGCATGTCTCTGCCGGCGTCCATGCCCGCTGATTTGGTTGAGCTGGTCGGCCAGCGGGTGCTGGCCGGAGACCTGCTCGACTACGTCCGTTTCCGCGCCGTGTGCACGCACTGGCGATCCAGCACCATTTGTCCACGCGGGCGTGGCATCACTGACCCGCGCTTCCATCCGCGTCGGTGGATGATGCTGCCCGACGGCCACGGACTCCACCTCAGAGATGGCAGGAAACGTTTCCTCAACCTCGACACCGGAGTGTTTGTCCGCCCTCGAGTTCCTCTTCTCGAGGACTATGTCATCCTCTGTCCGGTTGAAGGCCTTCTCCTCCTGCAGCTGCAATACTGGAAATACGGTGACCAACGCAACAACATCTGCCTCCTCCACCCCTTCACAGGGGACGTCGCAAGGTTCCCACCTATCACGCATCACACAATAACCTTGGGATCGAATCCAGATGGCATGTTTTTTAATTTTTCGCCTGCAAGCGCGACCGCCTCCTTGAGCCTTAGTGCCAAGGGAGTCGCCATGATGATGATGGTGCTTCCACGTATGCGTCACGTAGTCTTTGCTACCACCGACGACAAGCAATGGAGCTTCTCATCCTGGAGTTTTTCCCCAGATGTGACCACCATATCATCCCAGGGAAAACTTTACATGCTACAGAAGTCCATGGATACTAGTGGAGTACAGATTTTCCAGGTCGACCCACCTCATGAGATGTCTGGGTTCAATTCGTCTTCGTATCTGCCTCTCAAGGTTATCCCTGTATGCACGACTCGGATCCGCAACCCTTTCGGATTAGTAGAATGTGGCTCGGAGATCCTGCTCGTGGCTTACACGAGAGTTTATAGAATAGAGGATCTTGTCCTAGAAAATATTGCCCCACTAACAAGCATCGGAGAAAACGCTCTCTTGATGTGTTTTGAAACGAGTCAGGGTGGCATCGGAAGGAGCCTGAGTGTCAATATCAAGGCGATGCCTACCATTAGGGGTGACACTATCATACGTAATAACCCCCTAGGTGACGAATCACTTGGACAATATCACCTCGATACTGGCACTTGGTCAACAAGAGAGGAGCGATGCATGAAATATGATGGCCGGTTCTGTACTTGTAGCACTGTTCACCTCATTAACCATATCTATGGTGTCTGCCATTGTCCTGTTAACTGGTGAGCTGGTCTTTTTCGCTCCTAATTTACTTGAGTGTATAACCGTAAAAAAAATGCAACTTATTTGTATGTGTCCATGCAGGAACCCAGGCTGAAAGAGGCTTTGGTAGCTAGTGCCGGGTCGAGGGAGATTATGTTTGTGACAAGATAAGTTTGGTGCTAATTGTTTTCTCTTCAAGGGAAGATAATTCACTTCATTCGACAATTATATGCATATGGCCAGCCTTTCTATACGTGTAAGATGTAGGAAAGAAAGTAGTATTGATCTTGATTATTATATCGTACACATACGAGATGAATGAACCGATTACCCCTGGCCCCTATCAATTGTTATTCATAAGCTGCCAAAGATGTGATGAAACTCATCTTTATCAAGTTTTTTCCAGAGTTTATTCACTTCATCCAGGGGTGGAGATTCATGAGCTTGTTGCCCTTGGGGAAATGCGAGCAGGTGGACGGGTGCCTGACTCCATCCTGCGGTTGTGGGAGCTGGACAGACAGTACTTTGCGCGCTCTGCCTATGCGGCTTTCTTTAGAGGCCGAGAGGTTTTCGACCGGGTGTTGTGGATTTGGTGCTCCCGTACTCTGCCAAATATTTACCACCCTTTTGCTTGGCTTCTGACCTGTGATCGTTGCTCGACGGCTGACCGTCTGCATCAGCTTTTGGACTTCCTCACCTGACTGCGTGTCTACCATGCGATCAGCACCAGGAGACCTAGCGGGTTTGGTGGTTCGTTGAGTATGGGCCATAGTGTTGCTCAGGTGGGGCAAGAGGGAGTGCATGCTAGCGGTGGATTCAGATCGTGTAGCTTGGTGGACTTACATTAGTGTGCCTGACGCCGTGAGACTAGGATTTTAGATGGTGAGGAGAGAGAATGAAGAGGGTAATAGTCCGCGGTAGAATTGTAGACGATCGGTAGTGCTAGAAAATCGAACGCTACAGACGGCCATCCACCGTTGCATCAAGAGTGCGTCTGTAAAGCTACAACTGCATCCTTTCTCGATCGATTTGGTCTTCAAATTTCAATACCTCGCTGGCGGTGCGAGACCGCCCGGACCTTGTGCAGCACGGTGATGTAATGATGCTGGAGCCTGGTGTACGATGCGTGTGGTAGTGGATGTATATGTCCTGGATGTTACCGTCCGTGGCGGCAAGATGTTTGTCTAGGCCCGCCGGCGTCTTTGTCCAGGTGGGAGTCAATTGCACAAAACTGACGCATTTGCGGTTAGGTTTGCAAAAAGGATGTGGCTAGTTCTCAGTCGACTGACTGAATCAAGTCTGTATATATGAAAAAACAAAAAACAAACATAATTTTCCTTTATGAATCTTAAGGCAAGATCAAAGAAATATGCATCGACTAAGACATAAAAGTCCCAGTCGACTGAAATTTAGCAAAATTATTGCAAAAAAAACACCTCGTCCCTAATTTTTTTCTTATAAAAACCACCGCATATTCAGTAATTCTTTTGCAGGATACACTGATCGAAGGATTTGGCCGTTTGAGCACTTTTCCGACCGGTGGGTCTTGATAGTAAGAACCTGACTTGAAAACAAATGTCACATGTGTACATTGATCGGTCTATCTACTCTTCCTATCTCTCTTTCTTCTCCCTCACTCTCTCATAACGCCATTGCCATCAGCCGCCACAAAGCATGAGAAGCTGAGCCGCCACCCTGCATCCCTTCTGTCCCTCTCCTCTTCCTCGCCCCATCTCTCTTTCATACAATTAACTCCTCTCCCCTGACCTCCCCAGCCTTTCAGCGCCACATCTTGCTACCCACGGCTCCTAACGCATCCCCATCCCCGCCACCGGTGACTCGTGCGGTCGCATCGCTGCTGCAGTGCACTGTATGACATCATCCTCCTCAAGTGCGCCGGCGCGGCCGCAGCCGTTCAAACTAGAGTCCTCGCCCCGACTCTAGCGCGGATCCAGCGATGGAGCTGCCTCTTATGCATTGGGGTCAATTGACCCAAATGAAATTAGCAAATCCTTCACAAACTTAGTACTAATCACTATTCATTTATAAAGGATGACCCCACTAGCTATCATACACATGACCCCATTCAACTTTTTTTTCTAGCTTCTTCCATGCGCGGATCGAGAGGGGGGGAGGCTTTCTCTAGTCGCCTTGTGAGAGGGGAAAGAAAAACACCGGTATCATGCACCCTGTGAGATTGACCGGGTGTTTTCATTACCGCCTGTGTTTTATAAGTAATAAAAACACTTTGCATTTTTTATTGTTGTGGGAAACACCTATGTTTATGATTTACATATATGATTTTATCTTTAAAAAGAACATTGTCTATTATTTAACCACAAAACATCGTGTATTATTGATAAGTGTGTTACCACTCTGCGTGTGCCAATCGCGCTCACACAAGCATACAAAAAAGAAGATTTTTTGTCCAAAAGGACCCCCTGTCGAGATGAATTGCCAAAAAAGACTACCTCTGGATCAATTTGACAAAAGGACCCCTCGGCGTGACGGCAGCGCGCGCAGCGACACGTGGCACCCGCCGCCACGCCAGAGGCGGCAGGCCCTCGCCGCCATCCGCCGGCGGCGCCACCCAACCGAACGGCTTCCCTCAAATGCATCGCGCCGCAACGAACGGGCGGCCAGGTGGGCCACGCCGCCATCGGGCGGGCGGCCAGCCTGGCGCTGTCGCTGGCTGGCCGACAGTCTGCTGCGCCACGGGCCCCGCCAGTGGGCCACGCCGCCACAGCCTGAGGCGGCCTCACCTGGCCGACACTGCTGGCCGACAGCTGCTGCTGCTCGCTTGCCGAGGCGCGGGCCACGCCGCCACTAGCGCAGGCGGCCGTTGCTGCATGCGCGCGCTGATTCCCTGGCCGACATGAGCACTGTGGTAAATGGCGTTGATTCCCACGTGTGTGTGATTGCTTGTTGCTGATGATGCTGATTTTCACGATTGAGCGGGAATCCGATGCGGTGCGCTAATTTCACGGGCTCACTGTTGCAAACTGGGCTGATTCCTTGCAGTGTGACCGACATGAGAACTGTGGCAAATGGCGCTCATTCCCATGCTTTGAAAATTGCTGCTGCAGGTGAGGTGACAGCACCCAAGAGCGTGATTTCCGCGCGGGGATATGGACGCTGATGCCTGCTTTTGGTTCTGTAGTGCCGACACTACAGGGATCCTAAAATATCCCGCCTAATTTCCTCTGTTCTCGCTTATTTTCTCGCCATCATTTATCGTCTGAGCCTATAAAAGAAGACACCGAGGCTCTCGTCCAGCCATCCTAGAAATCGCCAGTGCGCAAAGTGTGTAACACATTTTTCAGTCGATATGAGTTTGCCTTGTTCGGATCAAAGCATTAGGCCGAGGAAAATGAAGAATGCAAGTTTGCCTCCGGGGGTGGCAGTCCTGCGGTGTTGGTGTGGCGATCTTTGCAAGGTGAAGGAGGTGACGGATTTTTCAAATTGGTTGGGCATGAAGTTTTTCATGTGCGCCAATTATGAGGAAGATCCTCGTAGCTATTTCAGAGTACGACAAGCCTCCGGTATGCTTTAACCATCAAGATAGATATAGTTGGTATTTTCATTGATTCTTTAGTAACATTCTTGTTTCTTGTTGTAGTCTCCTCCGCCTCTGTGCATGTACTATCGTTGGATTGACACGGAGAAGCCGGCTTGGGCAGTGACTGAGATTTGTGAAAGAAGTCGCCATGCGTGGAATAGTTTCTTTGCGGAAGAGCGACGCGAGAAGGTGGAAGCTGAGGAGAAAGCAGAGCAAGGGAGAGAGTTAAAAGAATACTATACGGTGCAACACCATTTTTTTCAGGATTTAGGAAAGAAAAACAGGGAAGAGGCTCGTCGCATGGAGGAACAGGAACGACAGCGAAAGGAGGCTCGTGAGGCGGAGAGGCAGAGAAAGAAAGAAAGGGCTCGTGAGGCCAAGGCAGCAGAAGAAGCTGGCGATGGAAAAGGAAAATATCCACGCTGGACTCAGTAGATTCCTGTGGTAGTATTTTAAATTTCGCAATCATTTGTATCTTTATTTCTGCACTTTAATGTAGCTTTATTTCAGGAGTTAAATGTAGCTTTATTCCTACGATGTATCTTATTTTCAGTTGTGCCGTGTCGTAATGGAAAAAATATAGTTTTAGAATAAAGTAGTGGCATTTTCTTTCCCTCCACTAATATCGAACATCGTGCAACAACTACAAAATAAATTAAGATAGAACAAATGCCCTACAATAAGAGAGTACAAACTAATAATGCAAGTACATCCGAATTAAATGGTAGAACTGGAATACAGCTTAAAAACTACATGAAGGCATCATCGTCATCCTCCATCGATGCAGAACTCTTGCCCTTCGACGATGCAGAACTCTTACCCTTGGATGATGCAGAACTCTTGCTCTTCGAGGATGCAGTACTCTTGCCCTTAGACGATGTAGAACTCTTGCCCTTTGACGATGCAGCACCCGGAAGCGGCGCATGAAGATATCATCTTCATCCTCGCTCTCCTCAGTCCATAAAAATGGATGCTTTTCTACAGTCCTTCTGAAAGTTTCACTCTTCAGCTCCACTACATTCTTCCACCTTGCATCCAACCTAAGAAGTTCTTTACGTACCTCCTCATAGGCCCTTTCAGGCCACCCAGACCTATGTAATTGGTGAGCCAACTCATTCATTATGGTGTCACTACCGGTGAGTTCGTCCCATGGAACTATCCTATTGTCCATCCTGAAATCGGTAGCTAGCCTCAGAAGAGTCCTGCTCATCCCAGGGTGAAAACTACGATCGAAAGGATAATGGGACATCTCGACTACACTACACTCGAATGGTTATCCACCTCCGTCTGAAGGGGGTTTTATAGGTAGAGAGGAGAAAATGGCGGGAAAGAACGAGTGTAGTATGGCGGGAAAGGGTTGGCGGGAACATATGGTGGGAAACGAGTGGCAGGAACATATGGAGGGAAAGCGTTGGCGGGAAACGGGTGGCGGGAACATATGGAGGGAAAGCGTTGGCGGGAAAATATTGAGGGGAAAGGGTTGCGCGAAAGCATAAGTCAAATAGTGGAGCGGGATAGTATGGCGGGAGATATAGGCGGGAAAAATTGTTCCTAGCTGGTGCATTTTTATTTCAGGATACATAGATGTTCAAATCGAAAAGTATGGTCATCGTAATAAATAATGTAAGTAAAATGTACCTAAGTTGATACATTATATTTGCTAGCGCGTCATTTTCCCACTTCTGTACCCATTGAATGTTGCGCTCCCTCCAATCATAAAGACTCCAACCGTGGCCCATATTGGTTAGCCTGCAAATTATGTAACAAAGTGTGAGTTTAGTAAATTAAAAAGGACACTAACTATTTAGGGAGGTCACATCTTACTTATGGGTTTCCTCGTCAAGACATCTTGAAAAAGGTGGTGGAATCTCCGACATGCACCAAACTGTCTCATGACACGCTCTGGGTTGTAAGGCTCAACACACCACAGGAACAATAAGTAGCAGCGAGTCAGCCAGAATGCACTATCGGTCAACATGCCTGGTGTGATGGGTCGTATATTAAAGACCATCTGTACATGCTCCTGAGTCCATGGGTTCCATGTGACTACAGACTCATCAAGTGCCTCAAACTGCTGGTGGTATATAGGGTAACAATTTTTCGCAATACTTGGAGACCAATGTTTCCGTGCCCTTGTCCACCTGCTGGCCATAGTTACACAACTGCCCTCGCCATAGTCGTATGGGTGTATGGGATTTGTTATACGAGGTCGTCCTACAGGGAGGTATTCCCAGGACCACAACTTTAGAAACTCGTAGGGGACACAAAGTAACAGAGTTTTTTTTGCGAAGGAAGTTTTTTGTGTGGCATCACACAAGCCTCTATATGTATGAGATAGAATGGCATAACCGAAGCTGTATTTTGGATGCTCGGGTAAAGGTTCATCTACCATCTTCTCCACAATGTAGATGAGACCAGGGAGAAGTACGTCCCTGTGTGAATTTGGAAACATAACCTCGAGGAGCCACAACAAATACGCAAACAGATGTCTTTTCCTCGTCTCAGAATCAGCGAAGCTAGAAATATTAAGAAAGTTATCATGAAGTCAGGTGAGTGGGATGCCACGAGGGCCACCAGTACGTTGTGATTCTGGCATTGTCATCCAAATATTGTCTGATATATTTTGTGCCCAAGTTTTAGACACTCGTGGAGAGACTGACGGCTCACCTCTAATTGGCAGAGCAAGGATCATAGAAACATCTTTCAGTGTAGGTGCAAACTCCCCAAAACGAAAGTGAAAGGTGTGGGTTTCAGGTCTCCACCGGTCAATGAGGGATGTCAAAAGGGATGGGTCCGAACGTAACTGGGATTGGTCTTTGCTTGATGTAAGCCTAGCAAAAGCATGTAGTCCATAAGCGTCAAGGTGAGGAATGAAATAATTGTGTATTGGTCAGGTTTTCTTTATGGTTCGAAGTCTGAAACTCCGATAATCATGTTCTTTATTTGGGTTCAAAAATAGATGGCAACGGTGGCCGGCGTGATGGGGCCCCTCCAAAAGCCGCGGCACTTCAGCCATAGCCTGCACACAAACATACAAAGAAAATATAAAGAGATTCAATGTACAATAAATATAAATACAATAACACAAAGAGATTCAATAGTACAAAGAGATATAATTTACATTAATTAGCTGAAGTTAACATCACGGGTACAATAATACAAAGAGGTTCAATTTAAAATAAATATAAATACAATAACACAAAGAGATCAATAACACATCATGCGGTGTTGTTCGCTCGATACGGGTATTCCCTACGTGAATGTCCAGGACACCTACAAACGCGGCATCGCCTTGGTTCTCCCATCTAGCTATGGTCCATGTCATTGCGATGACGCCTAGACTGACGTCATCCCTTGGCGGTTCTCATCAAGTCGGCGTTCGGAACCCATTTCGGCCCATCTGGCCACAACATTTTGTAGTTCATATCAATGCCCCAGGCCCAGAACTCACCGTTCCAAGTGTTGTACAGATTGTACATGTTGAAGTGCGGTGATATGTGAAGGAAATATGCCCTAGAGGCAATAATAAAGTTATTATTTATTTCCTCATATCATGATAAATGTTTATTATTCATGCTAGAATTGTATTAATCGGAAACATAATACATGTGTGAATATATAGACAAACAGTGTGTCACTAGTATGCCTCTACTTGACTAGCTTGTTAATCAAAGATGGTTATGTTTCCTAACCATGAACAAGGAGTTGTTATTTGATTAACAAGTTCACATCATTAGTTGAATGATCTGATTGACATGACCCATCCCGTTAGCTTAGCACACGATCGTTTAGTATGTTGCTATTGCTTCCTTCATGACTTATACATGTTCCTATGACTATGAGATTATGCAACTCCGTTTACGGAGGAACACTTTGTGTGCTACCAAACGTCACAACGTAATCGGGTGATTATAAAGGTGCTCTCAGGTGTCTCCGAAGGTACTTGTTGAGTTGGCATATTTCGAGATTAGGATTTGTCACTCCGAATGTCGGAGAGGTATCTCTGGGCCCTCTCGGTAATACACATCACTTAAGCCTTGCAAGCATTTCAACTAATGAGTTAGTTGTGAGATGATGTATTACGGAAAGAGTAAAGAGACTTGCCGGTAACGAGATTGAACTAGGTATTGGATACCGACGATCGAATCTCGGGCAAGTAACATACCGATGACAAAGGGAACAACGTATGTTGTTATGCGGTCTGACCGATAAAGATCTTCGTAGAATATGTAGGAACCAATATGGGCATCCAGGTCCCGCTATTGGTTATTGACCGGAGTGTCTCGGTCATGTCTACATTGTTCTCGAACCATAGGGTCCGCACGCTTAAGGTTTCGATGACAGTTATATTATGAGTTTATGTATTTTGATGTACCGAAGGTTGTTCGGAGTCCCGGATATGATCACGGACATGACGAGGAGTCTCGAAATGGTCGATACATAAAGATTAATATATTGGACGGATATATTTGGACACCGGAAAGGTTCCGGAGAAGTTTGGAGCTCCGGGAGGTTACCGGAACCCCCCGGGAGGTATATGGGCCTTATTGGGCCCATATAGGAAGAAGGAGAAGGAAAAAGGAGGGGCGCCCCATCCCAATCCGAATTGGGGGGGGCCCCATCCCAATCCGACTGGGAGGGGGCCGACCCCCCTTTCCTTTCTCCTTCCCCCTCTTCCTAATACTACTACTAGTACTACTTCCTACTACTAGTACTCTTTCCTTCCCCATCCAAATAAGATAAGGAAAAAGGGGGAAACCTACTCCAAGTAGGTTTCCCCTTCCCCTATGGCGCGCCCCCCTTGGGCCGGCCTCCTCCTCCCTTCCTCCTTTATATACGGGGGTAGGGGGCACCCTAGAACACACAAGTTGATCCTTGAGATCGTTCCTTAGCCGTGTGCGGTGCCCCCCTCTACGATATTACACCTCGGTCATATTGTAGCGGTGCTTAGGCGAAGCCCTGCGACAGGAGAACAACAAGATCGTCACCACGCCGTCGTCTTGACGGAACTCCCCTCGGGCCTCTCTGGATTGGAGATCGAGGTGCGTCATCGAGTTGTACGCGTGTCAAGAACTCGGAGGTGCCGGAGTAACGGTGCTTGGATCGGTTGGACCGGGAGGACGTACGACTACTTCCTCTACGTTGTGTCAACGCTTCCGCTTCGGTCTACGAGGGTATGTAGACAACACTCTCCCCTCGTTGCTATATCATCACCATGATCTTGCGTGTGCGTAGGAAAAATTTTGAAATTATTGCGCTCCCCAACAGTGGCATCCGAGCCTAGGTTTTATGGTTTGATGTTATATGCACGAGTAGAACACAAGTGAGTTGTGGGCGATATAAGTCATACTGCTTACCAGCATGTCATACTTTGGTTCGGCGGTATTGTTGGATGAAGCGGCCCGGACCGACATTACGCGTACGCTTACGCGAGACTGGTTTTACCGCCGTGCTTTGCACACAGGTGACTAGCGGGTGTCAGTTTCTCCAACTTTAGTTGAACCGAGTGTGGCTACGCCCGGTCCTTGCGAAGGTTAAAACAGCATCAACTTGACAAACTATCGTTGTGGTTTTGATGCGTAGGTGAGATTGGTTCTTGCTTAAGCCCGTAGCAGCCACGTAAAACTTGCAACAACAAAGTAGAGGACGTCTAACTTGTTTTTGCAGGGCATGTTGTGATGTGATATGGCCAAGACATGATGCTATATTTTATTGTATGAGATGATCATGTTTTGTAACCGAAGTTATCGGCAATGGCGAGAGCCATATGGTTGTCGCTTTATTGTATGAAATGCAAACACCACGTAATTGCTTTACTTTATCACTAAGCGGTAGCGATAGTGGTAGAAGCAATAGATGGCGTGGCGACAACGATGCTACGATGGAGATCAAGGTGTCGCGCCGGTGGCGATGGTGATCATGATGGTGCTTCGAGATGGAGATCACAAGCACAAGGAGATGATGGCCATATCATATCACTTATATTGATTGCATGTGATGTTTATCCTTTATGCATCTTATCTTGCTTTGATTGACGGTAGCATTTTAAGATGATCTCTCACTAAAAATTATCAAGTAGTGTTCTCCCTGAGTATGCACCGTTGCCAAAGTTCGTCGTGCCCGCACACCACGTGATGATCGGGTGTGATAAGCTCTCGTCCATCTACAACGGGTGCAAGCCAGTTTTGCACACGCAGAATACTCAGTTGTACTTGACGAGCCTAGCATATGCAGATATGGCATCGAACACGGAGACCAAAAGGTCGGCGTGAATCATATAGTAGATATGATCAACATAAGATGTTCACCATTGAAAACTACTTCATCTCACGTGATGATCGGTTATGGTTTAGTTGATTTGGATCACGTGATCACTTAGATGACCGGAGAGATGTCTGCCTAAGTGGGAGTTCTTAAGTAATATGATTAATTGAACTAAAATTTATCATGAACTTAGTACCGATAGTATCTTGCTTGTCTATGTTGTTTGTAGATAGATGGCCCGTCTTTGTTGTTCCGTTGAATTTTAATGCTTTCCTTGAGAAAGCTAAGTTCAAAGATGATGGTAGCAACTACGCGGATCGGGTCCGTAACGAGGATTATCCTCATTGCTGCACGAAAAAATTACATCCTGGAAGCACCGCTGGGTGCCGAGCCTGCTCTCGATGCAACCGACAGCGTTAAGAACGTCTGGCGAGCAAAGTGATGACTACTCGATAGTTCAATGTGCCATGCTTTACGTCTTAGAACGGGACTTCAACGATGTTTTGAGCGTCATGGAGCATATGAGATGTTCCAGAGTTGAAGTTGATATTCGTAAGAATGCCGGATTGAGAGATATGAAGTCTCCAATAAGTTCTATAGCTGCAAGATGGAGGAGAATAGTTACGTCGGTGAGCACATACTCAAGATGTCTGGGTATTGTAATCACTTGATTCAACCGGGAGTTACTCTTCCGGATGATAGCGTCATTGACAGAATTCTCCAATCACTTCCACCAAGCTACAAGAGCTTCGTGATGAACTATAATATGCAAGGGATGGATAAGACGATTCCCGAGCTCTTCGCAATGCTAAAGGCTGCGGAGGTAGAAATCAAGAAGGAGCATCAAGTGTTGATGGTTAACAAGACCACTAGTTTCAAGAAAAAGGGCAAAGGGAAGAAGAAGGGGAACTTCAAGAAGAACAGCAAACAAGTTGCTGCTCAAGAGAAGAAACCCAAGTCTGGACCTAAGCTGGCCGAGTGCTTCTCTTGCAAGATCGTCCTTTGAAGCGGAACTGCCCCAAGTATTTGGCGGATAAGAAGGATGGCAAAGTGAACAAAGGTATATGTGATATACATGTTATTGATGTGTACCTTACTAGAGCTCGCAGAGCACCGGGTATTTGATCTTGGTTCTTGCTAATATTTGCAACTCAAGCAGGGACTACGGATTGCGAACACCGCAAAGGACGAGGTGAAGATGCGCGTGGGAAAGCGGTTCCAAAGTCGATGTGATCGCGGTCGGCACGCTACCTCTACATCTACCTTCGGGATTAGTATTAGACCTAAATAATTGTTATTTGGTGCCAGCGTTGAGCATGAACATTATATCTGGATCTTGTTTGATGCGAGGCGGTTATTCATTTAAATCAGAGAATAATGGTTGTTCTATTTATATGAGTAATATCTTTTATGGTCATGCACCCCTGAAGAGTGGTCTATTTTTGATGAATCTCGATAGTAGTGATACACATATTCATAGTGTTGAAGCCAAAAGATGCAGAGTTGATAATGATAGTGCAACTTATTTGTGGCACTGCCGTTTGGGTCATATCGATATAAAGCGCATGAAGAAACTCCATATTGATGGACTTTTGGAACCACTTGATTATGAATCACTTGGTACTTGCGAACCGTGCCTCATGGGGAAGATGACCAAAACGCCATTCTCCGGTACTATGGAGAGAGCAACAGATTTGTTGGAAATCATACATACAGATGTATGTGGTCCAATGAATGTTGAGGCTCGTGGCGGATATCGTTATTTTCTCACCTTCACAGATGATTTAAGCAGATATGGGTATATCTACTTAATGAAACATAAGTCTGAAACATTTGAAAAGTTCAAAGAATTTCAGAGTGAAGTTGAAAATCATCGTAACAAGAAAATAAAGTTTCTACGATCTGATCGTGGAGGAGAATATTTGAGTTACGAGTTTGGTCTACACTTAAAACAATGTGGAATAGTTTCAGCAACTCACGCCAC
The DNA here is from genome assembly GCA_021437245.1 of Aegilops speltoides. NCBI lineage: Eukaryota > Viridiplantae > Streptophyta > Magnoliopsida > Poales > Poaceae > Aegilops > Aegilops speltoides. Next base: position 518,475,801 of record CM038142.1, on the reverse strand, counting down.
CGGAACACCACAGCGTAATGGTGTATCCGAGCGTTATGTCGTACTTTACTTGATATGGTGCGATCTATGATGTCTCTTACAGATTTACCGCTATCGTTTTGGGGTTATGCTCTAGAGACAGCCACATTCACGTTAAATAGGGCACCGTCAAAATCCGTTGAGACGACACCTTATGAACTATGGTTTGGCAAGAAACCAAAGTTGTCGTTTCTTAAAGTTTGGGGTTGCGATGCTTATGTGAAAAAGCTTCAACCTGATAAGCTCGAACCCAAATCGGATAAATGTGTCTTCATAGGATACCCAAAGGAGACAGTTGGGTACACCTTCTATCACAGATCCGAAGGCAAGACATTCGTTGCTAAGAATGGATCCTTTCTAGAGAAGGAGTTTCTCTCGAAAGAAGTGAGTGGGAGGAAAGTAGAACTTGATGAGGTAACTGTACCTACTCCCTTGTTGGAAAATATACATCATAGGAACCGGTTTCTGTGACGTTAAAACCAACTAGTGAGGAAGTTGATGATGATGATCATAGAACTTCAGATCAAGTTAATACAGAACCACGTAGGTCGAACAGAGTAAGATCCGCACCAGAGTGGTACGGTAATCCTGTTCTGGAAGTCATGCTACTAGATCATGATGAACCTACGAACTATGAAGAAGCGATGGTGAGCCCAGATTCCGCAAAATGGCTTGAAGCCATGAAATCTGAGATGGGATCCATGTATGATAACAAAGTATGGACTTTGGTTGACTTGCCCAATGGTCGGCAAGCAATTGAGATTAAATGGATCTTCAAGAAGAAGACTGGCGCTGACGGTAATGTTACTATCTACAAAGCTCGACTTGTTGCAAAAGGTTTTCGACAAGTTCAAGGGGTTGACTACGATGAGACCTTCTCACCCGTAGCGATGCTTAAGTCTGTCCGAATCATGTTAGCAATTGCCGCATTTTATGATTATGAAATTTGGCAAATGGATGTAAAAACTGCATTCCTGAATGGATTTCTGGAAGAAGAGTTGTATATGATGCAACCAGAAGGTTTTATCGATCCAAAGGGATCTAACAAAGTGTGCAAGCTCCAACATTCCATTTATGGACTGGTGCAAGCCTCTCGGAGTTGGAATAAATGTTTTGATAGTGTGATCAAAGCATTTGGTTTTATCTGAACTTTTGGAGAAGCTTTGTATTTACAAGAAAGTGAGTGGGAGCTCTGTAGCATTTCTAATATTATATGTGGATGACATATTATTGATTGGAAATGATATAGAATTTCTGGATAGCATAAAGGGATACTTGAATAAAAGTTTTTCAATGAAAGACCTCGGTGAAGCTGCTTACATATTGGGCATTAAGATCTATAGAGATAGATCAAGGCGCTTAATTGGACTTTCACAAAGCACATACCTTGACAAAGTTTTGAAGAAGTTCAAAATGGATCAAGCAAAGAAAGGGTTCTTGCTGTATTGAAAGGTGTGAAGTTGAGTAAGACTCAAAGCCCGACCACTGCAGAAGATAGAGAGAAAATGAAAGGTGTTCCTATGCTTCAGCCATAGGCTCTATCATGTATGCAATGTGTGTACCGGACTGATGTGTGCCTTGCTATAAGTCTAGCGAGGAGGTACCAAAGTAATCCAGAGTGGATCATCGGACAGCGGTCAAGAACATCTGAAATACACGAAAAGGACTAAGGATATGTTTCTCGTATATGGAGGTGACAAAGAGCTCATCGTAAATGGTTACGTTGATGCAAGCTTTGACACCGATCCGACAATTCTAAATCGCAAACCGGATCGTGTTTACATTAAGCGGTGGAGCTGTAAGTTGGTGCAGTTCAAAGCAAAGCGTCGTGGCGGGATCTACATGTGAAGCGGAATACATAGCTGCTTGGAAGCAGCCAATGAAGGAGTCGGATGAAGGAGTTCATATCCGATCTAGGTGTCATACCTAGTGCATCGGGTCCAATGAAAATCTTTTGTGACAATCTTGGGCGATTGCCTTAGCGAAGGAATCCAGATTTCACAAAAGAACCAAGCACATCAAGAGACGCTTCAATTCCATCCGGGATCTAGTCCGTGGGAGACATAGAGATTTGCAAGATACATACGGATCTGAATGTTGCGCACCGTTGACTAAGCCTCTTCCACGAGCAAAACAAGATCAACACCAAGACTCCATGGGTGTTAGAATCATTCTTGTGTAATCTAGATTATTGACTCTAGTGCAAGTGGGAGATCAAGGAAATATGCCCTAGAGGCAATAATAAAGTTATTATTTATTTCCTCATATCATGATAAATGTTTATTATTCATGCTAGAATTGTATTAACCGGAAACATAATACATGTGTGAATATATAGACAAACAAAGGTGTCACTAGTATGCCTCTACTTGACTAGCTTGTTAATCAAAGATGGTTATGTTTCCTAACCATGAACAAGGAGTTGTTATTTGATTAACAAGGTCACATCATTAGTTGAATGATCGATTGACATGACCCATTCCGTTAGCTTAGCACACGGTCGTTTAGTATGTTGCTATTGCTTCCTTCATGACTTATACATGTTCCTATGACTATGAGATTATGCAACTCCGTTTACGGAGGAACACTTTGTGTGCTACCAAACGTCTACAACGTAATCGGGTGATTATAAAGGTGCTCTCTGGTGTCTCCGAAGGTACTTGTTGAGTTGGCGTATTTGAGATTAGGATTTGTCACTCCGAATGTCGAGAGGTATCTCTGGCCCTCTCGGTAATACACATCACTTAAGCCTTGCAAGCATTTCAACTAATGAGTTAGTTGTGAGATGATGTATTACGGAACGAGTAAAGAGACTTGCCGGTAATGAGATTGAACTAGGTATTGGATACCGACGATCGAATCTCGGGCAAGTAACATACTGATGACAAAGGGAACAACGTATGTTGTTATGCGGTCTGACCGATAAAGATCTTCGTAGAATATGTAGGAACCAATATGGGCATCTAGGTCCCGCTATTGGTTATTGACCGGAGTGTCTCGGTCATGTCTAAATTGTTCTCGAACCGTAGAGGTCCGCACGCTTAAGGTTTCGATGACAGTTATATTATGAGTTTATGTATTTTGATGTACCGAAGGTTGTTCGGAGTCCCGGATATGATCACGGACATGACGAGGAGTCTCGAAATGGTCGAGACATAAAGATTGATATATTGGACGGATATATTTGGACACCGGAAAGGTTCCGGAGAAGTTTGGAGCTCCGGAGGTTCTTGGAACCCCGGGAGGTATATGGGCCTTATTGGGCCCATATAGGAAGAAGGAGAAGGAATAAGGGAGGCGCGCCCATTAATCCGACTGGGGAGGGGGGCCCCCTTCCTTTCTCCTTCCCCTCCTCCTAATACTACTACTAGTACTACTTCCTACTACTAGTACTCTTTCCTTCCCCATCCAAATAAGATAAGGAAAAGGGGAAACCTACTTGGAGTAGGTTTCCCCCCCCTATGGCGCCCCCTTGGGCGGCCTCCTCCTCCCTCCCTCCTTTATATCACGGGGTAGGGGGCACCCTAGAACACACAAGTTGATCCTTGAGATCGTTCCTTAGCCGTGTGCGGTGCCCCCTCCACGATATTACACCTCGGTCATATTGTAGCGGTGCTTAGGCGAAGCCTGCGGCAGAGAACAACAAGATCGTCACCACGCCGTCGTCTTGTGGAACTCCCCTCGGAGCCTCTTCGGATTGGAGATCGAGGTGCGTCATCGAGCTGTCGCGTGTCAAGAACTCGGAGGTGCCGAATAACGGTGCTTGGATCGGTTGGACCGGAGGACGTCGACTACTTCCTCTACGTTGTGTCAACGCTTCCGCTTCGGTCTACGAGGGTATGTAGACAACACTCTCCCCTCGTTGCTATATCATCACCATGATCTTGCGTGTGCGTAGGAAAATTTTTGAAATTACTGCGTTCCCCAACAATATGTATGGCTCAACACTGATTTTTTGATCTGCAGCCGCTCGGAGCACATGACTACAAGGGTAGCCCTCAAGCTTGGGCTTGTTACACGTGCACTCACATGACGTTGGGCCGAGGGTGACAGCTTGCTTTTTGGATCCTTTGTGGTGACCCTTAACGTACTTGGCTCGCACATTGACCTCCCACTTATTCCTAAGTGCGTCCACTTTCCTACAGCCATGGCTTTGGGACTTCTTTGCTTTCTCTTCCAGATGTCTTTGCATCTTCTCGGACCATGGCTTATTCAATTCAACTTGTGCTTTAGCCACAGTAACCCTGTCTGCAAAGTATGACAATGTCCGGTTCCAAGTTTCTTCAATTAGGGCTGTGATAGGCAAGACTCTCACCCCTTTAAGAACACCATTATACACCTCTGACATGTTGCTGGTCATTATTCCATACCGAGCCCCCGTGTCGTGAGCCTGAGCCCACTTGGACAAATCAGGGCAATTCTCGCCGATCCACTGGCTCAAATTTATGGCCGTCCTTCGACCCCTCCGGTCTTCTCTCTACGGCAAGGCCGCGCGCTCGATCTCACCATTGATACCTGCCCATATGGCATTCATTTTGGCTTGAGTTTTCTGCATGCACATCCTCTTGAATAACTTGAATCAATCCTTATTCTTGAATTTGGAGTAAAAGTTTGCTGCCAAAAGCCACATGCACCACCTTCCCTCTAGATCAGGCCACCCCCACTCTTCTGACGACTGCTTAATTATGTCGAGAGCACTTAATAATCATGTGTTGCGATCAGAGATGATGCAAACACCTAAACGCTCTTTCACGACACCCATCTTCACGCAGCTCAGGAACCACAACCAGCTATCTTTGTTCTCGCTCTCGACCAGTGCGTATGCAATAGGAAGAAGCTGATTATTTGCATCTGCTGCAATCGCCACCAATAGTGTGCCCTTGTACTTTCCAGTGAGAAAGGTACCATCAACTGATAATACCGGGCGACAATGCCTGAAGGCTTGTATAGTCTGGGCGAATGCCCAGAATAAGCGGTCCAGGATTAGCTCACCCGGGTTCTTTGGGTTCTGACGTTCTCTCCGCCAAACTTGAGTCCCCCTATTAGCACTTGCTATCTGATGAAGCATTCTGGGGGCATAAGAATAGGCCTCCTCATAGGTTCCATACAAGTTCTTGAATATATTTTCCTTCGCACGCCTAGCCTAGCTATAGCTGACAGGGAAGCCAATCTGATCTTCTGCATCTTTTTCCAAAGCCCTAACACTAATGTTGAGACTTCCCTGCACAATTGTTTCCATCACCTGTGCCACATATCTTGCCGTCACATTGCGTTGATTTGAAAGAGTCGGTTGCTCACAGCTATGTTGCACTATTTTGTGATATGCCATGACCGACATACCCCAGGCTTCCGTCTAGCGAGAACTCTTCCGCGGCAACCTTTCGCGGTGTGGATGCATATGACCTTTAACTCTTTTTATCGATCGCTTCACTTTTTGTTTGGCGGTGGAGGGTGATTGCATACCTATTAATTGCTTGGTAAGCAGACTTCTTATGCAGGAAAACCTGCCCAACCTCCGGACTCCCGCTTCTAGGCCGAAGCAGTGAAATTCATTTGTGATGCTCATATCCTGTAAAACCCAGGTTGTAGTGACGCCGACCGCCCTCGGGAGGAACATCTTCTTCTTCGCTTGACTCGGAAGGCGTGGAAGAGTGATCGTCATCATCCAGCGCCTCCGCAATCCTCCACGTGTTCACTCATGTCAACGGCGCAGACCAATATCTGTGTCATACACGGGCTGGTCGCCGTCGGTTCCGATGGGCGATGCTAGGGGCTGATGTGATGGCCAACTCGACCTCACGCCCGCCATCGCATCCGCAACATCGGTGGTGAAATGAACTCCACATACACCATCGGCTGACCAAACACTGGGTTATTGGGATTGCTTGCAAACCTCATGTACGACCCCCACGACTGATCACCTGTGACAGGCCGCAAACCCCAACGGGCAGCTGTACCATCTTTTGCTCCGTCAGCGACGAAGGCCTCCATTGTCATTTTTTCCCTGCATCCCTGGGCCAAACACCACTCGGATGCACCTTCTGACAGCTGCGGAACCCACGTTCACCATGTCTCTAACTACAACTGTAGTCGACTCGCACAAGGACACATCCACCCCGAAAGGACCGTCCCGTAAGACGTTCCCATAGTACACTAATAATTTTTCCATAGTACCTAACCAAAATACATGTTTACATTTCAAACAATTAGTAACTGAACATTTAGTAGTAGTACGATGACAATATTTACATATCAGACGACTAAAATAATAATCGTATTTTCGTTACAAATATTCATTTTGTTTTTAAAATCATTTGCTTAGACTTTTCGGGGTTGTTTGGTTAACAGGTATTTAGAGATTTTTTTTTCTCAAACTTGTCTACGAGCGTCACAAACAAAAACTCTCTTTGCTTTTCTCTAACTACCCGAAAAATATCCTAAATTGATTCTCATAACATGCAAAAACTAAGCTTTTGAAAATACGACTATTAGTAAAAACTATTTTTCTTACAACAGGTTATGACAAAACCCATGGTAATTACTCGCTATCCAAATAACTAGTAAACATAATAGTACGATAATAACATTTTAATATCATATTAGTAAAACATTTAATTTCTTTCGGCTTTATATAATTTTTTCACATCATACGATAACAATCATTTATCTACAAATAATAATATTTGCAGCAGCATGCACATTATTCACAATACTACATCAATACAAAAAATATTAACAAAATTACAGTGTCATTTTTTACCTTAGCTCCAATATGGATGTGCTTGCGAATGCAATTAAGCGTCAAAATAGTTCCAATAAATATCCATCGCCAGTACTATATGAACGGAGTCAACCTATTATCACATTAACATCAATATTACACACGGATTTTTCTTCCTGCTGACAAAAGTATGAAAATAGCACTTCCATGTATGTGTTCATCACCTCAAAATGGGACAGCGAAAATGGAAACACAATTTCTTCAATCACGTATTCTCCTCCTTGTTTGCTACTAAGATGAATTATTTTACCTAATTACATACATCATTAAGTACATTAGCACCTAATCTTAACATATAAAATTTAGATTATTGCGACATAACAAAGTAGACCTACGGTTTCCTAACTATAGACTTATTAATAAACATACCACATTAAATAACATACCACATGAAATAACATACCGCATGCAATAAACAATTACAGTACAATTTTTTCTTAATTACCGTATTAAGATTTGCCGCATGTCAATACTAATGGACGCACCTAACATTCATGCAACATCTTCAACCTACTATTTCAAAAAAAAGTTTGAATGCTACATCTCTCGTCTGAAATTATTTCTAACCTCTAAGCACTACCATCACATAGCTAATAACGAGCTAAAGGACGAACTAATTACCACCCTGCATGCACAAATAAATAAATGTATTGCAAAGCTCATACCTTGATCTTCAACTTCGTAGTTCACTTCGCTACACAAATCCTACTCCTGAAGCACTAAATGACTCCAAAAATTGATGAAATAATACCTACCACAACAGAGAACACATAGTTATGAACTAAACAAAAATAGTACAAACTGCATGCATGTGAACCAAACCAACAAAAATGGATAGATCTTACCTTCGTCTATCTTTTCTTCAACTTCAGCATATTCAAAATCCAACTCTAAATCACCCTAAATCACGAATGAAATGTGTAATGAGTTTTGCTTTCTCTCGCTCTTACACGCAGAGAGTAGAAGAGGAGGGCAGAGTGTGCTTGCGCACGGAGCATACGCATACTATATAAAGGAGGAGCATCCCTGTAGTGTCGGCACAACAGTTCCCGCCCGTGAAATTCGTGCGTCCTCATGGGTGGGAATCAGCCCGTTCTTGTCGGAATCAGTAGCGTGGGAATGAGGAAGTTTACGTGGGAATCGGCGCCAGAATAATCTGCAGCAGACCGGCAATGTCAAGCATAGCGCCCGCCCTCACCCGGTGGCGGCAGGGCCCGCTGTCTCGTCACAGCGTCTGGTGGCTGTCGGCTGGGGCGCGGCATGGGCACGAGCCGCCTCGCCGGTGGCGGCGGGCCCACCTCGCCTCGCCTCACGTCATGGCGCGGTGCCTTTGGGAAAGCCGTTCGGCTGGGTGGTCGCCTCCGGCGGTGGCGGCAGTGCCACGTGTCGCTGCCGCCACCGCTGAGGGGGTCCTTTTTGTCAAATTGATCCAGAGGTAGTCTTTTTTGGCAATTCATCTCGGCAGGGGGTCCTTTTGGGAAACACCTATGTTTATGATTTACATATATGATTTTATCTTTAAAAAGAACATTGTCTATTATTTAACCACAAAACATCGTGTATTATTGGTAAGTGTGTTACCAGTCTGCGCGTGCCAATCGCGCTCACACAAGCATAAAAAAAGAAAAGGTTTCACACCTGCACACCGGCCAAAACTTCGGTCGGTCACTCGCGCGTCTTTGGATACACGCATATCCTGCGGTGCCTGCCCGTACTAGCGATTTTGTGTCGGGGAGCACGTTGCTGGTTGCCCCACGCACTTCCACCATATCCGCTCAGCGGCCGTTGCCATCCACTTTTTTTTCTCCTTTCTTTCCCAAAATGCCGTCTCTTCTTTCCCAACAGCCCTGCAGCCCACAAAAAACGTCATGGATTTTGAAAGCTGCAAACAGTGCCCATGGAGGGGAATGCAGCCATAAACGGCGAGCTTGGTGGCCGCGGACGGCGAGGACGGGGTGGGGCTTTCTTTTTGAGCACCCCGGTCGCACAACAGCATCATGATTTTTGTTACAACTAGTGTCGCTTCTTGCTACATTCAGTGCCGTGTTTTGCTACAACCAGCAGCACGGCGAGCTACAGCCGCAGTGCAGCGAGATGCAATGGAAGGAATTTTTGGCTGGATCCGGGGGTCAAATTTGCTGGAACAGCGAGCCGAATTGTTGCAACGTTGAGTGGCGTCGAACAACGACAACTTTATTTTGCTGCAACCGTACTAGGCATTTGCTACTACCAGCAGTCGAGGGAGGTACATTGCGAGCTTGTCCATGGGTGCCGCGGCCGGCGACCACCGCCACCCGAGCTGCGCCGCGTCGTTAGTCGGAGTTGCGACCGCTGCCGTTTGTTTTTACTGCAACCTGTGGGAGCGACCGGCGAAGCCGACGAGAAAGGCTTGGGAGGCAGCGACCGGTGTCGCGGACGGCGAACCGGCGGCGTGGTCGGCGGTGCTTCAAGGTTGGTCATTCACTCGTTCATGGCGATTGCCAGTGGTGCCGCTACTCCTTTTCCCCACTGCCTTCATCAGATTTGGTTTTGGGAGAGAAAAGGACATGAGAACTCGAAACAGGCTTTCGCCTGTATATAACAGCAATACGTGCTCGATTTGAAAATGTTGAAAAGGACAAGAGAAGCCCCAATCCAACGGCAATACGTGCTCGATTTGAACGGTTGGGGCGCGACTGGCCCAACTATTGAGCCGGCGCACCGGCGCCTAGCACTGGCTACTTTTTTTTAGCAACTAGCATTGTTCACTTAGGAGAAAGCATTTTCCTTTTTCATTTGAACTTACCAGAGAATGACGTGCCGAATCTTAGCCCCATCGGCAGGCCCAACAGTAGCATCTCAGGAGCCATCTCGTCACCAAGTCGATCGGAGGTTTGCAAGTCACACGGAAAAAATAAATATCGGAGGTTTCCAAAAAAAAAAAATTATGGCGGGATTACCGGAGGGCAACAAGAAAGCACCTAGATCTATCTAAAAAAAGAACCTAGATCCATCGATCTTTTTAATTAGTTATTAGTATTTGGGATCTATAGATCGTAGTCCTCCTCGCCCTTGGCGTACTGCAAACCCCCTCCAGCAATAACCACAGCTGCTTCCGCCACCGGCTCCGGTGGCTCGTGGCATGTCTCTCCCGGCGTCCATGCCCGCTGATTTGGTTCAGCTGGTCGGCCAGCGGGTGCTGGCCGAAGACCTGCTCGACTACGTCCGCTTCCGCGCCGTGTGCGCGCACTGGCGATCCAGCACCATCTGCCCACGGGGGCGTGGCATCACCGACCCGCGCTTCCACCCGCGTCGATGGATGATGCTGCCCGACGGTCATGGACTCCACCTCAGAGATGGCAGGAAGCGTTTCCTCAACCTCGACACCGGAGTTTTTGTCCGCCCTCGAGTTCCTCTTCTCGAGGACCATGTCATCCTCTGTCCGGTCGAAGGCCTTCTCCTCCTGCAGCGGCAACACTGGCAATACGGTGACCAACACAACAGCATCTGCCTCCTTCACCCCTTCACGGGGGACGTTGCAAGGTTCCCACCTATCACATATCACACAATAACCTTGGGATCGAATCCAAGTGGCATGCATTATTATTTGCTTCCTGGCAGCGCGACTGCCTCCTTGAGCATTAGTGCCAAGGGAGTCGCCATGATGATGATGGTGCTTTCACGTACGCGTCGTGTACTCTTCGCTACCATCAACGACAAGCAATGGAGTTTCTCATCTTGGAGTTTCTCCACGGATGAGACCGATATATCGTCCCTATATGAGACCATCATCTCATCCCAGGGAAAACTTTACATGGTGCGGAAGTTCATGTCTACCGGTGAAGTACAGATTCTCCGGATCGACCCACCTCGTGCGGAGATGTCGAGGTTCAGCTCGTCTTGGTTTCCGTCATTGAAGATTATTCCGGTATGCACGAGTCGGATCCGCAACCCTTTCAGATTAGTAGAATATGACTCAGAGATCCTGCTGGTCGCTTTCATGGGAGTCTATAGAATAGCGGATCTTATCCTAGGAAGAATTATCCCGCTAACAAGCATCGGGGACAATGCTCTCCTGATGGGTTTCGAAAGGAGTCGGTGTGCCATCGGATGGAGTCTGAGTGTCAGTATCAAGGCAATGCCTACCATTACGGGTGACACCATCATACGAAGTCACCCTCTAAGTGACAAAGCTCTTGGACAATATCACCTCAACAGAAGCACTTGGTCGCCGAGAGCGGAGCGATGCCTCAAATACGACGGTCATATGTCCTGTACTTGTAGCACTGTTCACCTCATAAACCATATGTATGGTGTCTGCCATTGTGCTGTTAACCGGTGAGCTGGGTTTTTTCTTTTTCTTTTTGTTGCTTACCAGGGGTCCGCTCCTAATTTACTTGAGTATTTTTATTAACCGTAAAAAATATTGCAACTTATATGTACGTATCCATGCAGGGACTTAGGCCAAATGGGTAGAAAGCGCCGGACCGTGGGAGATTATGTTGTCACAAGATGAGTTTGGTGCTTACTTGCTTTCTTTTCATCTGAGAGATGATTCACTTCATTCGGCAATTATATGCATATATGGCCAGCCTTTGTGTGCATGTAAGATGTAGTAAGGAATTTATTGATCTTAATTATTATTATTATATCATACGCATATGAGATGAATGAACCGATTACCCCTGGTCCCTATGTATTGTTATTCATAAGCTGTCGAGGGTGTGATGAAATGCATCTTTATCAAGTTTTTTCTGGAGTTTTTTCTCTTTTTTCATGTGGTGAAGATTGGTGAGTTTCTCGCCCTTAGGGAAACGCGAGCGGGGGATTTGAGAATTTGCTACATGTTTGTTGCTCTTTGAGGATTTGCCCCCGCTTTGCCTCACATCGATTATTTGTCATCTTTTCCGGATTCTTGATGATTTGCCCCTGCTGTCGCTGCCGATACGGACCTACAGCAAAATGTCCAACATGCCCCTGGTGAGGCCTAGTGTTGTTCTCGTTCCCTTGTCCTCATCTCGCCCAAAAATTGGCATGGTGGCGGACAAAAGCTACACGGCAGCACGGCCGGCTCCACTTGTTTGTATTTGTCCTGCGACCCAGCCCCAATGCGTATGCGACCACTAGACATCCTCGAACTGAGCTAGGCACGCATGAACTCCCCGGTGTCCACAGATGCGTGATGTCCCGTGCTCACCTCCAGGATGGCCACCTCCAAGCACGGCGGGAGGAGGGAGGAGAATTTGCTAGTAGCGTATTGGTGGAGGACAACGGATACGTGTGCCTGGCGAGCTGCTGGTTGAGGTCGTGACCTCGGCTTTTCTTTCAGGTCGTCGACATCGTACTGCTTGTTCTGGACCTGCCAGTGGAGGTCCTCGACCAGGGTCTCGTATGGTCGACGTGGAGGGGCTGGGCACAGGATGCGACTAGAAGCGGTCGTGGAGGAGCGCGAGGTGGAAGAGCACGGCAACGACACACGTCAGTGGAGAAGATACAGGGAGGCAGCAGCACAGCAAAACGACAACCGGGAGGAGGCACGGCGGCGAGCAGCTGCACAGACGGGGAGAGGAGTGGCACAACTAGTAGGATCACAACAAGGCATCCCAACGGCGAGAAACGATTGCGAGTCATGGCGAGCAATAGGATACGCACAAACAAAAGGTAAACGGGACGGCTGAACGCGAGCTGCCTATTTTGGGCTAAGGGCTAGTTTGGTCAAAGATTTTATCGTGTAATTCTAAACTGTGCATAAGGGGCAAATCATCAAGAATCTAGGAAAGTTGTGGCAAATAATTGATGAGAAAGAAAATAGGGGCAAATCCTCAAAGAGCAAAGAAACCTGTGGCAAATCCTCAAATTCCCCGATGCGAGTAGGTGCATGGGGTGCCTAACTTCATCATTTGGTCATCGGAGCCGGACGGGGCGTTGTGGATTTGGTGCTCCCGTGCTCCGCCTATATATATGCTGCTTTTTTCTTGGCTTCTGGCCGTGATTGCCTTGGCTTCGATGCTCCTGTGCTCCGCCTATGTATGTGTCGCTTTTTTTTGCTTGGCTTCTGGCCCACGACCGTTGCTCAACAGTTAACCGTCCGCATCGGCATGGAATTCCTCACCCGACCGCTTGCTTATTGTGTGATCAGCACTAGGAGACCTTGCAGGTGTGGTGATTCATCGGGTATGGGCCTCAGTGTTGCTCAGGTGGGGCAAGATGGAGTGCATGACAGTGGCGGATTTGGATCTTGTAGCTTGGTGGACTTCCTAGTGTGTCGTCGCGACTAGCTCATGGTATCTTGACCTGCTTGGTTCTGGTGTTTTGGTGCTTATGACAGCATTGGAAAAAGGTTATCCTCAATGGGGAGTCGGTCCCTCTCCAGTCGATTCAACAGTGGACTGCTCCGGAGTTTAAGGTGTGGCAGTTGTCCCCAACATGTCCTCAGTCGTTTAGGGCGACCAATCCGTTTGCAATAGTGGCCATGTTGCGCTTGCCATTTGCGACATAAGCCATGTTGTGCTTGCTGTTGTGTCGTGTCAGCTCGTCAAGTCGCAGGTGGACGTTTGCAACATGGAGTATAGTGCAATCACCTTTAGCTTGCATAATGTCGGAAACACGTGGACTTTTGGTCACCCATTTCACATGGACCATGTTGCGGTCTATTTGCAGCACTGACACCGAGCTTGCCTTGTAGCGTCGACAACGACGGCAACGGACCCTTACACATGGTCGTTTCCTGGTTGCACGCAGCGCGGTGCATCCCCTGCGAGTGGGTAGCATTACTCCTACCGATTTGAAGCACGGTGGTTGGCCATGGGAGTGATCTCTTTCCTGTCGATCCTAGCGGACGAGTCAAAGATGGAAGGTCTTCACTTGTCGATTCTAGCTGATGAGGGAAAGATGGGAGGAGAAAAGCCGCGAACTCAACCGAAGTCCCATTCTGCTCGCGAGCTCATCAGCTCGCGATGAACAGTAACACTGAAAAACATTGAAAAGAAGTTAAAAAATGTCTGAATTTTTTTGTGGTAAACTTTGACAAATGTTGTATGTGCTTGCAAAGTTTCATGATGAAATCACATGCGTGGAAGTCGTGGCAAAAAAAAATCAGTGCTCCAAAATGCTTTCACAAATGTGATTACATGATGAAATTTTGCAAGCACTTAGATAATTTGTCAAAGTTTGCCAAAAAAATCATATTTTTTTTATACTTTCATTCAATGTTTTTCAGTGTTACTGTTTATCTGGTTGCAAATGTGCTCGGGAGCAATAACTTTGCGTCCCGAACTCAGCGGCTCTTTTCAACCGGGTGAAGCAAAAGTTTCCTACTAAACATTTAGTCTCTTTCTTCACATACATCCTCGTCGTTCATCACATTTATTCCTTCCCCGCAACAACAAAAAATCAACGCCCCTTTGTTTTGCGCTGGCGGCTGTTTGCACCCTACATCACACGACGTACACATGCACCTCCCTCCACCAAAATGCTGCACATGCAGGCCCAATGAGAAACGCACTCGAATCATGTTATTTCTGGACACCCCCTCGTGCATGTCATGTTCGTTTCAAATATACCGGTATTATGTAATGCACTCCCTCTGTTCATAAATATAAGGCATATTTCGCTCGCTACGCAGACGATATACTATTCGGCATTCCTATCGTAGGACGGAATTTGTTTTTTGATGGATTCAAGCAAAGAATGAGAAGTATGGCTTGGCTGCAAGGATTTCTCCCAGAAAATTGTTTTAATATTGACCCACTGAGAGAGAAGCATGTTCCTGAGCATCCATAACCTCGGAATTGATCTTCTCATCATATCTTTTTCTTTTCACTTCCACTGCATCGTCCGGACATTAGAAATAGCTGCATTAGCAGCATCTCGCTACAAGTCCCCGCGAAATGCCCTGCAGGGAACATCCTCCTTTATCCTCTTAGACTTCCCCGGGCATGGAATTTAGAATCCTGGAGATCCTATCACTTACTTCACCCGAGTAAAGCAAGCAAGAAAGAGGGAAGGAGCAGCTGTTTTCGAGCTAGGCTCGATCCCTTTTTCATCCACTTCTCGCTATTCAATTGAACTACAAAAACATCTTAAACAGAGGTTAGTAATTTTTTAGGCCAGTTCTATTAGCGGGATTCAGAGGACTCGTTGAGCAAAAACATTCAAGAATTCGTTGGCTAAATCCTCCAACGAGAAGAAACTACAGGCTCCATTCTTTCCCAGAAAAAAAAACAAATAACTAAAAAACAGCCTTGCTGTAAACTGCATATCATATGTAAACATATCAGACACAATATCCTTAAGGCAGTCAAAATTTCCGGGCACCGATTGCAAAGAAGCAAACACGAGCGCTCATTATATACAGGCTTTCCTTCCCCTGAACTGCTTTCCTGAGTGCTTCGCTTTGGTCTTCTTCTCCTGGCGAGAATGCGCTGCCTTTGCTCTCTTTGCCGCCAAAGGCATCCTCTTCTGGTGCTGTTTCTGCTTATTGATCAAGCCACCCGTCTAACACAGACCAAAAAGAAAGTGATCAGACAAGGAACAGAAGCTTAAAAAAAGAATCCCCAGAAGAGAAAGCTAAGACATCGATAACGTATCTGAAATGGCACGAGATCACATTTTCACAAGCCGCGAACAAGCCCAGGGTAACATAAGGAAATAAGGTTCTCAGGTTACCTTTTTCTGTTTAATAGCTGCTCTTGCTTGGTATTTTCCTCTGTCCTCCCTTCCAGCTTTCACCATCTCTAATCTCTCTTCCTTGGTCATCTTTCTCTTGACGTGAGCCTGCATAAATAGTTTATACAGGTCAAGCGTATGTGCTTTTGCGCGTGTGGTGGGTGGGGAAGAATAGTTTATATAGATAAAATGTATGTGATTTTGTGCGCGGGGAGCGAGAGGATACCGCGAGCTGCGATGGATCAATTCGCTTCAAGCTAAGCTCGTCAGTAGAAGGAAGTTTGAAGGTCGCTGATCTTGTGTCACCCTTGCCGAGCCCGTGTTGAACCAAAGCCAACTTTGCTGCTTTCTTTGCCTGAAACTCATACACTTTCAGTAAAATGTTCGCTTAACAGCAGTTTTAATTTTGAACAAGAGTGGGTACTTTTAAGCTTGAAACACAATGAATGAATGTATAACAGAAGTGGAGAAGCTATGCAAAATTCACATACCTTGAGCTCTTTTATGCGCTTAAAATCTTCGTCGCCGAAAATTCTGCCAGCTTCATCTGTTGAGGATTCAGCCTTCTTAGCTCCTGCTAACTTCTTCAGAGCTCGAAGGCTTGCATCTGCAGCATCAAGTTGTCCAACATAATCACTTAACCGCTGCCCTTTGATTTATCCTCCTCATCACTGTCTTGAACCTCCTCGTCCGAGTCTTCATTCTCTGAATCGTCATTGAGCTCCTCATCTTCATCCTCATCAGACGCATCAGTATCATCATCCACGTCAGAGTCGTCATCTAGTTCATCCATATCGTCATCACTATCATCCTCGTCTAGTTCCTCTGCATCATCTTGTTCCCCAGATACTTCATCTTCATGATCTTCACTGGCATCAAGCTTGTTTGATAAACTCTCTAAACTTTGTCGGGTACCACTCGCAGATGGCAACACTTGTCATCAGAATCAAAAGCATCAGACTCATCTTCTGAACCCCCTTCCGGTGAGATCTCTTCATCTAGCAACTCAGCTCCAGGCACATCACTAGCAATAGTGGTTTCTCCAAATGCTTTTGGCTGAGCAGTTGGATTAATAGGACGGCCACGATCTTTCTTGACTAACAATGAAGGACAGATCTGAATTCAGAACAAAAGTAGGTTTAGCTAAGTGAAACAAAACTGTAAATGCCAAAACAGACACAGAATCTGCAAGAAAATATCTGACCTCCCTGAATAATGTGATAAGTGAGCGAGCGGCAATAGAAACAGCTTTCTCATGGGACTTCTTATATAGAACAAGGTCTTGGAGTAGATCCTCATTCATCATCTGCAGATTTAGAGGAAGAATCAAGGAAACTTATGTGAGTAAACGAACCAAGATTATCTTCCTGTGCATTCTAGAATCCATAGAGCACTAGGACACAAGGTATGCAAGACTGCATGTGTATTTTACATGCATAAAAAGAACAGCATCAATGAAACTTCCCAAACATCAGATCGACAATAATGGTAGAATAGTACAAAAACAAAATAAACTAAGCATGGTCAAGTATAGCCAAATTTATACATCTTCATTTAGTTATGCCTAAAACTTGGAGTTACACAACTATCACAATCTTTTCAGTCTACCATCCACAAGTCTACAAACAAAATTTATGATTTAACTACCACAATAGTGTAATCATACGTGTTCCCAAGGGTACAAGGTAGCAAACATATGCAACATGACCAGCATAATGATTCTGGGTCATGATTTAAGGTAGCACTGCAAACCATGTAAATGCACTAATTGAGATGTCAGAGAAGAGCAAGTTAAGTACCAATGGAATTCGCATGCAGATCTCTCTCACAACATTCAGGCCAACAGCAAGAGCCTAAAAGGAGTGAGTTAGTTACACATATGCTCATGTTAGTCAGGAGAACACACATTACAAAAGATGAATAAGCAAGTCATGCAAACCTCCGGACGGGAACGATCATGCACAAATTGATTTACTATCTGCTTGAACAGCGGTTCAACAGCATCAGGAGGCACGTGCAATCGAAACAAATTAATTTTGTTGTATTTCAAATATATCCAGAAGAGCGACATCATTGGCTACAAATACAGAGGAAAAGTGCAGTGTCTAACCATCTCATGGCAAGCCTGTACTGCTGCAGCAAGTAGAGTGGTCACATCACGTTGATGAGGCTGCATTGCATAAGGGTGAAAAATATTATGACCATATCAGCATAAAATAAAACTAGCAATTTTTCAAAGGCTGATGCAAGCTAGGCATAGTCTCAGTTAAGTAACATACTTGAACATATCTCTGAAGATACGGATAGAAGTTCAACAAAAACAAGTGATGCAGCCCAATAGTCCTTGCTATCACCTTCAACATCATCATCCTTACCTGCACATGCAATGGTTTTCCTTTATACTGTATGGTTCGTGTTTACTAGAAAAAGTGGCAGAAACCTACGCTACAGAAGAGCATGCAATCGCATACTAAATGTGGAAAAGGTTGATATGATAGCAATCATATCAAGTCAGAACAAGCCGAATAATCAGAAGAACGGGATCTAACGATCTTAACCATTGGACGAAAACTAGCTCACACCAACCATCTAAAGCAACCTTTTTTGGTTTTATTTTCAGAGAGCACCTCTAATAATTACACCCATGTAGATTAAACTTTAACCGCCTAGTGAGCTGACCAACCGATCTCGATGTACACAACTTAATAATTGAGATTTAAGTCCGTATTCTCCTACTTTGGGAGTTGTTCTTACTCATGTCATAATACAAGTAATGTTAGAATCTGCGTCAGCGAACTTTCAAAGATTGACCATCAACATAAGAAATTACAGACATCTATGACACCAAATTGACATAATACGTTCATCATGAAATATGAGTAAACATATTTGCATAGTAGATAATGGTCACTGTGTAACTGAGTAAACCGTGTCAACGTACAAAAGAACAGTACAGCAGCATGAATGAATATTAGATATAGGAATAATAAGACCAATCTCAAATCGTTCATTGCATTTCTGTAGCCGAGAGAAGAGTTTCTCTGCAAAACCCTGTAAGATCCCCAAAAGGAGTTTCAGCATAATAGAAGATTATCTCACCAACAGCAAGAAGTGGATGTGGCATCTCATTTTATTGTGACAATGACAACAGCTTGAAAATTTACGATGTTAATCTACCTGGGGATCCTTTAAATACGCAAGGGGCGAATAGTAATTGGAGCCAGTCTCCTCATTGGATTTACGTTGTTGCCTTTTCATACTACGAACTACACGCTCCAATTTAGCTTTCTTCTTTTTCTTACTAGCAGAGGTACCCTTGTGATTTGCCTGTGGAAAAAAATCAAGAAAAGACACAATGCATCAGAAGAGACAAATGAAACCATAAGATCTAAAATACTATCAATAGAGCGCCAATATGCAGAAACATCCAAATCACCTTGTAAACATCCTCTTTACTAAGTATAATATTTGGGTTTTGAATTGCTTCATCGTCACTGCTGGCATCACTATCATCAACATTTTCATACCCAATGAGCAATGAAATAGCAGTTGTCATAAGCCTGCATGTAGAATACACTTGTTTAGATGGGAAGCAACCAACAGCAGACACCTACATTTCCTTACAAAAATGCAGCTCGAAGAAGGATGGAAACAAGCATCACATATAGCATTTGCTGTGCGGTCATCAAACCAGACCCTTCGATGGTGAAGATCACATAGGATAGTAAAAGCCCTCTTTGCTCTTGACTCTTCCTCGCCCTGAGAAACAGGACATAATCAGATAAGGTGGGAAACGGTCTGAAGTGTATGCTTACCAGCTACAATGTTAAGCGCAATAATTCTTATCAAACCAAGTGTAAGATGTTGCAAAGCTGTACTAATTTAAAAAGGATGCCTTGCAGTTTGCCATTCTTGGCTTCATTCTTGTGCTTCTGATTCATCCTTCTGATGCTGTGTACAATATGTGAAAATGCAAGCTTTTTTACTGTCGATCTCCAATGACTTGAAGCTCCATAAATAACTCCATGGTGTCTTCCAGATCAACAATCTAAACATTTAATTAACAAAAGATTACAATGATATAAGGTTGCAAAACTGAACTCTACAAGGCAAAGAAAAAAAGCTCTTCATTCGGTAATAATCCACTCTCTAGTCCTCCATTACCAAATAAAAAACACATCTAGAAACTCCACTGCGACCCAGAGGCCCTTAAATTTTAAAGATGACAGTCAGACAATCACGGACTCGCCGGCCGGTTACACTTCCTAATGGGGCTGATAGAACATCAAACTTGGAAGGAAGAAAACTAAGACCATATACTCTGGGAACAATGCTGATTACAGTTCAGGTCAAAGTTCAAAACTTTCCGTTGAGATGATTTATCCTAGGCTTCAGCCATTGCATTATCATTGTATAAGTATGAATGAATTCCTGGGCGATGATTTATCGTAGTATCCTAGGTTTCGACTTTCAAATTCCCTTTAGTATGTTTGAATTGGCTGACCTATGGTGTATTGACAATAAGAAATATGTGGTTAATATAGCCTGTGCTGCTGTTATCTGGACTTATGGACAATGCGAAATGATATTTGTTTCCAGGGTACGGTGTGGACAAGTATTCAAAATCTGCTGGGACGTGTGAGTGCCATGATACATCAATGGAAAATCCTGTGCATGGACGATCAATCGGTGCTACTGCGGAGATGCCTCTTACTCCTCGATCGGGCAAGAAGATAACTCCTGAGGATTGCCTGGAGATGAAGAATCTGGCGGGCGAGAGGAAAGTGCAGAGAGGCATTGTAATTTTGGCTTGAGCCCGAGTGCTGCCAACAGTGTAGTTTTTGGCTTCATTGCCTCGTTTGAATGAAAATGAAGCGGGGGGAAACCCCTTTTATTCAAAATAAATAAATGAATTCCTGCACAATGCAACGCCCATCAGCCTAATTTGCCGCTATCCTAATGTAACCAACTTGAACAAATCTTCTGTGTGGTTATAAGAAGCAAAACATAGTAAATCCGACACTGCAGAACTGAAACAGAACATTTTCCCAATGTACTAGCAGAAAAACCATCTCAACTAAACAATGACCACGACAAACAGACCCCACATCAATGAATTTGAACAATAATTCGTACCAATAGCTCGGCGTCCCCTCTAACCCACCAATACCAAACAAATTTCTATCTGAAGGCGCCTAATGAATTGAACAGGAGCTCACCTTCCGATTGACCAGCAGTATGAGCGCCTGCACGAGGTGCACCCGGAGGCCGGACGGCAGCGCGCGGGCGCTGGTGTCGAGCAGGCCCCCGATCTGGTCGGGCAGGTCGGCGAGGTCGTTGGGGTAGAAGGGCGCGACGTGGGCGAGGAAGAGCGCGAGGTCGCCGAGCTCCTTGGCCGTCTCCCCGCCGCCACCGCCGCCGCCGCCCGAGGAGGACGAGGACAGCGCCGCCTGCTGGCGGAAGAGGAATGCAGGCCGTGCGGGAGTTGTGAGAGGGAGGGGTGATGAGGCGGTAGCTGGGCTTGGGCCTTTTGCTGGGCCATGCCAAGTTTTTTTTTTTTTTGCAGGAGGGCCATGTCTAAGTTAAAGGCTTCTTTTTTAGTTCCTCAAAAAAGGTTAAAGGCTTCTTTTGATTGAAGTAATAAAAAACACTGGGATATGAAAAGGCAGATGCTACGCGTCGGCCTGGTGATGATTCGATTGGGTCGGTCCCTCAGCAGTTGTTAGATGGCGCACCAGAAAACAGTTCTCTCGTCGACTCAGCCGCAACCTTTGCAACAAGGACCTTGTTCGCTAGGGGCTTTGCAGCATGAACTGTGTTGCAGTCGTTCAAGCCATTTCCATCACATCATACGCAGCTTTTGCAACAATGACCGTGTTGTGCAAGGGGGCTTTGCAACACAAACCTTGTTGTGATAGTTTGAATCATCTGATCTCCCGACATGTGCAGCCTTTGCAACAAGGACCGTGTTGCGCCATGGGGCTTTGCAACATGCACCTGACTGCTGCAGTCGTTCGAACCGTTTGATCTCGGTCGCGTGCAACCTTTGCAACAAGGACCGTGTTGTGCTAGGCTGCTTTGCAACATGAAAGTGGTGCAGTCGTTCGAATTGCCTCCAACCATTTACATTGTTCCATGTGTTGCGCTCGAAAGGGTTGCAACAAGGCCCGTGTTGCAAACCTAGACTATGGGTATGGGGTTGTTGTGAGCCGTCAGATCAATTCAGGTTTGACGGCCTCGAAGGCGGGCGACGTGCTACGCGTAAGCTGTCGGATGAGCACTAGCGTTTTCCATATGGAAAAGCATGATTGAGATGTCATGTAATGTGAATTCCTAAGATTTTGAAACAATGGAATTTTGTGCGAGGTGCATTTGGATGATGCTCAGGAAATGAACACAATAATTTTTAGATGTTTGAGAAGATAGATAAAGTGAAAGTGCATTGGACTTTTAAAAAAAATGAGGTTTGAGTTAATGCTGATATTTCTGAGGAATGGGGCTATAGAAATTTGGTAGTCTTGATCCTATGATCCAAAGGGCTCTCATAGAAAAAGATCATTAAGATTTGGATCCTCCATTATTCCGATGAAATCCTACAATCCAACGAGGCCTTTTAGGTTCACTGGTTAACAAGCATCGACACAGATTTACCTGACTAAGAAATTTGTTCCTTTGCTTAGTACTAGTGTCAACCGCGATGTCTCTCTGAGCCATATTACATATATTGTCCACTTCTAGGACATCAAAAAAAACTTTTCAAGTTTGAGAAAGTAACTTCGGTGAAGTCTCGGGTATATTGTGAACATGGTACAAGCACATATACGTTGCAAATGCTATTCATTGGTTTAACTATGATTAGTTTTCTCTCATTGCGACAAACTAACATAACATAGATAATTGTTTGATGTCTTTCCCTGAAATAAGTGTATCCAAAGAACTAAGTTAATGTCTGATGTTTTTCTGATACATATGTCAACAAAGTTCATTTTTAATACCGGCTTATTTTCTGACTATACCGGTATACATGGCAATGAGATTGATTTATCTTCCAGTATTGTGTATTAGTTTTTGTAGATCACATGACAAAGTGAGGAGAATTTCGGTTTTTGCAAGGAATTTCATGTACTAATACCAAAAGGTGGATAGAAATGGATATAGAAAAGAAATATCCATCTACCGATATATGGGTGCTGTTCTTTTCTTCCCCATTCCAGTTGACGGACTGTCCTCTTGTGTACATGTGCAGTGTAAAGATACACCCCCTCCTATTCAAAATAAGTGCCCGAGTTTTAAACTAAGGTTATTCAAAACTGCGACACTTATTATGGATGTGTGGTGGTAGTATATATTGAAATAGTTGCTCCGAAGGCATGAAGTGTCGATATACAGTGAGGCGAGGACAAGCTTGCCATTGCCAAGTAATGTGCGCTGCTCAAGCAAATAAAAATGTACGCGCCCACGTATCAACTCAAGTATTCCGGATGTATATTATTGTTTATATCTGCTATCGTTGTGCACCAAACCTAGAGCATCGAAATCAAACAAAAAGTGAACCAACCTGTGATTGGATGGTTAGGTGGACAATGATATCCCAGCCCACCAGAGTTCAAGTCGTGGTGCTCGCATTTATTCTGGATTTATTCCAGGATTTCCGGCGATGCACTTTCGGTGGGAGGAGATGTTCCTATCGTCTATGAGGCGCCTACGGTGATTTTGTAAAATCTTAAGATGATATGCCGCTCAGTCTCTCCTAGGTGCTCATAAGGGTAGGGTGTGCGTGTGTGCGTTCATAAGGATGAGTGCTTGCGCCTGTATTATGTTAAAAAAAATCCAGACAAAAATAGGAACCATGAGAAACAAGCAAGCGCCGAAACCAAGCCATGGCAAACGTTTCTCACACCGGTCGCACGTTGGGCCGGTGGCCGACGGTCGCCTGTCGCGTCCACCTCGCCAAATGGGAAAACACGAAACATATCCCAGTCCAGGCCACCTGCTCGACATCCCAGTGGTGCCGCCTTTGCTTACGATCCCTCCCACACAGGGAAATAAATACGGACGCTACCTGCCGGCCGGTGCGAGCTTCCGCTTTACTGATGCATGGCATTGCTGTCAGTGCACCGTTCACGAGAGATTTGGTAGGAAGAGAACCTCTCAAGCCTAGAAAACATGGGCACCATTTTCCTTTGGTGTTTGGTGCGGAGCGTCGCTTTTGGCGTGTCACTGATGATTGCCCAACGAACGAGCCTCCCTTTTCTACTACTTTTTGCGACAGGGAGTTCTTACCGGTTGAACAAACAAACGTCGGCGCGCCAGGCAGCCAGCCGGTCCATGTGCTGTGCCTGTGAACGAACCTACCGTCGCACACGGCGCAAGTCGTGCCTTGCCAGAGAAATGAGCGCCGGCCCGCCCGTACCGTACCAGCGCCATCTTATACTACACTAGTTCCGATCTTGGTTTATCAGCTTTCTTTTGAGTTGATTTCTGTTGCAAACTGAGCGCAGCTCGAATTGTCAGGTTTCCTGAAGGTGGAACCAATCCATCAGGGTTCAAGTTTAAACTTGGCATTGATGCTCACGTTTTGTCTGAATTTATTTTAGTCTTTTTGGCGATGTTCGTTCAATGAGAGAAAACGTTCTTGTCGAATACGAGACGCCCGTGGTGACTTCGTCGATCTCAGAATGTGATGCCGCGTGAGTGCATTCAGAAGGTGCGTGTACAGTGGCGGAGGTAGAGGGTGGTCAGGGTGGGCCATGGCCCACCCTGAGATTTGGAAATAACTTTTATATCATTGGAGGAAGGATAAAAATAAAAGAAAAAATAAATGTATATGTATAGTATGCACTGCTGGCCCACCCTGGCCCAGTGGGCTAGGTCCGCCACTGTGCGTGTATATACGTGTATTTGAGCATCTACAAATCAACAAATGCACTCTGTTCAGTCTGAACATTCATTTATATAATATATCTCTCTTTTATTACTCTTATTTATACTGAACCTTTTTGCGAATCCATTTACATTTCCTTATAGTGAAATGTTTGCAATAGGGTACACCAAGTTTTGTGGCAGGTTTATTTTAGACCATAGAGCTGCAAAGCATAGCAGGTCAATCCTCAAACTTGTCACGAGGGTACATAATCATCTAAATCACTCCGTATTACTGCTACTGATACGCTTTTTAAAACAAATAAGAAGCTAAAATAATTTACACAAATTCCCCGCAAAAAAAGTTTTTTACACAAATTGATCATCATGACATTAATTTTTTTGAATAGGACCCCATGCTTGATGCAAATCTCATTCCAGCATGAGCATGTCCCACTAGTGGGTAGGACCCTCTCATCAAGGCCTTCTTCTTCCTCGACAGTTGCATGCCGCGCGTGCACGATCGCCCCGAGGCCGCCTTCTAGTGATGCCTCCTTTGACTACCAACAACGTCTCGAATTTGCCGCCACATGCCCTTCCTCTCTCCCAAGTGGACATCCTCCACAAATGTGCTCTAGTGCACACCACCATTGTCGCCGTTTTGTGAACTTTCCCCGGTGTTGAAAGTATGTCTTTACTCTATAGTAACAAACTACCATTTCAAACAAATCGGCGAAGCAAAATAAATAAATAAAATCAAAATCGCTTTTTATAGGTAAAATGCAATACAATAAATTGTTTGCATTTGCCAAGAAGTTGGTAATAGCACACAGTGTGAGTAGTACTTTTCTTTCAAAAATGATCAGGTCTAATACAAAAAATTACCAGAAGTACAAAAGATCTCAAACATAATAAAAGTTACATAGATATTTCAAGACCATCGAACGATCACTTTTGTCGCCAGATCGAGTCGCCGACGCGCCACTATTGCCGCTCTCATATCGGAGCCGGTTGACCTTGTCGATGACAACCGAAAAGTCCTCGTGCACGTGCCCCTAAGGACTAGCACCCTTGTAGATCGAAAGTATGTTTAGAGGGGGGGGGTTATTAGACTACTTGACCAAATAAAAATCTAGTATTTTCCCAGTTTTAAGTCTTGGCAGATTTTAGCAACTTAGCACAAGTCAAGCAATCAACCTACGCATGCAATTCTAAGAGTGTGGCAGCGGAAAGTAAAACATTGCATATGAAGGTAAAGGGAAGGGTTTGAAGAGGGCAAACGCAATGTAGACACGAAGATTTTTGGCGTGGTTCGATAGGTGGTGCTATCGTACATCCACGTTGATGGAGACTTCAACCCACGAAGGGTAACGGTTGTGCGAGTCCACGGGGGCTCCACCCACGAAGGGTCCACGAAGAAGCAACCTTGTCTATCCCACCATGGTCATCGCCCACGAAGTACTTGCCTCACTTGAGTAGATCTTCACGAAGTAGGCGATCTCCCTGCCCTTACAAACTCCTTGGTTCAACTCCACAATCTTGACGGAGGCTCCCAAGAGACACCTAACCAATCTAGGAGACACCACTCTACAAAAGGTAATAGATGGTGTGTTGATGATGAACTCCTTGCTCTTGTGCTTCAAATGATAGTCTCCCCAACACTCAACTCTCTCTCTCTCATACAGATTTGGATATGGTGGAAAGATGATTTGAGTGGAAAGCAACTTGGGGAAGGCTAGAGATCTAGATTCTTGTGATAGGATTGCAATGTCTTGGTCTCAACACATGAGTAGGTGGTTCTCTCTCAGAAAATGAGTAGTGGAAGTGTAGACACGTTCTGATGCCTCTCTCTCTCAAATGGAGAAGGGGGTGGAGGGGTATATATAGCCTCCACACAAAATCTAGCTGTTACACACTTTTTACCCAACTCGGTCAGACTGAATAGAGAAACTCGGTGGGACCAATTCAGTTCAAAATGTGAACGATAGGAATCTCGGTAGGACCAATGAGAACAACTCGGTGGGACCGATGTGCTAGGGCTAGGGCCAAACCTCATCTCGGTGAGACCGACCACATGAACTCGGTGAGACCGATTTCAGCAATTGATCAAATAGAGAGTTGGTCAAGCAAACTCGATGGGACCGATCACTCATTTCGGTGAGACCGAATCGTTATGAAAAGGAAACAGAGAGTTTGCAATGCGAACTCGGTGGGACCGATCGCTCATTTCGGTGAGACCAAATGTTACAAAGGGAAACAGAGAGTTTGCAAAGCCATCTTGGTGGGACCGATAACCGTATCGGTGTAACCAAATTGATTAGGGTTTCTAGCTATGGCTATGTCAAGTGAACTCGGTGGCGCCGGATAGATCAATTCGGTGGGGCTGAGTTTGACTTTAGATTTTGGACATATGTGGAAATGAGAAAGGGGTTGAGGGTTTTGGAGCAATATCACTAAGAATTTTAAGCAAGCAAGCCATTAAGCAACACCTCATCCCCTTTTAATAGTATTGGCTTTCCTCTGGACTCAATGTGATCTTGGATCACTAAAATGAAAATGAAGAGTCTTGAGCCTTTGCCAATCTTTGTCCTTAGCATTTTGAGGGGTCCCCATCTCTAGTCCATGCCATGCCAATCATTGAACTTTCTGAAACATTTAACTTGAATGGTTATTAGTTCAATGAGCTATATGTTGTTATGAATTACCAAAACCACCCGGGGATTAGTTGCACTTTCAATCTCCCCCTTTTTGGTAATTGATGACAACATATAGATCAAAGCTTCGACAAATGATAATATCAATGGAATACATCATCACTTTGAGAAGTATGTGATAAGCAAGAGCTCCCCTAAATTTGTGCATTATTTAAAATTTGCTTTTGAATGCAAATGCACAATCGATTGGGGTCATGGGTTACTCTTCCATGTCACATACATCTTGGTGGAGCGCTCAAAATGATAAGCTATAAGAAATATGCACTCATCACCTAGGCAAACATGATTGATCATCCACATATCATCAAGCAAGCAAATATTTAAGCATAATATGATCAAACACATGATCATAGAAGTATCTCACACACAAGCACAAATATCATCAAGCAATCAAACAAAAACGACCAAAGTAGCAAGAGAGGCAATAAAAGACAAAACTCTCTCTCTCTGTCTCTCTCGAAGCCTAATGATCTATACATCTTCTCCCCCTTTGGAAACAAGTTACCAAATAGCTTGAAAATGTATAGTGCTATACGACACTCTAGGCATGATCTCCAGGAGCTTCTGAAGGGTTCTTGTGGCTGGTTGTTCCGGTGTGCGTAGATGGCGTTGAGAGGATTCCTTCAACAAAAGCATTTGTAGAAGTTTGTGGACCTGGAGGAGTTGAGACTGGAGGAATCACTGGGGCAATTGCTGCAGGTGCTGACCTGTTGTCCTGGGATCACTAGCAACTGGCACAGCTGAAGACCTTTGTGCCCTAGGCACTTTCTGAAAATGCATCTATGGTTGGTCCTTCATTCCTGTCCTCAAGCTCTTCCTGCATCTTCTCCATAGTTGATTGGATCTCACTGACCTTCACATCTAGATCATAAATCTTTTGCTCAATGATCCTTTCAAGACTTTCTTGATTTTGAGTCAGGGTGGCCAACCCCTTCTCAATCCTCAAAGTTGCCTCAATCAGATAGTTGAGTTGATCATGTTTGGTCTTGAGGATCACGTGTGAAGCATCTGGAGCACTAGCTGGCTTAGCTGCTTTTTCTGCTTTTGCTTTCTTTCTCTTCTCCTGGGCTTCTACACATGTTGGATGGGAGGCATCCATGACAACTTCATTGTCCTCAAAGTCTGGCCTCGGGGGAAGATGCTCCTTGTCAAGTAGATATGTCCCTTTTGTTGGGGAACGTAGTAATTTCAAAAAAATTCCTACGCACACGCAAGATCATGGTGATGATATAGCAACGAGAGGGGAGAGTGTTGTCCACGTACCCTCGTAGACCGTAAGCGGAAGCGTTATGACAACGTGGTTGATGTAGTCGTACGTCTTCACGATCCGACCGATCCAAGCACCGAACGTCACGGCACCTCCGAGTTCTCGCACACGCTCACTTCGATGACGATCTCCGGCCTCCGATCCAAATGAGCTCCGGAGATGAGTTCCACAAGACGACGGCGTGTGACAATCTTGATGTTCTATCGCGCAGGGCTTCGCCTAAGCTTCGACGATATGACCGAGGTGGAATATGGTGGAACGGGCACCGCACACGGCTAAGGAACGATCCGTAGATCAACTTGTGTGTCTATGGGTGCCCCCGCCTCAGATATAAAGGAGGGAGGGAGGAGGAGGCCGCCCTAGGAGAAGGCGCGCCATAGGGGAGTCCTACTCCCACCGGAGTAGGATTCCCTTTCCTAGTCCAACTAGGAACCTTCCATGTAGTAGGAGTAGGAGACTAGGAAGGGAAGAGAGAAGGAAGGAAGGAGGGTGCGGCCTCCCCTAGTCCAATTCGGACTAGGCCTTGGGGCGCGCAGCCTGCCCTAGGCAGCCCTCTCTCTTTCTCGCAGGCCCAATAAGGCCCAATACTTCTCCCGGCGAATTCCGTAACTCTCCTAGATTCGATAAATACCGAATGACTCGGAACCTTTTCCGAACTCCGAATATAGTCGTCCAATATATCGATCTTTACGCCTCGACCATTTCAAGACTCTCGTCATGTCCCCGATCTCATCCGGACTCGAACTCCTTCGGTACATCAAAACTCATAAACTCATAATATAACCGCCATCGAAACCTTAACTGCGGCGGACCCTACGGGTTCGAGAACTATGTAGTCATGACCTAAAACTATTCTAGGTCATTAGCCAATAGCGGGACCTGGATGCCCATATTGGTTCCTACATATTCTACGAAGATCTTTATCGGTCAAACCGCATAACAACATACTTTGTTCCTTTGTCATCGGTATAGTTACTTGCCCGAGATTTGATCGTCGGTATCCAATACCTAGTTCAATCTCGCTATCGCAAGTCTCTTTACTCGCTCAGAATACGTCATCTCATAACTAACTCATTAGCTACATGCTTGCAAGGCTTAGGTGATGAGTATTACCGAGAGGGCCCAGAGATACCTCTCCGACAATCGGAGTGACAAATCCTAATCTCGAATTATGCCAACTCAACATGAACCTTCGTAAACACCTGTAGAGCACCTTTATAATCACCCAGCCACGCTAGACGCTTTGGTAGCACACAAAGTGTTGTTCCGCACACGGAGTTGCAAAATCTCATAGTTGCAGTGAACTTTGTATAAGTCATGAAGAAAGCAATAGCAGATATTAAACGATCAAGTGCTAGGCTAATGAATGGGTCATGTCAATCACATCATTCTTCTAATGATGTGATCCCACTAATCAAATGACAACACATGTCTATGGTCGAAACATAACCATCTTTGATTAATGAGCTAGTCAAGTAGAGGCATACTAGTGACTATAGTTTTGTCTATGTATTCACACATGTATCATGTTTCCGGTTAATACAATTCTAGCATGAATAATAAACATTTATCATGAAATAAGGAAATAAATAATAACTTTATTATTGCCTCTAGGGCATATTTCCTTCAGCCTCCCACTTGCACTAGAGTCAATAATCTAGTTCACATCGTCATGTGATTTAACACCAATATTCATATCTCAGATATGATTAACACCCATAGTTCACATCATCATGTGACCAACACCCAAAGGGTTTACTAGAGTCAATAATCTAGTTCACATTGCTATGTGATTAACACCCAAAGAGTACTAAGGTGTGATCATGTTTTGCTCATGAGAGAAGCTTAGTCAACGGGTCTGTCACATTCAGAGCCGTATGTATTTCGCAAATATTCTATGTCCACAATGCTCTGCACGGAGCTACTCTAGCTAATTGCTCCCAATTTCAATATGTATCCAGGTTGAGACTTGGAGTCATTCGATCAAGTGTAAAAGTTTGCACCGATGTAACTTTTACAACAAACTCTTTTATCACCTCCATAATCGAGAAACATCTCCTTAGTTCTTACTAAGGATATTCTTGACCAATGTCCAGTGATCTACTCCTAGATCACTATTGTACTTCCTTGCCAAATTCAGAGCAAGGTATACAATAGGTCCGGTACATAGCATAGCATACTTTATAGAATCTATGATCGAGGCATAGGGAATGACTTTTCATTCTCTTTCTTTTTCTCGCTTGTGGTCGGGATTTGAGTCTTACTCAATTTCATACCTTTGCAACACAGCAAGAACTCTTTCTTTGATCGCTCCATTTTGAACTATTTCAAAATCTTGTCAAGGTATGTACTCATTGAAAAATCTTATCAAGCGTCTTGATCTATCTCAATAGATCTTGATGCTTAATATGTAAGCAGCTTCACCGAGGTCTTTCTTTGAAAAACTCTTATTCAAGTATCATTTCATGCTTTGCAGAATAATTCTACATTATTTCCGATCAACAATATGTCACTCACATGTACTAATCAGAAAGGCTGTAGTGCTCCCACTCACTTTATTGTAAATACATGCTTCATCGCAAGTCTGTATAAAACTATATGCTTTGATCAAATATCAAAGCGTATATTCCAACTCCGAGATGCTTGCACCAGTTCATAGATGGATCGCTGGAGCTTGCACATTTTGTTAGCACCTTTAGGATTGACAAAACCTTCTAGTTGCATCATATACAACTCTTCTTTAATAAATTCATTAAGGAATGCAGTTTTGACATCCATTTGCCAGATTTCATAAAATGTGTCAATTGCTAACATGATTCAGACAGATTTAAGCATCGATACGAGTGAGAAAATCTCATCGTATTCAACACCTTGAACTTGTTGAAAACCTTTCGCAACAAGTCGAGCTTGGTAGATAGTAACACTACTACCAGTGTCCGTCTTCCTCTTGAAGATCCATTCATTTAACATGGCTTGCTGATCATCGAGCAAGTCAATCAAAGTCCATACTTTGTTGTCATACATGGATCATATCTCAGATTTTATGGCCTCAAGCCATCTCGCGGAATCTGGGCTCATCATCGCTTCCTCATAGTTCGTAGGTTCATCATGGTCTAGTAACATGATTTCCGAACATGATTACTACACCACTGTGCGGATCTTACTCGAAGACCTACGAGGTTCTCAGAGTAACTTGATCTGAAGTTTCATGATCAATATCATTAGCTTCCTCACTAATTGGTGTATTTGTCACAGAACTGATTTCGTGATGAACTACTTTCCAATAAGGGAGCAGTACATTACCTCATCAAGTTCTACTTTCCTCCCACTCACTTCTTTCGAGAGAAACTCCTTCTCTAGAAAGGATCCATTATTAGCAACGAATGTTTTGCCTTTGGATCTGTGATAGAAGGTGTACCCAACAATTACCTTTGGGTATTCTATGAAGACGCACTTCTCCGATTTGGGTTTGAGCTTATCAGGATGAAACTTTTTCACATAAGCATCGCAGCCCCAAACTTTAAGAAACGACAACTTGGGTTTCTTGCTAAACCACAGTTCATATAGTGTCGTCTCAACGGATTTAGATGGTGCCCTTTTTAACGTGAATGCAGCTGTCTCTAATGCATAACCCCAAAACGACAATGGTAAATCAATAAGAAACTGTTGGGGAACGTAGTAATTTCAACAGTTTTCCTACGCACACGCAAGATCATGGTGATGCATAGCAATGAGAGGGGAGAGTGTTGTCTCACGCACCTCGTGAGACCGAAGCGAAGCGATCACAACGTAGAGGAAGTAGTCGACGCTCTCCTCACGATCCAACCGATCCCAGCGCCGCATTTCAAGGCGTCTCCGAGTTCTTGACACACGTCAGCTCGGTGATTCTCCGCTGGCTCCGATCCAAGAGAGCTTCGG
This sequence comes from Aegilops speltoides, assembly GCA_021437245.1. NCBI lineage: Eukaryota > Viridiplantae > Streptophyta > Magnoliopsida > Poales > Poaceae > Aegilops > Aegilops speltoides. The sequence goes on along the minus strand of CM038142.1, from coordinate 518,443,595 downwards.
AGAGAGAGTTCCACAAGACGACGGCGTGGTGACGATCTTGATGTTCTCCGACGCAGGCTTCGCCAAGCACCGCCACGATATGACCGAGGTGGATTATGGTGGAGGGGGCACCGACACGGCTAAGGAACGATCTCAAGGATCAACTTGTGTGTTCTAGGGTGCCCTCCCGCCTCGTATATAAAGGAGCAGGGGAGGGCCGGCCGCCTAGGAGGCGCGGGGGAGGGGGAGTCCTCCTCCTAGTGGGAGTAGGACTCCCTTCCTAGTCCAACTAGGAAGGAGGAAGGGGAAGGAAGGAGAGGAGAGGAGAGGGAAAGGGGGCGCGCCCCCTCCTTGTCCTATTCGGACTCCCACAGGGGCCACCTCTGGCGCAGCCCTCTCTCTCCCTCTTGGCCCAATAAGGCCCATTACTTCCCGGGGGTTCCGGAACCCTCCCAAGACTCGGTTTTCTCCGAAACTTCCGAACCTTTCCGTGTCCGACTATAACCGTCCAATATATCAATCTTTATGTCTCGACCATTTCGAGACTCCTCGTCATGTCCGTGATCACATCCGGGACTCGAACTCCTTCGTACATCAAAATACACAAACTCATAATATAACCGCCATCGAAACCTTAAGCGTGCAAGGACCCTACGGTTCGAGAACAATGTAGACATGACCGAGACACGCCTCCGGTCAATAACCAATAGCGGACCTGGATGCCCATATTGGCTCCTACATATTCTACGAAGATCTTTATCGGTCGATCGCATAACAACATACGTTGTTCCTTTATCATCGGTATGTTACTTGCCCGAGATTCGATCGTCGGTATCCAATACCTAGTTCAATCTCGCTACACGCAAGTCTCTTTACTCGCTCCGTAATACATCATCTCACAGCTAACTCATTAGCTGTAATGCTTGCAAGGCTTAAGTGATGTGTATTACCGAGAGGGCCCAGAGATACCTCTCCGACAATCGGAGTGACAAAACCTAATCTCAAATACGCCAACCCAACATCCGCCTTTGGAGACACCTGTAGTACTCCTTTATAATCACCCGATTCACGCTGTGACGCTTGGTAGTACCAAAGTGTTCCTCCGTAAACGGAGTTGCATAATCTCATAGTTATAGGAACATGTATAAGTCATGGATAAAAGCAGTAGCAACAAACTAAACGATCGTGTGCTAAGCTAAAGGAATGGGTCATGTCAATCAGATCATTCAACTAATGATGTGACTTTGTTAATCAAATAACAACTCTTTGTTCATGGTTAGGAAACATAACCATCTTTGATTAACAAGCTAGTCAAGTAGAGGCATACTAGTGACACTCTGTTTGTCTATATATTCACACATGTATTATGTTTCCGGTTAATACAATTCTAGCATGAATAATAAACATTTATCATGATATAAGGAAATAAATAATAACTTTATTATTGCCTCTAGGGCATATTTCCTTCAGTCTCCCACTTGCACTAGAGTCAATAATCTAGATCACATCACCATGTGATTAACATTGACAGTTCACATCATCATGTGATTAACACCCATAGTTCACATCGCCATGTGACCAACACCCAAAGGGTCTACTAGATTCAGTAATCTAGTTCACATTGCTATGTGATTAATACCCAAAGAGTACTAAAGTGTGATCATGTTTTGCTTGTGAGAGAGTCTTAGTCAACGGGTCTTTCACATTCAGATCCGTTATGTATTTTGCAATTTTTCTATGTCTACAATGCTCTGCACGAAGCTACTCTAGCTAATTGCTCCCACTTTCAATATGTATCTAGATCGAGACTTAGAGTCATCCAAATCAGTGTCAAAACTTGCATCGACGTAACCCTTTACGACGAACCTTTTGTCACTTCCATAATCGAGAAACATATCCTTATTCCACTAAGGATAATTTTGACCGTTGTCGATGATCTACTCCTAGATCACTATTGTACTCCTTGCCAAACTCAAGTCAGGGGTATACAATAGATCCGGTACACAAAGATGGCATACTTTATAGAACCTATGGCCAAGGCATAGGAATGACTTTCATTCTCTTTCTATCTTCTGCCGTGGTCGGGTTTTGAGTCTTACTCAATTTCACACCTTTGTAACACAGTGCAAGAACTCTTTCTTTGATCTGCTCCATTTTGAACTACTTCAAAATCTTGTCAAGGTATGTACTCATTGAAAAAACTTATCAAGCGCCTTGATCTATCTCTATAGATCTTAATGCTCAATATGTGAGCAGCTTCACCGAGGTCTTTCTTTGAAAAACTCCTTTCAAACACTCCTTTATGCTTTGCGAATAATTCTACATTATTTCCGATCTACAATATGTCATTCACATATACTTATCGAAATGTCAGTAGTGCTCCCACTCACTTTCTAGTAAATACAGGCTTCACCGCAAGTCTCAGATAAACTATATGCTTTGATCAACTTATCAAAGCGTATATTCCAACTCCGAGATGCTTGCACCAAATTATAGATGCACATTTTGTTAACACCTTTAGGATCGACAAAACCTCTTGGTTGCATCACATACAACTCTTCTTTAATAACTCCATTAAGGAATGCAGTTTTGTTTATCCATTTGCCGATTTCATAAAATGCGGCAATTGCTAACATGATTCGGACAGACTTTTAAGCATCGATACGAGTGAGAAAATCTCATTGTATTCAACATCTTGAACTTTGTCAAAACCTTTTTCGACAAGTCTAGCTTTGTAGATAGTAACACTACTATCAGCGTCTGCCTTCCTCTTGAAGATCCATTTATTTTCTATGGTTTGCCGATCATCGGCAAATCCATCAAAGTCCATACTTTGTTTTCATACATGGATCATATCTCGATTTCATGGCCTCAAACCATTTTGCGAATCTGGGCTCATCATCGCTTCCTCATAGTTCATAGGTTTGTCATGGTCAATTAACACGACCTCCGAACAGGATTACCGTATTCACTCAGTGCGGATCTCACTCTGTTTACCTACGAGATTCGATAGTAACTTGATCTCAAGTTACATGATCATCATCATTAGCTTCCTCACTAATTGGTGTAGTAGTCACAGGAACAGATTTCTGTGATGAACTACTTTCCAATAAGGGAGAAGGTACAATTACCTCATCAAGTTCTACTTTCCTCCCACTCACTTCTTTCGAGAGAAACTCCTTCTCTAGAAAGGATCCATTTATTAGCAACGAATGTTTTTCCTTCGGATCTGTGATAGAAGGTGTACCCAACAATTTCCTTTGGGTATTCTATGAAGGCGCACTTCTCCGATTTGGGTTTGAGCTTATTAGGATGAAACTTTTTCACATAAGCATCGCAGCCCCAAACTTTAAGAAACGACAACTTTGGTTTCTTGCTAAACCACAGTTCATATAGTGTCATCTCAACGGGTTTAGATGGTGCCCTATTTAATGTGAATGCAGCTGTCTCTAATGCATGATCCCAAAACGATATTGGTAAATCAGTAAGAAACATCATAGATTGCACTATATCCAATAAAGTGCGGTTACGATGTTTGGACACACCATAACATTATGGTGTTCCAGGTGGCCTGAGCTGTGAAACTATTCCACATTGTTTTAATTGAAGACCAAACTCGTAACTCAAATATTCATCTCCACGATCAGATCGCAAAAACTTTATTTTCTTGTTACGATGATTTTCCACTTCACTCTGAAATTCTTTGAACATTTCAACTATTTCAGACTTATGTTTCATCAAGTAGATATACCCATATCTGCTCAAATCATCTGTGAAGGTCGAAAATAACGATACTTGCCACGAGCATCAACACTCATTGGATCGCATACATCGGTATGTATTATTTCCAATAAGTCAAGAGCTTGTTCCATTGTTCCGAGAACGGAGTTTTAGTCATCTTGCCCAAAAGGCACGGTTCGCAAGCATCAAGTGATTCATAATCAAGTGATTCCAAAATCCCATCAAGATGGAGTTTCTTCATGCGCTTTACACCAATATGACCTAAACGGCAAGTACCACAAATAAGTTGCACTATCATTATTAACTTTGCATCTTTTGGTTTCAATATTATGAATATGTGTATCACTACGATCGAGATCCAATGAACCATTTTCATTGGGTGTGTAACCATATAAGGTTTTATTCATGTAAACAGAATAACAGTTTATTCTCTTACTTAAATGAATAACCGTATTGCAATAAACATGATCAAATCATATTCATGCTCAACGCAAACACCAAATAACATTTATTTAGGTTCAACACCAATCCCGAAAGTATAAGGAGTGTGCGATGATGATCATATCAATCTTGAAACTACTTTCAACACACATCGTCACTTCATCCTTAACTAGTTTCGCTTATTCGCAACTCCGCTTGAGTTACTACTCTTAGTAACCTAACCAGTACCAAATACCGAGGGGTTGCTATAAACACTAGTAAAGTACACATCAATAACATGTATATCAAATATACCTTTGTTTACTTTGCCATCCTTCTTATCCGCCAAATACTTGGGGTAGTTCTGCTTCCAAAGAACCAGTCCTTTGCAAGAGAAGCACTTAGTCTCGTGCTTAGGTCCGGACTTGGGATTCTTCACTTGAGCAAACAACTTGCTTGCCGCTCTTCTTGAAGTTCCTTCTATCCCTTTGCCCTTTTCTTGAAACTAGTGGTCTTGTTAACCATCAACACTTGATGTTCTTTCTTGATTTCTACCTTCATCAATTTCATCATCATGAAAAACTCGGGAATTATTTTCATCATCCCTTGCATACTATAGTTCATCACGAAGTTCTACTAACTTGGTGATGGTGACTAGAGAATTTTGTCAATCACTATCTTATCTGGAAGATTAACTCCCACTTAATTCAAGCGATTGTAGTACCCAGACAATCTGAGCACATGCTCACTAGTTGAGCGATTCTCCTCCATCTTTTAGCTATAGAACTTGTTGGAGACTTCATATCTCTCAACTCGGGTATTTGCTTGAAATATTAACTTCAACTCTGGAACATCTCATATGGTCCATGATGTTCAAAACATCTTTGAAGTCCCGATTCTAAGCCATAAAGCATGGTGCACAAAACTATCAAGTAGTCATCATATTGAGCTAGCCAAACATTCATAACGTCCGCATCCGCTCTCGCAATAGGTTTGTCACCTAGCGGTGCATCAAGGACATAATTCTTCTCAAGCAAAGAATGAGGATAAACCTCGATCACGGATCCAATCCGCATCATTGCTACTAACATTTTTCAACACAGTTTTCTCTAGGAACATATCAAAATAAACATATGAAAGCAATCAACGCAAGCTATTGATCTTACAACATAATTTGCAAAATACTACCAGGACTAAGTTCATGATAAATTTAAGTTCAATTAATCATATTACTTAAGAACTCCCGCTTAGACAGACATCTCTCTAGTCATCTAAGTGATCACGCGATCCAAATCAACTAAACCATAACCAATCATCACGTGATATGGAGTAGTTTTCAATGGTGAACATCTTATGTTGATCATATCTACTATATGATTCACGCCGACCTTTCGGTCTCCGTGTTCCGAGGCCATATCTCGCATATGCTAGGCTCGTCAAGTATAACTGAGTATTCTGCGTGTGCAAAACTGGCTTGCACGCGTTGTAGATGGACGAGAGCTTATCACACCCGATCATCACGTGGTGTCTCGGACGATTTAACTTTGGCAACGGTGCATACTCGGGAGAACACTACTTGATAATTTTAGTGAGAGATCATCTTAAAATGCTACCGTTAATCAAAGCAAGATAATATGCATAAAGGATAAACATCACATGCAATCAATATAAGTGATATGATATGGCCATCATCATCTTGTGCTTGTGATCTCCATCTCCGAAGCACCGTCGTGATCACCATCGTCACCGGCGCGACACCTTGATCTCCATCGTAGCATCGTTGTCGTTTACGCCATCTATTGCTTCTACGACTATCGCTACCGCTTAGTGATAAAGTAAAGCAATTACATGGCGTTTGCATTTCATACAATAAAGCGACAACCATATGGCTCCGCCAGTTGCCGATAACTTCGGTTACAAAACATGATCATCTCATACAATAAAATATAGCATCACGTCTTGACCATATCACATCACAACATGCCCTGCAAAAACAAGTTAGACGTCCTCTACTTTGTTGTTGCAAATTTTACGTGGCTGCTACGGGCTTAAGCAAGAACCAATCTCACCTACGATCAAAACCACAACGATATTTCAAATAGACTCCGCTTTAACCTTCCCAAGGACCGGCGTAGCCACACTCGGTTCAACTAAAATGAGAGAGACAGACACCGCCACCACCTTTAAGCACGAGTGCTGCGTGAACGGTGAAACCAGTCTCGCGTAAGCATACGCGTAATGTCGGTCCGGCCGCTTCATCTCACAATACCGCTGAACCAAAGTATGACATGTTGGTAGGCAAGATGACTTGTATCGCCCACAACTCACTTGTGTTCTACTCGTGCAAAACATCAAACCATAAAACCTAGGCTCGGATACCACTGTTGGGGAACGAGTAATTTCAAAAGCTTTCCCTACGCACACGCAAGATCATGGTGATGCATAGCAATGAGAGGGGAGAGTGTTGTCTCACGCACTCGTGAGACCGGCGGAAGCGATCACAACGTAGAGGAAGTAGTCGACGTTCTCCTCACGATCCAACCGATCCCAGCGCCAGCATCGGCGCCTCCGAGTTCTTGACACATGTACAGCTCGGTGACGCTCCTCGGGCTCCGATCCAGCAGAGCTTCGGGGAGAGAGAGTTCCGTCAGCACGACGGCGTGGTGACGATCTTGATGTTCTGCCGAGGCAGGGCTTCGCCTAAGCACCGCTACGATATGACCGAGGTGGATTATGGTGGAGGGGGGCACCGCACACGGCTAAGGAACGATCTCAAGGATCAACTTGTGTGTTCTAGGGTGCCCCCCTGCCCCCGTATATAAAGGAGCAAGGGGGAGGGCCGGCCCGCCTAGGAGGCGCGCCAGGAGGGGGGGAGTCCTCCTCCTAGTGGGAGTAGGACTCCCTTCCTAGTCCAACTAGGAAGGAGGAAGGGGAAGGAAGGAGAGGGAGAGGAGAGGAAGGGGCGCGCGCCTCCTTGTCCTATTCGGACTCCCACAGGCGCCACCTCCCGACGCAGCCCTCTCTCTCCCTCTTGGCCCAATAAGGCCCATTACTTCCCGGGAGTTCCGTAACCCTCCCAAGACTCGGTTTTCTCCGAAACTTCCGAACCTTTCCGTGTCCGAATATAACCGTCCAATATATCAATCTTTATGTCTCGACCATTTCGAGACTCCTCGTCATGTCCGTGATCACATCCGGACTCAACTCCTTCGGTACATCAAAATACACAAACGCATAATATAACCGCCATCGAAACCTTAAGCGTGCGGACCCTACGGTTCGAGAACAATGTAGACATGACGGAGACACGCCTCCGTCAATAACCAATAGCGGACCTGGATGACCATATTGGCTCCTACATATTCTACGAAGATCTTTATCGGTCGGACCGCATAACAACATACGTTGTTCCTTTGTCATCGGTATGTTACTTGCCCGAGATTCGATCGTCGGTATCCAATACCTAGTTCAATCTCGCACGCAAGTCTCTTTACTCGCTCCGTAATACATCATCTCACAGCTAACTCATTAGCTGTAATGCTTGCAAGGCTTAAGTGATGTGTATTACCGAGAGGGCCCAGAGATACCTCTCCGACAATCGGAGTGACAAAACCTAATCTCAAATACGCCAACCCAACATCCGCCTTTGGAGACACCAGTACTCCTTTATAATCACCCAGCTTACGCTGTGACATTTGGTAGTACCAAGTGTTCCTCCGTAAACGGAGTTGCATAATCTCATAGTTATAGGAACATGTATAAGTCATGGATAAAAGCAGTAGCAACAAACTAAACGATCGTGTGCTAAGCTAAAGGAATGGTCATGTCAATCAGATCATTCAACTAATGATGTGACATTGTTAATCAAATAATAACTCTTTGTTCATGGTTAGGAAACATAACCATCTTTGATTAACAAGCTAGTCAAGTAGAGGCATACTAGTGACACTGCTTGTCTATATATTCACACATGTATTATGTTTCCGTTAATACAATTCTAGCATGAATAATAAACATTTATCATGATATAAGGAAATAAATAATAACTTTATTATTGCCTCTAGGGCATATTTCCTTCAGAAACATCATAGATCGCACCATATCCAATAAAGTGCGGTTTACGATGTTCGGACACACCATAACGTTGTGGTGTTCCAGGTGGCATGAGCTATGAAACTATTTCACATTGTTTTAATTGAAGACCAAACTCAGAATCTCAAATATTCGCTTCGCGATCGGATCGCAGAAACTTTATTTTCTTGTTACGATGATTTTTCCACTTCACTCTGAAATTCTTTGAACCTTTCAACTATTTCAGACTTATGTTTCATCAAGTAGATATACCCATATCTGCTCAAATCATCTTGTGGAGGTCAGAAAATAACGATACTTGCCACGAGCATCCATACTCATTGGATCGCATACATCGGTATGTATTATTTCCAACAAGTTAGTAGTTCGTTCCATTGTTCCGGAGAACGGAGTTTTAGTCATCTTGTCCAAAAGGCATGGTTCGCAAGCATCAAATGATTCATAACCAAGTGATTCCGAAAATCCATCTTTATGGAGTTTCTTCATGTGTTTTACAATCGATATGACCCAAACGGCAATTACCACAAATAAGTTGCACTATCATTATTAACTTTGCATCTTTTGGCATCAATATTATGAATATGTGTATCACTACGATCGAGATCCAACAAACTATTTTCATTGGGTGTATAACCATTGAAGGTCTTATTCATGTAAACAGAATAACAATTATTCTTTAACTTCAAATGAATAACCGTATCGCAATAAACATGATCAAATCATATTCATGCTCAACACAAACGCCAAATAACATTTATTTAGGTTTAACACTAATCCCGAAAGTATAGGGAGTGAGCGATGATGATCATATCAATCTTGGAACTACTTCGAACACTCATCGTCACTTTCCCTTCAACTAGTCTCTGTTTATTCTGTAACTCCTGTTTCGAGTTACTAATCTTAGCAACCGAACAAGTATCAAATACTCAGGGGCTACTATAAACACTAGTAAGGCACATATCAAAAATCTGTATATCAAATATACCCTTGTTTACTTTGCCATCCTTCTTATCCACCAAATATTCAGGGCATTTCCGCTTCCACTGACCATTCCCTTTGCAGTGTAACCACTCAGTTTCAGGCTTTGGTCCAGCTTTGGTCTTCTTCACGGGAGTGACAACTTGCTTGTCTTTCCACTTGAAGTTCCCCTTTCTTTCCCTTTGCCCTTTTCTTGAAACTAGTGATCTTGTCAACCATCAACACTTGATGCTCTTTCTTGATTTCTACGTTCGTCGATTTCAACATCACGAAGAGCTCGGGAATCGTTTTCGTCATCCCTTGCATACTATAGTTCATCACAAAGTTCTACTAACTTGGTGATGGTGACTAGAGAACTCATCAATCACTATCTTATCCGGAAGATTAACTCCCACTTGATTCAAGCGATTGAAGTATCCGCATAATCTGAGCACGTGCTCACTAGTTGAGCGATTCTCCTCCATCTTTTAGCTATAGAACTTGTTGAAGACTTCATATCTCTCAACTCGGGTATTTGCTTGAAATATTAACTTCAATTCCTGGAACATCTCATATGGTCCATGATGTTCAAAACATCTTTGAAGTCCCGATTCTAAGCCATAAAGTATGGTGCACAAAACTATCAACTAGTCATCATATTGAGCTAGCCAAACGCTCATAACGCCCGTGCGATCCGCTCCTCGCAATAGGTCCGCTCACCTAGCGTGCATTAAGGACATAATTCTTCTGTGCAAAGAATGAGGATTAACCTCGGATCACGGATCAAATCCGCAACATTGCTACTAACATTTTCAACACAGTTTTCTAGGAACATATCAAAATAAACATATGAAAGCAACAACGCGAGCTATTGATCTACAACATAATTTGCAAAATACTACGGGACTAAGTTCATGATAAATTAAAGTTCAATTAATCATATTACTTAAGAACTCCCACTTAGACAGACATCTCTCTAGTCATCTAAGTGATCACGTGATCCAAATCAACTAAACCATGACCGATCATCACGTGAGATGGAGTAGTTTTCAATGGTGAACATCACTATGTTGATCATATCTACTATATGATTCACGCCGACCTTTCAGCCTCCGTGCTCGAGGCCATATCTGCATATGCTAGGCTCGTCAAGTTTAACTCGAGTATTCGCGCAGTGCAAAACTGGCTTGCACCCGTTGTAGATGGACGAGAGCTTATCACACCCGATCATCACGTGGTGTCCGGGCACGATTTAACTTTGGCAACGATGCATACTCAGGGAGAACACTTCTTGATAATTAGTGAGAGATCATCTTAAAATGCTACCGTCAATCAAAGCAAGAATAAGATGTATAACAAATAAACATCATATGCAATCAAAATATGTGACATGATATGGCCATGATCATCTTGCGCCTTTGATCTCCATCTCCAAAGTACTGTCTTGATCTTTATCGTCACCGGCACGACACCATGATCTTCATCATCTTGATCTATATCAATGTGTCGTCACATGGTCGTCTTGCCAACTATTGCTCTTGCAACTATCGCTATCGCATAGCGATAAAGTAAAGCAATTATTTGGCACTTGCATCTTATGCAACAAAGAGACAACCATAGGGCTTCGCCAGCTTGTCGATAACTTCAACAAAACATGATCATCTCATACAACAACTTATATCTCATCACGCCTTGACCATATCACATCACAACATGCCCTGCAAAAACAAGTTAGACGTCCTCTACTTTGTTGTTGCAAGTTTTACGTGGCTGCTACGGGCTGAGCAAGAACCGTTCTTACCTACGCATCAAAACCACAACGATAGTTTGTCAAATAGACTCCGCTTTAACCTTCACAAGGACCGGGCGTAGTCACACTCGGTTCAACTAAAGTTGGAGAAACAGACACCGCTTAGTCACCGTGGTGCAAAGCACGGCGGTAAAACCAGTCTCGCGAAGCGTCGCGTAATGTCGGTCCGGGCCGCTTCATCCAACAATACCGCTGAACCAAAGTATGACATGCTTGGTAGGCGATGACTTATATCGTCCACAACTCACTTGTGTTCTACTCGTGCATATAACATCAACGCATAAAACCTAGGCTCGGATGCCATCATTGGGGAACGAGTAATTTCAAAAAATTCCTACGCACACGCAAGATCATGGTGATGATATAGCAACGAGAGGAGAGTGTTGTCCACGCACCCTGAGATCGTAAGCGAAGCGCTATGACAACGCTGTTGATGTAGTCGACGCCTTCACGATCCGACCGATCCAAGCACCGAACGTCGGCACCTCCGAGTTCTCGCACACGCTCAGCTCGATGACGATCTCCGCCTCCGATCCAGCTGAGCTCCGGAGATGAGTTCCACAAGACGACGGCAGGACGATCTTGATGTTCTATCGCGCAGGCTTCGCTTAAGCTTCGCGACGATATGACCGAGGTGGAATATGGTGGAAGGGGCACCGACACGGCTAAGGAACGATCCATAGATCAACTTGTGTGTCTATGGGTGCCCCCTGCCCCGTATATAAAGGACGGAGGGAGGAGGAGGCCGCCCCTAGGAGGAGGCGCGCCATAGGGGAGTCCTACTCCCACCGGAGTAGGATTCCCTTCCTAGTCCAACTAGGGAACCTTCCATGTAGTAGGAGTAGGAGACTAGGAAGGGAAGAGAGAAGGAAGGAAGGAGGGGTGCGGCCTCCCCTAGTCCACCGGACTAGGCATTGGGGCGCGCAGCCTGCCCTAGGCAGCCCTCTCTCTTTCCCTGCAGGCCCAATAAGGCCCAATACTTCTCCCGGCGAATTCCGTACCTCTGCGGTACTCGATAAATACCGAATGACTCGGAACCTTCCGAACTCCGAATATAGTCGTCCAATATATCGATCTTTACGCCTCGACCATTTCGAGACTCCTCGTCATGTCCCCGATCTCATCTGGGACTCAACTCCTTCGGTACATCAAAACTCATAAACTCATAATATAACCATCATCGAAACCTTGTTGCGGACCCTACGGGTTCGAGAACTATGTAGTCATGACCTAAAACCATTCTAGGTCATTAGCCAATAGCGGACCTGGATGCCCATATTGGTTCCTACATATTCTACTTAAGATCTTTATCGGTCAAACCGCATAACAACATACTTTGTTCCTTTGTCATCGGTATGTTACTTGCCCGAGATTTGATCGTCGGTATCCAATACCTAGTTCAATCTCTACACGCAAGTCTCTTTACTCGCTCATGTACGCCATCTCATAACTAACTCATTAGTTACATGCTTGCAAGGCTTAGGTGATGAGTATTACCGAGAGGGCCCAGAGATACCTCTCCGACAATCGGAGTGACAAATCCTAATCTCGAATTATGCCAACTCAACATGAACCTTCGTAAACACCTGAGAGCACCTTTATAATCACCCATTCATTGCTAGACGCTTGGTAGCACACAAAGTGTTCTTCCGGTACACGGAGTTGCACAATCTCATAGTTGCAGGAACTTTGTATAAGTCATGAAGAAAGCAATAGCAAGATACTAAACGATCAAGTGCTAGGCTAATGAATGGGTCATGTCAATCACATCATTCTTCTAATGATGTGATCCCACTAATCAAATGACAACACATGTCTATGGTCAGGAAACATAACCATCTTTGATTAATGAGCTAGTCAAGTAGAGACATACTAGTGACTATAGTTTTGTCTATGTATTCACACATGTATCATGTTTCCGGTTAATACAATTCTAGCATGAAAATAAACATTTATCATGAAATAAGGAAATAAATAATAACTTTATTATTGCCTCTAGGGCATATTTCCTTCACCTTTCCCCATCTTGGAGTTGATGAGCATCTGAATGTGAGAGGCATATCCATAAGATCTCTTTTGATCAGCTACAGTCCTCTTTATAGTTTCAAAAATGAGAGTCATAACCTTGTGGCACATCAAACAAATGCAGCAAGTTGATTGAATGGCCACGGATCATCCTATGATCTCCTTACTTGGGCAGCAAAGTGTGCCTCGGAATAGTGTTGATAGTGGGTAAGCCAGAGAGAAGATAGTAGATGGATCCAAATTTGTATGTCTCCAAAGCTTTATCAGGAATTTCCTGGTACATATGTGCCATGTAATTGTGGTCCTTCCTGGGCTTTACATACACATCAACATCATCCTCTTCTTCAGCAGGGGCATTGATCAACTTGGCCCATTCAGCAACAGTAGATTGATATCTTGTGCCTTCAGTCATCCAAACTATCTTGCCATCAGGGTAGAAGTGTGCAGTGGAGTAGAATTGCATAATCATCTCATCATTCCACTTTGTCATCTTCTCCCCAACAAACTTGTCCACATCATTCAATCTGAAGCTGGCATGCACTCCAGGGAAGTAATCAACATTGTTATCAATATATTCCCAGTCAAACCACTTCCACTTCATATCACATACAATGGGCTTCTTGTCCAACAACACAGTTTCATGTAAGTCTTGTTGTTCCTTGGTGTGGAATCTATAGTCAACAGCAGTCCTTCTGCTCACAGCATATGGATCAGACTGTCTCCACAATCTCAGACCTGCATCCTTCCTATCCTTCATGTTCTCAGCAATTGGATGTCTGTCATCATGAGTTGGTATCTTGGGCTTCAGCTTTCTGAGCACTTGGTGTTCCTCTTCTTCTTGAACTTCAGGCACTTGGGCTTTATTCTTCTCAACTGCAGAGATATTTCTGGTGGATCTCTTTGGTGCAGATGGCTTTGAAGCTTGAGTAGCAGTAGGCTTGGGGGCTGTCTTGGGCTTAGATGGAGTAGCCCCAGACTTGATAGCATCCCCCATAAGCTTCTCGGTCTTGGCAGGAGGTGCAACAGGCTCTTCCTCCTCTTCTTCATCTGATTCCCTAACCATAGAAGGCTTACCAATAACTCTGCCCATAGTCTTCTTGACTCTTTCTTTCCTTTTCTTTCCACCAGCAGCCTCTTCTTCTCTTGGTTCAGCAGTAGCTTGAGTTGAGGCTTTGGCTTTGGACATAGGAACTCTCTTCGCAGGTGCTTTATTCTTCAAGCTAGGCCTAGTGGAGGCAGCAGTACCAAATTCCTTCTTGACAACCTTCTTCTTTGAGGTTACTTCCTCAACTTCAAAATCCTCATCCTCTGAGCCTGAAGTTCTCTTCTTATTTTGCCTGACAGTGGCCTTTGGCAGATTGCTTGGGGTGCTTCTGCTACCCTCATCATAGCTGTTGTTTGAGGGGCTAGTGCCCTCACTCAGATTAGCATGCTCCTCTGACCTGTTCTGACTATCACTTTGGTCTGATATCTCTGAAACTCTCCCTGTGAATAGATGGGAATAGGTAGAGTAGATGAGCATCAAAAAGCACAACTATTTTGGCTAAAAGTTAACACAAAAACTTAATTTTAGTTTTCTACAGAAAGCATTTTGGAGCTACCGATTTGTCCAACTCGGTGACACCGAAGCAGCTTGAGAGTCTAAACATGCGATTTCGGTCAGACCGAGATGCATTTTAGTGACTCCGAGATGCTAGGGTTTCACAAAGTTAGTGGTTTTGGTCACACCGATTCATACACTTCAGTCAGACCGAGTAGTACATGTGCAATGGCCTGAGCCAAATCCGTGAGACCGAGACTTTTAGATCGGTCGGTCCGAGATGAATTCGGCGGAAACAAGGAAGTTTTAGGTGGATAGAGTAATCTCAAACATGGCAAGAAACTTGGCATTGATCTTCATGCAAGAATCAGAGTTGAAGATAGCACAAAGAGGCCGAGTTCGTACCCTAACTTGGCGGCAAACTCGCTATAGCGACAACGGCGGTGGAGATTCCCGTTGACAGCGGCAGAGACCAGCAGCAGGAGGTCACTAGCGACAAGAAGATGATCTGGAGACCAGGAGGGGCGGCAGAGCTGGGCAGGCGCGGTTGGGAGTTTCAAGAAATTTCCAAAGTCCAACCCGCAGAGTATATATACCCAGTCACTGTCGGTGTGACCGAGTGAAACGACTCAGTGGCACCGAGATGCAAACTGTGAGCAGTTACTGCAACTCGGTGTGACCGAACTGTTCTAATCAGTTGCATCGAGGTGGAAACCTAGATCAACCTAATGAATTCGGTGAGACTGAGTACGGTGGATCGGTCTAACAGAGATGCATTAAGAGGTTTTGGAGGTTTAAGCTCTTGACGGATCGGTGGCTTCGAGTGCTCCTCACCCAGAGGGTCTGAATTCAACTTGTTCAAACTTTGTGATGTAGCAAGAATAGAGTTTGAGACGATAAAAGGCATAGATAGCTAGAGGGAGTACTTAGGCATCTTGTCCATCCATTTGGCAAAAAGAAAAAATCAAAGAAACAAATGGATGTCCTTGAATGGAGAAAATTATGCAACCAACATGCTCACACAATAAGATAGCAAAATGAAATATGTGGCAAAACATGCACAAACACTCTAGCATCTATCAAGCAATTGGCGATGACTAGGTCATCTATATATGAGTATATTGACTTAGGATTCAAATGAGAACATTTGATCATAGGTCATACTCATTGTTTAAGCACAAGTGGGTTTACCACTTTTACATAAAGCATTGTTGTGTTCACACCATTAGAGTTGCTTTAGCTCAATTCTTAGAGTAAAGCTCCCCCTAGATGTGATATCCCCTTTTAGAGGGATGAACTAACCTTGGGTTTTGTCGATGATGACTTCATGTAGTTGAAGATGTGGATGCTCAATGTTGATGTAGATCATTTGGAGCAATCCATTGGAGTGAGTTGCACTTTCAGTACCTACATGGGTTAGTCCCACAAGGAACAAACAAGGATATCCATAGACATAGAGTGAAGTACACATATGATGATGTCCATGAAGGCATTTGGTTACCTTGTCCCTTGACTTACTAACAAGAGGGTTTGTGACTCCTTGAACTAGTGCAAGATGTGGAAGTTGATTGCACTTTTCCTTACCAATGTGAATATGAGTGAAGTATGTTGGCGGAGTCACCCTCAAGAACTTTCTAGTTCTTTTTTGGGATCCACATCAACTTGATGGGAATCCTTGGAGTTGTAGTAGTACTTGATGAAGTAGAACTTGAAGTAGTCTTGGGAACCCACTTGACCAAGGCCTTTGGAGCTTCTTCAAATGCATCAATCTCCTCTTGAAGCTTGTCCTTGCCTTTTAGCTTGTGGTCTTGTGGTGGAAGATCATCTTGAGCTTATGTTCCCTTGAAGGAAGTAGGGCCATACTTATTTTCTTGAGGAACAAACTTCGTCTTGGGGTATTGATCTTCTTCCCACTCAACTCCATTAGCATTGAACTTTCGTTCAAAACCAACACCTTGATTCTTCCGGTGCCTTCCTTGCTTGTGTACAATTTCCTCAAATTGCTTACTTCCGGCAAGGCTCTTGTAAACACCTTTCTCTATAATTCCCTTCAATAGGCTATTTTCTTGCTCAAGTGTAACTTATCTAAGAGAATCGTTAGTGGAATCAAGAAAACTACTAGAAGCAACAATATTGGATTTAGCATGATTATTGTTACTAGTAGAAGAAGAATCTTTCTTACTCTTGTTACTAGATTTTACTTGTGGCATGTAAGTAGACAAGAGTAAATGCTTGGCAATTTAAGAAGAACTCTTCTTCCAAAGATCATCATTGATTGCTTTTAAGAACCATGCTCTTGCTCTAAGTTGAGCTTTTCGAAGCGTAGCTTCTCATGAGTTTTTAAAAGTTCTCGATGATCCTCTAAAGTAGTTTCATGAGTTAACTTAAAAGTGTTTAGTTCTTTAGTTAGACGCTCAATCTCCTTCTTATCATTGTCATTCGTTTCATCTTGATTAGCATGATTAATAGCCATTTCATCATAGTTTTAGTCACTAGCATTCTCAACAAGCAAATCATCATCACCTAGCAAATCATCTTCATCACTATTGAAATCAATATACTCGGGGTGTGATACCTTAGGGCCTTTAACCAGGAAGTATCTTCCAATTCCCTCATTTGGTGAGTCAAATATGTCGTAGGACACTACTTCAGGATGCCGCTAACGCGACACTATGATTAGAGACCCTTCGAGAAACTGTGTGTGATGCAATAATCGCAAACGGTGGTGTTAGAGAACCGTCAAAAATGCCTAAAATGTTTGCGATGACGGATGCATCAAACACGGTTTAGATTTTAGTTGTGTGTGCGATGCAGGGCATACGGTTCAGTTTAATTAACTGTTTGCGATGAGGAGGAACAAAATAAACGGGCAGCCAGATGAAGGAATGTGCGATACACAACATATGGTTCACTGGGATGAACTGTTTGTGATGAGGAGGAACAACAGAAATGGATAGCTAGATAAAGGTGTGTGCGATTGAGGGCATACGCTTCAGAACGATTAACTGTTTGCGATTAGGCAACAGAATAGAAACGGTCAGCTAGATCAAAGGTGTGTGCGATTGATGGCATACACTTCACACGGATGAACTGTTTGCGATTAGCCACAACAAACAGAAACAGTTAGACAGATCAACGTGTGTGCGTTAGACGGGCACACATTCTAATTAAAAGAAGCATGCACGATGGTAATAACAAGCATGCATGGTTCTTGGAACAAGACGTGTGCTGACATTGCCGATTGTGGTGCACCAAACGCCACGTACGCGGACGAACACGTTACGTCATTGGGAATAGTGCCGCACTTAGAAATTATAGAACCGTCAATAAATTGTGAACCTGCGTCCCATCACCTTCCAAATTGCAAACCTGTTTACACCGATCAAAACCTAAAAGGTTTCCCACTTAGGAGCGTATTAGTACTCGGTTATAAATACTGTACTATGCCAAGATGACTACACATTCCTTCCTCACCTTCTCATCCAAAAAAGCAAACAAGTCATTCAGCATCGTTCTCTTGCGTCTGCCATGGCCAGATTGAGTTCTTGGTCGAGAGATTACCACCACGGAGAGGCGAGCATGAAAGCGGAAGCACGAGAGATGTCCCGCTTAGCCGCAAAAGCAGCCGACATGTCCCACCGCACCGCCGAAGCAGCACGGAGGTCTCTCCGTGCCACCGAAGTAGCACGGAGGTCCGACCGCATCGTCGATGCAGCAGACTGGTCCGGTCACACCGCGTAAGCAGCAGAGATGTCCTACCACACCGTGAATGCAGTAGAGATGTCCTCCCGTGTTGCGGTAGCCTGGGAAAATCTCTCGCGGGCAAGCAAGGACTCTTACAGGCGCATGCATGCGATCGTCCATAGCTAGATGGATCAGATCTCCGGCTGGATGAAGCTGCAGGACGAGTTGAATGCCTCATTTGAACAACTCTGGGTCGACCGCAACCTGCTGAGGGCGAAGATCGCCGGAAGGGCGGAGTAGGTGAAGGAGACTACTGCCTTGTTGAAGAGGACGGGCGTCATCGTCAAGAAACTTATGGACGAGAATGCCATGCTCCGCATCGAGCGTGAAAGGCTGGTGGAGGAATCCGCGGTTGCTTCCGAGCAGCGTATTAAGGACACGAGAGTAATGAAAGAGATCATCGCCGCTCGCGCCGAGAACTAGTCTCTGCGACCTGCAGCGCATCAAGAAAGTAGAGATCAGCGAGCCAGATTGTTGTATGTGTCTTCCTTCTTCTTTTGCCCTTGTGTATTTTGGGCGTAGCCACATGTGCCTTTTTTAGTTATCTTCCTAGATATGTAAGACAACTCTTATCACTGTCATCGTCCTTATATTCATCATGCTTGCAATAAGTCGCAGTCGATGCTATATAGGTCCGTCGGATCTTACATCAAGATCCGTGCAAAACTATCTTTTCAGATTTTCACTTTTCTCTCTTAAATCTCAGTCCAGTGAGACATAGCCACGCCGTGAAACAGGAGCTCGGGCGCCATTAATGGAGACATTGGGAGGGAGGTGCCCGGCGGATAGAGGTCAAAGGGCTCTCCTCCCGATGAGCACGCGCAGGGGTCTGATCGCACGCCTCCCGTACTCAAATAGGTACCCCGCACGACACCTACTAGCCAATAAAAAAAGGGACGAGTGGCGGCACGTAATTGGTAAGTAGAACGCCCACGGTTTCAATAATAGTTGTGTTTCCGATTTGTAATGTGAGAACACTTGTTCCAAAATGACTTTGTTAATTTTTAATGTGTGCCTTCGCAAATCAGACAGAAAAATTACCACAGCATGTTGGTGCCAATGTCATGACACCATGCCAAGTTTCATGATTTTCAGGCATGTTTTGAGTTTACATGAATTAAAAAACCAAGTTTCTCAATATTTTCGGTCGAGCCACGACGCCTAGATGTTTGAATTTCATTCTCATTTCTTGCATGGGACCTAGAAATTCACCCAAAGACACACATGTGATTTTTCAACCAACTTTGGTGCAGTGGTGCATGTGCTTGTAGTTCAAATTTGAATTATGCACATTAAATGCCCAGAAATTCAATTAATGTACAAAAACGGACATATGAATCCAGAATAATTCCAAAAGTTAGCACGATACTTTTATTTGGTCTAATCTACCTGTGTAAACAAATTAAATGGAGAAGGCAGTGCGTGTACGTATGCCGTTTCACACACGGAGGTGACACGTTCCCTCTCAGAACCACGAGCCTTCTTGAGAGAAACTCCAGTTTGCAAGCAGCTTATACCAAAGCTTGTCCCAATTCGGCCAAAAAAATTACCGCAACATGTTGGTGCCATGTCATGACACCATGCCAAGTTTCATGATTTTCAGGCGTGTTTTGGATTTACATGAATTAAAAAACCAAGTTTCTCAATCTTTCCGTCCGAGCCACGACGCCCAGATGTTTGAATTTCATTCCCATTTCTTGCATGGGACCTTGAAATTCACCCAAGGACACACATATGATTTTTCAACCAACTTTGGTGCACTTGAGCATGTGCTTGTAGTTCAGATTTGAATTATGCACATTAAATTCCAAGAAATTCAAATAATGTATAAAAAAGGCCAAACGAACCCGAAAATAATGTATACAAAAGGAAATACATGCTTGGAAAACATGATGCCTGGCGTGGTGCCATGGTTTGGCCTCACCGTGCCCTGGTAAAAATTTGAGAATGTTTTCCTTATGTCGTCATGCATGCCTTTTATAAATCGAACCATCACCGAGGAAGTTTCATGGCTTCGAGGGGGAATCACCAAGATTGAAGGGTGATCCAAATTTTCTTTGTCCTTTGTCCATGAGTTTTTTTCTACGATAAACATACACCCTGCAAATCACCACGTTCAAATTTGACACTTTCCCGTGTTCATTTACCATATTTAGGTGATTATTTGCATTCTCTAGGCATTAATGCACATAATTCAAATTCGAACAATCGGTGCATGAGAAGGTGCACAAGAATGGTCTGGAAAACCATCCTCGTGCCATTTAGTAAATTCTCATGCCTTTTACAAGGAATGGGCAGATATTTTGAGAAAATGTGTGGCAATAGTCAACCATAAACTCGCTGCTTATTGGGTAACAACTATACAAAATATGAAATAAATGCTTGAAAAACATGATGCCAGGCGTGGTGCCATGGTATGGCCTCACCATGCCTGGTAAAAATTTGAGAATGTTATCCTTATGTCATCATGCATGCCTTTCATAAATCGAACCATCACCGAGGAAATTCCATGGTTTCGAGGGGGAAATCACCAAGATTGAAGGGGGATCCCAATTTCCTTTGTCCTTTGTCCATGATTTTTCTTTTCTACGATGAACATACACCCTGCAAATCACCACGTTCAAATTTGACACTTTTCCGTGTTCATTTACCATATTTAGGGGATTATTTGCATTCTCTAGGCATTAATGCACATAATTCAAATTTGAACAATCGGTGCATGAAAAGGTGCACAAGAACGGTCTAGAACCATCCTCATGCCATTTAGTAAATTCTCATGCCTTTTACAAGGAATGGACAGATATTTCGAGGAACTGTGTGGCAATATATAGTATGCGTCGTTTACTGGGTATACAAAAAAATGAAATAAATGCTTGAAAAACATGACGCCTGGCATGGTGCCATGGTATGGACTCACTATGCCCTGGTAAAAATTTGAGAATGTTATCATTATGTCGTCATGCATGCCTTTCATAAATCGAACCATCACCGAGGAAGTTTCATGGTTTCGAGAGGGAAATCACCAAGATTGAAGGGGGATCCAAATTTCCTTTGTCCTTTGTCCATGAGTTTTTTTCTAAGATGTACATACACCCTGCAAATCATCACGTTCAAATTTGTCACTTTTCCGGGTTCATTTACCATATTTAGGGGATTATGTGCATTTTCTAGGCATTAATGCACATAATTCAAGTTCAAACAATGGGTGCATGAAAGGGTGCACGAGAACGGTTTGGAAAACGATGCTCATGCCATTTAGTAAATTCTCATGCCTTTTACAAGGAATGGACAGATATTTTGATGAAATGTGTGGCAATAGTCAACCACAAACGTTTGTTTATTGGGTTTTCAACTATAGAAAAAGTTAAATAAATGATTGAAAAACATGACGCCTCGCATGGTGCCATGGTATGCCCTCACCATGCCTTGGTGAAAATTTAAGAAGGTTTGGCTTATGCCTTCATGCCCTTCATAAATCAAACCATCGCCGAGGAAGTTTTCGAGAGGGAAATCACCAAGATTGAAGGGGAATTCAAATTTTCTTTGTTTTTTTGCCTTGGAGTTTTTTTCTACGAAGAACATACACCCTGCAAATCACCGTGTTCAAATTTGGCATTTTTCCGGGCTCATTTACCATATTTAAGGGATTATGTGCATTTTCTAGGCATTTACGATATAAATCCAACCCAGCTACAGCTGCATGGATGTGATGTGAGGGCGTGGATTGCCGTTCGATCGTGGCGCACCCTTACGGCACACGCGATCCGCGTGGCTGGAGTTCGGCCAATCATAACGTGCAACACAAAATAGCCTCAACAAGAAACTGTTTTTAGGCGACCAAGATGAACCATGTGCGATAATGAACGAGCAAAATTGTAAGGGAAGCCAAATTTCCTTTGTTGTTTGTTGTTGAGCTCTTAAAAACCACCTCAGTGTACAGCTGCCCGTCCCCTCCGTCCCAGAGCTCTCTCCAAGCATCGTTCATGGCACTGCGGCTCACAGTAACCGGTAAGGAAGCGATGGCATCCCGCAGCGTCACGTTCCTCGCCGACCGCGACCGCACACATGGTAAGGAAGCGACGGCATCTCGCCGCACCAAGTTCATCGCCGTCGGCGGCCACACAGTTATGTGGGCAGACTTTGAGGCTGCCATGGCCGAATGGGCGGTGGATCTAGAGGTGGCCAAAGCCGCACAGGAGGATCGTAAAAGGCAGAAAGCAGTCAAGAAAAGAGAGTCCCGACGCTGCAAGAAAGAAGAGGCCGCATGCCATGATGATAAGAGCTTGGCGGAGATCGAAGCATGGTTGGATGCCGCCTACAAGGGCGGGAAGGAGAATGCCGGCGTGTGGCCAGCACGCCCCGATGGCAGCATGTGAGAAGTAGTTTAAGTTTGTAGTATTAAAGCAAATTACCATTAGTACTTTAAATTTGTAGTATTAACGTACAATGAGCATCCTTTGAGGGCTTTGAGCGTTTATTAGCATGTGCGACCATGTGCGCTTTTTGCGTTAATCATTAGAAGATCACAAAACACACGGTTTATATGTCGTACCCATGTGCATTTTTTGCTTGACCAAAAAAATCGACTACACGTGTACATTTTTTTGGAGATGGGAACTGCCAATTTTGTTTTCTCGGACACGAGTATTTTACGCGCTTCATCTGCGTTGTGTGTTTCCCCCGCCCAAGTTTCAAGTTTCGCAGCAAAATTTTCATTAGGTGCGCGATTTCAGAATTTATTCCTCCAACCACATCCCCACCCATTAAATTTCCTCAGTATCTCCCCCCACCTCCCCCCTCCCCCCACGCCCCCGCACCTCCCCCCCCCCACGCCCAAGACCCCCCCCCCCCACGCCCCACGCCCGCCGCCGTCGACGGAAAAATTACCACAGCATGTTGGTGCCAATGTCATGACACCATGCCAAGTTTCATGATTTTCAGGCATGTTTTGAGTTTACATGAATTAAAAAACCAAGTTTCTCAATATTTTCGGTCGAGCCACGACGCCTAGATGTTTGAATTTCATTCTCATTTCTTGCATGGGACCTAGAAATTCACCCAAAGACACACATGTGATTTTTCAACCAACTTTGGTGCAGTGGTGCATGTGCTTGTAGTTCAAATTTGAATTATGCACATTAAATGCCCAGAAATTCAATTAATGTACAAAAACGGACATATGAATCCAGAATAATTCCAAAAGTTAGCACGATACTTTTATTTGGTCTAATCTACCTGTGTAAACAAATTAAGGCGGGAGAAGGCAGTGCGTGTACGTATGCCGTTTCACACACGGAGGTGACACGTTCCCTCTCAGAACCACGAGCCTTCTTGAGAGAAACTCCAGTTTGCAAGCAGCTTATACCAAAGCTTGTCCCAATTCGGCCAAAAAAATTACCGCAACATGTTGGTGCCATGTCATGACACCATGCCAAGTTTCATGATTTTCAGGCGTGTTTTGGATTTACATGAATTAAAAACCAAGTTTCTCAATCTTTTCGTCCGAACCACGACGCTTGGATGTTTGAATTTCATTCCCATTTCTTGCATGGGACCTTGAAATTCACCCAAGGACACACATATGATTTTTCAACCAACTTTGGTGCACTTGAGCATGTGCTTGTAGTTCAGATTTGAATTATGCACATTAAATTCCAAGAAATTCAAATAATGTATAAAAAGGCCAAACGAACCCGAAAATAATGTATACAAAAGGAAATACATGCTTGGAAAACATGATGCTGGCGTGGTGCCATGGTTTGGCCTCACCGTGCCTAGTAAAAATTTGAGAATGTTTTCCTTATGTCGTCATGCATGCCTTTTATAAATCGAACCATCACCGAGGAAGTTTCATGGCTTCGAGGGGGAATCACCAAGATTGAAGGGTGATCCAAATTTTCTTTGTCCTTTGTCCATGAGTTTTTTTCTACGATAAACATACACCCTGCAAATCACCACGTTCAAATTTGACACTTTCCCGTGTTCATTTACCATATTTAGGTGATTATTTGCATTCTCTAGGCATTAATGCACATAATTCAAATTCGAACAATCGGTGCATGAGAAGGTGCACAAGAATGGTCTGGAAAACCATCCTCGTGCCATTTAGTAAATTCTCATGCCTTTTACAAGGAATGGGCAGATATTTTGAGAAAATGTGTGGCAATAGTCAACCATAAACTCGTCGTTTATTGGGTAACAACTATACAAAATATGAAATAAATGCTTGAAAAACATGATGCCTGGCGTGGTGCCATGGTATGGCCTCACCATGCCTGGTAAAAATTTGAGAATGTTATCCTTATGTCATCATGCATGCCTTTCATAAATCGAACCATCACCGAGGAAATTCCATGGTTTCGAGGGGGAAATCACCAAGATTGAAGGGGGATCCCAATTTCCTTTGTCCTTTGTCCATGATTTTTCTTTTCTACGATGAACATACACCCTGCAAATCACCACGTTCAAATTTGACACTTTTCCGTCTTCATTTACCATATTTAGGGGATTATTTGCATTCTCTAGGCATTAATGCACATAATTCAAATTTGAACAATCGGTGCATGAAAAGGTGCACAAGAACGGTCTAGAACCATCCTCATGCCATTTAGTAAATTCTCATGCCTTTTACAAGGAATGGACAGATATTTCGAGGAACGTGTGGCAATATATAGTATCGCGTTCTTATCGGGTATACAAAAAATGAAATAAATGCTTGAAAACATGGCGCTGGCATGGTGCCATGGTATGGACTCACTATGCCCTGGTAAAAATTTGAGAATGTTATCATTATGTCGTCATGCATGCCTTTCATAAATCGAACCATCACCGAGGAAGTTTCATGGTTTCGAGAGGGAAATCACCAAGATTGAAGGGGGATCCAAATTTCCTTTGTCCTTTGTCCATGAGTTTTTTTCTAAGATGTACATACACCCTGCAAATCATCACGTTCAAATTTGTCACTTTTCCGGGTTCATTTACCATATTTAGGGGATTATGTGCATTTTCTAGGCATTAATGCACATAATTCAAGTTCAAACAATGGGTGCATGAAAGGGTGCACGAGAACGGTTTGGAAAACGATGCTCATGCCATTTAGTAAATTCTCATGCCTTTTACAAGGAATGGACAGATATTTTGATGAAATGTGTGGCAATAGTCAACCACAAACGTTTGTTTATTGGGTTTTCAACTATAGAAAAAGTTAAATAAATGATTGAAAAACATGACGCCTCGCATGGTGCCATGGTATGCCCTCACCATGCCTTGGTGAAAATTTAAGAAGGTTTGGCTTATGCCTTCATGCCCTTCATAAATCAAACCATCGCCGAGGAAGTTTTCGAGAGGGAAATCACCAAGATTGAAGGGGAATTCAAATTTTCTTTGTTTTTTTGCCTTGGAGTTTTTTTCTACGAAGAACATACACCCTGCAAATCACCGTGTTCAAATTTGGCATTTTTCCGGGCTCATTTACCATATTTAAGGGATTATGTGCATTTTCTAGGCATTTGGCGCATATAAATCCAACCCAGCTACAGCTGCATGGATGTGATGTGAGGGACGTGGATTGCCGTTCGATCGTGGCGCACCCTACGGTGCACACGCGCGATCCGCGTGGCTGGAGTTCTGGCCAATCATAACGTGCAACACAAAATAGCCTCAGCGCAAACTGTTTTTGGAAGCGACCAAGATGAACCATGTGCGATAATGAACGAGCAAAATTGTAAGGGAAGCCAAATTTCCTTTGTTGTTTGTTGTTGAGCTCTTAAAAACCACCTCAGTGTACAGCTGCCCGTCCCCTCCGTCCCAGAGCTCTCTCCAAGCATCGTTCATGGCACTGCGGCTCACAGTAACCGGTAAGGAAGCGATGGCATCCCGCAGCGTCACGTTCCTCGCCGACCGCGACCGCACACATGGTAAGGAAGCGACGGCATCTCGCCGCACCAAGTTCATCGCCGTCGGCGGCCACACAGTTATGTGGGCAGACTTTGAGGCTGCCATGGCCGAATGGGCGGTGGATCTAGAGGTGGCCAAAGCCGCACAGAGGATCGTAAAAGGCGAAAGCAGTCAAGAAAAGAGAGTCCCGACGCTGCAAGAAAGAAGAGGCCGCATGCCATGATGATAAGAGCTTGGCGGAGATCGAAGCATGGTTGGATGCCGCCTACAAGGGCGGGAAGGAGAATGCCGGCGTGTGGCCAGCACGCCCCGATGGCAGCATGTGAGAAGTAGTTTAAGTTTGTAGTATTAAAGCAAATTACCATTAGTACTTTAAATTTGTAGTATTAACGTACAATGAGCATCCTTTGAGGGCTTTGAGCGTTTATTAGCATGTGCGACCATGTGCGCTTTTTGCGTTAATCATTAGAAGATCACAAAACACACGGTTTATATGTCGTACCCATGTGCATTTTTTGCTTGACCAAAAAAAATCGACTACACGTGTACATTTTTTTGGAGATGGGAACTGCCAATTTTTGTTTTCTCGGACACGAGTATTTTACGCGCTTCATCTGCGTTGTGTGTTTCCCCCGCCCAAGTTTCAAGTTTCGTAGCAAAATTTTCATTAGGTGCGCGATTTCAGAATTTATTCCTCCAACCACATCCCCACCCATTAAATTTCCTCAGTATCTCCCCCCACCTCCCCCCTCCCCCCACGCCCCCGCACCTCCCCCCTCCCCCCACGCCCCCCGCACCTCCCCCTACCGGCTGCTCAAACCACCGCCACCGCAACCACAGCTTCAACCACATCTACGTTCTGCTCGGATCCAGTCAGGTAACCCACCGATCTCTATCACGGGCCCGGCCTGATTGCTTAAATGGCGCCTGCAAAACATCCTCATGCCTCCAAATCCCCACCGCCCCTACCTCCAAAGCATCGCCGTGCAAGCCCAACCACATATCACGTGGAGGTCGAGGAGCTGATGGCGGTCCATGGCGCGATGGCCGCTATGCGTGTTGACCCGGAGCAACACCTCGCCTCCACCGTCGCCGACATGGTGTAGGCTCTGGCCCAGAAGAAGTGCCCCAGCGACTACCCCCAGGACTTAACAAGTATGATCTAACCAGCTAAATCTTACCAATACCACTTGCAATGGCTATGTTATGTAGGGTTGATGTATTAAGCATATCCGTGCCTTGTTTATTTCAGTACCGCACACTGTGTGATGTTCAAGTATTAACTGTTCAGTTCAATTTCACCAATACTAGCAACAAACTTTGCTACCATGCTACTCTCCACAATGAAGATATACTAGAGATGCTGCCCATTTGTTATTTTTGGTGGATGCTAACCCTGTTGTACTTAACATGCCTATCCATGTACTTACGCAGGGCCATAACGGGCGATGTTGTTGTTTGTCGTCAAGGTTAGCTGCATCCCATGTCTTACAGTATTTTACATCATTTGTGTAATTGCGCTTTGGCTTCTAACATTTACTTGCTTCTTGTAGGTACACACGTCGGGGGCACTGATCCACGCTTCGACTCGGAGGAAGAGCTTGCCTCCACCGCCGCTGACTTTGGGCGGGCTCTGGCCAAGATGAAGTGCCCCAGCAACTACCTCTCAGGACTTACCAAGTATGAACTAACTAGTTCAATCTTACCAATACTAGTTGCAATTAATGGCTATGTTTTGTACGGTCGATGTCTTAAGCATCTTGTAGTAAACATGCCTACCAAGTTATAGCTAGTTCCCCTACCTTTTTATAGACAACTGGGCCATTATCTACTCTGGCAGCACCTACCTTGTGATATTTAACTCTGCCAATTGCATTTTTATCAGTACCGGTTTTAATGGCCATTAAGCCTATTGCAATTAACAATTGTATCAATTTTTAAACAGTTGTATTTCAATTGCTACAAACTTACAAAATATGAATTACGATGATGTTAAGCCTGTTGCAATTAACAGTTGTATCCATTTTTTAATCCGTCCCTTTGCTACCGTGCTACTCTTTCGCAATGAAGATATCACTACGGATGCTGCCATTTTATTACCATTTGCTATTTTTGGTGAACGTTAACCCTGTTGTAGTTAACATTGGCTTTCCATGTACTTACAGAGGGCTACAATGGGGGATGCTGTTGTTTGTCGTCGAGGTTAGCTGCATCCCATGTCTTATACACCATTTATTCCTATATACATCCGTATGTAGTTCATATTGAAATCTCTAAAAATACTTGTACTCAGGAGTGTAGGTAGTTGTGTTTTACATCATTTGTGCAATCTCATTTAGCTTCTAACATTTACTGGTTGCTTGTAGGTACGTATATGAGCGGTACCGATCCACGCTTTGATCCCTTTTGCGTATGGGGCAATGAGATATTCATGAACAAGCATCAAGTGAGGAAACTAAGAAAGATTGTTAGGCGAAAGAAACAGGTGTTGGGAATTAAGCTCTTTATTTACACTTTGTCCAAGACATCAGTGAACTTTAGGATGGTAAGTAATATGTTGCTTTTCCCCCCTGCCCACAAGTTACTCTATTAGACCTCATGATCTGATATTTTTCTCTTTTCAGTGGTTTCCGAAGCTATTTACTGATGATTACCTTGCAAACTACATGACCGGAGTGGAGGCAACTAAGGTTAAAGTATATAATTCATGCTACCATGATAATGCTCTAGAAGTCTTCCTGAAGGCGGTGAAGGATGAGCGGGTGATCGTCACAAGTGGTTGGACAAAAGTTGTTCGTGCCTATGGCATGCAGGAAGGCACATTATGGGCATTCCACTTCTTCAACAACATCGGCAGTCAAAATTGTCGTGGAATTGTCACGTCAGATGTCCTCGTGAAAGGACTTAGTTGTGGAGCCATCGTAACTAGGAAGCTTGAAGGGGTTAATCGGGACAAACGACACGAGAAGTTTATACTAGTTCGGCCCCTTACGGTGAAGGTAAGGCCTACGTCTAGTTGGGTTGGTATTGATGTTTCGATGACCAGGGAGCGAGATACGCTATTCCCGGCTCTTGATGAGTTGTTTCTTACCCTAAGCCGCCAGCAGGTCGTCCCCTTATATACACGGGTTGACACCGTGTGGCTTACAGAGTCCCGGCCGGCTTATAAACAGTGTCCGGCTCGGTGACTAGTTAAATCTACCTTATGATACAAGTCATGCCATTATGGCGGTTTACTACAACAGGCCTTAAGTCACCTGCGGGCCTTAAGCCCTTTATTGAACCGCCATCTTCATGCTTGGTCTTGGGCTTCTCTCTGGTGAATCCTCTTTGCGTAACCCGGCCCCTCCTGGGCGGCTTACACAAATAATTATATCCTCAACATTAGGCCCCAGATTGATCTGAACCTGTTCATGTCAATCTTAAAATAACTTAAAAAATAAATCTTCAGTCTTCTGATTGTGCCAAAGGTTTTCTTTAACCCGCCATGACGTCATCTCTTGGATCCGTGTTAACACGCCGTGACGTCATCCCTTCTTAAATTCTTTTTCTATTCCACCGTATCTTCCAACGGATCTCTGCTTTTATTGACTATTTCGAAAACTGAGGCGTCGGGGCCGCTGGATAATAACTCTTATCTCCTCGTTTCCCGCGCCGTCTCAGTTATCCTCTCCTTATAAATAGGCGCAACCTAGGTCTTCCCATTCTCATCCTTCCAGTCGTCTTCTTCCTCTCGCTGCTTCTCTGCCACTCGAGCTCCGCCGCCGCCGCCGTAGATCTCCTTGTCTTCACCAACTTAGGCCGCTGCATCAACCTGGTTGGACCAGAAAAAATGCGACACCCTTCTGCGGCAACTTTGCATCGGTAAGTCTCCCCTTTCCTGCTCCTTAGATCTACATTAATGCCTTCGAGTTCTTCGAGTTCTTCGCTGTTCAGTAGCTTTCTTTCATAGATTTCATTATCCTTGCTCTTCTTGATCTTGAAGATGATAAAAACTGATGCGGTAGATGTTTTGCACCTACATTGAAATGCAAATGAACCCCTTTCTGTCGCATAGAGGCCCCATTCGAGCCCTTGAGCTTCATCCGCTCCAGTCTTAGGTCTAGAAAATTTACTTTTCAGAATAGTTGTTTGATCCAAAATAACAGTGGTAGATTATGAAACCTGTTTGTATAACCCGGAAAACTACTCTTGTCAAATATACTTAAACACAGTTATCCATGTAGCCGGCTTAAATGAATGACACTGATCTATATGCCTTGCTTGCTTCTCATGATCTTAAGAAGTTCGAACTGCTTTTGACACATGTAGCGGCTTAAATACAGTTGCATAGTTATCCTTATATCATTAGGCCCCTTCTTAAGCCGCCACCTGATATTTTCTCCCGGGTTAAAATTGAACCGGAACTTCTTATTTCGTAGGCCAACTGTTGTCATGGCACCCAAGGCAACCAAGGCCCCTGTGACCTGCAATTGGGTCCCATCCGTAGTCACTAAGAGTAAATTGTCTGAATTTGTGAAGTCTGGCCATCTGCCAAAAAAGGAGGTTATGTCTTATCGTGCCCCTGACCCGTCTGAAGAGAGGCCTCAACCCAAAGAAGGGGAGGTGATAATTTTTACGGATCATATGAACCGGGGATTTGCCCCTCCCAGCTCAAAATTCTTCAGGGAGGTTTTGAATTCTTTTGATCTTAGACCTCAAGACATTGGACCCAATTCCGTGTCAAATAATTGCAATTTCCAAGTCTTCTGCGAGGTGTACCTGGGAGAGGAGCCAAGTCTGCTTTTGTTCAGAGACTTTTCTACTTGAACCGGCAGAATGAACGTGCCAACGGGCCTAGTCTTGAGCTTCGCGGCATCTCAATTCAACGGTGGAGGGATTGCCTTTTTCCTTACACTGAATTGCCGAGTCATCCAAAAGATTGGAATCAGACTTGGTTCTATTGTCAGGACACTTCACCGGCTGATGAGAGCCCTCTGCCCGGCTTCTGCGCCCTGCACCTTGAGTCCAACCACCCGCTGGCGGATAAATTGACTGTTGTTGAGCGTCTGCCTCTCAATCCCACCATCAAGAAGATCAAAGCTCTCTTAGTAAACGGGTTAAACGGTATCGATCTGGTCCAAGTCTGGGTCACTTGGCGAGTACTTCCATTAAGCCGTCGTTCCGGCTTAATGTGTACTTACACGGGCGAGAAGGATGATCCACTGCGTCATAGTCCTGACGACTTACCAGATGATGTGGTAGATGCTACAACCCGATCATTCTTTGAAGGAGGGCATCAGAACTAGTAACGCCTTCGGCTTACTTCCCTTCTACAAGAAGAACCCAGCCCCTGCAGTGAGTTTATCAATCTTAATAGATATTCTTTATCATATTTACCTTATTTGTAATCATAATTCCTTATCTTTTTCCACAGGCCGATGATAACTTCTGGAAGGTCAAGTATGACCATGAGGCTGCCAAACAAGCCAGGACAGCCAAAAAGACTGAAAGGAAAGCCGCCAAGACTGGAACCTCAAAGAAGAAGAAACCCAGCGCCTCTGACTTATTCAAATTGGATGATACTTCTTCGGATGATGAAGAGGTAATCCTTTAACTTTCTTAACTCCCTTGTCGTTATTTTATTGACATTCTATCCTTACAGGAGGATACAGGGAATAGTCAAGCAGTTGAAGAAGAGGTAACTATAATCTCCTCCGACTCAGAGCCTTTGCCAAAGCAAAAAATCCGAAGGGTGACCCAGAAAGTAAGATTTATACATCCTCTAGCTTATCAAGATCCTCAACTTCTTTTGAAGAAACAACAGCTTGAAAACTGGAGGCAGACTCGGGCCAATCAAGACGCAGAACTCTCCTCCGGCTTACCCGAGGTGACTAGGAAGCGTCGGACCGAGGTTATCTCCGATTTACGTTCTGTT
Source organism: Aegilops speltoides (assembly GCA_021437245.1). Classification (NCBI taxonomy): domain Eukaryota; kingdom Viridiplantae; phylum Streptophyta; class Magnoliopsida; order Poales; family Poaceae; genus Aegilops; species Aegilops speltoides. The sequence continues at coordinate 518,411,474 of CM038142.1, read as the reverse complement.
TTACCTTTGGCGGGTTTAATTCGCCAACCTCTCAATTCATCTGACTCTAAATATCAGGATACCTCTCCTTCCTCTGATCATTCTATCCAATCAAACATGCCGGCTTTCAAAATGGCTCCCGGGTAATGTAACCTTATTTACTTAGGCTTTACCTTACTTATGCTTTGGTATTCATCCTTCTACCTTTATTGACAGCCTGCAAGTGAAGCCCAGCAAGAGGGCAAGGAAGAATAAGTCGTCCCAAGACCCGGTTGTCACTGAACCGGCACTTGACATGTCCGCTCCTAACAGCTCCACCCATCAGCCGCCGCCTGAACCGGCTTCTGATATTCTGGTGCCAACCTCTGACCCGCCTGCCGAAGATGCTATCCACAACTCTGATAACCTAGAAGCTCCTAGCCCGGCCAAGACGACTGACCCGGAAGTTGAATTTCTGAAAAGTCAATTTGTTGAACCGGGGCAGCCTACTGTTCTTGCCAAATGCACTGCCAAGGAAGAACTTGCCGAACGCCGAAGCCAAGCAAGACATCACTGACTATACTCACTTAAGCATTTGTGATGTAGTCTCGGGCTATATGAACCAAGTGCATAATAGTCGTGACCTGGAAATTGACATGGTGAAACAAATACAACACAAATCTGAGGTATAACTTATGCTATTTTCCCGAATCTTACTTACTGTACCAGCCCCCAAGTCTATTGCTTATGAATGAATATGCTGTAGACTTAGAAATCTGCTTTATTGTTAGTTTGTCCGGTTTCAATTGAATATATTTAACCCGGTTACAGCATGATAGTTTTGAATTTGCGATACACATTAGCCCCCAAGTGTCAAGTATCTTTACTTGTAAAGTGCTTGAGACTTAATGCGCATGATCCGGCAGGGTAGGTTAGAAATTCTTAAGCATACATTAGCCCCCAAGTGCCAGGTATCTTTACGTGTAAAATATTTGGGACTTAAATGTTACCTAACCATGATCCTTACCATAACCTGGTATCAATGCAGGTCACCATAAGTCAATTTGAGTCGGAACTTGCTGTCCTGAAGAGCCGACTGGAAACCCAAGAACTTGAAACTCAAAAGGCCAACTCCAAATTTGAATTCAGTGTCTCTGAAAATGAGAAGCTGAAGAAAAATTTTGAGTCAAAAAAGAAAGCCTGGGCTGATGAGAAGGCTTCACTGGTGACCCAGGTCGAGATGGCAGAAGCATCTCTTGCAGAGGCAACAACCGAGCTGTCCGACTTAAAACGGCAGATATCTCAAATGGTCTCAGCCATCTTTGGTAAGTTACTGTGCGAAACCTCAAACATTGTAATCTTCCAATGACTATTGTAATAGTTACCTCCGGCTCACTATTATGCTTGTGCACACATAGGCCCCAGGAGCACCAACCTCAAGCAAAACATGCTGATCAAGCTTAAGGCGGTTTACACCTTAGTGGAATAGCTGTACTCCGGGTCACAACGTGCCTTGGCCGTTGTAGCCTTATCAAACACCACTCCCCACCTTCTGCAAGACATGCTGAAACATCTCGCCATGCTACCTCAGCGAATTCAGGATTTAAGTCGGGCATCTTCAAGAGCCGGGGCTGTGGCCGCATTGAGCCGGGCAAAGGCATGGATGCCAGAGCTTGACCTGGCTGACCTCGCTCTTGGATATCCGAGCCTGAAGGAGGACGGTACTGTCTTTGATGATCATGATTTCACCGCCTGTGTCAAAGTCGTACGTCCCTTGGCTACCCTTATTGGGAATGATACTGATCTTACCAAGTATTCGCCGGGCTATGATAGCGAGAACCGGAGAATTCCAAACATTCCATATGATCAAGTCAGCCTGATCCCTCCAACGCGTAAGCATACTATTGCCCCTGAAGTGGACCCAGCTGATTTAATAGATGATGAGGCTGAGTTTGAAGCCTTGAGTGGCATTGACTGGGCCTCGTCAACCTTCCAGGACAAAGCAACCGACGGAGAGGCGGAGAAGGATAATCCGGAGTCCTCAAGCCCACCGATGGAATGAACCGCCAGGCGTTTTATAAGTTTGCAAAAAAACAATGCTTCATTTATTCAGACTCGGGGAGTCTTGTAATAGGGTAGAAAAAACCTCTCAATGTTTGTCATGCCTTCGCGCATGTTTATGGTGCTTAATACTTTCGTAAGCCGCCATTATTATATATTTCCAGCTTATGTTGATCGTTTGATGTTAAATTTGCTTTGCCTTATCCTGCACATAAAACAAACAAAATTTCCTTGGCGGTTTATCGCGTCGGGGGTTACGTAAGGTTTTGATAACCCAGAACATGACCCCAAGACATCATATACAGGTCAGCTTATGATTATAGTTGTTAAATATAATAGCATACCCGCGATCCTTTTAATAATCTTCCCTGCTTATATGATGCTCACCAGGCACTTAGAACCTGGGGTAATCAATATTAAACCAGAAAAAAAAAACCATCTCATAGTATTTTCAAGAAGGTCTCAAGATAGTCAAAATAATTCATCCTATTGTTAGATGGTACACAATATTTACAGGCTTCTGATTCGAATACGATCAGTAAACCGTTCCAAAGGGGTTAAGCTAAGATTCGGATACGATCATATAGCCCCCAGTGGCTTTGGCGATGCCGATCAAGTGGGTATCGACAACTATGTTCTCTTTGGTTCGAATACGACCTATGTTTGAACAGGAAGCCCCCAAGTGACCATAAGAGTTGTTTAATGACGCTAATTCGAATACGACCCACGTCAGACCCAAAGGGGTTAAGCTGTGATTCAAATATGATCAAGAAGCCCCCAAGTGGGTTTGACAATATGCCGATCAAGTGGGTATTGACAGCTATGTTCTCTTTGGTTCGAATACGACCTATGTTTGAACAGGAAGCCCCCAAGTGACCATTGCTAGATTCAGATATGATCATAAGCCAGACCAAAGGGAAAGCCGGATTCAAATGTGATCCGCTCCCTGTTGGTTGTTTCCACTACCTGATAAAGAAGACACATAAACCTTTGAAGGTAAAAAAGGACAGAGGTCCTGCTTTATTTCCTTATATAATATATACATTGTCAAAAGATATATACATCATGAGAGCCGGTGGCTTAAGTATAGTAAGGCCGGAGATGAGCAATATTCCACGGCCGGCGGGTCTCCTCCTCCAATTTACGTGAGTCTTTGTGCTCTCGAACATCAATGAGGTAGTATGACCCGTTGTGCAGATTCTTGCTGACCACAAAGGGCCCTTCCCAAGGTGGGGATAGCTTGTGCATATCAGACTGATCCTGGATGAGCCGGAGCACCAAGTCGCCTTCCTGAAAGGTTCTGCTCCTAACCCGGCGGCTGTGATAGTGGCGTAGGTCTTGTTGATAAATTGCCGAGCGGGCTATTGCCAAGTCTCGCTCCTCATCCAACAAGTCAAGTGCATCTTGACGAGCTTCTTCGTTGTCAGCCTCAACGTAAGCCGCTACGCAGGGTGAATCGTGTCGGATGTCACTTGGCAAGACCGCCTCTGCACCATACACCATAAAGAAAGGCGTGTAACCTGTAGATCTGTTAGGCGTAGTGTTGATGCTCCATAACACAGAAGATAACTCCTCCACCCAATAACCCGGAGTCCGCCGTAAGGGGACTAAAAGTCGGGGCTTGATGCCCTTTAGGATCTCTTGATTAGCTCTTTCTGCTTTGACCGTTGGATTGAGGATGAGCAACAGCCGAAACATCAAGCCGGATATGTTCCCGTTGACAGAACTCTTCCATGGCACCCTTGGAGAGATTAGTGCCATTATCAGTTATAATGCTGTGTGGGAAACCAAAACGAAAGATCACCTTTTTCATGAATTGAACCGCCATGGCTGCATCACACTTGCTGACTGGCTCTGCCTCAATCCACATTGTAAACTTATCCACTGCCACCAGGAGATGTGTCTTTTTATCCTTAGATCTCTTGAAGGGTCCAACCATGTCGAGCCCCCAGACTGCGAACGGCCAAGTGATTGGGATCATCCTCAACTCTTGAGCCGGCACATGAGCTTGTCGTGAGAACTTTTGACAACCGTCACATTTACTGACCAGATCCTCCGCATCAGCATGAGCCGTCAGCTAGTAGAAACCATGACGGAAAGCTTTGGCTACAAGAGACTTTGACCCGGCATGATGGCCACAATCTCCTTCATGGATCTCACGGAGTATTTCTTGGCCTTCTACAGGTGACACACAACGTTGAAACGCCCCAGTGACACTTAGGTGATGTAATTCGTCGTTAACAATCGTCATAGATTTGGAGTGCCTGACGATTTGTCTTGCCAAGGTCTCATCCTCAGGTAACTCGCCCCGGGTCATATAAGCCAAATATGGCACTGTCCAATCCGGGATAACGTGAAGAGCTGCCACCAACTGTGCCTCCGGGTCTGGCACCGCTAGTTCTTCCTCGGTATGCACCTTGACAGAGGGGTTATGTAAAATATCGAGAAAGGTGTTAGGTGGCACCGGCTTACGCTGAGATCCCAACCGGCTTAAAGCATTAGCCGCCTCATTCTTCCTTCGATCAATGTGTTCCACTTGATAACCCTTGAAATGACCAGCCACAACATCTACTTCACGACGGTAAGCCACCATAAGGGGATCCTTAGAATCCCACTTGCCTGACACCTGCTGAGCCACGAGATCTGAGTCGCCCAAGCACCTTACCCGGCTTAAGTTCATCTCCTTGGCCATCCGGAGACCATGGAGTAAGGCCTCGTACTCAGCTGCATTGTTAGTACATGGAAACATAAACCAGAGTACATAACAAAATTTGTCACCTCGAGGGGAAGTTACAACAACTCCAGACCCAGAGCCTTCTAGCTGCCTGGACCCGTCAAAGTGAATAGTCCAATATGTGTTATCTGGCTTCTCCTCAGGTGCATGTAACTCTGCACAATCATTGATAAAGTCCACCAAGGCCTGAGACTTTATAGCAGTACGTGGCACGTACTTCAAATCATGAGGCCCAAGCTCGATGGCCCACTTGGCGACTCATCCTGTGGCCTCCTAATTCGGATGATATCTCCCAAAGGCGTAACTTACCACAGTTATAGGATGACTTTGAAAGTATTGCTTCAATTTTCGGTTGGCCATAAACACTCCGTAAACGCGTTTCTGCCAATGTGGATACCTTTGTTTAGACTCAATGAGCACCTCACTGATGTAGTAAACCGACCGTTGAACCGGATGCTCCTTGCCAGCTTCCTTACGCTCCACCACGATGGCAACGCTGACAGCTCGTGAATTGGCAACCACGTATAATAGCAACGGCTTTTTATCAATGGGAGCCGCAAGAACCGGTGGTTCAGACAACTGTCTCTTCAAGTCTTCAAAGGCAGCATCAGCGGCATCACTCTAGACAAAAGTGTCTGTTTTCTTCATCATCTGATACAACGACAGGGTCTTCTCACCTAACCGGCTTATGAACCGGGTTAAAGCGGCAACACGACCCGCCAATCGCTGAACATCATTGATGCACGCCAGTTTAGCCAGAGAGGTAATTTCCTTAATCTTCTCCGGATTAGCTTCAATGCCTTTGTTTGATACTAGAAAACCCAAAAGTTTGCCTGTAGGTACACCAAATACACACTTGGCCGGGTTAAGCATCATTTTATAAACCCGGAGATTATCAAAGGTTTCTTTCAAGTCGGATATCAAGGTTTCCTTCTCTCTGGACTTCACCACGATGTCATCTACATAAGCATGAACATTACGCCCGATTTGATCGTGTAGACAGTTCTGTGCACATCGTTGATAAGTCGCCTGAGCACTCTTGAGCCCAAACGGCATATATACATAATAGAAGGCCCCCAACGGAGTAATGAAAGTTGTCTTCTCCTGGTCCTTAACTGCCATTTTGATCTGATGATAACCAGAGTAAGAATCCAAAAAGCTCAAGCGTTCACAACCCGCCGTAGCATCAATGATTTGATCAATACGGGGGAGAGCAAAGGGATCAGCCGGACAAGCCTTGTTTAAGTCCGAGTAGTCCACACACATCCGCCAGGTGCCGTTCTTCTTGAGGACAAGCACATGGTTAGCCAACCACTCCGGGTGAAAAACTTCAATAATAAACCTGGCCGCTAAGAGCCAGGCGACTTCCTCTCCAATAGCTTTCCGTCTCTCTTCGTTAAAACACCGAAGAAACTGCCTGACCGACTTATACTTCGGATCAATATTGAGAGTGTGCTCAGCGAGTTCCCTCGGTACACCCGGCATGTCAGAAGGTTTCCATGCAAAGATGTCCCGGTTCTCACGGATGAACTCTATGAGCGCGCTTTCCTATTTGGGATCCAAATTGCTGCTGATGCTGAATTGCTTAGAAGGGTCACCTTGGGTAAAGTCAACAAGCTTTGTCTCGGCAGCCAATTTAAACTTCGACGCCGGGTCGTGCTCTGTAGTTGGTTTCTTCAGGGAGGCCATATCCGCTGGGTCAACATTATCTTGATAAAATTTGAGCTCTTCCGCCGCACACGCAGACTCAACATCAGCCGTGTCGCCTTCTTCACATTCCAACGCCACCTTCCGACTTCCATGCACAGTTATGGTGCCCTTGTGACCCGACATCTTGAGCTGCAAATAAACATAACACGGCCGTGCCATGAACTTAGCATAAGCCGGCCGCCCAAACAGAGCATGATATGGGTTCCTGATTTTGACCACCTCAAATGTCAATTTCTCAGCCCTGGAATCATATTCATCTCCAAAGGCCACCTCCAGCTCAATCTTGCCAACCGGGTAAGCCGACTTACTAGGAACCACTCCATGGAAAACAATGTTGGATGTCCTCAGATTCTTATCACTTAACCCCATGCGTCGAAAGGTCTCATAATAAAGGATATTGATGCTACTACCCACGTCCATGAGTACCTTAGTGAATTTGTATCCACCAACCCGAGGTGCTACCACCAAGGCCAACTGGCCCGGATTATCGACCTGTGAAGGGTGATCTTCTCTGCTCCATACAATGGGCTGTTCTGACCACCTCAAATAACGAGGAATTGCCGGCTCAACAGAATTCACGGCCCTCTTATGAACCTTCTTGTCGCGTTTGCATAAGCTAGTGGTAAACACGTGGTACTACCCACCGTTCAACTGCTTCGGATTGCTTTGATAACCCGACTGCTGCTGCTGCTGCTCCCCTTGACCAGATTGCTGTTGATTATAGCTGCCTTGACGTCCTGGCCGGAACTCGAACCGCTGCCTGTGCCATGAAAACCGCCAGCCTGAACCGCCACTGCACTCCATTATTGCCATCAAAGGTGTTGGAATTTTAAACGCTTTCATGATCGTGCAATCTTTCCATTGTGTGTGGCGGGCGCTCCCCAGTGCCGTGACTGGCAGGCTCATTGAGTAGCTGCTCAAGAGATGGGCCCGACCACGGATCCAGCGGCTTACCCTTACGTCTCTGATTGTTACCTTGCGCATTGACATTGGCCACAAACTCAGGGTTACCATCCGCCTTACACTTATTGCCTCCTTGATTCATCGGGTTATGCTGCTAACCCTTTCCATTGCCGTTCTTCTTTCCTTCCGGTCTTTTCCTCATCGACGATGATCCTTGGTACTATCGAATCGGCATATTTGACTAAAGCCGCCGTCGGCACCCATATCATTTCAATCACGCTTAAAGCGCCCGGTTTACGCCGCTCAAAACAGCAATTCTTCTCCAACATGAGGATCGCAGAGCGGCATCCATCTTGTCGATTTAATGTATTATCTCCTTGACCCGGCGTACCCAATGAGTCGAGATTCACCTTCCTCCTGCTTATAATTTGTCAAGTCCACAATTGACATAGACGCTTCTGGTGTCTTTGAAATTCTGGATGAAACGGGCTTTCAGTTCTGCCCATGAACCAATGGAATTGGGTGGCAAACCCTTCAACCAGGACCGGACTGTTCCATCTAACATCATGGTGAAGTATTTAGCCATTGCCGTGTCGCTGACTTCCAATAACTCCATGGCCATCTCATAACTTTCGATCCAAGCTCCGGGCTGCAGGTCGGCCGTGTAATTCGGCACCTTTCGAGGTCCCTTGAAGTCCTTGGGCAGGCGCACGTTACGCAGAGCTGGTACCAGACAAGGAACACCGCCGGTTCTAGTGGCTACTCCCGCCTCAACAGAAGTCATTGGGTACTCTGGGAAATCTTGATCTGCCGTCTGTTGAGCTGCTAGCTGAGCCGCTAGCTGAGCCGCCCGCTTGTTTTCCTGACGTATTCGGTCTTGCACCGAATTATAGCCACCCGGCTGGTTACGGCATTGGGCGTTGCTTGACAAAGCTTCAGACTCCATGTGCCTACTATAACTCGGGCTCCGGTTCTGACGGGGCGGCTCTAACCAAGGCGGAGGAGTTGAATGAATCTTGTCCCGGCTGTAGGAATAGGTCTCTTGCTGAGCCAAGGCCGTCTGGAGAAGTTCTCTGACCCTCTGGGTCTCCACTGCCGTTGGGTCATCACCGTCCATGGGTAGAGCCGCCAAACGCGCTGAAGCCACGATTAAGTTCTCCATGGGGTTGGAAAAGTGACCCGGCGGTATCGGCACATAACGTGGCGGTGCCATGCTCACATAGGTGGTGCCATCTCCCGAGGCTGAGCCGGTCCTCCTGTTCCGGCTGTCATAAGCTGATTGTCCTCTGGCGGGTTACTTGGGCCGGCTCCGGGTGTAGCAAAAAGAACCCGAGGGTCGTAATTCGGAGGTAAACGGGACTGGGTTTTCTGATGTCTCCTCCTCATCACCTCATTGGACGCGTTTAAGCTCATCGTGAGCTGGTAAGCTTCTGACTGCAGCCGCTGCGCCCGGGCGTCTAGAGCCGCCCGCTCTTGGCTAATCTAGTGTCCTCAGCTGCCAAGTCCTCCTTGGCCTGAGCTATTTCCTCACGCACCCGTGCCACCTCCACGTCGTGCTCATCTTTATCTGCCGGAAGAAAGGTTGCGGTTAACAGGGTCGTAAGCTTGTCCATGAGATCTATAAGCACCTGAGCCGGCGGACGCACGGGGCCGCTCGCCCGCTGCTCCTAACCCGACGTTCTCGCCGCAGCAGTAGAGAGTTTGAGCCAGCCGAGTCCCAGCCATAAAGACTCCTGCCCATCTTGGCGGCTCACAGGGGTCCGGAATACTGGTGCCATCGGAACAACCCCCGAGCACGTCATCTTGCACTTAGTACAACGAATCTGTTGAGCCGGCGGACGAATCACCGTCTGAGAGGACGGCCGTCTCACCCCTATCTCCATATCCTTCAGAGAGTTCCTCTCCGTGGATGCAGCCCACGAAGGCACGCTTCATAACAGGTTGAATCCGGGTCTTCCTCGCATGCTGAGCTGTCTCGACGAGGTCGGTGCAGTTGTCTGGCTCACGGCCCAGCTCACCGATCCGGCCGATGAAGACGTGGATTCCGCCGAAGGGGACCCGGTACCCGTACTCAATTGAGCCGGCGTCGGGACCCCAGCCTTCGTCGTCGATGTAGATCTTGCCGCGACGACTCTTAGTCATCCGGCCCACTACGTATCCCTTGAGCCCTTCGAAGTTGCCCTTCAAGAACTCGAATCCACCGTGCACTGGCCCCACGGTGGGCACCAACTGTCGTGGAATTGTCACGTCAGATGTCCTCGTGAAAGGACTTAGTTGTGGAGCCATCGCAACTAGGAAGCTTGAAGGGGTTAATCGGGACAAAGGACACGAGAGGTTTATACTAGTTCGGCCCCTTACGGTGAAGGTAAGGCCTACGTCTAGTTGGGTTCGTATTGATGTTTCGATGACCAGGGAGCGAGATACGCTATGCCCGGCTCTCGATGAGTTGTTTTCACCTAAGCCCCGTAGTCGCCCCTTCTATACACGGGTTGACGCCCTGTGGCTTACAGAGTCCCGACCGGCTTATAAACAGTGTCCGGCTCAGTGACTAATTAAATCTAACTTATGATACAAGTCATGTCATTATGGCGGTTTACTACAACAGGCCTTAAGTCACCTGCGGGCCTTAAGCCCTTTATTGAACCGCCATCTTCATGCTTGGTCTTGGGCTTCTCTCTGGTGAATCCTCTTTGCGTAACCCGGCCCTTCCCGGGCGGCTTACACAAATAATTATATCCTCAACAAAAATGATTTACACTTGTCTCTTCACCTTTACCGCTTGTAAATATTGTGGTTCATCATAGTTAAGTGTTGTCTAATCCTGTAATTACCGAACATGTTGTATTGACAATTTTATTTATGGATTCGTTGCTGAACCATTGTGCTGAGAATTTGAATTGCATGTTTCATATTTCAAAAATTCCAATTCGAATAAAAAATTACAACCAAAAAAAATTCTACAGGAGCGAATAAAATAATGTGCACATGGTTAGAAAGAAAACATCGTGTGCGATGAAAAAATAAAACAAACGGTTCTTTGACGTGAAACGTTTGCGATGCCCTTCGGACGTTGTTGGGGATATTACCACTAGGCGTGAACCGGCCTACTTGGGCTGGGTTAACTTCATTAGTGGTATAAGCAGATGAAGGCCCAAGGCCTATAGTCGGTTTAGAACCTGTAGCCGTAAACCGGCCTGATGTATAACTTGTATTGTAAGTTAGGAATAGAGAGACACCAACCGGGATACGAGTATGAACCGGTTGGGACTCTATGGACCGACGGGCGTCACCCATGTATATAAGGGGACGACCTGGCAGCGGATTCAAGACAGACAACCACAACTCGAGCCTAGGCGAAGCTTGTTTGCTCCCTAGCCATCGAGACCACATCAATTCCATCACAACTAGACGTAGGCTTTTACCTTCATCGAAGGGGCCGAACTAGTATAAACCCTCGTGTCTTTGTGTCCGCTTTAACCCCTTCAAGTAAACCCGTAGCGATGGCTCCACGACTAAGTCCTTTCACTAGGACATCTGCCGTGACCAATCCACGACAGTTGGCGGCCACCGTGGGGCTATCGCACGATGGTTTGATGATCTTGGAGGGCAAGCTCAAGGGACTCGAAGGCTATGTTGTGGGCCGGATGACCAAGAGTCGTCGTGGCAGGATCTACATCGACGCGCAGGATGGGGTCCCGAGGCCGATTCGATCGAGTACGGGTACCGGGTCCCCTTTGGTGGCATACATGTTTTCATTGGCAAGATCGGTGAGCTCGGGCTGAGCCGACATCTGCACCGACCTCGCCGAGACGGCTCAAGCAGCGAGATCTACCCAGCAATCGGCCGTGAAGCGTGTTCGTTGGAGTCGCCCACGGAGGAGAGCGTGAGGACGAATCGTAACACGGTAGCGAGACCGTCGCCTATTCCGTGACGAGTCCTCGACCGAGAGACCGAATCGCTATACCGGTTGCAAGACGACCAGATTAGGGGCTGTTCCGATGGCGGCGATATTCCGGACCCCAGTGCCAGGTCAACCGGGTTGGAATATTCATGGCGGCACACACAGCGGCGAATCACTCTTCGACCGCCTTGATGATGCTCTCCGGATCAGCGGCCGCAACGGCAGCAGGCGGAGGCCTTGTCGCCCGCCGGTTCAAGTTCTATCGATCTGCTTTGATGCACTAGCCGCGCTTATGGCGAGGGCCAATCCGGCGGATCAGAGGCCCATGATGCAGAGATTGCAAAGGTGAGAGAGCGGTCGTGCAAGCCAAAGCGGATCTGGCGGCGAAAAAAACAGGATGGCTGCAGAGCGGCGCTTTGGACGCCTGTGCCTATAAACTCATGCTTGACCAGAACGCATCACAGGAGGTTTTGAAGCGGAAGCACAGATCACGCTTGCCGTTAGGGTTTGACCCCCGAAATCTCTTTCACACTCCATGAGCTGGACCCGAGAATCCGCCGCAGCACTGGAGACAAACCGGATTGAGGCACTAGGACCAGGGGCGACGGTCCAACCTTGCCTGATGGAACCTCCTCAACAGAACATTGTGGTTCCTCCGCCGGTCCAGACGCCCCCGGGTCATTATTCTAATCCTATGTACAACCTTGTTGCAGCCGCCGCGTATGTTAGAGGCTATCCTCGAAGGGGACTCTCCATAGCGATAGAGACGCGCCGGTTAAGGAGTTCTCCGACCGCGCTGATTCAGCAGAGAAGCATATTCGCATACAGCCGTGATCGGATTCACTCTACCCTGTCAAGCCGGAGCTATAGCAGGTGCATGGATGAACCGCCATATCGAGCAATCGCGCGAGGCCGTGAAGCGCCCGTGGCAATAACCCGGCAGGTGGTGTTTGCGATGCTCGGGATGTGGTGGACCGGCCCGAAGCACGAAGGAGGCCGAAGTTAGCGGCCTGTAATGATGCGGGTCAACTTACACCGATTCGCCCTACCACCTCCGCGGACCAGGGTCGATCCGCTTTAGGAGTGCCTTGTTTAATTCCCGCTTTACGCAATGTGCGCCTGCCCAAAGATTTCAAGGGTCCGCGCAAGGTGCCGAATTACACCGCTGATTTATCTCCCGAAGCGTGGGTAGAAAGTTATGAGATGGCCATGGAGATGCTAGATGTGGATGAGACCGCGTGTGCAAAATACTTCACCATGATGCTTGAAGGCACGGCTCGTACTTGGTTGAAGAGCCTGCCGCCCAATTCTATCAGCTCATGGGCCCAGTTGCGGGCCCGGTTTATCCAGAATTTCAAGGATACATGTAAGCAGCCCAAGTCCATAGTAGACCTGGCGGCTTGTGTCCAGGAGGACGGAGAATCAACGACCCATTGGGTGCGCCGCGTTTCGGAAGTTTTGCACTCGTCGACAGATCAATGCCGACTATGCGATCTTAACCACGAAGGCAACTGCGGTTTAAGCCTTTAAAATTGAAATTGGGACGCATGAAGCGTTTAGTAATGACATGGGAACTCTCATGGCCGCTTTAGTGAAGTATGCTGATTCGACAAGTACCAAGGACCCCGAGACCGATGATGATGAAGCGAGGAAGGGAAAGAAGAGTAGCAACCCAAGGGCAACAAAGACAAACCGGCGAGTCATGGAACGGAGGCAAGCGCAAGGCGGATGGCAGCATGGACTTTGTGGCCAACACTAATGCCGGTGACGGGGCAGCGGCGCGCAGAGGTAAAGCGGCAAATCGTAATGGGGCTCCCAATCCTAACGCAAACCGCTTGAATTATTTGTTGAATCAGCCTTGCCCAAAGCACGGGACGAAGGAGGCACCGCTAACCACCTTGGAAGGATTGTTATATTATGCAGGAGTTTAAAACTCTAGTGCCTTCCGTATGACCACGGGTCGTGGCGGTTCAGATCCGGTTTCCATGGGCCGGGTCACGATGGAGCTTCCGTTCAGTGTCTCAATCGTATGGTCACAACAACCGAATAATCGAACGGCCAAGCGAAAGCAGCAGCGGCGAGCCGGGTTATCGAGCCAGCCAAAACAGTTGAACAATGGGCAATATCATGTTTTCACAACTAGCTTGGATAAACGCGATCAAAACTTTACAAGCGAAGCGGTGAATTTCATTGAACCGCCTTACCACGCTACTTTACGCCGGGTCGAGCAGCCTATCGTGTGGGCGAGAGGATCACCCGCCCGGGTTGATAATCCGGGCCAGCTAGCATTAGTGGTAGACCCTCGGTGGGGGTTATAAATTCACCAAGGTACTCATGGATGGAGGGAGCAGATAACATACTATACTATGAGACATTCCGCCGCATGGGTCTAACGACAAGGATCTCGCACCGCCTAATACGGTGTTCCATGGTGTGGTGCCCGCAAATCTGCATATCCTGTTGGTAAGATAGCCCCGGATGTGGCTTTTGGGGACGAGCACGATTCGGTCGGAAAAACTAACCTTTGAGGTGGTGAAGATCCGGAGCCCGATCACGCTTGTTTGGGCGGCGGCTTATGCCAAGTTCATGGCGCTGCCTTGTTATGTCTACTTGCAGCTCAAGATGCCGGGTTACAAGGGGACAATAACGGTTCATGGAGCTGTAGGGTCGCTGGAATGTGAGGAAGGTGATGCGGCTTATGCAGAGTCGGTCTGTGCCACGGAGGAGTTGAAGTACTATAAGGACAATGTTGATCCGGCGGATATGACCCTTTGAAGAAGCCAACTACGAGCATGATTCGGATCTGAAGTTCAAATCGGTAGCCGAGACCAAGCTTGTTGACTTCGTGCGGCGATTCGTCCAAGCAGTTCACTTTCGGTGCCAACTCGATCCCAAATAGGAAAGCGCTCATCGAAGTTCATCCGTGAGAATCGACATTTTGCATGGAAACCATCCGACATGCCGTGTACATCGCTGAGCACACTCTTAATGTGGATCCTAAGTATAAACCGTGAAACAATTCCTCCGCCGGTTTAACGAAGAAAGGCGCAGCCATTGAGAGGAAGTGCCTGTGCTTTTAGCAGCTGGTTTTATCATTGAGGTGTTCCATCCAGAGTGGCTTGCTAATCCGGTGCTGGTTCTTAAGAAAAACGGCACTTGGCGATGTGTGTGGATTACACGGATCTTAACAGGCTTGTCCAATGGATCCTTTGCCCTCCCCGCATTGACCAGATCATTGATGCCACGGCGGGTTGTGAGCGTTTAGTTTTTGGATGCATACTCCGGATATCATCGATCAAAATGGCGGTTAAGGACCAGGAGAAGACATCGTTTATTACTCCCTTTGGAGCCTTCTGCTATGTATCTATGCCCTTCGGGCTCAAGAGTGCCCAAGCCACCTATCAACAAAGTGTGTACTGTAATTGCTCGCATAAACAGATCGGTCTCAATGTGCACGCCTATGTGGATGATATTGTAGTAAAGTCAAGGCAGAAGGAGACACTGGTGGATGATTTGAAGGAAACCTTTGACAACTGGCGAGTTTACAAGATGATGCTTAATCCGCCAAGTGTGTCTTTGGTGTTCCGGCAGTAAATTATCGGGTTTCGGTGTCTAACAGAGGAATTGAGGCTAATCCGGAGAAGATTGCGGCTATTACCTCCCTGGCTAAACCAAAGTGCATCAATGATGTTCAGCGTTTAGCGGGCCGAATCGCCACACTAAGCCGGTTTATCAGCCGCCTCGGAGAGAAGGCCATCCCTTTGTACCAAATGCCGAGGAAGATGACCATTTCGTGCAGGTCGAGTCCGCTGCTGATGAAGCATTCGAGGACTTGAAGCGGCAATTAGCCAATCCGCCTGTTCTTGCAGCTCCGGTCGACAAGGAGCCACTATTATTATACGTAGCAGCCAATGCTCGGGCAGTTAGCGTGGATATTGTGGTGGAACGCAAGGAGGTAGGCAAGGAATATCCGGTTCAGCGGCCGGTTTATTATATCAGCGAGGTGCTTATTGAATCCAAGCAAAGGTATCCGCGTTGGCAGAAGCTGGTCTATGGTGTCTTCATGGCGATCGGAAGTTGAAGCAAAGATTTTCAAGGGCACCCCATCACGAAGGGTCGATTCAGCTCCCGGGTGATATCATACGTATCAGGAGGCGATCGCCGCATTGCCAAGTGGGATATAGAGCTTGGGCCACATGGACTGAAGTATGTACCTCGGACAGCGGTGAAGTCTCAAGCACTTGTTGATTTCATCAATGACTCGGAGTTACAAGCACCAGAGGAGAAGCCGGATCACACATATTGGACTATTCATTTTGATGGATCCAGGCAATTGGAAGGCTCGGGGGCTGGAGTCGTATTAACTTCCCCACGAGGTGATAAGTTTTGTTATGTTCTCCGCTTAATGTTCCCTTGTACTAATAATGCAGCTGAATACGAAGCCTTGCTCCATGGTCTCCGGATGGCTAAAGATATGAATTTAAGCCGGGTTAAGTGCTTCGGTGACTCGGACCTCGTGGCTCAACAGGTGTCTGGCACTTGGGATTCTAAGGACCCGCTCATGGCTGCATATCGTTGGGAAGTGGATAATATTGCGGGTTGCTTCAAGGGTTATCAAGTGGATCATGTGGACCGTCGGAAGAATGAAGCGGCGGACGCCTTAAGCCGGTTGGGCTCTCAGCGCAAACCGGTCCTGCCTAATGTCTTTCTGGACGTATTGCACAACCCGTCAGTCAAGCTCCCAGGTGAAGCGGATTTGGCTATTCCTGATCCGGAGGCTCAATTGGTGGCAGTCCTGCATGTTATTCCGGATTGGACAGTTCCTTATCTTGCGTACATGAACCGGGGGGAGTTACCAGAGGATGAGATTCTAGCCAGGCAGATAGTCCGGCGATCCAAGTCTATGACGATTGTCAATGGTGAATTACATCATTGCAGTGTATCAGGGGCGTTTCAGCGTTGTGTTTCTCCTGAGGAAGGCTGTGAAATCTTAAGAGAAAGGGGATTGTGGACACCACGCCGGTTCAAAGTCTCTGGTGGAAAAGGCGTTTCGTCACGGGTTCTACTGGTTGACAGCGCATGCTGACGCGGAGGATTTGGTTAAACGGTGTGATGGATGTAAGAAATTTTCAAGGCGTGCTCATGTGTCGGCTCAAGAATTGAGGATGATCCCAATAACGTGGTCGTTTGCAACTTGGGGGCTGGATATGGTCGGACCTTTTAAAAGATCCAAGGATAAGAAAACCCACCTTTTGGTGGCAGTTGACAAATTTACCAAGTGGGTTGAAGCGAGCTCACGGCAAGTGTGATGCAGCAACATCGGTGCAGTTCATCAAAAAGGTGATTTTCCGGTTTGGCTTTCCACACAAGATCATTATCGATAATGGTACCAATTTATCCAAGGGCGCTATGAAGGAGTTCTCGTGAACGTGAGCACATCCGCTTGACGTGTCGTCGATGGCACACCCCAAATCCAATGGACAGCGTAACGAGCTAATCAAGAGATCTTGCGAGGCATCAAACCCGGCTTATGGTCCCATTGCAAAGAACACCGGGATGTTGGGTTGAAGAGCTACAATCTGTGCTATGGAGTATCAATACTACGCCAAACCGATCCACGTGATACACACCATTTTTCATGGTCTACGGAGCAGAGGCGTTCTCCCTAGTGATATCCGGCACGATTCGCCTCGTGTGGCAGCTTATGTTGAAGCGGACAATGAGACAAAGACGGCAAGACGCTTTGGACCTATTGGACGAGAAGCGTGATATAGCAGCTACCCGTTCGGCAATTTACCAACAAGATCTTCGTCGCTATCACAGTCGCCGGGTTAGAACCAGAACTTTTCAAGAAGGAGATTTGGTGCTTCGACTCATCCAAGACCAGACAGATATGCACAAGTTATCCCCACCTTGGGAGGGACCTTTGTGGTCGAGAAGAATCACAACGGTCGATTATATCGATTGATATTCGAGAGCATAAAGACTCACGCACATCAGAGGAGGAGACCAACAGGCCGTGGAACATAGCTCATCTTCGGCCTTACTACACTTGAGCCATCGGCTCTATCTATGTACATATCATGACAGTGTATATATTATCTTTGATATAATAAAATCGGAGCCTCAGCTAAAGCGGGGTCTCTGTCTTTCTTATCATGCGTGGTTACATGGAGTGGCTCTGTTTTTAAAGCGGCCTCCGGTTTACCCCTTGACATTTGCTTTTTATATATCACTTGGGGCCTTGGTCGTGTCCGAACCAACGCGACACCTTTTGATAGGCGACAGCCACCAGATCACTTGGGGACATGGTCAAGTCTGAACCAGTCACGCCTCTTGATCGGCCTAAGGCCACAAAATCACTTGGGGCTTGGTCGAACCCAACCATTGCCACGCCTCTTGATTGGCATATATGCCACGGTTTCATTTGGGGACTGGCTGACTTGAATCATTGTCACTCCTATTGGGGGCTTGGTCTGTCCGACCATGGTAACACCATCGATCATTCGAAGATAGCATATTTTGGCAAACGGTTTTTATCATTGCCTTTGCTTCCATGTTATTTTCATGGCTTGTTTGTTCTTTGTTTTTGTTGGATTTCTTTTATGACAACAAACACCTTTTCCTGGTTCAGCCGATGGATTTGATTCCCCTTTAATCCGGAGAAGTATGTCCGGTTTACCTTTTCCTCTTAACATCAAGCTTCAAGCCGGCTAAGCCAGCTTCATGCCCAGACATGCCCAGACATTAATGGTTTATAAAACCTCCGCTTCAAGCTTGGCTAAGCCAGCTTCATGCCCAGACATGGCAGGTATTTTGTAATACCTATTTGTTATATTACTGATACACATATCAAGATCATAAACCGAATGGCGGTATAACCGCCACCGAAGTTCAAATTCTTCTGATTGCAGGAAATATGAGTTGAGGTTTTTTCGAACAAAATATTCAGTACTTATGCACGAAGGCCTATTCAAGGTAGAAGTATTAACTATCCTATTACAAGGCAACACGGTGCCCGAATAAGATCATTGTTATTTTGGAAAGATGCCAAAGACAGCTATCCAAACCGGCTTCCGGTTCAAGCACGCTCCTCGTCATCATCCGCTTGACTTCCTCGTCTCTACCCATTGGCTGAAATCAACGATGGTCCAACGATTCCCATTAAAGCTTGGAAAACAGCCTCTTCATGGATCGGGGAAGACGGTTCAATATCGAGGGCGTAAGTATGCTTACGGATTGGAGGAATCGATTCTCCGCTTCAAGAGTTAGGCGAGCACTCGCTTGTTCTCGATCATTGTATTGCGCTTGATAATGCGTCAAGTCTGCCTCTTGACTAATTGACAAGCCGAGGTCGCCTTTGCACGGTTTATTACCCTCAAATCATCTTCGTTAAATTGAGCCATCCTCCTTCAGCTGGGATAGCCTTGAGATGCTTCCACGTGGTCGAATCGCACCCATGCCTTTGCGGATCAAAGCGTTAATAGCTCCGGTTCGAAAGCGGCGGATTTTTTCAGCTCCTCAATCCGGGCGGAATCATCGACAACCTGTTAAGAGTGTCCCGGATTAAAGAGGGTGCCGGGTTGTTATGAGAGGCTGTGGTGATGATCCGCTGGGCTCCGTATATAATTGTTCCACTAAGGTGTAGGCAGCCTTCGCTTTCTTCCGCACATCGTTTCCTAAGTGCCCGATCGCGTGCCTACAACAATATAGGGATGGTCTCAAACCGGTTTATACTACAAAGAGGTTCAAATTATCACGAAGTTAGAAGGAGCTTACCAAAGATCGCAGCGGTCATGGAGTGTATTTGCCGCTTACTACCGTAAGTTCATCCACCACCGGTTTAAGGGCAGCTTCAGCATTTTCCGCTCTTTTGGTTAAAGCGGCCTTCTCAAGGCCCAATCAGCCCGCTCTTTCTTGAAGCCTTCCTTCAGCTGTTCAGCGATGCTCAAAGCGCGGTTAATTCTTCCTTTGCCTTATCTGCTTTCACTGTTGGGTTTTCAAGGTCTCTGCAAATCGGCAATCCGGTCCTCCTTGATTCTCACCTCACCGCATACGCATAACATTTACCTTTAAACAAGCGGTCCAAGAAATTGAAGTATCAGCCACATAACAAAGTTATACGCCTGATACTTGGGGGCTAATGCACTTTCAATTTTCATATATTACTAGATTGCAAAGTCCCAAGCTCAATACAGGTATTCAACTTGGCACTTGGGGGCTAATGGCTATTTGATCAAGTTATGTTCTAAGGATAGTTTTCTATCGGAGCCCCGGTTTAATTATGCTAAGTTATACCGACCCTTGGGGGCTAGGAGGATTGATACAATGGCAGTAAGTAAAGAAGTAAGTTACCTCAAATTTATCCCTCATCATCTTTACTAGACCAGCTTCACAGTCACGGCTGGTATAAAGCCGGTTTAAATAGCCGGAATGAAGATCTTGGGCACTCAGAGCAGCATATGTCTCCAGTTCAACATCCCATTTTCCTTTGTTCAGAGCGGAAATGTGACGCCCCCGATTCAATCGTACACTAATCATGCACGCAAACGCAATGATCAAGATCGAGGACTCACGGAAGATATCACAACACAACTCTAAAACATAAATAAGTCATACAAGCATCATAATACAAGCCGGGGCCTCGAGGGCTCGAATACAAGTGCTCGATCATAGACGAGTCACGAAGCAACAATATCTGAGTACGTACATAAGTTAAACAAGTTGCCATAAGATGGCTAGCACAAACCGATACAGACGAAGAGGCGCAGCCTCTGCACGATCCTCCTTAACTACTCACCGGTCGCCGCCGGTGGACCGCACGTAGTAGTAGGCACCTCCAGTGTAGTAGTCGTCGTCGACGGTGGCGTCTGGCTCCTGGGCTCCAACATCTGGTTGCGACAACCAGAAAGAAGGGAAAGGGGGAAAAGGGGGGAGAAAGCAACCGTGAGTACTCATCCAAAGTACTCGCAAGCAAGGAGCTACACTACATATGCATGTGTATATGTGTAAAAGGCCATATCGGACCGAATCTGCAATGCCGAGAATAAGAGGGGATAACTAATCACTCGTCGAAGACTACGCTCGGCAGCCTCCGTCTTGCAAAGATGTAGAAGAGAGTAGGTTGAAGTCCTCCAAGTAGCATCTCCAAGTAGCATCGCATAGCATAATCCTACCCGCGATCCTCTCCTCGGCGCCTGTTAGAGAGCGATCACGGGTTGTATCCGCACTTGGAAGGGTGTGTTTTATTAAGTATCCGGTTCTAGTTGTCATAAGGTCAAGGTACAACTCCGGTCGTCCTTTACCGAGGGACACGGCTATTGAATAGATTAACTTCCTGCGGGTGCACCACATAACCCAACACGCTTGATCCCATTTGGCGGACACACTTTCTGGGTCATGCCCGCCTCGGAAGATCAACACGTCGCAGCCCCACCTAGGCACAACAGAGCGGTCAAGACGCCGGTCTAAACCTAAGCGCCAGGGTGCAGGCCCATCGCCCTTAGCACACACAAGACGTTATAACGCGCCGAAGCGTAACTAGCCCCTAATACAAGCGCAGGCTTACGTTCCAATCCGGTAGCGCGCCACTCGATCGGCCGACGTCAAGAAGGCTTCGTGATACCACGACGTCGGGATACCCATAACTACTCCCACGTAGATGGTTAGTGCGTATAGACCAAATGGCGGACTCGGATCAAATACCAAGATCTCGTTAAGCGTGTTAATATGAATCAACCGCGAACGCCGATCGAGGCGAGGCCCACCTCTCACCTAGGCGGTCTCAACTGCCCTGCCGCTCCGCCACAAAGATCCACACAGAGGGCCGTCGGGACAAAGGTCCTTTCACCCCAATCTGCGGAATCACTCATGGGTACTCTTGAGCGGACCCGACTTTAGTCACCATCTGTAGTATGTATGTATGTATAGTATATACCGTGATCACCTCCCAAGTGATCACGGCCCGATAGTATAGCAAGGCGCATCGACAAGAATGTAGGGCCAATGATGATAAACTAGCATCCTATACTAAGCATTTAGGACCGCAGTAAGGTATCAACAGATGTAGCAACAATGTCGGGCTATGCATCGTAATAGGATTATCGAAAAGCAGTAACATGCTACACTACTCTAATGCAAGCAGTATAGAGGAGAATAGGCGATATCTGGTGATCAAGGGGGCTTGCTGGTTGCTCACGGCAAGGAGAGGTCGTCGATGTAGTCGATCACGAAGGTGCCACATCGGTCTCGTGGTCTACCGGAAAGAAGTAACGGAGGGGGAACACAATAAATAACAGAGCAATCAAATGTAACAAAAAGCAAGAAGCGGTAATACGTTGTGCTAGAGGTGACCTAACGTAGGGATAGGTGATACCAGTGAAGGGGGGAAACATCCGGGAAAGTATCCCCGGTGTTTCACGTTTTCGGACCGGTGAACCGGAGGGGGAAAGTTGCGTGTTCGGTATGCTAGGGGTGTGTGGCGGACGAACGGGCTGCGTATCCGGATTCGTCTTGTCGTTCTGAGCAACTTTCATGTAGACAGTATTTTCATCTGAGCTACGGTTTAATTTATATTAATTTTTAAAGTTTTTAAAACATTTTCTAATTTATTAATTATTAATTAAATTAACATTATCCAGAATAGTGCTTGCTGACGTCATGATGACGTCGACATGACACCAACGATCAACAGGCGTTGATCGGGTCAACTGACATGTGGGTCCCGCATGTCATTCACTGTTAGTTAATTAATCACAGTTAATTAGTTGAACTAGTTAATTAGGCTAATCTAATTAGGTTTAATTAAGTTAATTAATTAATTTAACTAATTATTTAATTATTTTTATTTTCATTTTTTTTTTAAATCCTCTTTTTTTTTCTTAAAAGTTTTGGGCATGGGGGCCCACTGTCATAGGCCCCAGGGGCCTTAACGGGTGCGGGCATCGGGTAATACCCGAACAGGCTACGGGCGCCAGCGGGCAGTGGGCGCCCGAACGGGCAAATCCATGGCGCGGCCGGATGGCTCGCCGGAGTTCGCCACGGACGCACCGGCGGACGGCGGCGGTCGGCGAACGGCGGCGATCTTGGGCGGCCTGCAGAAGCTGCGACGAGGCCAAGGGAGGCGGGGCGTGGCGCCGCAGTGGCGTGCAAGCGGCAGAGCGGGCGAGTGTTGTGGCGCATGTGTAGGCGGCACGGGCGCAAGCGACGACGAGGGCAAGCGATGGGGGAGGCCACGACGGAGTGAACTCCGGGCGCGGGTGCGGGCTCACGCGTGGTCGTGCGTCGCAACGACGGAGTGAGGCGTCGAGCGCGCGGTGAGGGCGACACGCACGCATAGAGGAGGAGAGGAAGGAGGGAGGTGGCGGCTCACAAGGGAACGGGAGGGGCATGGCAGTGGGCTCGGGGACGATCCGTGCGGAGGAGGATGGCGACGACGTGCGGCGGGGCGACGAGATCCAGCGGCGGGGTGGACGTAAGCGATGGCGGCGGCGGGCGGCGAGGAGGAAGCCCAAGACGAAGAGGTGCGGCGTCGAAGTCGAGGAGGGGATGAGGCGGGCGGTTCTGGCGTCGGCCGAGGCGGCGGGGATGGCCGACGGGGTCGGGTCGCCGTGGGAGGTGCATTCCCGATCCGGATCATGTGAGGTGGGAGAGAGATGGGGGATCGTGGGGAGTGGGATGGGGTTAGGGTTGACCAGGTCGGGTGGATAAGGTGTGGCGGTGGCCTTTGCCAGCTTGGGCGGTGGCGAATGGGCGGCTGTTGGTCGGTGGCCAGTGGGGGCTTTTCCTTTTCTTTTTTTTGTTTGTTCTGTTTTCTTTTTTCCTTTTTTTATTCTATTACTTTTCTGCATTTTCGTTATTTTAGTTTTATAAAATTTAAAAGTGACAACTAATTTGGTGTTATTAAATAGGTCACTGCCCCAAATACTTTGGCACTTTAAATAAAGTATTTTGCATTTGCCTATTATCTTAAAAGCATTTTAGATAATTGTTTTATCATTGTTTTAGTTTATTTAGTGCATTTAAGTATTTTATTAAAAGATGATTTCTTCACCAACATTTATTATGGATTATTTGACACATTAGGAACAATTTAGTTTTGAATTTTGAAAACTTTAATTGTTTTGACTTTAATTCAATTTTGAAGTTGGATCGGTTCGAACTAGCGAGATTATCACCAATAATCGAGGTGATGTGGCATCATTACCAGAGGGTTATTGTAGCTTGATTACCCAAGCGTCACAATTCTCCTCCACTACAAGAAATCTCGTCCGAGATTTAAGCGGTGGAGTAAAAGGGGGAAGGTGCTCGTGGCGAAAAACCTACTTGAGTCTTCTCGGTCTTGGCTGCCCTTTCAAGAGGTTGATCCTTCCGCTGATGTCTTCATTTCTCCGCTTCAAGTCTCCATGATCAAGTCGTCATCCTTTCTTCGGATCTCCGTCGCCCCACTGACGCGATCAAGGGAAAAACTCCTAAGAACGATCTCCACTAAGATGGGCATCTCAAGGTGAACTCAATGGGAAATACATAAGGTACCCCACGAGTTGTATTTCAAAGGATTCGATTGAGTGCAATATACGATGATACCAAAGTTTCAAACGGGTAGGCAATCATTCAATGACTAGACAGAAGTGGAGGGGGGTTTGAACAACGAGAATAACTTTGTTGTTTGATTCCGAATGAATAATGGTATAGCATTTAGCTTGTGAATCACATACGAAGCAAGGTGCAAAGGATACATTAGAATTCGGGTTGTAAAGAAGAGTCAGGTTTCGATCCAGTGGACCTGTGGGTTATGGGCCCACCATGTGGGTTAAAAGTAAGAAGAGCGATGACGTCTTGCACGATCATGTAAGTAAGGCATGTAAGAGAATAGTGTCTCAGTTATGTCGGCAACAATGTCGGTACCAAGGTCGGGGAACAAAGAACAATTTTCCTGCTTGTTGAACGAGGCGAACCAAATCGCAAAGTTATCACCCGTCGATGGTTACCAGAATGTCATCAACAATAGTAACAGGGTCTTACTGATAGAGTTGTACACTGAGGTGTTTACATGAGCAGGAGAATACTATTGCTTGGATCATAAAGATCAAAAGGAACGTTAAACCAACCAATGGAAAGGAAAATGTGTTTAAACACATAATTCAAGGGTATATCCTTCCCAAGGACAAGCAGAGCATGATATCCATGACAGGATATAATGTAGAAAACTCTTTAGGTAGGGGAGAAAATTTTCTCGACATTATCCATACAACGGTGTTTGGATAATTGATCGAGAAACATTTATCACTGTGCTTTAAATGTTCTTGTTGAAAATCGGAGTACCACAGACATGCTTCAAAATAGCATTGACAAGGTCATCAGGTGAAGATCAGACTTTGGAAACAGGAAGGATCCATCAGGAAAACTTGTAGAGTAAGTCTTACAATTTCCTCATGGAAGAATGGATAACCTTGCTAATAAGGAAACTATAACAATGGTCATCCGCCAGTGTGTTTGGACATGCCATCACCTTACGGGTCATAAAAGACCGGTGTTATAACTCTTGGAAAAATGTTCCAACCATCATATCTGACCAAGATTCAGATCTGATTGGTGTTAGGATACCTCGGACTCAGGATGCCTGAGAAGGAAAAGTGCAAAACAATTGACGGATGACATTTGTAAGATTCTCGAAATGAACTATGAAGTGATTTCCGTTAACAAGAGTTCATCATTAACCCAAGGAGAGGACAAGGAGGTGTCCGTGAACTCAACGGCAATTCATCGAGATTTCCAAAAGATGGATCTCCACAATTAAGTGAACAAGGAGATAACATTTGTCGATCAAATGATATAAGGAAGTATGCTCGAGGAAAACATACACAATTAAACGTTGGTTGAAAGGTCGCCCAAAATATGGGTTGGGTTGCACGACCAATGTCAGAATGGTGATTTAATAAGCCATAGTCGTAGAATGAAACTATAGACAAATAACTTCAAAGCAAGAGGGTTGCTCGAAGTTTAGAATTTACACATCACAGACCATCCGTCGGTATTACGTTAGAAATATCACGGGACCAAGAAAAGAATGGTGACGTTAATAAGTATCACTGGTATCAAGAATTCTTAAGGGTGGTGAATTTCTCACGACAACTTTGACATAAAAGATGGCAATACTCCAAGGTAGAACATAACATAAGTTGGATAGCAAGGATCTCAAGGTACGACACAAAACATGAACAAGTTTGTGTTGGAGGGAAGGCAATAAAGTGGCCGATGATAACGCAATCATCGAGGGGCAAGGATGGTATTTCCCATCATGAATTTGATTGATATCCTGGAAGACCTCAGAATGTTGATGAATGATCACGACACATTTGTCGAGAGGTTTCGAGAAGATGTAACTGATCGGGGATGACATCAAGTCAAAGGAATGACGAAGCAAGAGGTTATTGGAACCATAGTTACGTCACAAACTCAAACTCAAGCTTGTTGTTTAAGGTGAAAGGGTATGACGAGGAAAATCGACGTAAGCTTAGCTATCGTCGCAAATTTTGCTACGGGAAGACGGACCAGATAGCACAGTTAAAATTTAGCACAGTATGATATAGCCGATCAGGCTAGGAATGGTGTGATGGAGTATTAAACTTCTCAACCACAAAGTACTAGGAGTACTAAATCACAAGTGGGATTCGATTCACTAACCGTGTTCTCGGTTGACGACAACCTAGAACCCGTGGAGTGATTATGACGGGGAAAGGTACTACTTCATTAGAAATCCAGAAGATGAAGTGCAATGGGTTGATATCCTCGAGATACCAGGGGGTAATACTCGAAGGTAGATCAAAGTAAAGGTTGGGCAGGTGCAATGATCTGCCGAAGACAAGTACTTCAACTTGTCCAAGAAATGGTATTTAAAAGGAGAACATGGTCGGAACAACGATTGCAAATGATCGAACCACGGATACAAGATGAACTTATAACTAGGGGGTAATTATTTTTACGAGCAACTTCCATGATAAGTTATACAAGCGTGTCCATGGGCATGAACGCAAGGTTCAAGGTCGACTCCACTTCTCCAATGTATAACCTTCCATTCACTTCTCGCTTTGATAAAGGCATTGGTGTTGAAAGTTTTACCCGTGAAATACCGGATGAGTATGACTCGTGAAAACTTCCGAGTTCACACATATTAAGGAAGGCATAGGTTCAACCCGGCAGGGTGTCGTGGGAACATATACCACAAGCTTCAATAGTAACTATCACCAGCTCGAAAACAGAGCATGGTTGAGAAAACAGAGGATACAATTTACCAAAGGCTTTATATATCCGTGGAAAGGCTCACAAGGTTATTTGAATATGAAGGACACTGCCGGATAATAATCCAACAAAGGACCTGACTGTCCACAAAGGATCTGATGTGAGTATCGCTACTCAACTAGAGAAGGAAAGAATGCAAATGCATCAGGTTATAGAATCATCTGACTAATTCGAAGCATAAATGCAAAGGGATTATGAATCCAAATCGAAGGATCAGAAGTAATGCTCTGATTAGGGATGGATAAGTTGAATAGCCTTAGGGTACAATCAACGGCAATTGGATTGGTCGAGAACCAATTCCAGTTAAAAGAATGGCAGCTCAGTCGGAAAGGTAATTTATAAGGATCAATGATGATTGCGTGTATTCGCAAACATGTTGAGTCAACAGACTCAAAATGATAATGACAAGGGATGCCATTAAGATTACAAGACTTATGGGATTAACCATAATGCAAGTAAGCAAGAATTTCAAGAGCAATAGGCTACTCAGGATTTTGGGAAGATCGGGTAGTATTTGAATGTATTTTTGTGAAACACATGAACAACTTTGGACAAACGGATACTCGGCAAGCGAGTAATTATCTGTAAGGGGTATTCATGCAGCAAGGAACCGCAGGCGATAAGCATAAAGAATTCTCGGAATATCGAAGAGTATTTCAGGACATCTTGTAATAACAAGAGCAACTGGGGATGAAAATATGAACGATAGGTGTAAGTAGTTATCCAGAGGGATTTATCGATGGAAGTGAGTTGCAAAAGCGATGGCACATAGTCTCGAGAGCACATCGAGAGTATCTTCGAATCTTACAGTGCGGCGAAAGGTCATCGGTAACAAGGGGCTCTCCGGGAGGAAGTACTTGCGAGAACCTAAAGTTAGTTTTGTTTTTTGCAAAATCATTTAACCCGAATAGAAGAGAGCTTAGAGTCCCAGAGTAAAGACGAGGAATAAAAGATCCTACTACCACCCAATGGCGACGTGGGCCCATGGGCCGCACAGCCAAGTTAGTAAAACAATTTTCATCGACTAGACTCAACTTCGGCCAAGGAGTTGGAAAGGGGATTCCTACAGGCAGTCGGCTCTGATACCAACTTGTGACGCCCCCGATTCAATCGTACACTAATCATGCACGCAAACGTATGCGATCAAGATCGAGGACTCACGGAAGATATCACAACACAACTCTAAAACATAAATAAGTCATACAAGCATCATAATACAAGCCAGGGGGCCTCGAGGGCTCGAATACAAGTGCTCGATCATAGGCGAGTCGTGAAGCAACAATATCTGAGTACGACATAAGTTAAACAAGTTGCCATAAGATGGCTAGCACAAACCGGATCTGAGATCGAAGAGGCGCAGCCTCCCGCACAGGATCCTCCTTAACTACTCCCGGTCGCCGCGTCGGACCGCACGTAGTAGTAGGCACCTCCAGTGTAGTAGTAAATGCGTCGACGGTGGCGTCGCCTCTGGGCTCCAACATCTGGTTGCGACAACCGTAAAGAAGGAAAAGGGGAAAAGGGGAGAAAGCAACCGTGAGTACTCATCCAAAGTACTGCAAGCAAGGAGCTACACTACATATGCATGTGTATATGTGTAAAAGGCCATATCGATGGACCGAATGCAGAATGCCGAATAAGAGGGGATAACTAATCACATCGAAGACTACGCTCCTGGCAGCCTCCGTCTTGCAGCATGTAGAAGAGAGTAGGTTGAAGTCCTCCAAGTAGCATCTCCAAGTAGCATCGCATAGCATAATCCTACCCGGCGATCCTCTCCTCGGCGCTACTGTTAGAGAGCGATCACCGGGTTGTATCTCGCACTTGGAAGGGTGTGTTTTATTAAGTATCCGGTTCTAGTTGTCATAAGGTCAAGGTACAACTCCGGTCGCCCTTTACCGAGGGACACGGCTATTCAATAGATTAACTTCCTGCAGGGTGCACCACATAACCCAACACGCTTGATCCCATTTGGCGGACACACTTTCTGGGTCATGCCCGCCTCGGAAGATCAACACGTCGCAGCCCCACCTAGGCACAACAGAGCGGTCGGACGCGCGGTCTAAACCTAAGCGCCACAGTGCAGGCCCATCGCCTTAGCACACACAAGACGCTATAACGCGCCGGAAGCGTAACTAGCCCCTAATACAAGCGCAGCTTACGTTCCAATCCGCGCGCGCGCCACTCGATCGCCGACGTCAAGAAGGCTTCGGTGATACCACGACGTCGGGATACCCATAACTACTCCCACGAGATGGTTAGTGCGTATAGACCAAATGGCGGACTCAGATCAAATACCAAGATCTCGTTAAGCGTGTTAATATGAATCAACCGCGAACGCCGATCGGGCCAGCCCACCTCTCACCTAGGCGGTCTCAACCTGCCTGCCGCTCCGCCACAAAGATCCACACAGAGGGCCGTCGGGACAAAGGTCCTTTCAGCCCCAATCCGTGAATCACTCGCGGGTACTCTTGAGCGGACCCGACTTTAGTCACCATCTGTAGTATGTATGTATGTATAGTATATACCGTGATCACCTCCCAAGTGATCACGGCCCGATAGTATAGCAAGGCGGTCGACAAGAATGTAGGGCCAATGATGATAAACTAGCATCCTATACTAAGCATTTAGGATTGCGGTAAGGTATCAACAGATGTAGCAACAATGTCGGGCTATGCATCGTAATAGGATTATCGAAAAGCGAAGAACATGCTACACTACTCTAATGCAAGCGATAGAGGAGAATAGGCGATATCTGGTGATCAAGGGGGCTTGCACGGTTGCTCGGGCAAGGAGAGGTCGTCGATGTAGTCGATCACGAGGTGCCAGATCGGTCTCGTGGTCTACCGGAAAGAAGTAACGGAGGGGAACACAATAAATAACGAGCAATCAAATGTAACAAAAAGCAAGAAGCGGTAATACGTTGTGCTAGAGGTGACCTAACGTAGGGATAGGTGATACCGATGAAGGGGAAACATCCGGAAAGTATCCCGGTGTTTCACGTTTTGAACCGTGAACCGGAGGAAAGTTGCGTGTTCGGTATGCTAGGGGTGTGTGGCGGACGAGCGGGCTGCGTATCCGGATTCGCCTTGTCGTTCGAGCAACTTTCATGTAGATGATATTTTCATCGAGCTACGGTTTAATTTATATTAATTTTTAAAGTTTTTAAAACATTTTCTAATTTATTAATTATTAATTAAATTAACATTATCCAGAATAGTGCTTGCGACGTCATGATGACGTCGAGATGACACCAAGAATCAGCAGGCGTTGGTCGGGTCAACTGACATGTGGGTCCCGCATGTCATTCATCGTGATAGTTAATTAATCACAGTTAATTAGTTGAACTAGTTAATTAGGCTAATCTAATTAGGTTTAATTAAGTTAATTAATTAATTTAACTAATTATTTAATTATTTTTATTTTCATTTTTTTTAAATCCTCTTTTTTTTTCTTAAAAGTTTTGGGCATGGGGCCTCATCACATAACCCCTGGGGCCTTAACGTCTTGAGCATCGGGTAATACCGAACAGTTACTGGCGCCCGGTGGGGTGGGCGCCCGAACAGGCAAATCCATGGCGCTGCCGGATGGCTCGCCGGAGTCTGCCACGGACGGACAGCGGACGGCGGCGGAGTCGGCGAACAGCGGCGATCTTGGCAGCGACCGGGGCTGCGACGAGGCCAAGGAGGCGGGCGTGGGCGCCGCAGTGGCGGCCAGGGCGACGGGCGAGGTGTTGTGGCCGCATGTGTAGGCGACGACGGGCGCAGCGGGACGACGAGGGCAGTGACAGGGGGGAGGCCACGACGGAGTGAACTCCGGGCGCGGGTGCGGGCTCGCGCGTGGTCGTGCGTCGCAACGACGGAGTGAGGCGTCGAGCGCGCGGTGAGGGCGACACGCACGCATAGAGGAGGAGAGGAAGGAGGGAGGTGGCGGCTCACAAGGGAACGGGAGGGGCATGGCAGTGGGCTCGGGGACGATCCGTGCGGAGGAGGATGGCGACGACGTGCGGCGGGGCGACGAGATCCAGCGGCGGGGTGGACGTAGGCGATGGCGGCGTGCGGCGGCCCGAGGAGGAAGCCCAGCACGAAGAGGTGCCGGCGTCGGGGTCGAGGAGGGGGATGAGGCGGGGCGGTTCTGCGCGGCGTCGAGGCGGCGGGGATGGCCGACGGGGTCGGGTCGCCGTGGGGAGGTGCATTCCCCCGATCCAGATCGCGCGGGGTGGGGAGAGAGATGTGGGGATCGTGGGGAGTGGGATGGGGTTAGGGTTGACCAGGGGGGTCGGGTGGATAAGGTGTGGCCGGCTGGCCTTTGCCCAGTTGGGCCGGTGGCCGAATGGGCCGGCCTGTTGGGTCGGTGGCCCGTGGGGGGCTTTTCCTTTTCTTTTTTTTTGTTTGTTCTGTTTTCTCTTTTTCCTTTTTTTATTCTATTACTTTTACATTTTACTCGTTATTTTAGTTTTATAAAAATTTAAAAGTGACAACTAATTTGGTGTTATTAAATAGGTCATTGCCCCAAATACTTTGGCACTTTAAATAAAGTATTTTGCATTTGCCTATTATCTTAAAAGCATTTTAGATAATTGTTTTATCATTGTTTTAGTTTATTTAGTGCATTTAAGTATTTTATTAAAAGATGATTTCTTCACCAACATTTATTATGGATTATTTGACACATTAGGAACAATTTAGTTTTGAATTTTGAAAACTTTAATTGTTTTGACTTTAATTCAATTTTGAAGTTGGATCGGTTCTGAACTAACGCGAGATTATCAACAATAATCGAGGTGATGTGGCATCATTACCAGAGGGTTACTGTAGCTTGATTACCCGGGCGTCACAGGAAAAATCCTCTTTTACGGTATGCTTGGTTAAGGTGACAGGATTCCTGGGTTCAAAGCGGCCTACACCGGTAATCACAACATCGTCATCTTTAGACTCGCCGGTTTGTGTTGGTACGGTCGGTTTGTCAGCAGGACTGTGGGATTTCTCAATCCAGACGGAGCTAGAAGGCGGGTCGGCAGAGACTGAAGTATTAATAGGCCTCTCTTCGGGAATAGCATCGTCTTGCAAAGGAGGATCATTGGGAATATCCTCAGGAGCAAACGCTTCAAGATCTGGCGTTTTGTCATGTTAGGGCTACATCTTCTTGACCGCTTTATCCAAAGCGGCTTTCTTGCTTGGTTTAGGTTTGGCCTCGAAAGAAAATCAAAGAGTCAAGGAAATGCATAAGCCATTACATAGTATCTTTGAAGCATATGTTCACTTAGCTTACCCAAGAACCGTTTTCAATGGTGGCGGTGAGTGGCCGATGATTCACGGAAGATGAATGAGAAGTAACCCGATAATCGGTCGGATGGATTAAGAGGTTGACGGAAGAAACCCGCTTTAGGATTTAAATCAATAAAAGGTCGGAGACCTCGAGCGGCGCTTTTCGAACCGGACTGTTTGGTAAGCCGTGGAGGTAACTACCGGCGCCATTCTTAGGGTTGTCTTGCGGCGAGCTTCATGTTCTTGAGTCTTCATAAGAAATTTGGGATCCAAATAAGCAAGAGGATGAGAAAATTTAACTTTCCGGTTTGCCTGGCGAAATTTTGGCAAAGGCAAGATTTTTGAATCGGAAGAGAGAATAGTTACCTCAACGAATTCCGCATTGCTGGCTTCAGCGTCGTCTTGACAAGCATCATCATCAATAAGGCATGTAAAAAGTAAGCCAAGTGAATCAAGTTCTACCTCAAGGTCCGGGTTACCCACATCATCATCAATAGCTGGGTCAGATGAAGCGGTGGTTTTTCTCTTGTGAGCTGGCTTCTTGATAACCTTGGTCTTGGGCCGGGTTGACCGCCCTGCCTTCTCCGTTTTGTCTTGTGGAAGCTTCTTGCTCCAAAACGGATTATCGCCTGGATCGCCATAATTAAATGTCGACGATATAAGCGATAATAGGTTCAACAATAGAGCAATTAAAATCTTACCGCTGGCGGTTTGTTGGTGGTGCAGTAAGGAAGTAGACCGGTTTGAGCACAGAGTTGCTCCGGTTCATTCAGCATCTTCTTTACAGAATATGTGACTTCATCATCGGAGAGTTGGATTTTAGTGTGCCGGAGTGGGTCATCGACACTATCATTATACTTGCACATCAAACTGGAGCGCCGGCTCAGAGGTAGTATGCTCCATGATATCCAACAGCGTGCAAGGTCTATTCCCGTTAAACCGTTGGCCATAAAGGCTCGGAGCTTGGACAGTTGCGGAGCATATTTAATTCTCTCTTTGGCGCTTAGTCTTTGTGGAAAAGGGTGAGTGTTGCTGAGCCGTTCCGGACGGAAGCGAGGCAAGGGATTTTCATTATCAGGGGAGGTATCCTTGCAATAAAACCAAGTTGCATTCCACTCCTTGGGGTGAGTGTGGAGTTTGACGTGGGGATAAGTGATCTCTTTCCTCTTCTGAATGGCCATACCGCCCAATTCAGTATTGGGGCCGTCGGTAAATGTAGTGCGACGGTTTAAATGGAAGCAATCTCTAAACAAATCGACTGAAGGCTCCTCTTGAAGGTATACCTCAGAGAGCACTTGAAAGTGACATAGATTGGTAACGGAATTGGGGCCAATATCCTGTGGACGGAGCTGAAAATTGGCTAACACATCCCGGTAAAATTTAGAACCGGGCGGTTTGAAGCCCCGGGCCAAGTGATCTGCAAAGACCACAACCTCTCCCTCCTGAGGTGTGGGAGGACATTCATTTCCAAGAACCCTCCAGTGGATCGTATCTTTATTGTCTAAAGCGCCGATCAGGACTAGATCATCCAACTGAGATTCTGTGACGCGAGAGGGAACCCAATTGCACTCATATACTTGTTTGGCCATGGTGAAATCTACAAGAAATAGATGATCCGGTTCAAGAATATGTTGGATAAAAGAAGGTGTTGATCTAAACAACGATAAACCGGAGGCAATACCTATAAATCGGTCTTCTACAATGCGACATCATATGGATTCTGGCGGTTCAACCAGGGGACTAATGGTATATACCGGTTTAGTAACTTTTTTCTATGGTAAGTTAAACCGCCTGACCTAAGCATCGGAAGCAATTGAAGTTGCGGATAGCTAAGTATGCAGAAACAGGTTTCACAAAGATCCTATTACAGCCGCGGATCTACAGCAAGCTCACAAAAACAGAAATATTCCGAAGAGTAAGGCAGAACGGAAGTGAACCATTGAGCGAGTATGTACGTGAGATCTATGGACTTAGATGAGAAATTACAGGCGGATGTTTAAAGATTACTACTGAACACAGCGGGGGTTCACAGATTCATTCAAGAGTCGGAGTACAAGTATGAGCAAGCGACAAACACAGCGCGAACATGAAACCCTAAGAACAGATCTAGGTCAAGAAGAGAGGAAAGCTTACTGGAAACGGAGAAGATGCGGAAGGATACCGCAGTGCTCGCACGCGTTCGAGTTGATCAGACAGCCCAAGACGAAGCAGAGGTCGACGGCGGCGGCGCAGCTCCAAGGCTGGCTACGCGAGGAAGACGAAGAAGAAGAGATGAGGGGAAAAGAAAGGAGATGACCCTTCGGTCTTATTTATAAGGCAACAGAGTTAGGTCAAGCGCGCGGATCCAGGAGCTATTGTTAAAGGAGGGCGTTATAAATGATAAATTTCATGATGACGTCATGCCGGTTTACAACAACCAGAAATGATGACGACATGGCGGTTTACCAATTACCAGAAGATGTCCAAGACACAAGATTTTGTGAAGGATTGACATGAACCAGTTCAAATCAATGTGGGGCCTAATGTTGGGGATATTACCACTAGGCGTGAACCGCCTACTTGGGTCGGGTTAACTTCATTAGTGGTATAAGCGAGATGAAGGCCCAAGGCCTATAGTCGGTTTAGAACACATGAGCCGTAAACCGGCTGATGTATAACTTGTATTGTAAGTTAGGAATAGAGAGACACCAACCGGGATACGAGTATGAACCGGTTGGGACTCTATGGACCGACGGGCGTCACCCATGTATATAAGGGGACGACCCGGCGGCGGATTCAAGACAGACAACCACAACTCGAGCCTAGGCGAAGCTTGTTTGCTCCCTAGCCATCGAGACCACATCAATTCCATCACAACTAGATGTAGGCTTTTACCTTCATCGAAGGGGCCGAACTAGTATAAACCCTCGTGTCTTTGTGTCCGCTTTAACCCCTTCAAGTAAACCCGTAGCGATGGCTCCACGACTAAGTCCTTTCACTAGGACATCTGCCGTGACAAATCCACGACAGACGCACACACGATTTCGTCACATATGCATGTGAGATTCTTGGTAATACGGCAAACGTTTCAAACCAGTGTGCGCGTGTGATAGGAATACCAATCGCACACAGTTACGAAAATGTACACGTTGGCGTTAGTAGAGGCACCGCACACATTTTACATTCTTGAACTGTGTGCGATAACGTACCTATCACAAACATATCGGCAGATTAAATGTTGATGTCCACCTTTTTCACACGACTATAACGGCCTAATCGTTTGGGATGTACATAAGAACGAAAACGTACTCCTTGGATTGATTGTGAGTGATATACATACGAACGGAAATGTTTTTCTGGGATTCACCGTGTGGGATGTACATACGAACGGAAACAATTGGGTTTCCATGCCTCGCCCGATCGCACATGAGCCAGCTTGTGTGCTAGGAGGGACTATCCCCGACGGTTTCTGGGTCGTGCGGGAAGGACCCCCTATCGCCCACACTCACTTGGCGAC
Source organism: Aegilops speltoides (assembly GCA_021437245.1). Lineage (NCBI taxonomy): Eukaryota > Viridiplantae > Streptophyta > Magnoliopsida > Poales > Poaceae > Aegilops > Aegilops speltoides. Next base: position 518,376,147 of record CM038142.1, on the reverse strand, counting down.
GGTTCCAAATGTCGTCACCGAAAGGGGTTTAAAACCGTTTGTATAGAGTTGGTTGACACAAGTGCTAGACTGGCAACACCTTCATCTTGAGTATATTCGGAGTCGGAGTGATAACTTCTCTCGGAGTGGTTGTCGGAGTCGGAGCCGGATACCCATTCACCAACATGAGCTTGAGGTCTTCGTTTTGTGTAGCTCCTTGATGGCTTGTCCTTTCTTTCCGAATCCTTGCTTCTGCGAGAGGGTCTTTGTTCATAACGATCATCTCTACTCCTTCTCTCTCTTGGAGGTGATTCATTCTTCTACTTCTCCTTTTAGGTGAGTCTTCTTTTCTTTTGTAGGGAGTCATACACTCATTTGAGTAGTGTCCAGGTCTTCCACAATTGTAGCAATTTCGATCACGACTAGAAGATCTTTTGTCATGGTAGGATCTTGACTTGGAGCTTCTCCCTTTGCTTCTACTCTTGTAGAATTTGTTGAAGTTCTTCACCATTAAGCTCAGTTCTTCATTGAAGACTTGTTTTTCACTTGATGTGGCAGGAGCATCACATGAAGCTTTATAAGCACCACTTTGTTATGAAACTCTTCCTTATCCTTGAGTGACATCTCATGAGCAACAATTCTTCCAATGACTTCCGTTGGCTTGAGATCTTTGTAATTGGGCATCATTTGGATCAAAGTACACACGGTATCATATTTTCCATCCAAGGCTCTTAGGATCTTCTTGATGATGAATTTGTCGGTCATCTCTTCACTTCCTAAGCCGGCAATCTCATTTGTGATGAGAGCAAGCCTGGAGTACATTTCAGCGACTCCTTCACCATCCTTCATTTTGAACTTGTCAAGTTGACTTTGAAGCACATTAAATTTGGATTCCTTGAAGGACTCGGTACCTTCATGCATATCAATCAAAGTATCCTAAATTTCCTTTGCATTCTCAAGACGGCTGATTTTGTTGAATTCTTCGGGGCACAATCCATTGAAGAGGATATCGCAAGCTTGTGCATTGTATTGCTGCATCTTCAATTCTTCCTCAATTGCTTCACGATTTGGTTCTCTCCCACCAAAGTATTCACCTTGCAAACCAATACACACAATAGCCCAAACGGCGGGCTTATGTCCAAGAATATGCATTTTCATGTTATGCTTCCAACTAGCAAAATTAGTACCATCAAAGTAAGGACCTCTACGGTGATAATTTCCCTCACTAGACGCCATACCATCCTAGGTTGTGAAACCAAGGCTATGATCACCAAAAGCTATGGAAATCAAGGCAAATGGAGACCAAAGCTCTGATACCAGTTGTAGGATTGAAAGTATGTCTAGAGGGGGTGATTAGACTACTTGATCAAATAAAAATCTAGCCTTTTCCCAATTTTAAGTCTTGGCAGATTTTAGCAACTTAGCACAAGTCAAGAAATCAACCTACACATGCAATTCTAAGAGTGTGGCGGCGGAAAGTAAAACATTGCATAAGAAGGTAAAGGGAAGGGTTTAGAGAGGGCAAACGCAATGTAGACACAGAGATTTTTGGCGTGGTTCCGGTAGGTGGTGCCATTGTACATCCACGTTGATGGAGACTTCAACCCACGAAGGGTAATAGTTGGGCGAGTCCACGAAGGGTCCACGAAGAAGCAACATTGTCTATCCCACCATGGCCATCGTCCACGAAGGACTTGCCTCACTTGGGTAGATCTTTACGAAGTAGGCGATCTCCTTGCCCTTACAAACTCCTTGGTTCAACTCCACAATCCCGACGGGGGCTCCCAAGAGATACCTAACCAATCTAGGAGACACCACTCTCCAAAAGGTAATAGATGGTGTGTTGATGATGAACTCCTTGCTCTTGTGCTTCAAATGGTAGTCTCCCCAACACTCAACTCTCCCTCTCTCACATATTTGGATATGGTGGAAAGATGATTTGAGTGGAAAGCAACTTGGGGAAGGCTAGAGATCAAGATTCTTGTGGTAGGATTGGAATGTCTTGGTCTCAACACATGAATAGGTGGTTCTCTTTCAGAAAATGAGTAGTGAAAGTGTAGGCACGTTCTGATGGCTCTCTCTCAAATGGAGAAGGGGTGGAGGGGTATATATAGCCTCCACACAAAATCTAACCATTACACACTTTTTACCCAACTCATTGAGACCGATTCAGTTCAAAATGTGAACGTTAGGAATCTCGATGGGACCGATGAGAACAACTCGGTGGGACCGATGTGCTAGGGCTAGGGCAAAACCTCATCTCGGTGAGATCGATCACATGAACTCGGTGAGACTGATTTCAGCAATTGATCAAATAGAGAGTTGATCAAGCAAACTCGATGGGACAGGTCGCTCATTTCGGTGAGACTGAAATGTTACGAAAAGGAAACAGAGAGTTTGCAATGCAAACTCGGTGGGACCAATCGCTCATTTCGATGAGATCGAAATGTTACAAAGGAAAACAGAGAGTTTTCAAAGCCATCTCGGTGGAACCGAGAGCCGTATCGGTGTGACTGAATTGATTAGGGTTTCTGGCTATGGCTATATCAAGTGAACTCGATGGCGAAGATAGATCAAATCGGTGGGGCCGAGTTTGACTTTAGATTTTAGACATATGTGGAAATGAGAAAGTGGTTAAGGGTTTTGGAGCAATATCACTAAGCATTTTGAGCAAGCAAGCCATGAAGCAACACCTCATCCCCTTTTAATAGTATTGGCTTTCCTATGGACTCAATGTGATCATGGATTACTAAAATGAAAATGAAGAGTCTTGAGCCTTTTGTCAATCTTTGTCCTTAGCATTTTAAGGGGTCCACATCTCTAGTCCATACCATGCCAATCATTGAACTTTCTGAAACATTTAACTTGAATGGCTTTTAGTTCAATGAGCTGTATGTTGTTATGAATTACCAAAACCACCCGGGGATTAGTTGCACTTTCACCCTAATGCCGCAATTGTCGTCATTGAACCCTTACATAGATCTAAAGCACCCGACACTAAATCTAGCCACATAACGAGAAGCCCTGACCTCACCGTCCCAGGAATTTGAAGGACCAATGTAAATAGTACTTAAGAATCCTGATCCTATCCTCACTTCCAAGGTAAACATTGCCAACGGAAGAACATGGTAGATGCACAGCCCACCGAGCAAGAGATCCAAGGGCTCATTGACCATTGAGAAGTCGCCAACATGTGAACGCATGACATCGCTTTTGTTTTGTCCTCGCACATTATCACACATTCACAATGTGGTCGACACGTTATGGAAACTCTAGATTTTTTTCTCGTTTGTAGGTAAACTCCATAATTTAAAATGTAAACACGATAATCGTCAAATAAATACGGGTATATATATAATTTATGTGATACGTTAAATGTTGAAATTAACTGCAATGCTGAGTAATATTCCACCCTTATATATCATACCATCCAGGGGTAGTTACCCCATATGTCTCATATACTATCATATGATATTATATATATACTCCCTCCTTCCCACAATAAGTGACTCAACTTTCACTAGTGCAGAACCGGGCATTAGCACCGGTTCGTAAGGCCCTATAGTGCGGTTACATAACCGCACTAATTAGTGGTCACTAAAGCCCCCCCTTTAGCACCGGTTCAAGACGAACCGGTGCTAAAGAGCGTTCCATGTGGCACTAGCTGCTGCGGCGGCTCGAGGCCTTTAGTACGGTTGGTAACACCAACCGTACTATAAGGTTTGGTGGGTTTTAGTTTTATGATTTCTTTTCATTTAATTTTGTGTTTCCATTTTAATTCTTTTTAGTTTCTTTGGTATTTTACGATACTACACATTGTACACGTTATATATATATATATATATATATATATATATATATATATATATATATATATATATATATATATTTCTAGTAGAACCAATCATGCATATATATATATATCACATCAATGTCTCACAAATTAAACCACCATATTAATTAATTCACACATACACACATGTACAGATATATACAATTTCTCCTACATATGAATGTTGCCTTGAGCCAGTCTAATTGGTGCCTTGAACACGATGACAATTGAAAGTGGTTTTCATTGGGGCGGTAGCGGTAATAGAATTCTCCATTCGGATTTATGACCTCGTCGAGCAAAAATCCCGCTATTTCCTCTTGAAGTGCTTCTACGCGCTCCGTTTCTATGAGCTTCTCCGCACCTCTTTGAACTGTTAAGAAGGAGATCAATATGCATGTGTATTAGTTGTGTGACTAGCTAGATATCGATAATGGTGTAAAAATTGTGAATAGTGTTCGACAAGCGTACCCATTCTTTGTCTTTGAGATCTGCTCCTTTGGACGCCATCATGTGAATATTCTCGCAAACGCAGAATGCACACAGATCGATTACCTACCGCTTGAGGCCTTTACGAGAATGGAATTTGATCGATAAAAATTAATCAAGCATGATAATTAAAGAGATGGCAGCTAGCTAGCTAGCTAGCTAGTACTATAATTACTTACCTTGGGTGAAACCATTCAAGCTTTTGTTTCCATGGGCAAGCGTGTGCGATGAATCTTGCCCAAGCCCCGCCTCACGACAAAGAAAATGAATAAAGGGTTATTAAATAGTTCATATCATGAAATGACGAACTAAATAGGCGAGATATATAGTTAATAATGATTGAAATTACCTGTTGACTATCCCATACAAGATGTTAAAGTCAGTTTTTTAGACTAGTGAGTCCAATTACTTCAACCTGTTCGGCCAACTTTAATGATACACAAGACCAGTGAAATCTGCATATGCACACACGCTACATGTCTTAATTAAGCGGGCATATGTTAGCAAAACATGTAGCTATAGCTAGTAGGCAAAAACAGAGAATTTGTAGTACAAGGCGATGTGACTCACCCAAAGTGGTAAGGAAGTAGTATATCTTCATTGTATTTGAGGCGCTTCAAGAACTCTAGCATGCTGTCCTCTACTTCCTTTGCATAACGTTCACTTATCTTCCATGTGAATTCATTAACGGTGTTTGGGTCAATGAACCCAATGCCATAGCGTCCACCTTTTCTCATTTCATATATCTTCATCCCGCATAATACCACGAGAAAAGAATATAGTGAGGATAATTACAGGTAATGATTGATCTCAAAAGGATCACTACAGCTAGCTTGAGACTTAAATTATAGAAAGAAATCACTTACGCACAATAGCAACTGATTTATAGATTTGTCGAGTGCTTCCTTATTGTATAACTGAAACAGTTCTAAATACTCAACGGACCCACTTTCTCATGGTAGTAATGGTCCTCCTTGACATTCACCATGAGGGACACTCGATCTGAAATCTTGGTCATGTTCATGTACCATTGATGCAATTCATACATTCTCGTTGGGAGGTTCTTGACCTTGTCCGCGCGACCAAAGGTTGGCCGGACATATTGCCGTTTTACTTCATCCTCTCTAAGCAAAGGCATGGGCTCGATCTCGAGGAGTTGTCCAACAGTGATGTTGAGAACTTCAGCCTGCATTATATGCTCCTCCGTTATTACCACATTGCCCACCTCGGGAACATGCATTGTTTGCCCACAATAATATTGAGGCGCGTCATCGCCACCGTTGTTGGCACAACAAGCGAGGGATCGATTAGCCGCTGTTCTCCCAGTGGGGAATGGTTTTCCCGCATTTTTTGGCAGCTGCTTCTTGTTTGCTCGATCCCGATGTAGATGTGCTCGCCTCCCTTTGTAGACGTGCTCGATTTAACTTCCTGATGTGGCGCTCATAGTCTGTGTCAATAGGCTTGGAAGCTGGTGGTTGAGCCATCTGAATGAAGTGGTCAATCGTTTCCTCGTGCACTTTCTCCCTTGGCGGCGGTGGCGGTTTCGGTGCAAAATGGGCTTCCACCTCGGCCTTGATATGGCTGTGATTTCCTCCTCGGACTTGTCATAAGACCTCTGTGGAAGAGGCTTGAGCTTGGACCATATTTATACCGCTTGCCTCCTTTGTACTTCCAGCTATACTACCTCGACTCGTCTGATTCGCACTGAGCTGCGGGGTGTCTCTGCGATTCTTGGCGGCGGAGATGGTAGACGGGACTGAGTTGGACGAGGAGGAGGAGGCTGAGGTTGTGCCGACTTGGAGGAGGAGGACGCGTCGACGCTATGGCGGACTTGGAGGATTGTCGACACTTTGCGGACTTGGAGGAGGAGGATTGTCCCGACACTTTGCGGACTTGGAGGAGCGGAGTCTGCTAACTCGGTGGCGGACTTGACGAGGACTCGGGTGACCGGTGTGGGTGGCCTTGGAAAGATGATGCAATCCTTTTTCCATAGGATGATACGATGTTTGGCCTCTTCGAGAAAGCGCGCCGTCACCTCCGGCAATGTCAAGCTGTAGCCCGAATATGGGTCCAGACATCATCAACCACGACACGAGCATAGCCAGCAGAATCGGGTTGCCATGGAAGGTTGCCTTGGGGGATTTGTGAAAGCGAGCCGTCCGCCACCTTCATGGATATGTTCTTCATTTTGTAGTGTAGCTCGCAGATTAGTGTTCTCCGTGATGTCATCCACGGGTATCTACCAACATTGGGTCGTCGGGGCGGAACCCACGCTTCTTCGGCATGGATGGGCGGTGCTATCAATGTCGGATCATCCGCTAGCTGCTGCATTGTTGAGACCCCTTTGATGGGTAAGTGAGTCGATCTGCTCCTGCTTTGCCGCTGGAATTTGACCGCCAATTCCGCTTGACTTGCTTCTAGGCCTTGAAGGCGTTCATAGTCCCGCTTCCTCTGCTCCTCCTCCATCTTCCTCTTCTTCTCCTCTGCAATCTTCTTTCTCGCACGGGTTACGTAGTCGGTGTTCGGTCGAAAACCCCTCATACCACGGAATAGCGCCCTTGCCTCGTGTTCTTCCGGGTGTTCAGATTTCCCGGAGACGCGTAAGCTCGTCGTTCTCTCTGTTGGGCTGGAACACCCCGTTCGTGCCTCTTCTATTGCAACAAGTATCGCATCGTCGGCTCCATTCAAACTTGCCCTCGTCGAAACTTTTCTGTCTCCGGTCCAACTCCCCCATGCGCATAGAACCAAGTCCCGACCTGGCGGGCAGCTCTTAGTAACCGGAGTGACACCGCATCCTCCATCTCTTTCTCGGACTTATCCCACTTAGGCATTGCCACCGCGCAGCCACAGCCCCACTTATGGAACTTATCCTTCTTTTCGGCATTCTTCTTGTTTATTCTCGACCGTTCCTTAGCTAATTCCGAATCCTTGAATTTCACGAAATCGGCCCAATGATCACGTTGGTTCTCCAGTGTTCCTTGAATCTGGAGTCTTCCTTCCTCCGCCGACGTACTTGTTCCATTCACCATTCTTGTAGTTCTTGAATGCATTCGCCATCATCTTAAGAGCAGCCTCTTTGACTTTACGCACATCCGCTACGTGAAATGATCCGGTAGGGTGAAATGTTCCATGAGAGTATCCCAAAGCGAGATATTTTGATTCTTGTCGACATAAGTAACATCTGGGCGTGGCTTTGCCGGCGCCCTCCATTCTTGAAGTTTGATCGAGTTGGTCCTTCACAAGAACTCCGCGACCGATTTAACGAACTTGTTCGCAATCTTCTTAGGCGCTATTGGTTTGCCAAGACGGTCGCATGCCTCGATATTGTACTTTACGCCCGGCTTCAACTTTTTGTTCGGGCCTCGTTTAAATCATTTTTCAAGATTTGCTCGATCCGGATGGCTGAAAGAACAAAGATCGATTCGTTAATATATCTTCAAGACATTTAAAACATGTGATGATCACCAGATGCCCGCTTATATAAATATATATATACCTCGTCGGTGTTTGTTGTTTCAGGATCATGTTCTTCGTCATCGTCATAATCATTCATGACTTCGTCATGATCGAATATCATATCACCCTCTCCGGTGTTGTTTAGAAATTGAGCCATCATAATCTTCTTCATTTTGATTATCATCGCTTCACGTATCATATCGAACATGGTCTGTTCTCCTTCTCTGTCGGTATTATTCGCCATAGCTTTTGTTTAACTAATCCAAAAGAAATATAAAACAATTTAGTATTCAAATCTCGAATAATAGATATAATCTCAATACATCGTCCGAATATAATAGATATAATCTCAATACATCGTCGAGAATAATAGATATAATCTCGAATACATCGTCGAGAATAATAGATATAATCTCGAATACATCGTCGAAATAATAGATATAATCTCGAATACATCGTCTTGAATAATATATAATATAGAAAAGTACATCACGGGCTATTAGCTAATAAAGATCGAATACTACGGAAGAATCTAGGACACGCGGTTCCTCCGGCAGGCGGTGGACACCCAAAGAGAAGGAACCCTCACAGATCATAGCTGAAGTGAGATCCCGAAGATCTTGCCACGTATTGGAGAACTGCCGCCCTCTAACGCAACCATGTAGCGATGGGCGTGCTCGTCCTCCTCCTGACACGGCGACGTACCACCTCCGGCGGGGCCGGGTCCCTCCGCACCAAATCGCCCACGCGAACGCCACCAAACGAGATCGGGTCGACGATCGACCCATGGTCGGGTTCCTCGTCAAGCGGCGCGCCTCTCAAGCAGCACCTCCTGGGGCCAGCCAGCGAGCCAGTCCGGACATGGGTCGGCTGGGCGTCGTCGCCAGACGGGTCGACGGCGAGATCGGGCGGGCATCGTCGAGAACAAATACTAGCTATATGCCCGCAAAAGTAACATTTTTTAATGATTGGATTTTGATAACTAAAATTTCTAACATTTCTATATATATAACTAGCATTTCTATAACATTTCTAACAATGCTATATATAACTAACATTTCTATAACATTTCTAATATTTTAGAACTAAAAACAGAAAAAAAATTATAACATTTCTATATATATAACTAACATTTTTATAACTATTTCTATAACTAAAAAACAGAAAAATTTCTAACATTTCTAACAAATCTAACAATTCTAACATTTCTAACTATTTCTAAAAAACAGAAAAATTTCTACAATTTCAAACATTTCTAACAAATCTAACAATTTCAAACATTTCTAACAATTCTAACAATGTATGTGTGTGTGTGTGTGCGCCCTCACCGGCCGGCTAGGCGAGAGGCGACGGGCAGTGACGACGGGACAGGCGGACGGGCGCGGCAACGACGGGACGGGACGACGGGCAGGGCGGGCGGCGGCGGGCGAGCGGCATGCGGCAACGACGGGCGGGCGGCGACGACGGGGCGGCGGCGGCGACGAGGCGGCGGCGAAGCGGCAGTGCGAGAGGAGAAGAAGCGAGGAGATGAGAAACCGACGAAATTTTGAAGTGTTTAGTTATATAGAAGGCACCTTTAGTACGGTTGGTGCCACCAACCGGTACTAAAGGTCTGTTTTGCCAAACCAAGCGGCGAAGCGACCCCTTTAATACCGGTCGTGGCACAAACCGGTACTAAAGGCCCCCCTTTAGTACCGGTTTGTGCCACGACCGGTACTAAAGGGTCTTATTAGCGCCCGGTCTTGATCTTGACAAGTTTAGTCCCACCTCGCTAGTCGAGGGCTACCGAGACCGGTTTATAAGCCCAGTCATGGTAGCTCTCTCGAGCTCCTCTCCTATTCAGGCCTACTGGGCCTACCTGTCCCCCTCGCCTTGTGGGCCTACTGGACCTTCGCGGGCCTGCATCCTGGCCTAATGAAAGGTTGTATCGCTGGTCGTATGCAGGCCGCTTTGGCCCAGTAGGCGGGCTTTTTTTGCTTTATTTTTTTGTTTTGTTTATTTTTGAGTTGTTTTTTGTTGTATTTAGAGTTTCTTTGTGAATATTTTTGCTTTAGGTACAAAAATTACAAACTTTCTCTTAGTGCGGTAGATTTCAAATTTGAATAGTTTAAATTTTGAATTATTTGAAATTTGTGTGAATCACTAGTTTGTGAATAACTTAACTTTGAAAAAGTTTTTCCAGTGATTCTTTTTCTTATGTTCAATATTAGTGTGTTTTATCATTATATTCAATTTAGTAATGCTTAGGTTATTTAAAAATGAAATGCCTTTGTAACAGTTCAGTTTTAAATGGAAACCACGATACTTGAAAGAGATTGTCCATTTTGTACACGAAGTGCATCCAGTTTTGTCGTAACCCTCTCTACTTTCTTGCACATGCTATTTATATGAAATTATGATACCATGCCAACTTTCAACCTTTTACGAGTTCATTTGAATTGCTTTTCAATTTCGTGGTCATTTAATTTGGAAAAAAATCAAGAAATGCATGAAAAGAATTTGTTTGCACATAAAATTTCTTGGCGTTTCAAATGCCAAAACACATAACAACCCTAACTATTACAGACATTCCCTCCGGGGTGTGAAACACGTAAGAAAGTGATGATAGTGAAGCCGATCACATCCCGATCTTTGGGTGTGAAACTTTTTCTTCACGTGTGTCCCTTTGCGTCGTAACCATGGAAAATCTTCGTCATTTAACGGGATGCTCGGGTCAATATTCACTTGTGAATGGAGCAATTTCATCAAACTTTTCATAATCTTCCGACTTGTCATCTTGTCATCCACTCCCACGATGTTTCTCTTCCCGAAAAGAACTATGTGCGCTTTGGCTCATCGTGCGATGCATTCGCTTCCTTATCTTTTCTTTTTCTTGGCTTGGTAGACATGTCCTTCACATAGAAAACCTGTGCCACATCATTGGCAGGGACGAATGGTTCGTCGCATACGCAAGATTGTTGAGATCCTTTGTTGTCATTCCGTCTTCGCGGGTCTTCCGTTACCCGCCTCGTGTCATATTGACCCATTTGCACGAAACAAAGGGACCTTTAAACCACGTCGATAGTCAAGTTCCCATATGTCCTGTATATAACCATAATATGTTTCCTTTCCGTCTTGGTTTACGCATCAAAGCGGACACCACTGTTTTGGTTGGTGCTCTTCTTATCTTGGGCAATCGTGTAAAATGTATTACCATTTATCTCGTACCCTTTGAAAGTCATTATATTGAAGATGGTAATCGGGACAGCAAGTACATGTCATCTTCAATAGAGGTGGCATGCATGGTGCGTGTTCCGCAACCGATTAAGCGAAACTCTGGTTTGTTCACGTGTAATCCACTCATCGAGACCGCTCCGGTGTTTGGGCGTAGCAAATTCTTGTGTTCATCCATATACGGAGCCACCAAGGTGGAATTACGTAGAAGCTGTAATGTGCTTCAAAGAGAGAATGTCCGTCCATACATATTATTTGTTCCCCTCTAGCGTGCCTTTTCCATCGATGCGCCCTTATGCCGCGATTCAGAACACCAATCGGCTTAAGGTCGAAATAAAGTCAATACAAAACTCAATGACCTCCTCATTTTGATGGCCCTTGGAGATGCTTCCTTCGGCCTAGCACGGTTATGAACATATTTCTTTAAGACTCCATGAACCTTTCAAAGGGAACATATTGTGTAGAAATACAGGACCCAAAACGTTAATCTCTTCGCATAGGTGAACTAGGGCGTGCGTCATGATGTTGAAGAAGGATGGTGGGAACACCAACTCGAAATCGACAAGACATTGCACCAAATCATTACGTAACCTTGGTATGATTTCGGATCGATTACCTTCGAGAGATTGCATTGAGAAATGCACATAGCTTCACAATGGCTAATCGAGCGTTTTCCGGTAGAAGCCCCTCAATGCAACCGAAGCGATTGCGTCATAATCACGTGGCGATCATGAGACTTTAGGTTACGAAACTTTTTCTGCCATGTTTATTATTCCTTTATATTCGACGAAGCCGACGGTACCTTAATATCGAAAGGCATTCAAAGAAGATTTTCTTCTCTTCTTTGGTAAGAGTGTAGCTTGCATGACCACGATGTATGCCATCTTCTCCGTGCATACGTTGCTGGTCCTCCGTGCCTCGGTGTATATTTTGTCTTCCCATACACGCCCAAGAAGCCAAGCAGGTCACGCAAAGATTCTTCGTGGCGTGCATCACGTCGATTGCGGAGCGGACCTCTAGGTCTTTCCAATATGGCAGGTCCCAAAATATAGATTTCTTCTTCCACATGGGTGCGCGTCCGTCCGCGTCCTTCGAACAGGTTGTCCGCCAGATAACTTTCCAAATATCACCTTCAAATCCTTGACCATATCATGTACATCAGCACCAATCACGATGGCGAGGCTTCGTCCGTGATCCGCCTCACCTTTGAAATGCTTGCCTTTCTTTCTTCACGGATGCTGCTCGGAAGAAATCGATGATGTCCTGTACACATTCTTCTTACAACTATTCAAATATATCTTGTCGGTATCATCCAAGCAAAGCGTGCATCCGCGGTATCCTTGTTTATCCATCTCGAAAGGTTCTTGAGAGCGAGCCAATCATTGATGGTCACGAACAATGCAACGCCTTGAGGTCAAATTCTTCCCCATGTGCTCATCCCACGCACGTACACTGTTCCATTCCACACCGTAAGAGTTCTTCAACTAATGGCCTTAGGTACACATCAATGTCGTTGCCGGGTTGCTTAGGGCCTTGGATGAGCACCGCATCATAATGAACTTCCGCTTCATGCACAACCAAGGAGGAAGGTTATACAAACATAGAGTCACAGGCGGGTGCTATGGTTGCTACTCTGCTCCCCAAAAGGATTAATGCCATCTGCGCTTAGACCAAACCATACGCTCCTTGCGTCATCCGCAAACTCCTTCCGTACTTTCTTTCGATTTTTCTCCACTGCGACCCGTCGTGGTACTCTCAACTTTCCGTCTTTCTTACGGTCTTCTCATGCCATCTCATCGCCTTGGCATGCTCTTTGTTTTGGAACAACGTTTCAACCGTGGTATTATAGGAGAATACCACATCACCTTGGCAGAATCTTCTTCTGGGCGCTCGCCCTCGACATCACCAGCTCATCGCGGCTGATCTTATAGCGCAATGCACCACATACCGGACAAGCGTTCAAATCCTCGTACTCACATGATGCGGGATGCAATCATTAGGGCATGAATGTATCTTTTGCACCTCTAACCCTAGAGGGCGACAACCTTCTTTGCTTCAGACGTACTCTCGGGCAATTCGTTGTCCTTTGGAAGCATATCCTTTATCATTACCAAGAACTTTCCAAATCCCTTGTCGGATACACCATTCTCGCCTTCCATTGCAGCAATTCGATGTGGTGCCCAGCTTTTTCTTGTCACCTCACGCAATTCGGGTACAACAATTTTTGTGATCCTCTAACATGCATCGCAACTTCTTCTTCTCCAAATCACTTGCGCGGCTTTCTCTTTGCATCGGCAATGGCCCGACCTAGATCATCAGCGGGCTCATCGATGCCTCTTCTTCACTTCTTCCCGCATTGCCGGCTCAGCTTCTTCCGCATTCATCGCTCAGCTTCTTCCCCATTGTTGTATCATCGTATTCAGGGAACCCATGGCGGGATAGCTGTCGTCGTCCTCTTCTTCTTCATTGTCTTCCATCATAACCCCTCTTTCTCCGTGCTTGGTCCAAACATTATAGTGGGGCATGAAACCGGACTTAAACCGGTGGACGTGAATGGTTCTTGACGTAGAGTAATTGTGACCATTCTTACAGACACCACATGGACAAGGCATAAAACCATCCGCCCGCTTGTTTGCCTCGGCCATAGCGTAAAAGTATGCACCCTCAACGAATGGGGTGAGCATCGGTCATCGTACATCCATTGCGGCTCATCTTCATTACACAACACCGAATAGACCAAATTAATACAAGTTCATACATAAAGTTCATACAACACTTAAATGCAACAAACAAATAACTCTCTAGCTAAAGCATTTAAATGTAACAACAAATGCGATCAAGATCGCAACTAAGGTAACAATTGATCCAACAAAGATAATGATACCAAGCCTCACTATCGATGGCATATTTTCTAATCTTTCTATTCTTCAAGCGCATTTTCTCCATCTTGATCTTGTGATCATCGACGACATCGGCAACATGCAACTCCAATTCCATCTTCTCCCCCTGAATTCTTTTCAATTTTTCTTTCAAGTACTTGTTTTCTCTTTCAACTAAATTTAACCTCTCGACAATAGGGTCGGCTGGAATTTCCGGTTCACATACCTCCTAGATAAAAATATCTATGTCAACTTGATGGGCATAATTTGTCATAAACACGAAATGCAACTAATAGTTTTAAAAGAGAATATACCACATCCGAATCATAACAAGGACGAGGGCCGACGGGGACGGATATCAAAACCATGGCACTATGTATAACAAACAACGTACGGGTAAGATAATTATTACATGATTAACTATATATCCAAATCACACAAACATCATTTTTTTATATAAAATTACATGAACAAGAGGCTCACCACAAGGTGGTGCCGGTGACGGACAGTGCGAGGCGATCGGCGGTGGTTACGACGGAGATTTAGAAGGCACTAAGTAAACCACACCTACATATGCAAACTAAGTGTTATTTTTGACCTCAAATTGCATATAAATCAAATACTAGCACATATATATATTTCCTCCCAAATTACTAAACTCCCAAATTAGTAACTATATAAAGCATTGCAAGAGCTAATCTAGCAATGAGAGATGAAAGGACAAAGTTGCTAACCTTTGTGATCATTTGAATGGATGGGGGCCTTCAAATCTTGATAAATTTTGGGCAAAATGTGTGATGAGCTCGAGAGGAAGAGGGGAAGAACAGAGAGGAGAGGGGAAAGGGGAAGAACAGAGCGAGCTCGGGTGGACGAAGGGTTTATGTAGGACGACCTATAGTACCGGTTCGTGGCACGAACCGGTACTAAAGGTGCTTGGAGGGGCCCAGATCGACAACATCCTGCCACCACTCTCATTAGTACCGGTTCGTGGCACAAACCGGTGCTAAAGGTTAGCCACTTAACCGGTACTAATGAGAGCGGCCCGGCTAGCCGTTGGAACCGGCACTAATGTATACATTAGTGCCGGCTCTAATACAAACCGGCACTAATGTGCTTCACATTTGACCCTTTTTCTACTAGTGTTTGCACTAACTTTGTACTAAAGTCTAAAGTTAATATAAACTTGAGTCATTTATTTTGAGATGGACGGAGTACTACTTTATCATTGTAGGTATGTTGATAAACTATATATAAGATATTTCAAAGTGAGTTACACGAAAAAATTGCAAGTTGGCTGATGTTTTTTTATTTGTGAAATACGTATATATTTGTATGTAAAAAGAAGCATACTTAAAATATGATACCTACTATCTAAAAAGTAGTATATATACTACCATTTTTATTTAGTCCGCGTATTAGTTTTGGTCAAAGTCAAGCTTTGTAAACTTTGACGAAGTCTATAAACAAAAATATGAACATATATAATAACAAATCAATACCATTGGATTTATTATTGAATGAATTTTCACATCATATAAATTTGTTATGGTAAATGGTTATATTGTTTTCTATAAACTTGGTCAAAACTTTACGAAGTTTGACTTCAGTCAACTCTAATATGCAGAGTAAATAAAAACGAAGGGAGTATTACATACTATGCTTATGTACTCTTTTATTTGATAGATACTACATACAACATGCAAAACCCAAGTATAATAAGTAACTACCACTGGTGGTAGATAAAATTTGTCCTATATAGGATAAATAAATAAATAAATAAATATACTTATTATTTTTGAATAATACACATGTATAATAACATATAGTATATTACTTCTTTTGTTTCAAAATACTTATCATGGTTTTATTTTTAAACTACTCAGCTTTTTATGAGCTGATGAGTATGACTGTAGTAGTACGAGTGAAGAAAGTAATGAGCACATGCACTCACTGTTTGGCCTAAAAAAAACACACGTTCACTCTTGAGTAGCGCGCACGCGTGCGCACGTCCCTCTCCCTCCCAAGTCACCTTCGTCTCCCTGCCGCAAGCGTGCCTCTCTCGCAACGCCCCGAGCAGATCCCCTTTCTCTTTCACGCAGCGAACGCCGAACTCAGCCACACCCACCCCACCCCACCCAGCTCAAATCCGACGCCACCAACGACCGCGCCACCAAAAGCTTCCGCCTTTTCCTCCACCGATCCCTCCTCATCTTCCCTCTCACGGACTCCAGCCCCGCTGTCTCCTTCGTTCCTCCCTTCCTTCCTTTCTTCCTCTGCGCGCGCGCGTGTGCCCCGCTGTTTATGCGCCCATAGATCCCCGACGGGACGCGCGGAGGAGGAGCTAGGCCGGCCGAGATGAACTCGACGGCGTATTCGCGGCCGTCCAAGCTGCCGGGCGGCGCCGGCGACAGGAGGCCGCCCACGCGCCTCCGGGGCTTCGCCTCCAAGATCGAGCCCAAGAAGCTCGGCGCCGGCCTCCTCGCCGGATGCTGCCTCGCGCTCCTCACCTACGTCTCCCTCGCCAAGCTCTTCGCCATCTACTCCCCCGTCTTCGGTGCGTGCTCTACTCTACTCACTCTCTACATTCCATTAATCCCCCGCCGATCTAATCGTTACTGCTGTTGAACTGAATCCGCGCTCAGCTAGCACGGCCAACACGTCCGGCCTGCTCCAGAACGCCCCGCCGGCGTCCTCGTCGTCGTCGTCCGTCCCGGAGACGACGGATGCCATCCCGGCCGAGGACACTACATTCATCGGCCGCGAGAACGGCAACGCCGTGGATCCCGTCGATTTCCCGGAGGAGGGCCCGGCGGCGGCCGGCTCTCAAGAACCCGGCGTGCCGGAGGTGCTCTCGAGAAAGGAGGACGAGGCCGAGAAGGCGGCGGAGGCGGCGACCACCTCCGTGCCAAAGCCATGTAAGGAATCTCTCGCCCCTTTCTCAGCTCCTTTTTCCTCGCACCTTGAATGGAAAGCAGAGCAAAACTGGAATCACTCCCAGGTCATGTCAGCAGGCAGTCTCTTGCACACATTAATGCTCTGCACTCTGCAATCTGGGCAAGGATTTGTCGCCCACCTCATGTCGACGCAGTTAATTTGCTTCAGATTTGTTGGAAATGTCCGAGATCTAAGGCGACTCTGTTTCTTGGTGAATGAATGGATTCAGCTGCGGAGGGCGGCGCTGGCGGGGAGGGTGCGGCATTAGCAAAGATGAGCTGCGACGAGAACGGGGTGGACGAGGGGTTCCCCTACGCGCGTCCGTCGGTGTGCGAGCTGTCCGGCGACATCCGCATCAGCCCCAAGCAGAAGACCATGTACCTGGTGAACCCGTCGGGCGCTGGCGGCTTCGACGAGAACGGCGAGAAGCGGCTCCGGCCGTACGCCCGCAAGGACGACTTCCTCCTCCCCGCCGTGGTGGAGGTGACCGTCAAGTCGGTCCCGTCCGCCGCGGCCGCGCCGCAGTGCACGAAGAAGCACCGCGTGCCGGCGGTGGTGTTCTCCGTGGCCGGGTACACGGACAACTTCTTCCACGACAACACGGACGCGCTGATCCCGCTGTTCCTGACGGCGTCGCACCTCAAGGGCGAGGTGCAGCTGCTCATCACCAACTACAAGCCGTGGTGGGTGCAGAAGTACACGCCGGTGCTGCGCAAGCTCTCCAACTACGACCCCATCAACTTCGACGCGGACGCCGGCGTGCACTGCTTCGCGGCGGGGTTCCTGGGCCTGTACCGCGACCGGGACCTCATCATCTCGCCGCACCCGACACGCAACCCGCGCAACTACACCATGGTGGACTACAACCGGTTCATCCGCTCGGCCTACGCGCTCCGCCGCGACCGGCCCTCGGCGCTCGGGGAGGCGCCCGGGATGCGGCCGCAGATGCTGATCATCTCCCGCGGGGGCACGCGGAAGCTGCTGAACCTGGAGGAGGTGGCCGCCGCGGCGACGGAGCTGGGGTTCAACGTGACGGTGGCGGAGGCGGGGGCGGACGTGGCGGCGTTCGCGGCGCTGGTGAACTCGGCGGACGTGCTGCTGGCGGTGCACGGGGCCGGGCTGACGAACCAGATCTTCCTGCCGACGCAGGCGGTGGTGGTGCAGATCGTGCCGTGGGGGAACATGGACTGGATGGCGACCAACTTCTACGGGCAGCCGGCGCGGGAGATGCAGCTCCGGTACGTGGAGTACTACGTGGACGAGGAGGAGACGAGCCTCAAGGACAAGTACCCGAGGGAGCACCTGGTGTTCAGCGACCCCAAGGCGCTCCACAAGCAGGGGTGGCAGGCGCTGGCCGAGACCATCATGAAACAGGACGTGAAGGTGAACCTCACCAGGTTCCGGCCATTCCTGCTCCAGGCCATCGACAAGCTGCAGGAGTAGCGGCGGCGTCGTCTCCGTTGTCATCCCCGGCCGGCCCAGGTTGGTGATGGTAGGTATACCACTCACGTCACAATCACATACACATACACAAGCAAACACGGCAACAAGAAATGCGGAATGTTGTAATACTGGAAAGGGTCATTGTCTGATGAACAGAGGAGGCTTCGAATTGGTTTGTTGGTTGGTTTTGTAATACCCATTTTGGTTTGGATAGTGCAGTTGCACGCAAGAGGAATGTTCATTGTTCTTCTTCAGTATACTTTGCCGTTCTTTCTGTTGAGCAGTTCGTTGTGTTTTTCTTCCCGGCCAAAGCCAAATGCATCTTCTTTCGTGATCTGGAGAGGACAACACGCAGGAAAGTGATTGGTTACCATGTCACCGATTCAGGTCGTGCGATGGAACGTTCTCACCATCCTTGACTTTCTGCTACGGCAAGTTAAATTAAAGGGAGTACCTAGAACTCATCTAGATGAGACTCGTAATTTGGTCTCGTTCACCTGGAAAACAAGAACGGATACCACCCACGTTAACACACATGCACATTATAGCATCACATTCAGTGGCTATAAAAGGTGAATGAGACCAAATTAAATCTCATCTAGATGAGTTCTAGCAAAACTGTAAATTAAATCAAAGCACGGGAAATCATCTACGCTCTGTCCAACACCCCGAAACACGTGTAAAGGCTGTTAAAAGGCCACTTTACTAATGAAAGGATAGAGTATTTGTTAATGGGCATGGGCCTACCTTTAATCATCTATGGCGCACACGAATGATTCACCGAGCGGGAAATCATTTCAAGGCGCACAAGAATGATTCGTTTTTTGTTTGCTAAACCTGCAAGTCGCCCTCTCTCTTTGCTGCCTGCGAGTGATTACGCGGGTTGGCCCAGACAGTCAGACCACCCACCTTTGTGCGGGAAGAGCCCACTTCATGGGTCGAATTGCTTCCGCTCCGAGAACTCTTGGCGGCTTCCACAAGCTGCAAGCGTAGCAACAGCGCCATCGTCTCCATACCCAGCCCAGGTTGGCAGGCAAACGCGACAACAAGAAGGGCGGAACAAAAGATTCACATGAACAAAACATCACAGGTTGGTTGGTTTTGTAACACTCATTTTGGAGAGTATTTAACAAAAAACTACCACATTAAGGGTAACCGTCCCACAGAACAACCACTTTCAAAAAAATGATTGATAACTATATTTTTTTTTAATTTTGTGACTAAAAACTACCACTTTTGAAAAATGGCTCATTTAGATGATTTAAACATGATTATGACAAATGGGACCCATCCATCAGGGCTGACGTGGCGGCCCAGTCAACTCTGTTTGTTTTGACCGTCAGGTTGACCGTTATGACAGGTGGGGCCCACATCAACCTTCTTCTTCCTCCTCTCCCTCTCTTTGTTATGTCAACAAACATCTTATGTGCATGGGAGGAGAGCAGGTGAGCTCCGGCCCAACGACGGACGCGAGCATGCTCATCCACCTGCTCCTGTCTCGATTGGGAGGAGCAGGTGAGGAAGCCAGGTACATCCCGCGTCGGTGGAGCTGAGCACGAGTGAAAGATCAAGGATGTCGCCTAGAGGGGGGGTGAATAGGCGCTTTAAAATAATTATGGTTTAGGCTTGAACAAATGCGGAATAAACCTAGCGGTTAATTTGTTAAGCACAAAACCTAAAACAACTAGGCTCACCTATGTGCACCAACAACTTATGCTAAGCAAGATAAGCAACTGTGTGATAGCAAGATATTTGACAAAGAACAATATGGCTATCACAAAGTAAAGTGCATAAGTAAAGGGCTCGGGTAAGAGATAACCAAGGCACGCGGAGACGATGATGTATCCCGAAGTTCACACCCTTGCGGATGCTAATCTCCGTTTGGAGCGGTATGGAGGCACAATGCTCCCCAAGAAGCCACTAGGGCCACCGTAATCTCCTCACGCCCCCGCACAATGCAAGATGCCGTGAATCCACTAAGGGACCCTTGAGGGCGGTCACTAAACCCGTACAAATGGTGACCCTTGGGGGCGGTCACCAACCCAGACACTTTGGCAACCCTTGGGCGCCACGGTACAGATCAAATTGCTCGGGGCGATCTCCACAACCTAATTGGAGACCCCGACGCTTGCACGGAGCTTTACACCACAATGATTGAGCTCTGAACAACACCAACCGTCTAGGGAGCCAAGGCACCCAAGAGGAACAAGCTCTAGGGTGTCCAAACACCCAAGAGTAACAAGCTCAAGGGTACCAAGCACCCAAGAGTAATAAGCTTCTCAACTTTTAACTTCCACATATCACGTGGAGAACTCAAACCGATGCACCAAATGCAATGGGAAGGGCACACGGAGTGCCAAAGTCGTTCTCTCTCAAATCCCACCGAAGCAACTAATGCTAGGGAGGAAGATGAGAGGAAGAACAAGAAGGAGAACACCAAGAAATCCAAGATCTAGATCCAATGGGTTCCCCTCACATAGAGGAGAAAGTGATTGGTGGAAATGTGGATCTAGATCTCCTCTTTCTTTTCCCTCAGAAACTAGCAAGAATCCATGGAGGGATTGAGAGTTAGCAAGATCGAAGAAGGTCAACAATGGGGGAAGAACACGAGCTCAAAGGATAAGGTTCAATGGGAAGAAGACCCCCTTTTATAGGTGGGGAAAAATCCAACCGTTATGTTCACAGCCCGCACAGAGCGGTACTACCGCTCCAAGGAGCGGTACTACCGCTAGGGCGGTAGTACCCCTTTGAAAAACAACACTGAGGAGGCAAAAGGCCAGCAGAACCGCCGGAGCGGTACTACCGCTCGTCCTCACGGTACTACCACTAGGGATCGTGGTACTACCGCAAAGGATAGCGGTACTACTACTTGCGAGCGGTACTAAAAAAATACATCCGGGCCTACCACCGCAGGACTTGGGACGCGCTTTTGGTCCGGAGCGGTACTACCGCTGTAGGAGCCGCGGTAGTACCGCTATGGAGCGGTAGTAAAAAATTACATCCGCTCCAATTCGCGGTAGTACCGCTGCAGCCTTTTCAGAACACCAAAACTGCCACAACTTTTGCAAACGGACTCCGAATTCGATGAAACCAAGTTTGTTGGAAAGCTAGCGACAAGGGCTAACACAATCTTGAAAGAAATATTAATAAGAAGCAAATTATAAAAGGCCCATAAGAAAATGGTGAGAACCCTTCCTCGGATAAGACCGGCAAAACCTCCAACACCGAAAACATCATAGAAGACACATGCGAACTCCGTTTTCGATGAACTCAACTTGTCATCAAGATGACCATAATCTCTAAGACTCACAAAGAGAACCAAACAAGAATCAAGAAACATGATGTAAGGATGCAATGGTTTGAGCTCTTTACTAACGATACGATTAAGCTACCAACTTGAGAGCCCCCCTTCACTACTAGGAAAAGGCATGCTAGTGGCGCATCGAATTTGCCTTCTAATGGCGCACTACTGGTGCGCCACTGGCATCATGCCATTAGAATTAAATTCTAATGGCGCACGACTGGTGCGCCATTAGTATCTGGTGTTCTAATGGCGCACCACGTAGTGCGCCATTAGTATAGCCTGCAGTGCGCCATTAGAATGCCTCCCAGGGGCCATATGTACAAATGTGCTTTGGCATTCTAATGGCGCACCGGCAGCTAATGCGCCATTAGTGTGATGATCACAGTGCGCCATTAGTGTCTTGTGTGGTGCGCCATTAGTATGAATATTAGGTTTTATTTTTTTTGCTTTTCTGATTTTTACACAGGTTACAAAATATATTATTGCATAGAATATAGACAGCAGCACACAGCAACATCAGGTTCATCAAATACAATAGAAGATTAGTCTCTGAATACAATTCATCATATTAGTCTCCGGATTCAAAAGACCGGACAAAGATAAAACATTACAAGTCTCAAGACCGCGAGTATCGAGTTTGCCTTCACATTACAAGTCGATATCGATCATCTAAACTACCATCACATAGAAGAGAGCTGTGGTCATCACGATGAGCATCATCGCGATCAAACTGGTCTTCATCCGGTTCCTCCAACGCTCCTCCTCTCTCCGCTAGATAGCGGCGATCTAGATTCGGCCTCCGCCCTAGTGGTGTACCCTTTGTAACTGTTAACGCTGAACGGTGAACCTGTCTCCGACACTCCTCCCACCATCGAGACTCGGGAACCTTACCCTTGTACACGACATACGACGGCATCTCTATGCACAAGCCAAACAACAGACAATACATAAGCAATGTGTAAGTATGCAACAAAAGGATCGGAAGAGAAAAGCAAGACATTAATAGCACGATTCATGGTCCTACTAATAAATAGCATCGATTACATCTAAGTTGAACAACCGTCCAAACCAAAGAGACATACGAATTCATTAAAGTTTAATTACAACATGAGCCAATCAATGTTTCAGAACTACACATCACAACTTTCGACTCAACTCATCGGACAGGAGCATGGGTGAAGCCGCCATCTGTCGTGATGGTCATGAAATCACAGTCGTTGTCACCCTGCATTTGTAGCATTTCATCTATCTCACTGTTGGACGGTTGATATCTGAGGAAGAACTGCCTCAGGTATGACGGACATCTTGATGGATGATGTCCGCAAACTCCGATCGATGCGAAAGAATTCTTGTCCGAGGTCCGCGTCTGGACTGCCGACAAGCTCGCGCCCAATCTTTGAGATTATCTGGTAGCGAAGGTGATGATGGTCCCTTACGATCGCCTCGCATGTGATGGAGGGCGTAGTAGGCATCCTTCGACCGCCCGGGCTGCTTGACGCAGCAGAACTTTGTATTGTGTGAGAAGATGTGCTTGCCGTGCTTCTTTAACCGGCTCGTGAAGGTGCCTCCAGATTTGGCGTGGCAGGGAGAACATCATCAAGAACTTTCTTGACATTTGTGTAGTCTATCATGGAGTTACGGTTCGGTCGAAATACGTGGCCATGGAATATTTCGGCTTAAGAGGATGAGTGTGCAATGTGTGTCACCGCACGTAACACGGAATGTTAGAAAAAAGAACGATCGAAATCTAAGAAATCATATGTTACGGGCGGTTAAGGGATGACTTACTCGGAAAGTAAGGCACAAGGAAGTTATCCTTATCTGCGTTTGCGAATGACGCCTTCGAGGTGTGAACTCGCAACTTGGCGGTCCCCAGCGCTACTCAAGTGCTTGGCACGCATGTAGAAGGGTCGACTATCACGATATCCGGTATTGTCTCTAATGATCCGCATCCGCATGCTCAGCGAAAACAGCCGAACGAAGGTGTAGTGCAACGGATGAAGGTTAAACATAGCAAAGATGTCATCAAACCGCAGGACGATCATACCCCCGATGTCGCCATCCACAAAGCCCTTGCTCTCTGGCACCTTGGCCACGAAAACCGGTATGCCACATCCTTCTCTCGAGATGCCGCTTCTCCAAAATCAGAACACTGTCGTGCAGACTCCGCATAGCACCGGTTGCAGCATTCAGCATATTTGGCAGTAGCATCGCCCTACCCGCCACATGCACCCTCCTCGAGATATCCTTAGGTGAAGGTGGCCCGTCCTGAGCACGGATCGAACTCGGTGCCGGCTGGCTCGCACCGGCGCCCTTGTTAGTCTTTTCGTTTCGGCCCTTCTTCTTGATCTCTGTAATGGGACCGAGTTCGCTCACGCACCGCCTTCTTCAGCGTGTTGGGGCTGATAATATTCGCGCCTCGGCTATCGAGGCTCGGTGAAGCGGGAGCCTGGGCGTGTCTGAGAACTGAACGCCGACGGCGCTTGTTGCAATTGGATTTCTCCGCCGTACCAGCTAGATCGCGGTGGTCTTGGCTGGGTTCTTGAGAAAGAGGCCCGCAGAACTCGTCAGCGTACCCATGTTCGGCAAAGTACTTATCAACTTTGGTAAATGTACCGTCGTCGTTGTCGTCGCCGTTCGGATCCTGTGCCATAGGGCTGTCCGGATCCTGTGCCATAGGGATGTCCGGCAGGTCCAGTAGCGTTGCGGCATTCTTGCCATGGCTTGGAGCCGGCACGACTGGCGGTCTTGTCTGTGGGGTGGTGTCCCCCGCCCCCAAACGAATCATGCTCTTCGGCCATAGCAGGGGCCAGTTTACGCAGGTGCCGAGGGTCATCTCATCTTCTTCGTCCGCCCAAGCGGGTCGAATCGGAGGTAACAGCTCGTCGCAGCCTGGCAGCACCCGGACCACTTCAACCCTATACATTGTGGTTGGCATCGGATTACCGTGGAACATGGGGTTGCCCGGTTGAACGATTCTGCCCTTGGCGACATCGACCAACTCGGCACCCACGGCGCGAAGAGTGCAAGGAACGTCGGCGGTGCCCTGCGAAAACATGTATAGGGCGTCAGGGATGCCCAGTCAAAGGCAAGGAGATGAAGTCATCGGCCGAGAGGCTTAGTTACCGTGATGCCGTCGAGCTCGGCTAATGTCGAGGCACCGCCAACGGCGGGCGGTAATCGACGGAGGGGCGCTTCTTTGGCGAGGTGCCGGTCGGCGTACACCCGGGTGCATTAAGCTCCAATGCCCGTGCCGGTGCCAGAGACACGAATACCGCCTCCGCCGGAGACACCAATGGCGCCGCCGCCGAAGACACCAATGGCGCCGCCGCCGCGCTGTGCGAGTTGCTGGCCGTGAAGCTGGGAACCGGGGGAGGCCCCTTTTGGCCGCCCGCAATCCACGTCGTCAGCCCATGAATCAACGTAGGCACCATGGCGTTGAGCGTCGTTCCAAGTTGTTGTTGCACTTGCTCATGGAAAAGCTCTGGAATCCGCGCCACTTGTGCCTTGAGTTCTTCAACCTCGCGCGTCTGGCTTTCCGAGCTGGTCTTTTTCTCCGTCCGCACACCAGCGGTATAGTATGACCCCCATTTTGTGGACAAGCTTTGCCGGCCACACGACCAGTGACGTCGGCTTATCGAGCTTATCCTTCTTTTTCATTACGTTCAACGCCCTATTTAAAGGGGTGTCGAAAGGGGAGCTCTTAGACGACCCAGCGCATCGCTTTCATTGTCCCGCAAAAGGAACATGAACCATTTAGAAATATTGGGGATTAATTAGAGTGCAACCATATGGAGCTAATTACGGGGTGTATTCCTTACGTAACAAGCTCAAGCGCCTGGTCTTCGGATCCGTGGTAAGCTCCTTTGTTATCGGGTCCTCCTTGTACCGGGCCCTGACAAAGTTCCTGGTCTGCTTGTGACCGCTGTATTTCTCGAAGCGGGGCAGTAGGCCTTGCTCGGCACGCTCCGCGTCCTCCTTGTCCCATATAGGCTCCACCACTCTATAACCGCCGGGACCGAGTTTGTGTTCCCCTAAGTTCAACTCCCGCATTTCTTTCCCCCACTGACTTGATTCGGAGGTTGCGGGGCTCTGGCACTTGATCGTGAACTCCTTGTACTCATCTTCGCTCATCAAAGGATATTTCGCCTTGATCTTGTCATAACTATCACCTTTATCAATCATTCTCTTCATCGCGCTTCTCCAAGTAGACAGGGCCGTGCTCATCTTCGTGAGGGCGGCACTATTCACTTTATTCCCTGAGAGGCGTGTGTTTTCAAATTCGGCGGGGAACTTGTATCGTTCGTGCAGCTTCGTGAAGGGGAGGTTGCGCAAATTCCCTCGGTCCTTATGCCTAAGGTTCTCGGTGTTGATCGAGACGGTGCTCGGAGAATGCACCGAGCTGAACCGAAAATACCCTTGACTATATGTTTGGGCTCCGTTGGATTCCGTCCGGAGTCCACTTGAGTGAATTCCTCCTTGACGGTGCGGAGCGCATTGGCGCCGGTCCTTCCTTTGCTTCTTCGGTTGGCTGCCATCGTGTGCGCCGCCACCATCCGTGTGTGCGCCGCCATCATCGATGGTGGCATCCTCGGCGGCACCATCAATGGTGTCATCCCCGACGCCACTAGGGGTTGTGTAATCAGGATCGGTGTCTTCCGCGGCGTCATCATAGCGGTGAGGTTGTTCCTCCATTTCTTGGGACAGCTCCCAGAATTGCTTGCCGCCCGAACCACCGGCCTCATCGTTGTGGGCCTTGTTTCTCTCTAAATAGGAAAAAGTTTGGTCAAAAAGATGGTTATTGTCAAGGAACAAGATCATGGTCTCATGATTTAGGGTTTGTCGACACCGAGGCACCCTAAAAGCCTAAGCTTTCATCATTTAGGTTCTCATCGACACCGAGGCATCCGGGGCAGCCAAGTTAAGTTTTCATCATTTAGGGTTTATCGATGCCGAGGCACCCTAGGTTGGGCCTAATCACTTGGCTCTATTGCCACCTATGTTGGGTTTATCATCTAGGGTTTATCGATGCTAAGGATAATTCTAAGTTGGGCCTAATCACTTGGCTCTATTGCCACCTATGGTTTAATGCAGCAAGAATGGCAGGGCAGTTGATCCTACTTAACTAAGTACTAAGATACCCCGGCCCATGCATTAGTCGCAAGTACCCCATATGTCCTATTTTTAGCAAAGTCATGCTAAAATTCACGGAAAATTTCAGCATGACCTTTGCTGAAAATAGGACATATGGAGTACCAAATTTGCCGAACGGAAGTTAATCGACATTCCGCAAACTCAAGGGCCTCTCGGTACAACATCACATCACAAGTTGACAAAATTTCCAAGTAGTACAGCAGCAGACATCACAAGTAGTACCAATGAACATATAGTCCAAAGCACATTCTGAATTTCGATAAATGACAGCAAGTTAACTCATGCTGACAGCAACAAACTTATAACAACATAAATGAAATTGCAGTTCCAAGTGGGTATGCGAAATAATAAAACCAAATAAATGATTTTGTTCGCTCCACTTAACAAAAATAAAGAAATGATTTCTTTCAATACATCTGGTAAGCTGCACACTGTCTAATATGTGTCATAAATGACAAAGCTGCACACTGTCTAATATGTGTCATAAATGACACTAAGATCTCATTACACTCTACATATGCAGCATCTATAGAAAGAGGCCATCAGTAGTAATCGGGTACTGTCACAAAAATCAGTGTTAGGCATGCAAAGATCCCCCACCACATCCTCGAGCCAGCTACCATAGCACGTCATCGCTGGCCACTTTTGGACATCAAGCATGTTACCCTTTTCTTTCTGCTGAACATTGTTCAAACTCTGAATAAGAAACAATTTGGAGAGAAGCACATCTATTATAGCTTACTGACTCAGCTGAGTATGATGCAATATCTTCTCTAAACGGTTATGTCAATTCCATCTTACACACAACCGCAATGTGTTGCAAGACTCACAAGCATGCAAGGCACATCTTCTGTATCAAGGAGAAAATAAGCAGATATTTGGCAAGGTCTTGCGGTACTGTTCAAAGGCACTTGTCTGTTGGAGTAATCCAAAGTGAGTTGTGTTTAATCAAGCAAGTACTACTAGTTATACGTGTGCAAGGTTATTGTGATGGATCAGGGAAGAAGTTCTGGAACTTGTTTTACCTGCAGCCTATGTGGGTTCAGAAGGTAGCGAAATGTTATTGAAATGTTGAATTTGTTCTGGAGATTGCAGGTACAGTTACATGGATATTGCTCTTCATGATTTATACTCAAACATCAATGATCAATGATTAATGATTTATACTCCAGCAATTCCAGGAATGATTTTAGGATATTAGTCTAGATTAGGAGTTTTAAATCGAGTACTCCATCAGATTGGGATACTACTCTAGATTAGTGTAGCCACTATCTAACAAAAATTTCAGAACTGAATTTCAGAGTACTCTAAATGTTGTGTGCCCTAGTATTTCTATGTTCCTTGCATTTCTATAACATTTAGTAGCATGACAATTTTATCATGTTGAAAAAAATTCAGTAACATGAATTTGGCTAAGCCAAGCATGATCTTGCTTGCATTGCCGCCTTTGCTACATGAAGCAATAGGGTAGGTTCAGTTTCACTGAATTTTTGAAACTATACATCATTTGCTGAATTTTTGCTCTACATCACTTGCTCTTTGTAAATTATTGCATATATCCAAAGGACTGAATTTTTGAAACTATAGGTGAACCTCTTCAGAAATGCAAAACAGTTAATCTAAACTGTCTAAAATAGTTAAATCCACTTGATGCTTAGCTAATGCAGCCAACAGAATGAAATGAACAACTAATTTGTTCTCTGAAATACATGCAGCCAACAGAGAGGATGTTCTTACAAGGGAGCAAGAAGCCTGCCGCCATGGCCCTAGGGTTTGCGGTGAGGGGTGGAGGAGAAGGAGGAATCACCAGGGGAGGGATGGAGGAATGGAGGAAGATGCCGGCGTTGAAGCTCCGGCAGCGGCTGGGCGTTAAGCTCGGGTGACACGCGGTGGGCTCCTCCACTCGCCTGTCTCTGCGTCTCGGCTTGGGCGGAGGACGCCGAGGAGCGGGCGGGCGGAGGGGGGACGGCGAGGTAGGCGGCGCTCGGCTCGGCGTCGCATGGTCTGGCTGAGCTGAGGTAGAGGATCGTCGTCTCCTCTGGCTCGGGGCGACGGCAATGGGGCAACAAGCGCTGGGCAAAGTTAGGTCAGTGGGTGGGGGATCTGGCGAGGGAGGAGAGAGGCCGGAGGGAATAGGTGGAGGAAGCTTTCTAATGGCGCATCACACGCCGGTGCGCCATAAGTCTGATTGTTCTAATGGCGCACCACCCTCGGTGCCATTAGAATTTTGTTTTAATCTAGCCCAAGAGCCATATCTACAGCCCAACCCTATCTACAATGAACCCACCACTAGCCCGACCGGTCAAGACGCAGCACACACACCAGGGAGGTCCCGGGTTCGATTCCTGGATCCCCAATATTTTTTATGCATTTTAAATGGTGTTTTTATATTTATTCGTGTTTAAATATGTTCAAACTTGTTTAAATCATAACAGTAATATTTTTATGCATTTTAAATGCTGTTTTTATATTTATTTGTGTTTAAATATGTTCAAACTTGTTTAAATTATAACAGTAATATTTTTTATAAAAATAGTAAAAAAATTTAAAAATATGTTCAAAAGTCTTGGTCTTGGGCCGGGTGCTCGGCGGTGGAGCGGGGAGGTTGCGATGGGTGGAGCTAGCGGGGAGGTGCGGGTGCGATCGAGATGGAGGGGATCGAGATCGAGATGGAGGGGAATCGAGATCAAGTGTCCTCATGAATTCAAAAAGTGCCCATGAAATTTAAAAATATTCATGATATCAAAAAGTGCCCATGAAATACAATCGAGAAATGAAGACTACGATTTAAATACAATCGGTCTTAGCTATCTATCTGTTCACAATCTTCTTGCCCTTCTTTTTATAAACGGAGTTCTTCCGTGGAACGGACGTCCTTTAGGTAGGGTGGTCCTGCTTCTTCTTGTGGTGTGTGCTGCTACTTCATCGTCGCCGTCATGTTCGATCTTGGTCGCCGTGATTTGTCGAAGTCTTGCTCATTGGCTACTCCATCCATTCCGATGATCTTCCTTTTGCCTCTCCTCACGACAACACGACTGGGCTTTGGCGGGTCGGTAATGAAGAAGCATTGGTCCACTTGGGAAGCCAGTACCCATGGCTCATTTTTCGCGGTGACGTTTGCGCCCGCGGTCTTGTATTTGGCTTCGGGTATAACCATGGTGGTGAAATACCGGTCTTCTTTTATGACGTTTTTGGCCCATCTGACACGGAACATCGGGACCTTCTTTCCAGCGTAGCTCAGCTCCCAGATCTCCTCGATCCTTCCGTAGTATCTGTCCTTGTCGTTACCGGTGTAGGATTCCATCGTTACCCCGGCGTTCTGATAACCATCGCTCTTCATGTCCTTGTCCTCGGTGTAGAATGTGTAGCCGTTGATATCGTGACGCCTCATAGGTCATCGAGTTGTGCTCGGCGCCGTGACAAGGCGAATATGAGTTGTTCTTCCGCGGAAGAATCCTCATGTAAAGGGTACGACGAAGCTTCGCTTGAACCAACGCGTGAAACATGAGTTGTGCTCTTTGAGTATATCTCCGTCCGTCCTCTGTTGGCCTCGGTCATTGTCGTCTTCTTAATAAAGGTTTTGTGCTCTACCACCCAAGGATCGACCACGTCTATGTGTTGTAGCGCGACTAGGTTTGCTCTTTCAAAGTCGGCGAGTCGACCCTCGAAGTCGACATGCATTTCATGGCGACCCTCATGGTGACCCCATCCAGCGAGCCTGCCGAGGTGCTGCTGACGGCGCAGACCAACGGGTTCTCGATGCCTAGATAATTCGTGCGATGGGAGATGCCCTCTTGATCGAAAAGCCCTCGCTATGCTTCCCTCTCGGCGTGACATGTTGCGAACGTATCCTTTGATGACACCATTCATCCTTTCGAACGGCATCATGCTTTGCAGAACGTCGCCCGAGTTGGATGATATCCTCCACTATATGGACCAGCAGATGCACCATAACGTCGAAGAATGCGGGCGGAAGTACATCTCAAGCTCGCATAGTATCACCACGATCTCTTCTGTAGCCTTCGAGTTGCCTCACGCCAATCGACTTCCGAGATGACGTCGAAAAAGTTGCATAGGCCAAATAGCGTTTCACGGACGTGCGCGTCCATGATCCCACAGATTGCAACCGGAAGTATCTGCGTCATCGAGACGTGATGATCGTGAGACTTCATCCCGCTGAACTTCGCTTATTGGGTCTAGGTATCTGCTTATCTTCCCACAGTAACCGTAAGGAAGTTTTACTCCTAGGAGGCAGGTGAAAAACTGCTCGATCTCCTCCTGACTTAGAGTGAAGCACGCGGGAGGGTAGTCATTTCCGGTCTTCTTGGCCTTTTTGCCTTTGCGACGACTTTCCGTGTCCTGCTTCGCCTCATCATCATCATCATCATCATCATCATCATCATCATTAGCGTGAAGCTCCTGCCTGATGCCCATTGATTTCAAGTCTGCCCTTGCTTTCGGCCCATCTTTGGTCCTCTCTGGCATGTTGATTAGGGTACCAAGCAGACTCTCGCACACGTTCTTCGTGATATGCATGACATCTAGGCTGTGAGGCACACGGTGGATCTTCCAGTACGGCAAGTCCCAGAAAACAGACCTCGTTTTCCATACCTTCAGCAGCGGCTCTGGCGCCTTTCGCTTCTTTCCCGGCAGTGGACAGTCTTTCCAATTTTTCAACAGCTTGTCTATTTCCTCGCCGCTCCTCGTACACGGGCGTTTTCGGGGTTCGGTTTCACCATCGAACAGATCCTTGCGTTTCCTCCACGGGTCATCGTCGCGAAGCCACCTTTGATGTCCCATGAACACGGTTTTCAAGACCGGGATCTCTATCTAGCTGGCGATCGTTGTGTCATCCATGCACCTTACGATCCGAAAATCCGTGGACTACCTACCCCGAGATATCCGTAATCGAGATAGTCGTGCACCGTCGTGAGCAGTCACGGCTCTCATAGGGAAATATTCTTTCTTTGCGGCGTCCCACGTATTGGTGGGCGTTTTCCACAGTGTGTCTAGCTCCTCCTTCAAAGCCCCCAGACTGATTGATGTCGTTCCTGGTTGTTTCGCCCTTCAATTAGCATACTTATGTGAATGTACTTCCTCTTCATGCACAACCAGGGGAAGGTTGTACATCCACACAAACACGTGCCAGGTGC
This sequence comes from Aegilops speltoides, assembly GCA_021437245.1. Classification (NCBI taxonomy): domain Eukaryota; kingdom Viridiplantae; phylum Streptophyta; class Magnoliopsida; order Poales; family Poaceae; genus Aegilops; species Aegilops speltoides. The sequence goes on along the minus strand of CM038142.1, from coordinate 518,344,314 downwards.
TATGTGTGCTTCTCTGCTGCCAAACGGATTGACTCCATCGGTGCTCGCGCCCGGCCACGATGTTCCTTGGATCCTTCCCAAATTCAGGTATTCGCGTTCAACGCTTGCCAGCGCTCGCATCCTTAGGGTGACTCAGCATCTTGTCTTTTTTATTTATCTCCGGATCATTTCCGTCATCTTCCCGCTTCTTCTCCTCCCTATCCGCGTGCCAACGCAGGAGCTTTGCTACCTTAGGGTCCGCGAAATACCGCTGCAGACGAGGAGTGATCGGAAAGTACCACACCGATTTTCGAGGAGCTTTCTTCCTCTTCTTGTATCGAGTGACGCCGCACACCGGACATATGGTAGACTCCGCGTGCTCGTTCCGATAAATGATGCAATTGTTCATGCACACATGGTATTTCACGTGCGGTAAATCCAGAGGACACACGATTTTCTTCGCCTCCTCGAAACTGGTCGGACACTTGTTCCCCTTGGGAAGACGTTCGTGCGAGAATGACATGTTCTCGTCGAAGCATGCGTCGGTCATTTTGTGTTTTACCTTCATCTCCAGAGCCATGAGCGTTACTTTCAGGCGGGTATCCTCGGACCTGCATCCTTCATACAATGGAGTAACCGCGTCTATCTCCAGTTGATCCAGCTTGGCTTTCTCTCGGGCGGCAGCTCTTGCATTATTCGTCCGCTTGAGAAGCAGCTCTTGAATATGAGGGTCCTGCACCCAGCCTCCATCGTCGTCTGCTCCGGCATCTTCATCTTCATGATCATGCCCTTCGTCTTGATCTTCCTCATCATCATGTACGACATCTTCTACATGATGATCGTACAAGATCACCGTCGTGATCATGTCCTGGAGATTCTTCGTCTTCTCGCCCGCCCTCGCCGCGGTGGTACTTGTCTTGTTGCCCTTCCTCATTTCTTGCCCGGCCCCGGCCATGGACGACTTGAGCATCATCTTCATCACCTTGCCACCGATAGCCATCCATGAAACCACGCAAGAGCAGGTGGTCCCGCACCTGCCCGGAATCCGGGTCCGCAATAAGGCTCTTCAGCTTGCATCTTCGACATGGACATCTTATCTCCGTCTCGTTCTTTTGAAGCATCTCGGCCTTCGCGGAGCTCAAAAACCTATTCACGATGCCTTCAACATCGTATGCGGACCATGGTCGTCATGGGTAGAGCAAAACGATATGTTAGAACCAAGAAAAATTTGGCATGACCTTCCCTAAAAATAGGACCCAAAAGAATGCATAGTGCCAAAATTCTCGCTTGAAACGGAAATGAATCAAAACATTCCGCAAAATATTAGCAACTATCGCATATTTCAAATACGGTACCTTCAAACACAAACATATATGCAACACCACAAACACATGCAACACCACAAATATACATAGATCTAGCTAGGCCACAAAAAGTGCATGTGCACGTTGTTGGAGCGAGCTAGGGAGAAAAAAAAGTAGATCTATATCATGAAGATAGCTTTCCCTTACTTACCTATCAAAAAAAGGTAATTTCATCACTTAATTTTGTTGAATCTATGGTGGAAATGAGGTGAGGAGAAGGAGATGGCCGAAAGTTTGGAGAAGGAGGTGGATGGAATGAAGTGGGAAAGTGAGTGGGTAGGTGTGGGCTGTCCAAAATATCTTGTTGGTCCTAGGTTACTAATGGCGCACCGTAGGAGAATGCGCCATTAGTAACCCTGGTTACTAATGGCGCATCAGCAGACGATGCGCCATTAGTAGTTTTACAAAAAAGTAAAAATAATAAGTATATATACTAATGGCGCATCTCCTCTGAGTGCGCCATTACTAGTTTAAACTAGTAATGTCGCCTTTGTCGACGATCGCGCCATTAGTAGTTTTGCAAAAAAAGAATAAAACTAAATTTACAGTAATGGCGCATCGCTGCTTGGTGCGCCATTAGTAGTTATAGATAGTAATGGCGCATTATGGACCAGATCGCCATTAGTATGTATGGGAAAATGGAAAAAAATAATTCATACTAGTGGCGCACCCTGTTTACGGTGCGCCATTAGTGTCTTCCATACTAATGGCGTATCACAAACAGGTGCGCCATTAGTATATAGTAGTGGCGCACTGCTTCCATGGTGCGCCATTAGAATCAATCCTATCTATAGCCCTTTTCCTAGTAGTGCTTAATAGTACGGCAAACGATCCTATAACCCGGTCTCCCAACTACCACCACGAGACCGGTAAAATAGAAAACCTATCAAGGGCAAACCTTTGACTTGCACATGATCCACTTGAGCTAGATGATGACGATCTTGACTCTCTCAAGTTGGACCATCTTTCTTGATTGCGTTGGCTTGATGAAGACTAGATGATTGCTTCTCCATAGTCCACTATGGGTGAGCCTCTCTTCGGCACATCTTCACAAGACCATTGAAACCAAAAAGGATGGCAAGATTCAAGAACTTGATCTCTTCGTGATGCTCCACTTGAACTTGCACACGGCAATCATGATGACGATCACCACTTGATGTCATTCTTTCCATGGGTTGTATGATATCTTCCTCTTGATGCAAGCCCATGGACACGTATCTAACCCCATATAGAACTCTCACATAGACCACGGGTTAGTACACAAAGTGCAATTGGCAATGCTTACCATACCATGGGATCACTTGATCCCTCTCGATACATCTTCTACGCTTTGTGAGTTGATCAACTTGATTCACTCTTGACTTCGTCTTGATCAACCTTGAATTTTTCCAACTCTCTTCATTTGGATGATGTCTTGAAGGTAAACATGAATGATCACACAATTTTCTTCTTCAAGACATGCTTGCAATAAGCTCAACACTCACATGACCAATCTTTGGATAATTCCTTAATAGCACCTTGGTCAACTCATAAACTCCTTAAAACCAACACATGGACTTGCTTACGTGGCAAGCTCATCCTTCTCATCTCTCTTCGCAGTCGTTGAATGAACCTAAGCACTGCCCGCCGCGTATCCATGGAGCCCGTGACGATATACCGCGTGGCTGCTCGGCTCTCTTCTGTCAACAGCCTCTACTTCCCCATCGCCCTTCTTTACATCGCGTCGTCCCTATCAAGGCGGAAGACCGCCCTGCTGCTGCACCCATACAAGCTCGCCTTCTTCGACATGCTCCGAGATGACTACGAGGTCGGCTCGCACCTCAGCCGCCTGCGCCGCCGCCTCCTAGAAAGCCGGTTGCCCTCACATTCACCTCATCTGCTTGCCTAGTGTGCCACATAGAGCACTTCTCCGACCCTCATCGAGGCCATGCCGCCGCCGTCACCGCAATCTACGTCCCCTCCAGCGTTGCCAACTCATCTGTGGTGTTCAAATACAGAGCGATGCCGCCGTGCGGGGCGACCTCCGTGCGTTTCCCCGGCTCAATGGGAGGCATACGATGGTTAGGTTGTAGCCTCGCCGAATCGTGTAGCTCGACACCGTCGCCCGGCGGCGGCAGAAAGAACAGGCGGACATGATGTTCCGCGGGGACGACATCGTCGCAGCTCTCCACGTCAAGTCCCCGCGCCGCGCATGTACAGCACCGCGCTCTGCGATCCCTTTTCAAACAAAGACGGCGCCGGCATACCGCGTGCCTACCATAGACCAACCAGGAGTATGCCTGCGAAGTGTGTGTCTGTCAGAAAGAATGCCAGCCTCTTAGCCACGAGCGAGTTTATCAATTTTTTTTATTTTTTTGTATTTCAGGCAGTTTTATTCTAATATTTTTCATAAATTCACAAGAATTCATAAACTAAAAAAAATGTTTTTTGATTCAAAAAACGTTCATGTATTTTAAAATGGTTCATGAATTTATTTTTTTGGAAAATTTAAATTATTTCATGAATTAGTAAAAATGTTCATAAATTCGGAAAAGTTTCTTGAATGTAAAAAATGTTGGGAAATTTAAAAGATCTCATGCATGTAAAAATGTTCACGAATTCGGAAAATGTTCATGAACTTGAAAAACGTTTATGGACTTCAATTGTTTTTGGTCTATTTGGAAAATGCGTGAAAATTAAAAAAGTGACACGAATTTGAAACTTATTCACAATGTTGAAAAATATTACTCCCTCCATTCCAAAATGTAGTGCCTATAGATTTTTGTAAAAGTCAAACGTTGTCAACTTTGACCAAGTGTATAGAGAAAACTATCTACATCTACAATACCAAACATGTATATTCTGAAAATATAACTCACGATGTATCCAATGAGGAGCATTTGCTATTCTAGATGTACCTATTTTTCTCTATAAACATGATCAAAGTTTGTAATGTTTGACTTTTGTAAAAATCTATAGGCACTACATTATGGAACGGAGGGAGTAATCAATTTTAAAAATGATCACAAATTCTAAATATTCATAAACTTTAGGAAAATTTAAAGAATTAACAAAGTAAAAAGGAAAATGTAAGGAAGGCTGAAGGAATAATAAAACTAAAAACTGGATGAAAAAGAAAATAAATAAGAAAGAACAAACTGAAAAACCAAAAGAAAACCAGAAAAACTAGGGTAGAAAGATGGAAAAGATTGGTAACATCTTAAAACTGCTTTTTAGGGGTACATCTTTTTTTGAGAGTTTTTTCAATGGTACAAAACTTTTAGGGGTACATCTGAAAACAGCTTTTTTTAGGCAAACATCTTAAAACTTCTAAACGCTTACCTGTGAATTCTCGCTAAGCGGCAGGCCCGTGCGTGTGAGACGGCCGTCCACATCCTTTAGTGGGACGAACCAGTAGCTATAACATTTGTTAGCTTCATTTTCGTGCCTCTTCATTTGTTTTTGTTTACTTTTTAAAATTTTGATTATATTTTCAAAACTATTCTAAATACATATATTCTAAAAATTAAATTATTTTTTAAAAGCATTCATGCAGTGGAAAAAATGTTCAAACACTTAACTAATGTTTAAAATGGATTGAAAAATGGTCAGCATGTACGTGAAAAATGATTAAGTTTTATTGTATGTGAAAAATATTTCTCATTGTTCAGAAAATGTTCAACTTCTAGTAAACAATATGTCAAGGTCTATTTGGATTTTTTAACATGCATTTAGGAAAATGTGCATCCTATATTGGAAAAAATATTCTTCATTAAATGTTTAGTGTGTTCGAAACATATACAACATATATTAGAAATTGCAAATGTATTTAAAAAAATATAAAATTGAAATTGAAAAGAAAGAAAACCAAAAAATCTAAAGAATAATCGATGAAAACTGTAAAGAAAAGCACAGAAATATGAAAAGCAAAAAAAAAACCCGCATGCATTTCCAAAACCAGCCAAAACGAGGGAAGGTTCCACAAACCAGTTTGCCAAAACCGCTCGCTAACACACTGTATTGGGCTAGCCCACCTCGTTGATATAAAGGCGAGACAGATGATTCTCTTGCAATAAGCGATAGATAGATCCGCGATGCAGTGGAAGGTCAGGTGGAGCTGAACCGGCAAAAGCCACAGGACGGAAACAGGTTTACTGATTAGATTTGCATGGCCATGGCTGATAGAGCATCGTACCCGCCTCGTCCTGCACTCAAGCGACTGAACACTAAAAAAAAACTTCAATGCCGAGTACTCAGCGAATGCAAAAAAATACTCGACAAACTCTTTACCGAGTGGCACACCACTGTAATGCCAACTCCAACGCCGACCCTCAAACCGCCCATATACGTTCGGACCGTGCTGTCCGGACGTGTTCTGCCATCCAACGCGGGTTTTTATCAGTCCGCCGACCGGTCCAGACATGCTTTTTCCAGCAAATTGAAAGTAAAGTTTAGGGGGCTTTGCAGGAGTCCGGACAATGGCCACGTAGGACTCCTTCACCCTGGCCGACTAATGAACCGAATATGCACAAAGATGAAAGCTGGAACCTTTTGTGTATCGATTTATCTCCATTGCCTTGTTGAACCTTCATTCACCATTGTTTTGTCCGCCGATTTGCCCTATAAATCTTCGAGCTGACCCAATGGCTAGACGGGAATTGGAGACTCCTCCGTCTTGTCTCTCCTTGTCATTGTCGATTTAGTCTACTCATTGTTGTTCTTGTTCACGCCAATGTTGAACCAGAGGTGTTCAAGGTGCCGTTGTTGTTGTTAGCTGGAGCGGCTCGCTGCGCCTTTATATATAATTCTTCTCCTCTCCCAACGCATGAAACACGGTTCCATTCCCATGGCGGCAATTCAGCGCATCCTCCAAAGCCTGTTCCTCACGGCTATCGTCTTGCTCGCCGGCGCAATAGCTGACCAGCAATCGCAACTAGTTCTCGTTAACCGTGACTGCGCGATTGTAGGAGTAGATAACAACACCAGGCTCGGCAGCACAGAGCGGCTTCTGAGAAATGTTGGCTCGCTCGTCGAATACCTCTGCGACGGCGCCGTCGGCAACGGCGGCTTCCTCAACGGCAGCTACGGCGACCCGCCGGACCAGGTATTCGGTCATGTCATGTGCTACGCCAACTATAACTGGAATATGTGCGAGAGCTGTTTGGTGGCGGCACAATCTTTTCCGAGCGAACAGTGCCCGTATGCATGGGATGCAGGGGTCATCTACGACGCATGCACCTTACGATACTCCAACAACTCCTCCTTCTCCGTGCCCGGCGCCGGCGGGTCTTTTTGGTCTGAGTTTGCCGATGGCGAGTCTGACTCGTACGTCCATGACATAGTCGCCATGAACGAGGCGCGGTGGAAGCTCATGAGCCGGCTCCTTCCTGAGGCCTCCGGCTCGTCGGCGAGGTTCGCGAACGGCAGCCTGCCGTATACGGACTCATATGGCACCTCGCTGGAGACGTACGGGCTGATGCAGTGCTCCAGGGACTTGGCACCAGATGAGTGCGCCAATTGTCTGCAGAGTGGACTTACGAATCTGGCGAGCGCTAACAGCACGACTGGTCATGTGAGGTCGTACAGTTGCTATGTTACATACAGCATGGAACCCATCGAAATCCGCAGCCCTTCACCTTCAGAACCGGTGGAAATCCCCAGTCCTTCACCCGCAGGTACAATATCTCACTCTCGCATTTGCATGTATCATGAAACTGACATTGCGTCTGAATTTTCACAAAGTGTGTGTCTGTGTATTCAGGCGTTGTGCCCGCGCTCAGCTCGAAGTTCGGCAAAAGGAAGCTGATCATCGCCGTGTGCGTGGTTGTCTGTTCCATCTTGTCCTTGTAGTAAACTTGGTAAAATGGCACAGTGTATGTGTGTTGTGGGTTGTCAGGTGCAATTGTTATACGCACCTAATCAGCAGTATGTGTGTAGGCTTGGAGCTGCAAGTTGTGTAGCAGCCCATGGCATGGTCTGCTGAGGTTGACAAAGCATGCTGTAGAGCACGCCCTGGATAGCTCATCGTGGGTGCACTGGTGTCAAAGGGTGCCGGAGAAAACCAAACCAGCGCTTAGGGCATCTCCAGCCGTTGGCCCCTCCAGGACGCACAAAAATCGCCCCCTGGGGGCGAGCCGGCGAGACACTCGGCGCTAGGGGCGATTTTTCGCCCAATCGCCGCCTCAGCTTTCCCCAGCGCCAAATTGGCCCATTTTGCAGCCCAATTTCGGCGAATAAACGGTTCATATGGGCGAGAATAGGCCCATATTAGGCGTGGTTTCGCCCTGTCTCGGCGTTCAATTATCAACATAATTATTCCTTATCACATATTTCATCACAGAAAAATCAAATACTTCAACAAAATAGTACAACAACAAATAGTTCAATACAAATTATATAGTTCAACAAATAAAAACTCGTATTTCATCACGCGGCGTCCCCCTTGAGCCTTCATAGGTGCTCAATCAAATCTTTCTGCAGTTGATGATGCACCTGTGGGTCTCGGATCTCTTGATGCATACTGAGATAGGCAGTCCAAGTTGCCGGTAGCTGGTGATCAACTTCGGCTAGAGGACCTGCACAGTAGTGCGGTTCGATGTCAAACACTGGGTCTTCTTGCTCGCTCTCGATGATCATGTTGTGCAAGATGACACAGCAAGTCATGATCTCCCACATTTGATCTTTCGACCATGTCTGAGCGGGGTACCGAACAACAGCGAATCGAGATTGGAGCACACCAAATGCCCGCTCGACATCCTTCCTGCAAGCCTCCTGAACCTTCGCAAACCAGCGTTCTTGCCTCCTGCACGTGGTTTGAGATCGTCTTCACAAATGTCGACCATCTCGGATAGATGCCGTCGGCTAGATAGTACCCTTGTTGTATTGGTGCCCATTGATCTCGAAGTTCACGGAGGAGAATGGCCCTCAACGAGCTTGGCAAAACAGAGAGCAACCGCAACACGTTGATGTCATTGTGAGTTCTGCATACCAAAGAAGGAGTGCCAAATCCAGAGGTCCTGTGGCTACCGCCTCAAGCACCACAATCGCAACCGCCTTTGGCGCCTTTGTACATCCCCGCCAACCAAATGGGCAGTTCTTCCATTTCAATGCATGCGATCGATGCTTCCAAGTATCCCAGAAATCCTCTTGCTGCATTCTCGGCTAGGATCCGGCGGTGTCTTCCGCATTGGGTGCTCTCAAGTATTGTGGCCCAAACACGCCACCACCGCCCGACGTAACTTGTAGAAACACTCTATGCTGGTGGACTCGGCCATGCGCCCATAGTCGTCGAGTGAATCACTGGGAGCTCCATATGCAAGCATCCTCATCGCTGTCGTGCACTTCGGATGGAGGTGAATCCAAGAGCGCCAGTGCAATCCATCTTGCACTTGAAGTAGTTGTCGAACTCCGGATGGAATTCACAATTACGAGGAAGAGCTTTGGCTCATCCGATAACGGCGCCGAAATGTTCTCTCGCCATGAAGTGGAGCATCGGCGAAGTAGTCGGAGTAGAGCATATCACGAGCCTTGCGAGACGATGCCTATTCTTTGCTTTCACCGCCCGCGCCGAGCCACCTCGACGCTTTTCATTGCTCGCCAAGCCGTTGGCGAGGGCGGCGAGCACCATCGATGCTCTTCTTCCCGGGCGTCGGCGCGACTTCCTCCTCCAAAGCAGCGGCGAGCTCTTCCTCCTCATCGGAGTCCATCGCCGAAGTCGGTCGAAACGCCAACACCTTGCGCTCGTGGCGTGTACCGCCGTTAAACCGCGCCTCCGCGGCGGAAAGCGGCGGCGGCACCGCCTAGTGCTGCGGGGAGGGTTGCCGCGATGAAGCGCCGCTATTTTCAGCGGGAATGGCTATATAGGCGAGTAGGCGGCGACCGTCGCCGGATACAGCTAATGGTGGCCGAGGGCGCGGGGTGCGAGGCGAGTCGGGAAGAAAACTTGACTTTTTCCTGTCGGTGTGGGCGGTAGCGCTTTTCACTAGCGCCGAGCCCTAACGGCTCCCAGCCGCGGGTTCGACCTGTGACCGCCGGGCGAAAAAAAGGCCCGAACCGGCGATTTTCGGCGTCCTGGGGACGCGACTAGAACGTTTTTACGGCGCCGGCGCGAAAAAATCGCCTGGGAGGCCTTCTTGGGGGCGCGGCTGGAGATGCCCTTAATATCAAAGAAAACGAAAATCCTATACCTACGAAAAGCATACGTAAGTTTACGAAACCTTCCAACTAAATCAAACATCACCCCCCTGATTTTCAAGTGGGTGAGCCCCTGCCACCCCTAAACACCAATACTGATGCTCCACGTTGATTATTACGTAAGGTATATAGCTATATTTTGGTAAGTCTAGCATTGCTCCAGAGAAAAAGATTTCTGTGCATGTCTCAGCCATTTATTTGGTTGGAGATCCCCATGCATGCATACTTATCTTCTTTGTCTGTATACTTGTGTCACAGAGTTGCATGTGCATCCATCCCACCTCCCGTGTCCTTTTCATTTCATCTTCTAATTTCAGTTTACTATATCTTTTCAACCAAAAATCTAAATTAAATTTTGGTTGCATATTTGTGTTCGTGGCGACGAGACCTTTCGAACAAGAATACATTCCGACAACTTTTTTTTTAGAAAAAACTTCGTTTCAAATATTGAAACTTGATAATCGTAACATTAGTTTTACCAAGTTTCATCAAGTTTTGCCAAATTTCATATGCTTTTAGGGTTCTGGGGAGTTATTTAGCAAAAACCACCACATTATGGGCTAGGGTAACAGATCGGTTCCACATTTGAGGCAGGGCACAAAAAACCACCAATAATCGGGCTAATCTATAATGCGGAGCACTGACGCTGCGTTTTAGCCCAGAAAATAGCGAATCCGACAGGTGGGCCCCGCCTGTCAGGCTGACGTGGCGCGTGTTGACGGACGCCATTAGACGGCGAGAGACGGCCATTTCCGCACGTTGATTGAATCGGGCGCCCGACCCCGGCCATGGCGCAGCTACCGCCCAAGATCCACACCATGGTTCCGGCCTGGCCGGAGTTCGGGGGCGGGCACCACCACATCGCCAATGCCCGCTACCACCATCACCAGCGCAGCCCCTCCATGGGCGCCTTCCTCGCCGCGCCAATGCCGCCGCACCCATCCCCGGGCCCGCCAGCGGGGGCGGAGCGCAGCAGCAGCCGTCCTGGGTCGACGAGTTCCTCGACTTCTCAGCCACCAAGCGCGGCGCGCACCGCCGCACGGTCAGCGACTCCGTCGCCTTCCTCGACGACAGCAATGGCGGCGTTGGTGCGCAAGAGTTCGACAGCCACGACGATGACCAGCTCATGTCCATGTTCTCTAACGAGCTGGCACCGCAGCGGCAGGCCGCGCCAGCCGCGAGCGCGTCGTCGCCGGCCAATCACAACAGCGTCAACAACGAGAAGCAGGACAAGGGCGACACCAAGGAGGCGCAGAGTCGGCCGCGGCGGCTGCGACCTAGATCCAGAGTCGGCCGCGGCAGCGAAAACGGCCGTCTCTCGACGTCTAACGGCGTCTGTCAACACGCGCCACGTCAGCCTGACGGGCAGGACCCACCTGTTGGATTCACTGTTTTCTGGGCTAAAACGCAATGTTAGTGCTCCGCATTACGGATTAGCCTCATTGTTGGTGGTTTTTTGTGCCCTGCCTCAAATGTGGTACTGATCTGTTACCCTAGCCCATAATGTGGCGGTTTTGGGTAAATAACTCGGTTAGGGCTTTAGGGCTTAGGGTTCAAGTCTTAGTTTTGAAACTTGGTAAATTTATCACTGTTTCTATTAAGTTTTAGTACTTGAAACTTTAATAAATTTATAAACTCGTCAAAACATATTTAAAATGGATCTTATTTGAAAGCCTTCGTCACAAACAAGACGAATCTGAAAACAAAAGTTAAATTGGACTTATCATTGGGAATATACAGATGATTAAAAGTTAAGCGTCAAAAGAAAAAGGATGGGAAGTGGGATGGGTGGAGCTGCAAAAAGCTGCATTACAGGGGGAGAAAATCCACTCTCCTAAATATCAAAGTCCTGGATATGATCATTATTTCTTGTGACAGTAAACATGTGGATCGCTGAGTGCATATCTTGTGATACCGGGCGTGACATGATCCCCTGATACGGGACTATATGGCCCGTTGGATCTGGATGGAAGGCACAGGATTGACATGGCTGAGTTTGCGTTGGAAAGAATGCAGAAAACACCCTGGGTAACTTCGTAATTCAGCAGTGAGGTGCACATCCGTTCGTTCTCTGCAGCTGGTATGAACTGTTGACAGTTTCACGTGATCTGGGATGGATCTCTTCCCGCTGCCAGCGGCAGCCGGCGGACCTCAATGTACATCCTCCAACAGTTGTGCTGTGTCCATTGGCGGTCCTGGACCAGTCCCCGTGGCTTGTTCATCTGGAAGTACAACACATATGGGCGGAGGCGAGCTCTATTTGGTGAGTTCATCCTCTGACCGTGTTCATGCACACAGGTTGTTTTCAGTTTTCAGAATATAAGATTGGTTTGTCATTTGTTCTCCACGATATATAGCCCTCAGTGATCAGAAGCCTGGCATGAAAGACTCTGCAAAGGTGTTGATTTGCTAATGCCTTTTCAGTAGGAAATAAGTTCAAGCGCATGTAGACACACAAGAAGGTTCTTCTTTATTTGACTAATTCCTTTGGTGAATGATGGGCTACTTTTAGGCAGGGCTGGAGTGTTACAAACTCTTATGATTGGCGTGGATAAAATTATAAACTCGTGGCCACATGTTGCAGTTGTATGCCAACAAATGAAAAAGTCAGAAAGAGTATGCAAATACAGCTCAGCTAATGCCAGTTCTAGTTATAGAAAATTCATATCTCGCAATGTTGTCGTAGCAGATGGTAAAGTAGTTCGTAGCAGAGATATGCAGCAGTATTTTGGTCTTTGAAGAATTACAAGAAAGGTTGGTGCAACGTGGACAAACTTCTTGTTTAGACACTGGTTACAACATCTCGCATCTAATCATGAAATGTAGCAGTGTTGTAATGTTGACCGCCGCCTTTTCTTCCAACACATGTCTATCTGAATTATATACAAAGACAATCTTTCTTGTGAAGTGTCATAGAATGTTTGTTACATACAGTAGCTGAAAACCACATGTACAGCCTAGCGTAAGTGAGCATTTAAACTTTTACATCCAGTGATTTTCTGATGCTCTACCGAGCTAAATGTACCCTGTCTTTGTTTTTTCCGCAAATACGCAAAAGGCTTGCGTATCATTGCATTGATAGGTAGAAATAGTTCATACAGGTTTGTTATATGTTATAAGGGGTGAGGCTAGCCAACATGTGCACATGGATGGCATGTTAGGGTAGCCTGGACGCAAGAAGAGGTGGTGCGTCGACCACCAAGATAGCCCTAGGCTACGTCTCCGGGATGATCTGCACCAAGTGCGTGGCGCCCGCGTGTGCCCAGAGTCTTGCCTCATCTCTGATCGCGTTGACGACACGGCAAACGGAGGGGCGATCGCCGTCGAAGGTGCAGCCGTTGCGGTGCTTCCAGAGCCACCAGGAAGTGAGGATGGCGATGGAGGCGAGCCCGCGTCGAAGACAGCGCGGAGAGTCAGCAATGGCAGAGGCGAGCCAGTCGGCAAACTCGTTGTCGTGGCTTGGGATCGTGGTGGTGGATCGACACCAGGAGAGTACCTCGTGCCACCCTGTCTTGCAAATGTATGTTCCCAATACTTGTCCACATAGTGCTCATGACTATTATATTACGAGTGCCTTGCTACAAGTCTTTCAGGAGAAGTGGGCAATACAAACGGAAGGCAATACATTTACATCTGCTTGTACTTAAGTATGTAATTTAGGGAGGGTAAGTCTCAGCGGCATCTCTTCTTTGCATTCTAATGAATAAACCTATGCAAAAAAGAAATTTTGTACTGGTATTTGCAGTGTCCTCCTAATGATAGGGTGTAAGCTTGATTAAGACATGTCTTTTGATTTGATACAGATTAGATCACTGCATTTGTGGCAGGACACCCAGCATGCGATGTTCAGTACAGGGCCTGAGAAAGTTGGAACGATGGGGGGTCTGGATGAGAGATGTAGAAATCTGTCGTACGCGTAACCTTGCAAGCATAGACTGATTCTGGGGATCAGACTGCAAATGTACCAGGGGGCACATGAAAATAGAGAAGTAAGTTGATCAAGTCCCTTCAACCCAGATCCAACGGACCATGTGCTTACGGAGCAGCGTATCATGCGAACAGCCGTATCACTTGATATTTTCCCGTGGATCGCTGTCCATGAGTTGGTCGTTCTGATGGTTACGCTATGGGCTATCTGGACAACAAGAAGGAAAGCGATGCATGAAGCTATATATCATTGTCTCAAAAAAAAACGAAGGTATATATCAAAGTCATCCTTCTTGCCACACATCTTTTTTTTGTCCAGTGTTTTATTGCAGAGTTGGACACCGATCATTAAGAAATAAGAACCCACCAAATGCCGTTTCTTTGGCGAGACCAAGTCCGGTGCGGCGGCGGCAGGCTTGGAAGCCTCCCACCTGTGGGATGTTTTAAATCAACGTCGACGATGGAATCTACTCCTCCGTTCTTATCTCAGTATATCCACATTTTTAAGTCTATCGCCAGCTGCTGGCTAGCCGGGAATTGGAGGTTACCCTCATTGTGCCTCATGTTGTTGATTCAGTCTACTCATTGTTTCTCACGCTGAACGGAAGGCTGGAGCTTTGTCTCCATGAACCTTGCCAGTTGCCACTGTTGTTAGCTGGAGCAGCTCGCTATGCCTTCTCATATACAGTAATTCTTGTGTGCCAATGCATGCAACGCGCGCGTTTCCACTCACTCCATGGCAAGTCAGCGCCTACCCCTAGCCCTGCTCTTCACGGCCATCGTCTTGCTCGCCGGCGCAATTGCTGAGGAGCAATGGCAACCACCACCCCATCTTTGTTACTGCAAAGATTATAAGACCAACAACACCAATACCAGCAGCTTAGACCAGCGTCCGGCAAATATTGCCAAGCTCGTCCGGAACCTCCGCACTGGCGCCATCGGCAACGGCGGCTTCTTCTACGACAACTTGGGTGCTCCGCCGGACAAGGTATACGGCCTTGTCATGTGCTACATCAACTATAACTGGACTATGTGCGAGAGATGTTTGGAGGCAGCACTCTCTTTTCAGAGCGAGCAGTGCCAGGACACATGGAGCGCTGGGGCCATGTACGATGCGTGCGTCTTACGATACTCAAACGAGTCTTTCTTCTCCGTGGCCGACGCCTCTTTGGACTACCAAGAGATGAAGCAGCACGATCATCAAGACATGGTCGGCGTGAACGAGACGCGGTGGAAGCTGATGAGCCGGCTCCTTCCTGAGGCCTCCGGCTCGTTGCTGAGGTACGCCAACGGCAGCCTGCCGTATACGGACTCCCGTGGCACCTCGCTAGAGATGTACGGGCTGATGCAGTGCACCAGAGACTTGACATCATATGACTGCGCCGATTGTCTGCAGAGTCAACTTATGCGAGTAATGGGCAACCACACAAACAGCTCAGCTGGTACTGTGAGGTCGTACAGTTGCTACAGTAAATACAGCATGGAACCGATCAAAATCCGCAGCCCTTCACCCCCAGAGCCATCCGAAAACACCAGCCCTTCGCCTCCAGAGCCGTCCGAAAACACCAGCACTTCACCCGCAGGTACAATATCTCACTCTCACCACTTACATGTATCATAAAACTGATATTGCGTCTGAATTTTGTCAATGCATGTGTTTCCGTGCATTCAGGATTTGAGTCTGCGCCCAGCTCAAAGCGCCGCAAAATGAAGCTGATAATCGCAGTGTCCACGCTTGTCGGTTCCATCTTTTGTCTGATCATCTCGGCGTGGCACTATCGGCGCTGGCTAAAAGAAAGAACTGAGAAGATGGAGCAAGAGGACTTCTTCAGCGACGAGGAAATGAAAGAGGAGTTCAGGAAAGGGACCGGGCCCAGACGATTTTCTTACCGTGAGCTGGTAATCGCCACCAACAACTTTGCAGACAGCGAGAAGCTAGGGGAAGGAGGTTTCGGTTCAGTATACAGAGGACACATAAAGGACCTAACTCTTGATGTGGCCATAAAGAGAGTCTCCAAAAGTTCGAAACAGGGGAGGAAGGAGTACGTCTCCGAGGTGAGGATCATAAGTCGTCTCAGGCACCGTAACCTTGTACAACTCATTGGATGGTGTCATGGTCGTGGCGAGCTTCTCCTGGTCTATGAGCTAATGACGAATGGTAGCCTTGACACACATCTTTACAATATAGACAACAAGTTATCATGGCCCACGAGGTAAGTATCCAGAGATTGTCCATTTCATTTCTAAGACTCTCAATACCTTGTAATTCCATCAATTGTCCATTTATTTACAACAGTTATAGGCAATCAAGGATTAGAGAAACACGTATGTATCAATTTGTACATAAGTCATGTCTACATCATCTAAAATGGAAATATTTGGTACGCATTATTATTCTAACAGGTTCTTTTGCAGACATGAAATTGTGCTTGGGATTGGTTATGCACTTCTGTACCTCCATCAAGAATGGGAGCAGCGTGTACTGCATAGGGATATCAAACCAAGCAATGTGATGCTGGACGCGTCCTTCAACGCTAAGCTTGGTGATTTCGGACTCGCTAGGCTCGTCGACCATAGCCAAGGATCACACACAACGCAGCTTGCCGGCACCGCAGGGTACATGGACCCAGAGTGCATGCGCGTAGGCAGGGCGAGCATCGAGTCAGACATCTACAGCTTTGGCGTAGTCCTACTCGAGATCTCCACTGGTCGTAGACCCGTTGTGGTTTTGCCGGATGACACCGTGATCCACTTGGTGCAACGGGTGTCAGAGTTGTATGACCAAGGAAGGATTCTTGACGCGGCAGACCAGCGGCTAAATGGGGAGTTCGACGTTGAAGAAATGGAACGTGTGATGGTTGTTGGGCTCTTGTGTACATGCCATTACTCGAGCCTAAGGCCGTCCATAAGGCAGGCCATCAATGCCTTGAGGTTCGAGGCACCATTGCCGAACCTCCCATTGAAGATGCCGAGATGTTCGCCTAGTCAGAACTCAGGACCGACAAGTTGTGCCTCGGCTCCACTGAACAACGAAATGCTTAATTAGCTTCTTCTTGTTCTGCTAGACAGACTTTATTTTAATTATTTGTTGAGGGGGGCAAGCTTAATTAGGTTTGGTAAGGAGATGCAACTCACATACAAATTTTTCTTGTTGTAGTTGCATGCTTATGTTTGCCCAGTTAATTTATTTGCTAAATTAGAAGGGATTCTTCGCATACGGAGATGACCCTCCGTTCACAATTTTGTGTACAAAGTTCTCAAATCTCGGACACACTGATTTTGAGGTGCAGGACAATACAAGACTGCATTGCATGACCACTTCAATATTTGCATCAGTGCCTTGCTTCGAAGAGACCAATTGTAGTTGTTAAATTGAATTTTGAGGAAGTTTTTGATATTCAGCATGATGGCATCCTTGAGATCATGAAATTTAAAGGGTTTAATGTACGTTGGAGATCAAGGGTCAGGGAGCTTCTATCTTCAGGTATTTTTGTTGATGTTGCTGAAAGTTGTTCCAGGAAAACAATTTATTTTTGCCACCATGGTAGTCGACAAGAAGATCTGATATCCCCCATGAATTTTATATTGGCTACCGATCTCTCTCAAACTGTTGTGAATGATTTGCTCCATTGAGGAGATATTTGTGTTTCTCATTCCATGCCATGACACTGACTTCCCAATTGTTCAGTACACAGATAACGCACTTTTGAGTATGCAAGAAGATGATCAACAGCTCTTGGCTTTAGGACTCCTGTTGACTTTCTCTCAATCTACTGGCCTACTTCCTCTGCAAAGAAATATAAGACCGTATATTTCTTTTCAGAGGGAGACTAATTTATCATAAGTGCTCGCTTATTCCTATTAAGGTACCTATAAAGACGATGCAATCAGGCTAACAGGGCTGGGCCGGCAAAGTCCGAGGACCTGTGTGAAACTAAGATTCGGGCCCTATTTCACTAGAATTTTGCCCAGTGCGAAACCAAAAAAATTGGGTCTTATCTCACTAGAATTTTTTTTTGAACTAACGAGCAATTATAGTGTATTGTCTCGCAGATAAATTTATAACGTATGTAATTTAATGTCTTAAATAATAATCGGTCAACAGATATTATTTGAAGATTACATGTCAATATTTGATAATTAGATGAAGTGATGAACCGTCTAACTCATCTAGTCTCGTGTTCTGTCCAATTAAATTGCTATATTGCGATCTTTATTTGGAAATTATGCGTCAAAATTTGATAATTAGACGAACCGTCTAACTCGTCTAATCTCGTGTTCTGTCCAATTAAACTGCTATTCTGTGATCTTTAACCTAAAAGGCACGAACCGATCTCTAACTATCCTTGCTAAAAGTTTATTAGAAAATTAGTAACCAAAGTTAATTAGAAACGAGGACTTGCCAGCAGCATGCTACCTGTTTTGAAGCAGTGAAGCGCCTTCACCCGAAGGATGGAAACCGTGAGACGGTGAGAGCATCCGAAGGACGAAACTGTCGTGGTCGCTGGTCGATCGGACGATCCCGTTTTCAATCAAGGAGCGGCCGTGAGGATTGTCGTCGAATCCTCCTGTAGGCACTAGGCAGCAGCAGGGCTGGCCAGATCCTCCTGCAGGCACTACCACACTAGGCAGTAGCCGAAGCGGCCGAGTAGCCACGGGCGACGGCGACGCCATCGCCGTTTTGCCGTCGATGTAACTCCCGTCCCGATTCGTTTTTTTTATTAAGAGGTGTAGCGATCCCTGGACAACCGACGAGAAAAGAACGAGCAGCGATCGCGAGATTCATGAGCAGCGGCCTGGCGGCTGGCTCGCATCGCGGACGGCAGCGGCCCAGCCGAACAGATATTTTTTTGATAAATACTAGGACAAATGCCCGTGCGTTGCAACGGGCGAAAAAATATCGTAAAACTTGCTCCGTACGTCAATTTTAATATACATTTCTGATAAACATCAGTAATAAGTTTATACTATTATTGCTTTTCAAAATATGAAGTGCGGACGTAAGAAGTCACCCTAACATCTGATAGAGGAGTAGTGCTGCATAGTATATCTAGTAATCAGCTTTGTATTTTATATTTCGTAAAACACAAATATTCCTTTACTTTTAAATAACTAAAAGAATAAAAAAATTCATATTTTATTAGAATTGAAACATGTTTTGAAAATGAACATTTTTTTGAACACAAGTTTTTTGTGGAAGAGAATTTTTAAAAATTTGTGATCAATTTTAAATGAATTTTTTTAAAAAAATTGGAACATATTTTGGGAATTTCAAGCAATGTTTTCAAAAGCGTGAAAAACATGAATTTTGAGCAATATTGAAAAGCATGAATTTTTTAAAGCAAGAAGAATTTGAAACACTCTTTGTCTTTAAAAAAACACACGCTCAGTGTCTGCAACGAAAAATGGATTGTTGGGTCCATACCATGTAGTATAAAGTTCAGAAAGTCGTAGGGATGTCCTTTGATGGCGCCTCCTTCAGCCTAGTACTATCATCAGGTGAAAGAGGAAATGGTGTAATTGTTTTCAGCGGGATATACAAACTATGGAATTGTTGTATACTATTCGAGAGTTTAACAACCAATCCAAAAGTTTTTCTTAGAAATTTCAAAAGATTTGCAAAATATTTTTTTGGATGAAAGAGTAGTGGTGCATTGAAGTGGGATTGTTTATGTACAATTATTTTTGTTAATATTCGAAAGCAAACATTTTTTTACTATATTAATTAAATTTTTAGAAGATTTTGGTTATTTGATTTGCAAGATTATATTCCGTTCTTTTTATTTTGCACTATGAACTTAGTCATCATCATCATAAAAGAGCAAGCTTTTCTCTGTTCCCCATCATAGGTAAATTTCGGGTGAATTGTAAAAACAAAGCTAAATTTCAAGATGCACCATCGTCACATTCTTTCTACTCTTCACAAGAAATATTATTTCCAATATTTCACTAACTTTAATTATTGTATTTGATGATGTATTCAGATGTGGTAAGCTAGAACATTAAACTATGACAGTAATAACAATAAAAGAACAAGTAAATCGGTGCTCATTTTTCTCAAAAGAAGCAAATCGGTGCTCATTTATTTAGAAAGAAAAGAATTGCAATCGATGCTAGCACGCATGGCAAGCTCCAGAGCTTCTGGTCGGTGCAGCCAATAAAGAAAGCAATCCACACAAAAGAAAATCCCCACCGAGACCACTACTGCGTGGACATCGCCATTCCTCCAGCAGCGCTGCTGCTCTTCTTGCTCTTTCTCTTTATCCATCCACATCCAATGGCCGACAAACCCACCCATCAGCGGTGCTCTCCTTCCTCTCGTCTCTATCCGTGCTCTAGCCACGCACCACCCACGCGCCCTTCTTGCTTCAGTCGACGGCGCCTCGTTCCCCTCTCCCTTCCCTCCTCCACAACTAACCAAGCACCGCCGGGCCGGCCCTGAGGGGGGGCAGGGGGGGCGGCCGCCCCGGGCCCCCAATGGGGAGGGGCCCCCGTATGTGTATATCTCTGTATTAATTAGGCCTTCATTTTTTAGCACACTAATAAAGTTTATTGGACGGCCCAATTAGTAGCAACTACCATAGCTGGAGCGATACATCCCGGCCGTAACGCACGCATCGTAAAAAAAAGGAGGAACTTGAGCGAGCCATCGTGCGCACATCACGCCGCTGCGGCAGATGAATAAGGAAGGAAGCCCGGATCGCAAGGGATCGATGCAGCTGCGCTGCGGAGCTCGGCGGCGGACTGGTGCTACGTTCGTTTACGGAGGCGTGAGTGTTTCAGGTAGGACAGCGCCTTCCACTGTTTCTGCGGTTTACTTGTGATATAATTGTGGTGTAGATCTCAAACAGAACATGACGAGAGCAAGGCTCTGGATGGTGATCCCTCCCGTGAATCTAGTTTTGAGATGAACTGAGCAATGACTAACATTTGAGGTAATTAACTCTTGATTTACTCAGATGCACAACAAGGTAAGAGTTAATTTGCAGTATCATGGCACTGTCGATTTTATTTTTGAAGAAGTGAATGAAATATTTTTCTTCTCACTCATATGGATTGGCTCATCTATCTTAATTTCTATTTGGAGTAACACATGCCATGAACTGAAAAATTTGCATCCCTATTCTGCATTTTTGATGCAAACTTCTTTCAGGACCATTCATGGAGTCACATGTCTCTCTGAACTTTTTTTTCCGAAAAGGAGACAAGAGCTTTGCCTCATCACATTAATTAAGAAGAGTTTTTACATATAATACTTGACCACAAGGCTGGTTCTACAATGAACTACTCTGGTGGCATCAAAGAACCTAAGCGTTTGGCCCCTGCCTTTTCCCACAAAAGAGCCTCTCTTTTCACCCGCAAAAAAAAGAGCCTCTCTTTTGATATTACCAAACATGGTGTCCGGCACGGATGAATAATTTCTAAAAACCCGGGCATTTCTCTCACCCCAAATCTCCCACGATGTAAGCATGAAAAGGGAAGCAAGTGCCTTACAGACGTCGTCGTTGACATTTATCACGGAGTGCCACCAATCCTTTACCGAGTTGAAGTTGTTCCAACCTTCTGAGACCTCGTACATATAATGTAGTCCTATAATTATCGTACAAGGCTCACATTAAACATGGATATGCATTTACAAAAATAACTTGATAGGAATAGAGACAATTATCTACTTCCTCCATAAGCCATCACTTTGTTTTTGTGTTAAGGGCCCCGGATTATAGCCTCGCCCCGGGCCCCCGAATTCTCAGGACCGGCCCTGTCACCGCCCTCTCACGGTTCACGTTAAATCGACCGGTTGCAGCGCTGCTCTGTTGGCGAGCTGCTGCAGAGCTGGCTGGGCCGATGGTGGGCGCGCGGTGGTGGCCTGCTCACGGTCGAGCTCGGCGGCTACTTGACGGGCAGCGTGGATCTGCCCGGGGCTCCGGCTCCGGATCTGCGTGGTCATGTCCACCTCACCTCCGACGGTGCCTTCTGCGGCACTTGGCCCAGATCTCGCCGGTTGGCGGGTAGATGTCGTCGCTTCGGCTTGAGGTAGCGCAAGGATGATGGGGCAGCTTGGATGGTGGCCCGTGCGGTGTCTTGGCTGCCTGTGAGCCCCGAGTTTTCTTTTTCGTGAGAGCATCCATCTATTATGACGGACAAATCTTTGTTCAATTTTTACGAATCTTCACCTCGTCTCTCGCCAGAACGCAGGCGTCCCACGATGACGGCGCGAGGCGGTGCAAAGATCTGGTCCAGCATGGCGCGGAGGCGGCGGCGGCGACCTCGTGGCTCTCTCAGCGAGAACTTCGGGCTGCGGCTCGGCGCCAAGCCACGCCTACACTCTGCCGTCATCGGGCGCATGCCATGACGGTCACGCCCTCAAGCTCCAAAGACGAGCCCGCCTTCTGCGCGCGTTGCAGCCCGCGTTCTCTGCTCGACCGCACACATCGCGCCGCTGCCGAGTTCCTCTGCTCGACGGCACCCGCGCCGCCGCGCGGCGACCTTCCCCCGCCACGCGGCAACCACCAAGAACCCCACCACCTCCTATTACCCTCGCCCCGTCGCCGTTCCCCTATTACCCTCGCTCGATTACTTGGCTTCTGCGGCGTGGACTCCGGCGTCAAGCGGCGGTGAGTGGCCGGCGGTGGAGTCTGAGAATGGATAAGAGGCAGTACTGCGGGCTGAATTCCAACCACTGCAGGGGCTATTTTGCAAAAACGAAACATACTCTCCGGCACACACTTTACATAGGACTGCGGGTTGAATTCGAATAAATACAGGGGCTTTTCTGTAAGAACGGCGACGACGGACGACCAGAAGCAGTCGCCGCTTTATTAGTATTATTATATTATTATTAATTATTAATTAATTAATTAAAGAGTTAAAGATTAAAGAGTTAAAGATTAAAGATTAAAGATTAAAGATTAAAGAGTTAAAGATAAAGATTAAAGATTAAAGATAAAGATTAAAGATTAAAGATACATACCGGGCCTACAAAAATTTGGGGCCCCAAGTTTATGGCCCTGTGCGGGCCGCACATTCAACACAACTATGTCGAAATCACTAATTAAGGAGTACCCCTTATGGAGATCACTCCAACTTTCCCAGGTTGCGACAAGTGGCGCGCTGTATGTGCGCCACTTGTCGCAACCTGAGAGTTTTCCCTTTTTTCGTAGATCCGTTTATTCAAAACGTTTTATCTCTTAAACCGTGGGTTCAAATCTTGAACCGCTTTCGCCATTGGATTCCTCGCGTCAAGATCTTCAAAACTAGATCCCATATTGATAGGTTTTGACAAACTTTTTTTCACGAAAAAACCGAACGAAAAAATAGATGAAAAAACCGAACCAAGAACACGGGTTTTTTTCCCTTTCCGAAAGAGGCACGCCGTGCCTCTGACGAAATCACAACCGTGCCTCTCGCGGAAGCAAAACCGTGCCTCTCATGAAAGAAAAAAAACCAGAAAACGTGTTTTTTCCTTTCCGAAAGAGGCACGCCCGTGCCTCTCGCAAAAGCACAACCGCGACTCTTGCGGAAGCAAAACCGTGCCTCTCGTAAAAAAAAAAACAGAAAACACGTTTTTTTTCCTTTCCGAAAGAGGCACGTCCGTGCCTCTCGCGAAAGCACAACCGTGCCTCTCGCGGAATCAAAACCGTGCCTCTTACGAAAGAAAAGAAAAACAAAAAATGCATTGGGCGTGCCTCTCGCGGAAGCAAAACCGTGCCTCACGCGAAAGAAGAAAAACAGAATATAATTTTTTTTTCCGTTTCCAAGAGGCACGGCCGCGCCTCTCGCGAAAAAAAAACCGTGACTCTCGCAGAAAAAAATGCATTTTTTTGCGCAAAAAAGTTATTTTTTTAAAAATTATTTTTTGGTCGAAAAGCTAAGGAAGACCGGTAGAAAACCAAAACGTCAAAAAAACCGTTTAAAAAGCCGAAAACGCGTGCGTAAAAATAAAAAAAAAAATCCGAAGGAAGCGCCCAGAGCGCGATACGTGGCAAATGGCTGTGAGCGCGCCAAGTGACGCTGATTGTTGCGAGGCTCTCGAAGGAGCGCTCGTTAATTAGTTGCTCCCCAACTATGTGGCTCGGTCATGCGGGGTAGCATGCATTTGGATGTCAGCTTTCCCTCAATTTTTTTTGATGTCAGCTTGGTAAAATTCCTTCCATTTTTGTATGCGAACATAAACTACATGCAAACCAGGAACACTACATATTATCCTAGTCGATATCATCAAACCCATCACTCTCGGCGTTGGAATTGACGTTGACCACACGGGAGGGTCCTGCATCTTTCTTCTTCCTGCCCTGTGATGGCAAGGCCTTGCCTCCGTGTCGCTCTTGCGCTTCAGCTGTCATGCGTCATTCTTCCAATAGAACTCCATCTTGATATGCACATACTTCGGATGATCCCTCGTAAATGCCACCATTGCCTCCTCATCGCTCTCTTTAATGTTGTTCCGCTCCTCAACGACAATGCGGGTAGCTAGCTTGATCAGGCTAGACTCGATTGTCACTGGCGGTCAGACAAGCTCGTCGCCCACCAAGACTCAATATGTAGGTGATGAGCTTCTCACGCGGCAGGCCGAGCCTTCACAAAGCGACGTCGTAGGTGCGGTCAGCGATGTCGGCCGTCATGAAGGTGTCGGGCCAGTTGTGACGGCCGCCATGCTGGAACTCCATGTCGTACCGCCCCAACCCCTGTAGCCGATGTTACCCTTGCCCGTCGACTGTATGGAGGCTGTGACGGCGATGATGTGGTGGCTGCGGAAGGAGGCATCGATGAGGAGAGGCGACAAGGAGAGGCGGCGGAATGGCAGATGAGGCGGCTTCTGGCGGTGCCGAATGCGGCAGATTCCGACGGGCGATGCGATTTAGGTTGTCCGACAGGTATGGCGGCGTGCGGGGGTGAGGCGGGGTGCGGTGGGTGGCGGATCTGAGGGTGGGGCGGTCACACGGCTATGGAGAGGTCGCGAGCCATTTTTTATTTGTGGCAGCCGCCCGCATGAAGTATATTTGCATCACCGACTGCAGCATTTTAGGGCGCCCCATTTCAGGAACATCAATTCGTTCTGGGTGTTGGCACCGCCACAAATGCAGCAATCACCATCCACGAACAGAAAAACTAAACTCGCCATCCTGAGAGAACAACAGGTACACAAATGTGGAGAGCATCGTCGTGTTGAGAAAGAAACTTGAGGCAAATTTATTCTATACGGCGCCGTTTTCACCACCCCGACACCACCCAACGGAACAATGATCCTACCTGGAACAACATGGAAGAGAAATACGAGCCTCACCCTGTGTCCGCTGATGCACGCTATCGAGGTACATGAGGTGTCAACTACTTGATGCGTGCTATCAAGGTCAATTATAATTTATTCTCCATAGATCAAAGAAAAAAAATTGAATGTGATGCTATATCTCAACAAATTACTCTCCCCAAAAGCATATGTATGGACATAAGGTAATGAATCTCGTAATAGTTTTCACTTTTTTGAAACAGTGTGGCAATATGGTCACCTGTACCATATGTCGCCCTGCCGTCACTATCGCTGGAGGAGGGGGGATCAAGGGAGGGAGGCGAAAGCTAGTGCAGATGTGGTCATCAGGTGGATAAAATCGCATGTCAAGTGCAGTTGCCGTACTGACCATGCAGGCGAGCAAACGAGGAGCCGCCCACGGGAAGGTGATGCCGGTGAAGGTGACCGCCGAAGGGGGGATTGCCTTAACCGCCACATGGCAGGTATGGCGAGCAACAGTGGGTTTAATGGTTTGCTGGAAGAAACGTGATTAGTTTCGGTACTGTAGATAATTGATCATTGAGGATACAAAAAATTAACCCAAATGTTGGCAGCACGCGTGTGAGATTGGTTAGCCCGGAGCGGACGAACCTGATCCGTCAAATGCGAGCGAGAGCACAGGAGATGTGATACTGTTTTGATTTTTTAGAGTAATCGCGCCATTAACTGACTTACAGGAATATACTCACACAAATACTAGTAAAAGTACGATGGGAAAATAGATTTTGTGAAAATATTGCAAACTAAACCCAAACCAAGAAGAATCACAAGAAGATTCGTTGGGGTTTCTACACACATCGAAACTAGCGGCTGCCTCCAAGTTTCCGAGTCGTCCAGACGCTCATCAAAACTAAAGCCCAGCCTCTATCGTTGCAAGATCTAGCGTCACACCCTCGTTAAAGAGGCTTTTAGACCCGAAGAACAAGCTCACTGTGAGCAGCAAGACACATATGGATGCGGCATATCGGCCGAGGATTGTTCCCGTGCCAGGTTGGACCCGAATCTGCTGCATCGTGCCTACGAGGTCGGGGAAGAGAACCAGATCCGCCGCCTACAAGAGATCGTCCCTGTTGCAGGAACATCAATTTGTCCTGGCTGCTGGCGCCGCCACAACATACAACAACCACCATCCATGAACAAAAAAACTAAACTCGCCATCCGGAGAAAACGACAAGCACACAAAGCCACAGATCCTTCTTCAACGCCATGGAGAGCATCACCATGGTGAGAAAGAAACCGAGGCAACTTCATTCGACGCGGCTCCATTCTCACCGCCCCGGCACCACCAAATGAAACAACGATCCTATCCGAAACAACACGGAAGAGAAACTAAGATCCCCCCATCAGCTGTCGAACCTCATTTTATTTGGCGTTTTGCGTTGGGGCAGCAGTAATTCTTTTCCCATATTTTCTTCGCTGGTCATTCCCCGACCTCCTCTGTCGAACCTCTCCTCCCTCGTCCACGGCGACAGAGGCTCGTCACACTCACACACCAGGTGATCACTTAGGCTCAAAATCGAGGGAGGGACGGCGGAGAGCCGTGGGGGTCCAGTGAATCGGCATCGTCAGGCACGGCGGAGGAGAGTGGGTGGCGGTGGTGGAGAGGTGTCGGGCGGAGAACTGCGGGGTCGAGGGATTCGGCATCGCAAGGGCATTGGAGGGGGGAGTGGTGTCGGTGGTGGTGAGGTAATGGAGGGGAAGCCGGACGGCTGCGGGTGTTGAGGGATTCGGCACCGACAGGCGCGGTGGAGCGGATGAACGCGTGCGCGCGGGGTGGCGGTCGCCGGCGTCTAGAGAGAGGGGGTCAAGCAAGAGGATTGGAGAGCTCGCTCGTCTCAAGGTGAGTCTTCTCCATCGTTTTGACCAGCAGATGCGAGATTTTTCCCCATCTCTTTTGGCGGCAAGTTTTGGTTTGGGCGAGACGGAGGAGTGCCTGACTTGCATTTTTTTTCTTGCTTGCGCGTCACTACTGCTGCTAGGCTGATGCTGATGTTGCTGCTGCCACTCTAGTGAGGAGGCCGGGTACCGCCTATAGGGCATGGCCATCGCTACACGGTGGACAGATGCCCCAGGCCTCCACATAGGTTCGGGTGGTCCAAAACGCGTCAAAGTGCTGCTTGGAGTGGAAAATGGGTTCCTGCAGAAGAGGCTGTCTCTCCGCTGACAAAAGTTTGCTGCTGACGCTGTAGGTGTACCATTAGCTTATTTTCTCCCTCATAAACAATGGCAAGCTAGCTGCACCCATGCGGTTTTGGAGAAAAGCAAGAGGGAGAAATAAAAAGGTGAAGAAAACGAGAGAGAGGGGTGGGGCCAGTGAGGAGGTTGCAGCATTGGGTGAGATTATTTCATACGGTGGTTTCAGTGCTCTTTTATCTACGTGGATGTCTGGAGCCAACGCTTCCTGTAGCCTTCATTGTACATGCCCTAAGCTTTGAACTTTTCATGACGTAGATGTAGGCAATTCGTTTCATGTAGACGGAGAGAATTTTTTCAGGATGTAAGTCAACTTATTTGTCCACACAGATGCAGAAAACATCAGCATTTAGGCAACTTTTACCTGTTCGTTCATGTAGACGCAAAGAATTTTCCAGGATGGTGATGCCTTTTTTATTGTGGAACCTCTCCCTTCTCCTTGCTTCTT
Source organism: Aegilops speltoides (assembly GCA_021437245.1). NCBI lineage: Eukaryota > Viridiplantae > Streptophyta > Magnoliopsida > Poales > Poaceae > Aegilops > Aegilops speltoides. Next base: position 518,316,944 of record CM038142.1, on the reverse strand, counting down.
TTCCTCTGGTTTTGGAAACCAACCCTTCGTTGAACTAAACACATCACGTAATCACCCAATCCCCAGCCTAATACACTGCATTCTGATTACAAATTTCAAAACCTTACCTGTCCTGAACCAAACGCGTCGTCAATCTCGCTCTTAACCACTTGGGTCGCTGCAATTGCTAATTGATCAAATATCCATATATGAGCACAATCTGTCAAACAATCGAAGAATCCTCAACCTTGGCTAATCATTGAACGCTCTGTTTTGAGATGGACCGCACATTGCAACACCACATCATACATTTTTTCTTTTCTTTTTGGAGCGGGGAAACAGCACCTAATACAAATTAAAGAACATGGCAATTGAATAAATCTTCGTACAGTACAACTAAAGAGATGCTAGTAATTTCTCAGATACTTCTTCTTTCTGAGGCTTCCAGCGACTGAAGCCTGTTGCTGCTGGCAAGGTCTTCCATGGTTCCACTTCCATCCCATGTGCCTGCCTACCTGGTGGACCGCGCATTCACATCGCTACGAATATTTCCAACCTCGAAGCTCTCTTGTGAGATGGGGCAACAGAAATTAAACAAGAAAAAACAGCACTGCCATATGGGCAGTAATCAACGACATCATCAATTAATCATGGGGATACTGAGGTAGGGTAACAACACTGCAATTTCTCATCTTTGAGTAGAAATACATTATATCAACATGGTAACCAATCGTTCAAATGACTCCCACACCTAATCCACTCACTTGTAAGAATGTTTTTAACTGATAGGCACTGTAACAAGAGATATACAGACACCACATGGCTTCTCTTATTCAGCCAAAGAACAAGAACACTAGAGAACCAAAAGCGACAGACACATCACACTGAAAAATCAAGACAATGTTCCACATATAAGAAAATAAACAAAACATAAAGAATGAAAAGTGCGGGAGAAAAGGTCACACGATGTCATTCCCAGTGGCGGTGCTGTTTTGGAAAGTCGACGGAGCAGCAGGAGCTTTTCCTTCTCCACTTGAAAGCTCCGTCCTTTGCAGCCTCTCCGGGAAGGTCTCCATCCCCATGTGTGACAGCAGAAGCCAGATATATGTGAGCAGCTCGCCGCCGGTGCCCAAACTCTTGGCGTGTAGGTACCCCCGGCACCTACTGGCCGAGAAGCAGAGCATCTCGACCCATACACCTTCAATCACCTCCCACATCTTTTCATCACCTGAAGCCGACAACGCTTTAGAGATCATCCATGCATCATTGACAAAACCTTCCTGTGGAGCTGGATTTTTATCCGCATCCAGTGGCAGTTCTGCACGCGATGCAGTTTTATCTCTGGCCTTCATTTTGGTAATTATTATCTGCATGAGCTCTCCTTCGACCTCCTTATGCGATGGCCTTTTACCCTTGAAGAACTGAACGAATGACTTATTGCCCTTGAGGATGTCCTGGAGTGATGGCTTGTTGCCCTTGAGTGGCTTGTTGTCCATGAGGACCTCCATTTCATCATTAGCAGTCTTGAACAGATTCCGTCTGGTGCCAGGCAATAGCATCTCAGGGTTGATGAAGAGTAGGTACATCATGTAGTTGGACATTTCTCTGCACCGTACAGCTGCGCACCCATGGCGACCAGGGGCATTACTTTCATCGCACTGAACAGAGGCACATTGGTGATGAACTGATGTGTGGAAGCAGAAATCTGTAGCGATGTGCCAGAGAATTACAGTCTTATCAAATGGCCTTCTTAAGCTCCAAATCAGGTCTTGCTCACACTTGTCCTGAAGAGTCCGCTGACCCCTGTGGTCGATGAACTTCCAATAACTGTCAACATTTCTTATTTCATCTTTCCACCCTTTCATCACGTACTCAAGAACTAACTTTGTAATGGCAACAGATGAGTAACAGGACTTCATGCACCAACGCTGGTCAAGAAAGTCCTTGAACTGGAGCAAACTCACCACACACATCTTCATGGTGTGCCTTTTGTTACGGGCAGAGAATCCTAGGAGGCTGTACTGGGAAACCCTCTGTCTTCGTCTCGCTTGAAGCATTAAGCATAGACTAGGAGCAAGTCTTAATGACCATGTGTCGGCAAAAGAACGGGGAAGGCATATTCTTACTAGAACTGAATAGGTCTCTACTACAGCAGTACAACAGAACAAGGCATATGTTACCTTGACATCATAAACATTATAAGCTTCTCTGTGACTCTTGTGGTAGAGGCCGATGGCAGCATATGGAAGGTACAGACATGTAATCCGTACCAAGGTACCACAAAATAGTTGCCAAGGGCTATCCATAGGACCAGGAGAGAAGGCTAGTGCAGTTTTTCTTGTGTAAAAAAAATCGAACATGCTATAAAGCCCTCCTTGCAGCAAATCATGCACCTTCTCTCCAGCAAGCATCCTGAATGAATTTAGGACACAAAGGCGGTCACTATACGAAGATGCAATGTCTACAAATAGATGGTAGGGGTGGGTAATATTTTCTTGTTCTTCAGGATTCTCATGGACATGGAAAGAAGTCATTATCCTTGCGAAAATTCGTTTCTGAGCCCGGGCTCAGATGATCCCGAAATCCACACCACAGCCTCGCATGGAGATTTGCGCCATCCAGTGTATTTTACTGTCGTATTTCCCCTTTTTTTAGTCTGCCGCTGGAGCGCAATGATTGCGACGGCGCGTTGCGTTGGAGAGGCGGATCAGGCAGCAGTTCGATGGCTCGGCATTGTTTCTGAGCCAGCCTGAGCCGTGCACTCCATCCTCTGGTCTTCCACATCCAGACGAACTCAAGAAAAAATCCCCATCGCCTACCTGCTAGTCCTTTTTCACTCCGGCCGGCGGCCGCCATGGCCGATGCGTCTTCCTCCTCTTTCTCTGTCTCGGAAGACTTTCTTCTCCCTCTCATTCCTTGTCCTTTTTGCGGAGCAGAGCTTGAGACCAATGTCGCAAGGACGGAAAACAGGGCAGTAGCAGGAGCAGGACATCGCGTCTACAAGTGCGTCCAGTGCGATGTAAGTAGATCTGTATTATTCACTCGCACGCAGTTTATTTCTGATAACATCTTCCCACTTAAGATGTGCAGCTGACATTTAGATCTGAAATTTTTCAGTTTTGTTGCTTGTCTTCCGAGCGCAGATCACTTCGAAGCACTTAGATATTTTTGCGTGCGCTCTCTATATGCATGCGCAGGCACGGCAGTCTCGCTTCTTCGACTTCGAGACTGCCTAGCGAGAAGGATGGACCCCTTCAGATTGTTCGTGCTCAGCAGGAAGCCGGCGGGCATGGAAACGCGCAGTTGTTCGGGGTTCCTACCTACTGCAAACCACGCTGGCAGATAGTATCTCCCGCTCCGAACCAAGCCCAGATCTAGTCAAACGCGCAGACGGAGCCAGCTTTGGTCAACCTAATCATCAGGCTAGTCGCCGCTGCTTTAGGATCGCAGGCGCTCGTAGCCGCAGCTGTTCTGCTTCCAGCTAGTACTAATATCATGCTTAATGTGCTTGTTCTGCTGTTTGCTCTTGCTATTTAATTTGGTTCGGTCAATTAGTTGTTCAAAAAAGAGAATGTCAAGTTGTGAAATTTCTGTAGGGTGGCACCTTCTACCTGCATGTTTCCCCAGTTTATCAGATGTAATGGTCTATCAGATGTTAACGAAAAGGTTTGTGTCACGTAATTAACTGGCGCTCGTTGAGAATGAACCAGGAAAGGGGGTGGGGGCGCCGGTTTGCCCGGATGTATGCACACGCACGTTCGAGAAACGATTGAGCCGTTTGTCTCCGTTAACTCTGATCCGCGGCTCGGCTGTAATACTGATTATCTGGTCCACGGACCAGAGTTCCAGCACGCGGACGCCGTCCCACCAATACGATCTGACCCCACGGAAGAACAACTGTTTCCTACCGTATTTCCTGGTACGTTCCTTTTCTAGCGCTTGTTGTCAGACGAGTCAGGCCGAATTGTTCAGATCCCGAACCTCGAATGGACGCCGCTGATTTCGGGACCAGCTGGGCACGGGCACCAAATCGCCTCGTCCTCTTAGGGCATCTCCAACAGATTGTATGTTAGTCTTGTTGGTAAAATGTCCATGTCATCAACCAACAAGCTATCATACAACTACTCCAATGGGTTGTATGTAAGATATTCAATAGATGGTGAGAAAATAAATGTGATTGCTCTCTATTTCACCTTGGAGCTTGTGCAAAGGTTGTTGGTTAATCTACATACAACTTTGCTCTCTCTCCACATTTAATACATGCCACATCATCATTATGTCCTAGGTGGCAAATTTACCAACACCTATCTTACAACTATTGGAGATGCCCTTATCCTTGCTGCTTCTTGCACGTAGTTTTCAAGCGTATTAATATCCTTGGAGCTAGTCTGGTCATACTGTTGCATGTCGCCAAGAGTGAACTGCGTGCATGAAAATAAAAGCCGCATTTAGAATCTACCTGAGGCTCAGCCATGTATCTTACTGGAGTTTACTAGTAGAAGTTGGCAGTATGGTAGCGTTAGTTGATGGCTTCATGAAGAAGCCAGGTGGAAAACTTGAATACTCTTTGTAGTACAGGCTTGCAAATACATTTGACAAATCAATATAGCTCCAAGAGTTAGTATCGTATACCTTGGCTGTTGTTGTCGGAGTAGGCTTAGAGTTTACTAGGCTATTGATGCTAGCACTCTTGAGAGCCCATGGCTTCTCTAGGCATTTGAGAATCCCAGGGATGAAGAACATAATTGATGCCTGTAACAACCTCTTGTTGCCGCCTGGCCATGATTTACAGAACACATAGATGGCTACTGCAATTTGAGAGACTGCAGTGAGGACATGCCGCGTCCATAGCTCATTGTCTTCGATGTTGTAAGCACTTATCGGATCCTGCCCACCCAAGTGCATTAGGAGAACCGGCGCCCACACCACCTCCAGGATGTTGTTATTGTTGGCAGAACCATAATCGTGCCTCCTCTGACGGTTGAAGAGGGTGGCCAAGGCATATATGGCTATTGCATCACTGCCTAGGTATGCGAGCCATATGATGGATCTGCACCAGGAAGGGATAGCAAACTTACGGAAGGTGGCAGAGAAGAGCAGGAGGTACTGGATGAAGAGGCTGCTGAGGACGAGGATGCGCAGCTGCCACTCTTCCCACCAATCTACAGCACTCGAGAGACCCATCTGGTTTGGCTCTTCTCTGTTCTCTCTCTGGCCCGCTTTCCCTCAGTAATCACTAATCAGTGGTGCACATATATGCACAATGTGGGAGGCTGATTCGTTTCAAACACACATGGTTAGCAGCTTGGCTTGGCTAAATAGTCACATGGTCTTGCCTTAAACTGATGTATGATCTGCATCTAGCAAGATGCTAACCTGGTTTATATGTAGTATATATATATCAACTGACAGACGGCCGGCCAGGCTGGACTGTAGGAATCGCCTGAGGTTTCATCATTATCAGCTCCGGGGTCGGCACATGGTTCTGTAGTGTCGTCATATGCCGACCGAACTTTTTATACTAATCACTACATCGAGTCGAGCATCTGTCTTAATAATGTATTGCTTGCCTTAATTGCATGATCTGCATCTAAACCAACTTGATCATAGTATTATACTCCCCAACAGCCCAGGCCCCGCGTCGTCCCTCCCGCGGGCGACTCGGGCAGCGGCGCCCATCTCGTTCCCCTCGCCTCCTCACCGCCTTCTTGTTATTCGCACCTCGGGAGGGCCGGTCCGGGGCGGTCTTGCCAGGCGGCGGCGGCGGGCGGGGCGTCCTCATCGGGGCTATGCGGTGGGGCGGCCTGATGTACGCTTGCTGCGTGCCCGCGGTGGCGGCGGGTCAGATCAGATCTGACCTCCGAACTGCGGCGACGGCATGGTGGGCCCCGTCTCCGGTCAGATCTGATCCGGCCGGTACGGCGTGTTCCATTCGCGGCGGCGGTGATCGGTGGCGGTCCCGTGCACACGATGCTAGATGTGGGGTACTCGAGTGGATCCGGGTGAAAACCCTACTCTTGGCACGTTGCCAAGGTCGGCGATGGCGACGTTTCTCCGCGCCATCCCCTTTTTGAAGGCATCGTCGTGGAGAAGCTCTAGACCCCTATCCGCTATCTTTGGGGGAAACCCTAGATCAGTCGACCGGATGACGGCAGCGCTCAGGTGCCATACGCCTCTTGAGGGCGTCATTCCTAGAGGTGTGCATTGGCTCGAGGGACCAGTGGACATCATCTCCGGTGGAGCGGCGTTCCCTGTGACGCATCGACACCATGGAGTCTCGGCGGCGAGGCGCAACAAAGTCTCGGCGACAGATGTGTGATGATGAATGCGCGTAGGAAGGTGGCATTGTCTGGCGCCCCGGGGGCGTTGACGGCATGCCGAGTAAGGTCGATGCGCCAGTAACTGTTCTGAAGATGGATTGACGAAAGACAGCGGCGATGACCTATGAGAGTGCGTCGGACCGATTTATACCCCAGACCCGGTATGTGGCTTGGTCAGGGCCTCCGACTTTACATGTTAGGCTAGCTGAGAGATCTGGGTATTTGGCTCACACTTTCTGCACCAGTTCATCAATGGATAGGAGTAGCGACAGAGGCTCGTCACACACCGTTGATCCCCTCGGCTCAAAATCGATTGAGGGCCAGTGGAGAGCCGTGGGGATCCAGCGAATCGGCATCGTCAGGCGCGGCGGAGGAGAGTGGGTGGCATTGGTGGACAGAGGTCGGGCAAAGAGTTGCGGGGTCGAGGGGTTCGGCATCGCCACGACATTGGAGGGGACAAGCGCGACGGAGCGGATGAACGCGTGCGCGCGGCATGGCTGTCGCCGGCGTCTAAGAGAGAAGATGCGAGATTTTTTCCCACCTTTTTTGGCTGCAAGTTTTGGTTCGGGCGAGAGGGGTGGTAAGATAAGAGGAAGGAGTGCCTGACTTCCTTTTTTTTCATGCTTGCGCTGCTGCTGCGTCGCTACTGCTGCTAGGCTGATGCTGATGTTGCTACTGCCACTCTAGTGAGGAGGCCGGGTACCGCCTATAACTGGTCGAGCTTTGAATTTTTCAGGATGTAGGTGTAGGCATGTTTTATCTGTTCGTTTACATAGATACAGAGATTTTTTTTCAGGATTTAAGGCCATTTTTGTTCATGTAGATGCAGGGAATCCCATGATGTAGGTATGTTTCCGCGTAGATGCAGAAAACCTCAGCATGTAGGCATATGCTTCTCTTTGTCCATTTCACATAGATGGCAGAGAAACTTCAGGATATAGGCAAATATTTGTTCAGGTAAATGTTAATCCATGTTAACCATCTCGAAACACACCCCAGATTTCGGGATGTAGGCAATACAATTAGAGGGGCAACTTTTTGTAGGCAAGACAAAGGAGATAAGTAGGCAAAATTACGTGTAATTTACTGTATAATATCAGTGGTGGTCAAGCAATACTCTATACATCTTCGCCTATTTTTTTCGTGTGCTATAGAGTAGAGATAAGAATGTTGGCCATGCTTACCGTACAATTTAGGAATGAGGGAGGGAGACTGGTTTTTCTACCATGCACGAAAGATACCGGTGCAGTGCATCATCATTAACTCAATTATGAGTACACGGGCTCCACCCTATCCCCTAATAAAGATTCTTTCTCTCTTCTCAATCCAGCCATGGATTTTAAGCTATCTCTAATTTGAAACTGTTATAGTTTCTAAACATAAAATTTGATTCATCACCTTCTTACATATTTGTGTTCTTGGCAACGAGATCTTTTCAACAAGACTAACCATGAATATTATTTGAACATTTTTGAAACATGGATTTTAAAACCTCATGAAACTACAAAAACTATGATTGTTAGACCTGTTTTTTTGCCAATTTGCACAAGTTATTTTCCGTTGTTATTAATAAACTTACTAATGTGTGTAAGAGCAGAACATTATTATATATCCACACGAAAATCATCATGTAATTTTCCGTACATGCATGTTTCATTGTGTTTCGTAAACTCAAATTTTCAAAACATATTAAATATTGAACTTGTTTCGAAGATATCATCGAAAGAAAAACGCGTGTTCATACAGAATATTTACCCTGTATTTATTTTAAGGGACATTTACATCTATGCCCCTAATTTGCGCCCACTCTCAGATTTACCCCTAATTTCAAAGCCTGCTCAAATTTGCCCCTCCGCCGTTAGGTGCACTTACAGAAATGCCCATTTGTGCCGTTACCGTCCGGTCAAAGTAGATCAAAGTCGGTCAAAGGGCATTGACCGTCCTGAAAAAAATAGCAAAAAAAAATCTAAAAAATCTGAAAATTTGTGAGATCAAAGATACTCAGGTTCGCAAGGTGCGTGCAAATTTTCGTGCTGTTTGGGCATTCCAGGAGCTCATGTCAAAGGAAAAACAATAAATATGTAAGCATGTGAACAGGTAATTAAAAAAAATATCAAGAAAATTCAAAAAAATACGAAATTTTTAGGCATCAGAGAGGCTATGGTCTACAAGCTGCGTGCAAATTTTTGTTGTGTTTGGACATTGGAGGGGCTTGTGGAGAAAAAAAACAAAATTTGGCTCGGGAAAAAACTTGGGAAAAATGACTATTTTGTTTTTTCTTGCTAGAGCTCCTCGCATGTCGTTTGATCACAAAAACTTGCAAGCACCTTGTGCACCCAAGCCTCTTTGATGCCAAAAAATTTCATATTTTTTTGAATTTTCTTGCTATTTTATTTCAAATTTACTGTTCACAAGCGTGCATATTAACTGTTTTTCCTTGCCATGAGCTCTTGGAATGTCCAAATAGCACGAAAATTGGCACGCACCTTGCGCCCATGAGTATCTTCGATCTCACAAAAATTTAGATTTTTTTAAATTTTTTTGCTATTTTTTTCAGGACGGTCAAAGTTGTTTGACTGGACGATAACGGCGTAGAACTGCATTTCTATAGGGGCACCTAACAGCGGAGGGGCAAATTTGAGCAGGCTTTTGAATTAGGGGTATATCTGATTAGGTGGTTCAAGTTAGGGACAGAAATGTAAATGGCCCTTATTTTATAGTATATGGTTGTTTAAAGTTTAGATTCAAAATAAAATCCAGTACTAGTTTGTAGGAGAGAGAACTAGTTGGTGCAGCCTCGCTCCATAAAGTTGTCAGATGAATTTAAATATAAGAATGAATACATGGCATGAATGCATCTCTAACCAGATGGACGGCTTAGCTATGCACTGGATATCCCGTGCATGGTAGAATCACTTCTCTCATGAGGGAGGCAATAACTGTGCACATCCACGTCTACAAGATACATGTTGTTGCCAATGTTTGTTGTATATTAACACTTTAACTGGACATCCTTGTGTGCTAGTCACTCATCCCCTTAATCATGGCACATAGTCACCTAACACTTCACTATATATATAGCCACCACACTCACATGAGAATCTCGACTAACCCAATTCACTAAGTCGCCCAAGCCTAAACAAGTGGGATGAATGGAAGCTTTAGGGATTTTTTACATTCTATTTTACAAATTCATTATCTAAAAACTCAAGTATCAGTTCAAACACAGAAACACGCCGCACACCCTATGTTCAACAAACCAACAATCTTTTTTGCAGCAAACTCTATTAAGTTCAGTAGGATTAAGGTGCCTATACACCCTTTCTTTTTTTTCCTGAATCGTCATTTTTTAAGCAGGAACTATTTTTCAATCCAGTAGATCTTTTGTAACTAACCGACACATTTTGAACAAGCAACAGGGAACCTACAAGGTTCTTCTTATTTTCCTGAGCAACTACCACTAATGTTCAGGGGTTTCGGTAGATCAAACGTGCCTACTTTCCAAACACATGATGAAGACTTTTTATGAATCAAGCAACAACTCTTCCTTCAATTTTCTGCAGCTATTTTCAAAACTTGCACGTACTTCTGGACAAATAACATGGATTAATGAGAGGACCACATAACCCTATGTTCAGCAAACCAACAGTCTTTCTTTGAGAAACCTATAATGCGGCGTAAACACTTTTTTTTTTGTTGAATCAACAATCCATCTACAATTTCTTTGAAACCAAGCAGCAACTCTTCCCAGTTCAGCAGCTCACCTACACTTGGACAAACAATAAGGGGGGAACATGCAAGTTTCTTATTCCCTCAGCAACCACTACTACACTTTTTAAGATTTTTCAGGTTCTGAGCAACTACTGTTCTTTTTTTTAAGAGGCCAAGTGTAATAAGGCAGTAAACAACCCAAAACGACACAAACAAGAGATCTACAGCTTCAGCAAAAACAATCAAATTCAACAGGGAAGGGGCATGAACCGGCAAAAAGATCCAAGATCCAAAAGCAAGTTGCATGCACGTGGACGTGGGCACAGGAAGAATTTGCATCCAGATCATGGGTGTGAGTAACGGATGAATGTGGAACAGGAACGACCGGAGTCTTGGGGGCTGGCGGCTGGGAGAAAGAGGTTGGGGGATTGAAGAGATTACCGTCCGATGGAAAAACAAATCAATGGTTCTGGAGAAGTCTGATGGAAAGGAAAGATCAGACAACCGACGTTGTAGAGTTTCCCTTCAGTTTTGACTTGAGGCGTGCGAGATGAGGCGGTTCGGCGACCTAGCTAGCTTGCATCGACGCAAGGCAATATCCCGGTTCCGGAACGGAATCGCACTCGCACGTAACGACCAGGAAAAGAACCTTCGGCGCCCGGTGTTAGCACCCTCTGTAGATGGCCTAATTAACCCTAGGGTCCCTAGCCCAAAAGATGGCGGCGGCTGAGGAGAGCAACGGGGAGGGGAAGATGGCGGCGGCGGCGGCGGAGGAGGAGGAGAGGGAGAGGGAGCCCTTGTATCCTGACCGCTCGACCCCACCGATCCTCGAGGTCGCCCTCGGCAAGGATTTCGTGGACATTCCCTCCAACGGCGACGAGAGCCCCGCCTGGTCGCTGCTCGTCGGCGTCAAGAGCGGCGCCCTACGCCTCCACCGGTTTCGCGTGGCGAGATCCGGGAGGATCTCAGGTCGGAGCGGCGGTACGCTCGAGATCTTCCACGACCTCAAGAAGCGACAGGGTTGCAGTTCGACCGCCCGCGCAGCAGCCATGGCTTCCGACGGCCGCTCGCTCTGCCTCCTGCAGCGGGTCGGGAAGGCGGCGCAAACCGAGGCCCTTCAGCTGCAGCTGCCGACCGAGGAGGAGCCGCCGTCCGAAGCAGCGCTTCCCCCGCTGGATCCAAGCATGCGTGGCCGGTGCATGCCCATCTCCGCCGACGGCCACATATGGGCCGTGTCCGCCACCTACTCTTCTGGCACCAGTTTCCGCATCCTCCTGAAACGCCTCGTCATCCAAGACGAAGAGGGCGCCGCCGGACAACGTTGGGAGCAGGTCGGCGGCCCCTTCACCCAAAATTGCGAATTCAAGCACTTCTCGCCCACCATGTGGGGTCCTGACTTGCTCCAGGGCTACGCAGTGCTCCCTGGCCAGGGCCCTGACGGAGGCACGCTCATCCTGCTCTCCCTCGGAAACCGCCTTTTCTTCACCTTCAATTGCTCCGCCCCCGACGCCGGCTGGACCAACGTACCCCACACCTCCGACGACAAGTACTACGTCCCCATCCTTGGCCGTGGGGTGTATGCACAGGAAAGCAATGCTGTTTACATGGTTCTCAAGAATGTCCTCTACGCATACAAGCTCAAGCCCGGGCATGAAGAGACAGGTCTGAAGCTGGATCCCCCTGTGGAGATTAGCTTTCCTTCTGTTACAAGAAACACGGCGCATAGCTTCCTCACCCATCTCGGCCACGGGGTCATGTGCTGTGTCTGGATCTGTGTGGGGCTCTCATGCTGGCGTGACCACCTACATGCCGTTATCACCACCTTCCACCTTGGTGGTCCTGAGCCCTCCCATCTCAAGCTCCTGCACTCTACCTCCCGCCGGGTCGACATGTTGTTGCCCATGAAACGCCTCGATGAATTTGAATTCTGCTTTCTCCAGTAAGTCCACTGAATCCATGCATTCATTTCGACCTTTAACCATGCATTCATTTTGGTCACCTCGCTTACAAATTAATTTTCTGTCCACTAATCTATCACTTAGAGAGTATAAGGATGACAAGGCGCTGCCGCCTCAAGCCCACGAAGAAGAGGGTGTACCGCTTCATGATCCTTGCAGGTCTTGATCCACAAGCTTGAGCTTGGCTTAGATATTTCATTCCAGGTTTCTTGTGCATGACATTTTTTGCTTCTTGCATGCAGGCATCATTTCCCAGGAGGCCCTCCTCATCCCTATGTGAAGCCTCATATGGACAACGAAATCTTGTTTATTACCTGCCAAGCTGGTTCAAAATCATTTACCTATAAAACCACTCTCACGGATCTGAGTCCAAATATAAAAAAAGCCCCTCCTCTCAAACCACATTACATTGTACATGGAGATCGGTATGGAGATGATGATGGTGAGAGGCACTTTTTTCGCAGTGGCTCAAAACTATATGTTGTCTCATCATTCCAAAAAGATGGCATACATGAGCTTAATCTAGACACCAGATTTCAGATTTTCGATCACCTTGCACGGCGGCCGGTTTCTGCTTCCTATGTTGATCCTTTTGTTATGGTTATCCAAGTTGGCTCAGCAACTCTTGCTCTTACTGAAACTCTCCAAGTTTACCGGAGGACCCACCTTGTTCATCCTATTGGGTCCACCTCATGGGTGCGCTGCCGCACAGATCAGTCTCATGTTCTTGACAGGAAGGTCAAGTTGTCGGGATATGTGGCAGTGGGTGATGATTCCTTTATAGTCTGTGATACTGTCACATGTTCCTGTCTTCAGTTTGACCTCCGTGCCAAGCAGTGGCATCTTGTCATGCCTTGGGCTCCATGGGGGAAATACCTGCCAAGGGATATGCATACAAGCCGCCTTCTAAATGGCAGATGCATATTTGTTGATGGTTTTATCTACACATGTACTCGAAATGGGCTTGCTGCTTATGAACTACTCCGTGAAGATCATTGTGTGTACCTTGGCATCTCAATCTTTTTGCCTTTCTCATGGGAGACACAAAATGATTGGGAGGTTGAAAGGATGTGTTTGGATTATGCTGGCAAAGACATCAACTCAGGCGCCATCTTGTTTTGGGTGGTTCAAGGTGGATCTCCCTCCCTCCCTCCCTCTCCCTCTCCCTCTCCCCCCTCTCTCTCTCTCTCTCTCTCTCTCTCTCTCTCTCTCAATTATGCACAGTGATTGGTTCATGAAAGATGACATCACCTCTAATGTTCTTGTATATATAGGTTTGCAGATTAGATATAGACCCCCCAAGAATCAGCTATATATCACCGCCGTCAAGGTCGAGACTAAGAAAACACACGACAAGTGCATGGAACCGGTGCGAATTAACCGTGTGGTCTGTGCCACGCGTAGCATTGATCAAGAGGAAGCAATTGAGCAAGAGAGAATAATCACTACCAGATGCTTTGCGTTCTCTTTCTAATGCCCTATTATACCACCTTATGTTCGTAGTGGCTTGTTGTCTCATCTTCTTTGGACACTCACACTGGTCATGGGCAGAGACTGATTACTGGATGATGGAGAGCAAGCGTCGAATAAGTAATTTTACCGGAGGCGGGATGTACCGGTGTTGGATCCACCCTTTGTCCATTTCATCAAGATCTGTGCTGCCTTTGTCTGTATAAATTAGTAATTGCAGCTCAAACTCTATACATTGGTAATACAAGTGTGGGTCCCTTTGCATCCAGCAGCTTTTGTCAGGGGATAGGACCTTTGCATGCATGCTACATCTATTATCCTCCTCTCTCTCCCACCGTAAGATGTCCATTAAATTTTTTGGAAAAAATTTGGATGATAAATATGCTTTGGATCTAAACTCTGTTTTTGAAAAAAATTATATATTTGAATTCAGAGCGACAAGACCTTTGAAACAAGACCGATCTTGGATATATTTTGAACAATTTGAATTTTATAGCTTTCATATTTCAGTTCTAGTTGTATTTCACAAACATCAGTTTCACACATTGAATAGACAACTTGACAAACACATTGAAATATCTTTCATGTATTTCATAAATACCAATTTCATATATTTTAAATAATCATTTGAATGTATTTGAAATAACCCATTTAACATATTTCCCCACACCAAAAAAATGATTTCACACATTAAAAAAAATTAGTTAAGAAAACAAATTTCACTCGTTCCAAAAATAGATTTCACAATTTCAAAAAACACATTACACTCACCTTCGAAAGATATATTTCACTCATTTCAGAAAACACATTACACTCACTCAATTAAAATACTATACTATATTTCACTGGTTTAAAAAAATTGATTTCACTCATTAAACAATATAGATCTCAAAAGTAGTTTCACTCATTTTAGAAAACACATTACGCTCACTCAATTGTAATATTATGTTTCACTCGTTTCAAAAAACTAATTTCACTCATTCCAAAAGATAGATTTCACCCATTCCACTAGTTTCGGAACATTGAAATAGACAGTTTCACACATTGAAATAGACAGTTTCACAGAACAATTGTAGTATTTCACTTTTTTCAAGTATCTTATTGCTCACATTTCACTCATTTTAGAAAACGCATTACACTCACTCAATTAAAATACTATATTCCACTTGTTAAATCTGATTACGCTAATTACAAAAGATATATTTCACTCATTTCACTAGATTCAGAAAAAGTCATTACAGTCACTAAATTGAAATAACTATTTCACTTGTTACAAAGATAGATTTCACTCATCCTTCTCACTATATTTTTTCTGAATCACATTTCACTATATTTAACGTATTTCACACCGAAATATGTGTCATGTGTATAAAAACCAAATTTCACTCATCTAAAGAAAATAATTTCACACGGTTGAGAAAACATATTTCAAAATTGATTTCACTCGATGAAAATAACTAATTTCAATTATTTCCAAAAACCTATTTTACTCGTTTCAGAAAATCTTTCAGTCAAATTCATATTTCACTAGATTCAGAAAACAGATTACACCCGTTTACAAAAGTTAGATTTCACTCATTTTAAAAATCACATTTCACTATATTTAACGTATTTCACACCAAAATATGTGTCACGTGTATGGAAAACAAATTTCACTCATCTAAAGAAAATAATTTCACACGGTTGAGAAAACATACTTCACTCAGTTGAGAAAACATATTTCAAAATTGATTTCACTCAATGAAAAAAAACTAATTTCAATTATTTCAAAAAACATATTTCGCTTGTTTCAGAAACCTAATTTCAGTCATTTGAAATGTTGAAATTAAAACATGTTTGAAATGCATGCAAATTTGGTCTTATACTAATGCTCTTGGCTTCAGGAATTCAAATATATAAAATATTTCAAAAATAACAGTATGGTTTAAAAGATAGAAATGATTGAAAATCCTGAAGAGAAAATAAAAGGAAAGGATTTGTACCACGGCACCACATGCAACGTCAGGATAGACTCTCTTTCTCACCTCACATGTGTCCCGTCGATCTGACATTGATTTGACGTAATGGTGAATACAGCGCCCAGAAGATGAAATACACTGATATACAAACATGTGGGCCATCGAGCGGCACGAATCGCAAACAACGCCAACGGCAAATGCGGCTCCGGTACGTCCCGCCTCCGGTAAAAAGGAGTTTGCGGAGCAAGCGTTTATTAGTACGTGGGAGGAGAGGACAATTGCATCCAACTTTATATTTTGTTGACAAGTCAAAACTTGACCTTTATTTTTGTACTCTCTTATTACCAATGACAAGTAAATTTGTATGAACCTTGCTTGGAACTGTAAAGTTAAACTAGGGGTGGGGGTTGGGTTTATATGGTTAACTTGTATTTTTACTTTTCTTATATAGGACAATGACAAAGTGTGTCTCATACATTGTACCATAATTTGAAACATTTGTTTTTAGAAGAGTTACCCGAGAAATGTATGAAAATTTTATTTTCATAATATTTTTATCTTTGAAGAACATCTCAAATTTACTTTGGACATGGTAAATTTTTACTCTAGTTTTGCCACGGCAAATTTTAACATTTTTTTTGCCAACGCATTTTTTACTTTTAATGAAATCACAAATTTTACTTTACTTTTCCATGGCAAATTTTACTATATTCTCCACGACAATTTTACTTTCACAAACATGGCAAATTTACTTCATTTTCCATGGAACAACTTTACTCTACTTTTGCCATGGCAATTATTCGCTCTTTTTTTTCATGGCAAATTTAACTTTTAATGACGTGGCAAATTTTACTTTATTTTGCCAAGGGAAAATTTACTATGTTCACCACAGGAAAAATTACTTCCACATGCATGGCAAATTTACTTTTTATAACTCATGGCGAATTTAGTTTAAAAAAATCATGTCAAATTCATCCTTTTATTATTATTTCCATGACAAATGTACTTTACATCCATGGCAAATGTACTTTTCCAATGTTCATGGAAAATCTTTTCCATGAAGCATAGTAAATTTACTTTATGAAACATAGCAATTATTACTAAACAAAATGGTACACTTTTAATCAACATTTTCTTTGCCACCTTGTACAAATGCAATTTCTGAGGACTTATTGCCATTGAAAAAAGTCTTGAGCATTGCAAATTTTGCTTTTAAATTTGATCGCAAAATTATGTTTTCATGGACCATGGCAATTTTTTGTTTGAACCATGGCAAACTTTCATAAAAACTACCCATGGTATCTTGTTTGCTGTTATCTATCACGCCAATTTTATTTTTGTTCTCCTTTTGGACCATGGCAATCTATTTCATAGCGTTGCAAATTTTATTTTTTGCACCATGGCACATTTCATTATTTTAACACCATAGCAAATTTAAACACACTATGGCAATTTTGCTATCGTGACACTAATATTTTTTACATTTTTTGTTCTTTTGCATCATATCATGGAAAATGATGGCAACTTAAGTTCAAATGACAATATTTGTAAATTTTCATGCATGACATTTTTTAGTTTTTGTGTTTTCTATTCTATGTGCTTTTCGTGAAATATCAATTGTAAACCATTGTTTCATCAGATCGATGTTGAACTTGATGGGATCTTTTTTTTGCGGGGAAATCAGAGAGCTTTTATTCAAATGAAGGCATTCTTAGGACAATCAGCCAAGAGGCTGGTCACCAAGAAGCTAGGAGTCTCCTCAAGCCAGCTATCGGTCATATTCAGAGTGCAAGCACGCTTTTTACAGAGATGCATCGGGATGTTAGCTGACCTGTTTACATGCTGAATATCAAACAAAGTAAAATTATTACATAGCTCTCCTATCTCTACTAATAAAGGAGCCACAATTGAACGAGAATTGTGGCGAGTGGTCCAGAGCGTCACCATCTCCAAGCAATCAGTTTCCATTATCACACGCGTAAACCCTCGAAGAGAAGCGAACCGATCTCCATCTCGCAGTGATAAACCCTGCATACTCAAGGGATCAGAGATACCCAAATATGGTTTGAACCATGCTCCCAGGAGCGCCGAAGAGGATCGAGCTACCCCACCCGCACCGCCCCTGCCATCAGCAAAATTCAAGGCACCATCCATAGTGATCTTGACAACACCTTCATCAGGTGGTCTCACTACAAGAATCAGCTACTTTGCCATCCGCCACGGCGGACGGCAAAGGCATGAATGGCGGACGGCAAAGGTCTTTGCCATCTGCCACGGACGACAACAGGCTCCGGCAAAGAAAGGTCCGGTAAAGAGCTACTTTGCTGTCTGCTTTTGGTGGCTGACGGCAAAGGGGCCTTTGCCATCAGCAGCGGACGGCAAAGAACACAGACGGCAAAAATTTCATTGTTAGTCCGTTAGGTGGCTAACGGTAGGACTTTGCCGTCGGCCACTGACGGCAAAATTTGTCCTGCCTTTGCCGTCCGTCGTATGATGTCAGCTAGACGTCACTACATGGTAGGCCTTTGCCGTCCGCCGCTGACGGCAAAATTGTTTGCTCTTTGTCGTCGCCATCAGTAGGCAAACCCGACCAAATGGGTCGACTCGAGAAGCTACGATTGGCTGCCACGTGTCTTATTTGCTGTCCGCAGTTGTTGGCAAAGAGCCCGTTGCCGTCGGTGGCGGACGGCAAAGAGCCTGCATATTGGCTCTTTTTTTTCTGTTTTTTTAAATCCAACAATTTTCACAGCAAATATATATGACATATATAGATATATTTCACAGAGCTATTTAACAGCAAACATATGACATATCCAGCACATAAGTTTCATCGTACATACATATATAGTTTCATCCATTCATACATAGCAAGTTGCACATACACATAAGTTGCAACCATTAGGAAGTTACACATACATATTACAATGCAAAGTTTCATCAAGATAGCAAGTTCCATCGTAGCAAGCTAGAAGAATACTAGAAGAGAATAAAATAAAAAACAAGCACTCCATCATAGCAAGCTAGCTTCCGAGAAGTGAATGAAATCTGCAAAATGGCAAATAAGAAAGTTAGGAAAAGGTTACTAGAAGAAGAAGACTAGAAGAAGAAGCACGCCATCGTTTGTGATGTAACTTAGGTGAAATGGATCGTTTATGAGCTAACTTAGGTAAAATGCATCATTTTAGAGCTAACGTAGGTAAGATGGGCCATTTTGGAGCTAACGTAGGTAAGACGGGTCATTTTGGAGCTAACGTAGGTAAAATGGGTCATTTTGGAGCTAACGTAGGTAAGATGGGTCATTTTGGAGCTAACGTAGGTAAGATGGGTCATTTTGGAGCTAACGTAGGTAAAATGGGTCATTTTGGAGCTAACGTAGGTAAAATGGGTCATTTTAGAGCTAACGTAGGTAAAATGGATCATTTTGGAGATAATCTAGGTAAAATGGATCATTTTGGAGATAATCTAGGTAAAAGGGGTCATTTTAAAGCTAACTTGGGTAAAATGGATCATTTATGAGCTAACGTAGGTAAAATGGGTCATTTTAGAACTAACTTAGGTAAAATGGATCGTTTATGAGCTAGCTAAGCTAATTATGCCTTTTTTACATAAGTAAGCTAAGTACATGTCATTATTGAGCAAACCTAGTTAACTAAGCATATTATAACTAACTTAGGTCATTTTGGAGGAAACAAAGCTAAGTATAGATCATTTTAGAGCTAACTTAGGTAAAATGGCTGGTTTTGGAGGTCAGTAAGCTTATTAAGTCATTTTGGAGGAAAAGAAGCTAACTCTAGGTCATTAAGGTAAGCATATTGGAGGAAATAAAGCTAAGTCTAGGTCTTTATGCATTTGTTAAGAAAAAAACTAGAAAACTTACCTTGATCATGGAGGTGTAGGAGCGGGCTGGCTCGTGCGATGGTGGAGAAGGATCGTGTGATGCTTATGCGAGTTCTGTTGCACCAAAGATCATTTCAATGTTTAGTTAGCATGATGACACTCAAATGTTAAGACTAGCAAGTAACGTCCATTCAAATTAAACTTACCATGGTCTCGGGAGCAATCTCGGATCAATGGCTATGGAGCCACGGGACCTCCATACCGGATATCATCACCTTTCTGGATCAATGGGAATCGGCTCGGGTTAAACTCCTCCCTTCCCTCGCCTTCCCTTGACTTGCTTGTAAGAGGCAGTGTGGGCCATGGCATACAGGTCGTACCCCTCTGGCACCTTATCCGTCTTATTGTAGCATGCCTGAAAGAGAGAAACAAAGTAAATTAGTAATTAAAGGGCTCAAGCTAGCATCATGAATGAATTGCATTAATCATGAAGCAAACCACATACCCAGTTCCGCCCGAACTGATATAAGCTAGAGCTACCTTGATGGTCACACCTTCAATTTGGGCACGTTTGTCCTTGGCCTCAGTCGGCTCCCCTTCCATCTTTCAACACCTTCCATGACAAAGAGTAAACGAAATTAGTACAACATAAAAAAAATACCGACATGAATAATAATATGTATATCACTTAAGTGTATCATCATCAAGTACAACATAAAAATTGAATACGACACTACTAATAATCTCGTCAAGATCATCAATAAATGCATAATCATCATCATCACTATAATCAATGACGGGCTCATAGGGTTCGATGGCATCAACATGTGGAAGGCCACCTTTACGTGTCGGTCAAGCATTGACAGTCATCCGCAGCGATAACCTCTTCTTGTTCCGGCTCTTCTTGTTCCTCCTCCGGGTGATGTGGGATTCACTGTCATTGTCTACTTCAATGTTTTGGGGTGAAGTATAGCAGTTCTTGAAACGCTTTTTGGAAAGACGTGTCTCTTGGAAGAATTCTCCTTCATATGTGTCTGGGTTAATGTGAGGTTCATAATCATCTTCCTTTGGGGGAGTCTAGCACGTGGAGGCACTTCATAAACGACATCCCAACCTTTCAGATTTGGATTAGTTTGGCAGGCCCATGATAGATAGAATACTTGGGTCGCCCTTTGAGCCGTAATTGTTGGCGATCGTAGTAATTTCAAAAAATTCCCTACGCACACGCAAGGATCATGGTGATGCATAGCAATGAGAGGGGAGAGTTTTGTCCACGTACCCTCGTAGACCGAAAGCGAAGCGTTAGAACAACGCGGTTGATGTAGTCGTACGTCTTCACCATCCGACCGATCCCAGTACCGAACGTACGGCACCTCCGAGTTCAGCACACGTTCAGCTCGATGACAATCCCCGGACTCCGATCCAGCAGGGTGTCGGGTATGAGTTCCGTCAGCACGATGGCGTGGTGACGGTGATGATGTTCTACCGACGCAGGGTTTCGCCTAAGCACCGCTACGATATGACCGAGGTGGAATATGGTGGAGGGGGCACCGCACACGGCTAAGGAACGATCACGAAGATCAACTTGTGTGTCTATGGGGTGCCCCCCCTCCGTATACAAAGGGGGGAGTAGGGGGGGCAAGGGGAGAGGCGTGCCCTAGGGGGGCAATCCTACTCCAAGTAGGTTTGGCCCCCCCTTTCCTATTAGGAGTAGGAGAGGGAAGGAAGAGAGGGGAGGGAAAAAGGAAAGGGGGGGCCGACCCCCTTCCTAATTCGGATTGGGCTTCGAGGGGGGGGGCTCTCCTTTGCTCCTTCTCCCTCCTTTCCACTAAGGCCCAATAAGGCCCATATACCTACCGGGGGGTTCCGATAACATCCCGGAGCTCCGGTATAGTCCCAATCTCACCCGGAACCTTTTCGGTGTCCAAATATAGTCGTCCAATATATCGATCTTTATGTCTCGACCATTTCGAGACTCCTCGTCATGTCCGTGATCACATCCGGGACTCAGAACCACCTTCGGTACATCAAAACTCATAAACTCATAATATAACTGTCATCGTAACGTTAAGCGTGCGGACCCTACGGGTTCGAGAACTGTGTAGACATGACCTAGAACTATTTCCGGTCAATAACCAATAGCGGAACCTGGATGCTCATATTGGCTTCTACATATTCTACGAAGATCTTTATCGGTCAAACCGCATAACAACATACATTGTTCCCTTTGTCATCGGTATGTTACTTGCCCGAGATTTGATCGTTGGTATCCAATACCTAGTTCAATCTCGTTACCGGCAAGTCTCTTTACTCGTTACGTAATGCATCATTCTGTAACTAACTCATTAGCTACATTGCTTGCAAGGCTTATAGTGATGTGCATTACTGAGATGGCCCAGAGATACCTCTCCGACAATCGGAGTGACAAATCCTAATCTCGAAATATGTCAACTCAACAAGTACCTTTGGAGACACCTGTAGAGCACCTTTATAATCACCCAGTTACGTTGTGACGTTTGGTAGCACACAAAGTGTTCCTCTGGTAAACAGGAGTTACATAATCTCGTAGTTATAGGAACATGTATAAGTCATGAAGAAAGTAATAGCAACATACTAAACGATCAAGTGCTAAGCTAACAGAATGGGTCAGGTCAATCATATCATTCTCCTAATGATGTGATCCCGTTAATCAAATGACAACACATGTCTATGGTTAGGAAACATAACCATCTTTGATTAGCGAGCTAGTCAAGTAGAGGCATACTAGTGACACTATGTTTGTCTATGTATTCACACATGTATTATGTTTCCGGTTAATACAATTCTAGCATGAATAATAAACATTTGTCATGATATGAGGAAATAAATAATAACTTTATTATTGCCTCTAGGGCATATTTCCTTCAGTCTCCCACTTGCACTAGAGTCAATAATCTAGATTACACAGTAATGATTCAAACACCCATGGAGTCTTGGTGCTGATCATGTTTTGCTCGTGGAAGAGTCTTAGTCAACGGGTCTGCAACATTCAGATCCGTATGTATCTTGCAAATCTCTATGTCTCCCACCTGGACTTGGTCCCGGATAGAATTGAAGCGTCTCTTGATGTGCTTGGTCCTCTTGTGAAATCTGGATTCCTTTGCCAAGGCAATTGCACCATATTGTCACGAAAGATCTTCATTGGTCCCGATGCACTAGGTATGACACCTAGATCGGAAATGAACTCCTTCATCCGACTCCTTCATTTCTTTGCTTGAAAGCAGCTATGTACTCCGCTTCACATGTAGATCTTGCTACGACGCTTTGTTTAGAACTCCACCAACTGATAGCTCCACCATTTAATATAAACACGTATCCGGTTTGCGATTTAGAATCGTCCGGATCAGTGTCAAAGCTTGCATCGACATAACCATTTACTGTTGGTGAACATAGTAATTTCAAAAAAAATCCTACGCACGCGCAAGATCACGGTGATGCATAGAAACGAGAGGGGAGAGTGTTGTCCACGTACCCTCGTAGACCGAAAGCGGAAGCGTTATGACAACGCGGTTGATGTAGTCGTACGTCTTCACGATCCGACCGATCCAAGTACCGAACGTACGGCACCCCCGAGTTCAGCACACGTTCAGCTCGATGACGATCCCCGGACTCCGATCCAGCAGGGTGTCGGGGATGAGTTACGTCAGCACGACGGCATGGTGACGGTGATGATGTTCTACTGACGCAGGGCTTAGCCTAAGCACCGCTATGATATGACCGAGGTGGAATATGGTGGAGTGGGGCACCGCACACGGCTAAGGAACAATCAAGAAGATCAACTTGTGTGTCTTTGGGGTGCCCCCTGCACCCGTATATAAAGGAGTGTCGGTGTCAAAACCGGCGGATCTTGGGTAGGGGGTCCCGAACTGTGCATCTAGGCGGATGGTAACAGGAGACAAGGGACACGATGTTCTTACCCAGGTCCGGGCCCTCTCGATGGAGGTAAAACCCTACTCCTGCTTGATTGATATTGATGATATGGGTAGTACAAGAGTGGATCTACCACGAGATCAAGGAGGCTAAACCCTAGAAGCTAGCCTATGGTATGACTGTTGTAATGGTTGTTAGTCCTCGGACTAAAACCCTCCGGTTTATATAGATACCGGGAGGGCTAGGGTTACAGTCGGTTACAATGGTAGGAGATCTACATATCCGTATCGCTGGGCTTGCCTTCCACGCCAAGGAAAGTCCCATCCGGACACGGGGCGAAGTCTTCAATCTTGTATCTTCATAGTCTTGGAGTCCAAATGGCGATGATAGTCCGGCTCTCCGGACACCCCTAGTCGAGACTCCTCGGTAGCCCCTCAAACAGGCTTCAATGACGATGAGTCCGGTCGCATATTGTTCGGCATTACAAGGCGGGTTCCTCCTCGAATAATTCATAGAAGATTGTGAACACCGTGATAGTGTCGGCTCGCAAAATAAATTCCACATTCCCCCGTAGAGAGAATAATATGTACACAAGTTCAATCTGCTGACGTGTTTTGTGGCATGACGTCACACCACTACCAAGCCTTTACTTGAATTGTTTCCTTTACTACACCACCTCAGCGCGTTTAGCGAAGCGGTTTCCTTGGCACGTCTTGTCAAAGCAGAGATCGTGTTCCCCTTATTTCAGGATTCTCATCAATACGGACGTGGGTAACCCAACCGCGCCATTGATGGTGGCGCTTGGGAGATAAGAGAGTTTTACCAGGCCGGTGGGGACGCATAGTTTTCGTCCGCCCATATATAAGGGGATAAGGATCCACCTTTTCACCTACGCCTTCTTCCTCCTTTGCTTATCCATCTCCGCGCACTCGAGCTCCAGCGCCCAAGTTCACGCATCTCGTCTCGACCTTCTCTGACCATGTCTGGAGCGGGAGGCAAATGGATGGCCTCCTCCGTTATGGAGGGGCACGTCGAAGATCGGGCAGCGCCGAGATATCGTCGGCGACATCGCGCGCCGGCCGCCCGACAAGGCAGCTCATCCCCACCCCTGGCCCCATGAGAGGGTCGTATTCCTTCCCCACTTCCTCCGCGGACTGGGCTTTCCACTTCACCCCTTTGTCCGGGGGCTCATGTACTACTATGGCCTGGACTTCCATGATCTGGCGCCAAACTTCATCCTCAACATCTCGGTGTTTATCGTCGTGTGCGAGGCCTTCGTCTGCATCCAGCCCCACTTCGGCTTGTGGCTCAAGACCTTCAATGTCAAGCCAAAGGTGGTGAAGGGCACTCAAGCGGAGTGCGGAGGCGCCATGTTGGGCAAGATGCCCAATGTCATCTGGCTCGAAGGGGCCTTCGTGGAGTCCATCAAGGGGTGGCAATCGGGGTGGTTCTATATCACCGAGCCGCACGACCCTAAGTGGGCGGCGGCCCCCAAGTTCAGATCTGGCATCCCTATGCAGCTCACCTCCTGGAAAAAGAAGGGACTGCTATGGGGTAATTCGGAGGAGCCGACCGGACTCCAAACTCAGTATCCAAGTGGTGAACAAGAAGCCCGTGCTTGTCAATGTGATCCAGTCATGCTCGTCCGCGGATTCTCCCTTGCCAACAACGGGCTTTTAATTTGTGGGAGTTCGATCCGCACGGCACGAGGCCTTGGCGGGCTCTTGACCTGACGTCTGAAGCCGCTGGAGGTGCTGTTCAAGGGCGGAGAAGCCCCCACGTCCGCGACGGAAGACCGCGGATTCAGCACCAAGCGCCCGGCCGGCGAGGTAAGCTTCGTTATCCTCTATGGGACTTTTATTTTCTTTCATAGTTTGACTCTATGCGGGATCTAAAACTCCCAATGCCTTTGACAGGACTAGAAGAGGACGTCCGGACAGGTAAACTGTCCGGCTCCCCACCCCGAAGACCCAGCGGACGCCCGCTTGACGGGGCTACTGGTCCCGGCACTCTATGTGGTGCCGGAGAAGAAGGCCAAGAAGGAGGCCACGGGTACTCAAAAGAGTTCCCGTTTTCAGGTGTCCGATGACTCCGAGGCGGACTCCTCCCCCGAAGGCGAGGAGGAGGAAGAAGACTCTCTCCCAGAGGAAGGAGAGAGGAAAAGGAAGGCTTCCCCAACAGGGTGAAGGAAATATGCCCTAGAGGCAATAATAAAGTTATTATTTATTTCCTTATTTCATGATAAATGTTTATCATTCATGCTAGAATTGTATTAACCGGAAACATAATACATGTGTGAATGCATAGACAAACAGAGTGTCACTAGTATGCCTCTACTAGACTAGCTTGTTAATCAAAGATGGTTATGTTTCCTAACGATGAACAAAGGGTTGTTATTTGATTAACAAGGTCACATCATTAGTTGAATGATCTGATTGACATGACCCATTCCATTAGCTTAGCACACGATCGTTTAGTATGTTGCTACTGCTTTTATCCATGACTTATACATGTTCCTATAACTATGAGATTATGCAACTCCGTTTACGGAGGAACACTTTGGTGCTACCAAGCGTCTGGCAACGAATCGGGTGATTATAAAGGAGTACTACAGGTGTCTCCAAAGGCAGATGTTGGGTTGGCGTATTTCGAGATTAGGTTTTGTCACTCCGATTGTCGGAGAGGTATCTCTGGGCCCTCTCGGTAATACACATCACTTAAGCCTTGCAAGCATAACAACTAATGAGTTAGCTGTGAGATGATGTATTACGGAACGAGTAAAGAGACTTGCCGGTAACGAGATTGAACTAGACGATCGAATCTCGGGCAAGTAACATACCGATGACAAAGGGAACAACGTATGTTGTTATGCGGTCTGACCGTTAAAGATCTTCGTAGAATATGTAGGAGCCAATATGGGCATCCAGGTCCCGCTATTGGTTATTGACCGGAGACGTGTCTCGGTCATGTCTACATTGTTCTCGAACCGTAGGGTCCGCACGCTTAAGGTTTCGATGACGGTTATATTATGAGTTTGTGTATTTTGATGTACCGAAGAAGTTGAGTCCCGGATGTGATCACGGACATGACGAGGAGTCTCGAAATGGTCGAGACATAAAGATTGATATATTGGACGACTATATTCGGACACGGAAAGGTTCGGAAGTTTCGGGAGAAAACGGAGTGCCGGAGGGGTTACCGAACCCCGGGAAGTTATGGGCCTTAGTGGGCCAAGAGGGAGAGAGAGGCCACACCAGAGGTGGCGCGCCCCAGTCGAATAGGACAGGGAGGCGCGCGCCCCCCCCTCTCCTCTCCTCTCCTTCCTTCCCCTTCCTCCTTCCTAGTTGGACTAGGAAAGGGAGTCCTACTCCCACTAGGAGGAGGACTCCCCCCTCCTGGCGGCGCCTCCTAGGGCCGGCCGGCCCTCCCATTGCTCCTTTATATCACGGGCAGGGGGCACCCTAGAACACACAAGTTGATCCTTGAGATCGTTCCTTAGCCGTGTGCGGTGCCCCCCTCCACCATAATCCACCTCGGTCATATCGTAGCGGTGCTTAGGCGAAGCCCTGCGTCGGTAGAACATCAAGATCGTCACCACGCCGTCGTGCTGACGGAACTCTCTCTCCCGGCTCTGCTGGATCGGAGCCCGAGGCGTCACCGAGCTGTCGTGTGTCAAGAACTCGGAGGCGCCGGAGTAACGGCGCTGGGATCGGTTGGATCGCGAGAAGAACATGCGACTACTTCCTCTACGTTGTGATCGCTTCCGCTTTGGTCTACGAGGGTACGTAGACAACACTCTCCCCTCTCGTTGCTATGCATCACCATGATCTTGCGTGTGCGTAGGATTTTTTTTGAAATTACTACGTTCCCCAACACAGGGGAGGCCGAAGGTTCCAAGAGGGGAAGGACTATTCCCCCGGACAGCTCCACCAACGCCAACGTTGGCGACGAAGAGTGGCCCTCAAGGGCCAGGCCTCCGGCAAGATCGTAAGTATCCAGATTCCTGAATGATTTATAATTTTTCTTTTGTGTCACATAGTGTCCCTCTAATGCTGCACGCTGCCTGTAGTCCGACCGATGATGATCTCCCTGCTTCATCGAGCGGGTCGTTGGCTCCGTCGGATGTAGATTCCATCCCGACTGCCTCCACCCCTCGTGACGCTGAGGACGCCAAGGCGGGATCCCGAGAAGGGACCCATCAGGAGGAGGCTCCGGAGGCGCCACAAGGCAACCTCCCGGACTTTGCGCAGGACTCCACGCCGGAACCCGCAGTGGTTCCGAGTCCGCAATGACCCCTTCGCAAGAAGGGCAAGACCGTGACGCCGGCGGCTTCCGTCCAACCGGAGGCGCCGGACAACTTGTTGGAGGCGCTCAAAGGCGCTTCCATCGAGGTAGAACACCTCACTATCATGAGTGCGGTGATTCAGGAGGTTCAGCTCGCCAAGAGCGGGCTGACCGAAGCCTGCAGTAGCCTTCTAACAGGCTTTGAGGTAAGAAGTTAAAAATATGCAATGTAATACCACATAGACAGTAGCCCTCGATGCTCGGTTCGTGTTGGAAAGAAAAGCCGGATGAGGATCTAAAAAAGATATCTGTGAGGTTGCTAAAAATTATGTCAATATGGGTTTGCAGGCTGCTTCTTGACCTCTGCCGCATTGATGCGGAGGTCGGTGCTGAAGCAGGACCTCGGCGGTCCGAGCAAGAGCTCGGCCGTGCCAAGAAGCAGCTCGAGGACAAAGAAGGTGAGTAACACCACTTTGAAATTTGTACCTTCTGAGAAAAGGATTTAGGTTGCAATAAAAATAACAAGGATAGCGTGGACCTGCGGGGCCTCGAACAAGGTGGCGACCACGAAGGAGGCCGTGTCATGACAGCCTAATCTGGCCGCGAACAGACGGAGCGAGAGAGGCAGGAGGCGCGGTGGCGGAGGTGCGGCAAGAGCTCCGTGCTCTCATGGAAAAGCATGAGAGTTTGGGCGCGACTCGAGACTTCGAGTCCGAGCTTGCCTCGGCTCTTGAAAGTGCCAAAGCCGCTAAGGCCGAGGCCCATAAGGCCCTCCAGAGATTGAGGCGACGAAGAAGATAGCGGCGGGTAAGGCATTTTTCATGCAAAGCAAGCATGTGAATGTAAATTACATTACTTACCCGAATTGGAGCTCTCCAGTGCGTTTGCAGATCTGCCTCGCGGTGTGTCCGATCGCCGCATTCTACGGGCTGAGGAGCGGGCTCGGCGGAGAAGGTCTTCCGGTCTCGATCTGCTGAGGCGGACATCCGTGCCCCTAGCGACCAGGTGAAGCAGCTAGTCGAGCTCCACAAGGTAGCCGAGCAGGCCATGAAGGGCCTCATAGTCCGGTTGTGGCTGGAGAGGCCATGCACAGGAGCTACTTCGTCCTCGTCTGGCGGCTGGTGGATCGTGCCCTCGGTGGAGGTCATCAAGCGCCCCTTTGCATTGAAGGTGCCGTCGGGCCTTGCCCGCATAAAGGTGCATTAGGGCAGGCTGGATGCGGAGAGGCTCTGACAGACGCGCCGCCGCCCGGGCAAAAAGTATCGTAATCGAGATGTACTATAAGACTGTCTGAAGGGTGCCCGCAAGATTGCGGATGAGTGCCCCAAAGATGTAATTATTGAGTAGACTTCGCTATGTGTTATCCTGTGCTTGCTGAAAACTTTGTTCATATGCACTAAGCAACGCTTATTGATTTAAAATATTACCTTACATGCGGCCGTTTATTAAATCGAGAGATGGCAAGTCGTTGGCTTCACCCCATGCCACGAGTCTTTGGGGTGTTTGGGATAAACTTGAGCACTCTTGTTCCCATTTTGGGTCCATCTAGGGGGCGCTCAACACAACGAACAAGGCAACCGGACTTATAATGCTTGAACACTCTCACTTAGCCATAGAATTCTATAATTTTAAATTTCGGTGAAGCCCCTAGTATTCGGAAGACCGAGTTCGGGGCGCTATCCACGCCTTGGCCGGACATTATCCGGTTCTTCGCTCGAAGCGGCATAAGTCTTTAGGGACTCGAAAAGACCTCTCGAACAGCGATCAGTCTCGCCTTATCATGACATCGGTTTAGCTTTCTCCTTTGAGGCGCCGCCAGCTCAACCAGGCGCAATCGCGATGGTTCTCCAGTGCTACCTTAGCCGACGAGCGGGCGTAAGGTACCAAAACATGGGAGCCGGCAAACCCAACTATTGACCCAAGACATGATTCGAGCCGATTCATATAATGCTATAAGTTGAGGTGCCGCACTTGTGAAAGTGTTCGGACTTATCACACCATAATGCGGGGAACGTAAGCCCCTGGTGTATTCGGCCGTACCAAATTGTACGGATGCAGGATGTCGTAAATGAACATATGTGTAAAGTAATGCAATTATAGGCAAAAAGTGCTGCATTATTTATCCAAGGAATTCTGCTATGAGTGCGGAATGATACAAATGGTGCGGCAAGCAAGGGATTGGACTATTTTAAACATGTCCCCCTCCAGGGGTGGGCCGTGGAATGTTGTAATAAACAGATTTAATGCTCGTAATGGAGACCACCTGAGTGTTCGTCGTAGCCCTTGTTCCTCCCTGGCTGTTGCATCGTGAGTTCGGCCGATCTACTGCCGGACAGGACCTCTTGTAAACGGAGTCCTGTGTATGAAAAGAAGAAAGATAAAAATAAAAAGAGCGACACACTTGGGAGCCCCTGGTGTGGTCGAGCCGCACTCTGGGTCTGTTGTGGTCGTGCCCCTCCCCCTATGCCCATGGTATCTTCAGAGCGTAATGATGTACACGGAGGACCAGTCTTGCAATCATGCGAGGGTTGGGGTTGGGGCCGCATTGCTACGCGTGCTCGGAACGTGCCAGGTGGTCTTGATTGATGTTGCTCCGGGTGCGTTTGGCCGTGTCCGGTCGTTTAACGGCCGGACTCGAAAATTGCCTTAGAAGGCTGCTTTGTACTTCTGCCGCGAGAGCCGCTGTATGTTCCTCCGTTCGGAGGGAGCGTTCCGTATTTCCGTTGACCGTGATGACTCCACGAGGGCCTGGCATCTTGAGCTTGAGGTATGCATAATGCGGCACCGCGTTGAATTTTGTGAACGCGGTTCGTCCGAGCAGAGCGTGATAACCGCTGCGGAACGGTACTATGTCGAAGATTAACTCCTCGCTTCGGAAATTATCCGGGGATCCGAAGACCACTTCGGTGTGGTGAGCACAGCACAATTGGCCTCAACACCTGGTATGACGCCCTTGAAGGTCGTCTTTGTAGGTTTAATCCTTGAGGGGTCTATGCCCATCTTGCACACTGTATCCTGATAAAGCAGGTTCAGGCTGCTGCCGCCGTCCATCAGGACTCTCGTGAGGTGAAATCCATCGACGATTGGGTCTAAAACCAATGCGGCGAATCCGCGATGGCGGATGCTGGTCGGATGGTCTCTTCAATCGAAAGTGATCGGGCAAGAGGACCATGGATTGAACTTCGGGGCGACTGGCTCCATCGCATATACGTCCTTTAGTGCACGCATCCGCTCCCTCTTGGGTATATGGGTTGCGTATATCATGTTTACCGTCCGCACTTGTGGGGGGAAGCACTTCTGTCCTCTATTGTTCGGCGGCCGGGTCTCCTCCTCATCATTGCTGTGCAGCCCCTTGTCATTGTTTTCGGCAATTAACTTGCCTGCCTGCTTAAATACCCAACAATCTCTGTTGGTGTGGTTAGCTGGCTTTTCGGGGGTGCCATGTATCTGGCATGAGCGGTCGAGTATTCGGTCCAGATTGGACGGACCCGGAGTGGTTCTTTTGAATGGCTTCTTCCGCTGACCGGGTTTAGAGCCTCGGAATCCGGCATTGACTGCCGTATCCTCATTGTTGTCGCCGCTAACACGGCGTTTGTTTTTGCTTCGACGCGACCTGCCGTTGTGGTCCTTAGTATCCGGACTGCCAGCATTTTTACTGAGTTTGTTGTTGCGAGCTAGCCATCTATCCTCTCCCGCACAGAAGCGGGTCATTAATGATGTGAGGGCTGCCATGGATTTCAGCTTTTCCTGTCCTAGGTGCCGGGCTAGCCATTCGTCGCGGATGTTATGTTTGAAGGCTGCGACGGCCTCTGCATCCGGACGATCAACGATTTGATTTTTCTTGGTTAAGAACCGTGTCGAGAATCGTCGGCCAATTCATCGGCTGCTGAATTATGTGGCTTAGGTCATCGGCGTCGGTGGTCGCACATATGTGCCACGAAGTTGTCGAGAATCGTCTTCCGTGTCCTCCCAACACCCAATTGACTCTGCGGGCAAGCTGTTAAGCCAATGCCGAGCTGGTCCTTTAAGCTTGAGCGGGAGATATTTGATGGCGTGGATATCGTCGCCGCGGGCCATATGGATATGAAGGAGATAATCCTCGATCCAAACCGCGGGGGTCTGTTGTGCCATCGTAGGATTCAATGTTGACGGGTTTAAACCCTTCAGGGATTTGATGATCCATTACTTCGTCTATGAAGCATAGTAGGTGTGCAGCGCCTCTGTATTGAGCAATGTCACGACGTAGCTCAAGAGGGCGTTGTCTGCTATGTTCGGCCCGGCCGGAGTTGCTGTATCCGGCACGACGGTATTCGTCATGGGTCGTGGGGCATCCACGTGATCCATAGATAGATCTGGATTGTCTTGCCTTATCCTCCAATATATCCCGCAAGTCTGGCGCGTTCCCCCATGGCTTCGTACTTTTTGAGCGGTGCAGGGGTACGGTTCTGGTGGAGGGCCTAGATGCCTCTCTATCGCGGCCACGAGGTGGTCGGTCTGCCGTATTGTGCGCTGGTGATGAAGGTTTGTATGCTTCCTCCTCTAGCCGGGGGAGCAACTTGCATTTTGGGTAGCTTTTGGAGGGGCGTTCGAGTTCATACTCTTCGGCTGTGAGGACCTCGGTCCATCTGTCGGCCAGCAGGTCTTGATCAGCTTGAAGCTATTGCTGCTTTTTCTTTAGGCTGTTCGCCGTGGCCATTAGCCTGCGTTTAAAACGCTCTTGTTCGACGGGATCCTCAGGCACGACAAATTCGTCGTCGTTGAGGCTTGCCTTGTCTCCAGAGGGAGGCATGTAATTGTCATCCTCTAACTCCTCATCTGCCGCTCTCTCTCGAGGGCTGGCTTCCTCGTCCTCCTGTGCTGAGTTGTACTGGAGGGGGTTGTCTTCGGCACTTTCTGGGGTGTTATTATCTCCGGTGCCAGAATCTCCATTCTTGCTGTGGCGGGATTTAGAGCGGCGCCGCTGACGCTGGCGCTTGGGCTGTTTCTTTAAGGAATCTGCCTCCGCTGCTTCTTCGCCATCCCCATCTTTTGGGGTGTCCACCATGTATATGTCGTATGACGAGGTGTTCTTCCAGTGCCCTGTAGGCGCTGGTTCTTGATCGTCTCCGGCATCGTCGTCCATACCGTCGATGTCTTCGGAGTCGTAGTCTAGCATGTCGGTTAAATCGTCGACAGTGGCTACAAAGTGGGTGGTGGGTGGGCTTTGAATTTCTTCGTCGTCCGCATCCCAACCATCCTGGCCATAGTCCGGCGAGGGCTCTCCAGATAGCGAGAGATGCTTTAGCGAATTTAGGATGTCGCCAAAGGGTGAGTGCTGAAAGATGTCCGCAGCGGTGAACTCCATGATCGGCGCCCAATCTGATTCGATCGGCAGGGGCGCAGGAGGTTCGGAGTCCGGCAGGGAGTCCGGCACCTTGGAGTCACGAGCTTTATAAGGGACGAGGTCAGTGTTCGGCTCCATCGCCGTGGAAGTTGCAG
Source organism: Aegilops speltoides (assembly GCA_021437245.1). Taxonomy (NCBI): domain Eukaryota; kingdom Viridiplantae; phylum Streptophyta; class Magnoliopsida; order Poales; family Poaceae; genus Aegilops; species Aegilops speltoides. The sequence goes on along the minus strand of CM038142.1, from coordinate 518,284,040 downwards.
GTCCCGAGGCGGTGTCCAGCCACTTGTCCTCGATCTGCGCGATCGGCTCTGGACTATGGGTCGGAGCGGATTCGTGTGCGGCCTTCAAGGTACTGTCCGGCGGCAGAGCTAGATCATGCCCATCATGACAGTGTGGCACGCTCGGCTGTGGCTCGGATCCGTCAAAGATCAAGTCTCCGCTGATATCCGCTGTGAAGTTTAGGCTCCCAAATCTGATCTGGTGGCCAGGGGCGTAGCTTTCGATCTGCTCTAGATGGCCAAGTGAATTGGCACGCAGTGCGAAGCCGCCGAATACGAAGATCTGTCCGGGGAGGAAAGTCTCACCCTGGACGGCGTTGTTGTTGATTGAAGAAGCCATCAAGCGTATCGGCGATGACACAGAGGAACTCTCAATGAAAGCACCAATGTCGGTGTCAAAACCGGCGGATCTCGGGTAGGGGGTCCCGAACTGTGCGTCTAGGCGGATGGTAACAGGAGACAAGGGACACGATGTTTTTACCTGTGTTGGGCCCTCTCGATGGAGGTAAAACCCTACTCTGCTTGATTGATATTGATGATATGGGTAGCACAAGAGTGGATCTACCACGAGATCAAGGAGGCTAAACCCTAGAAGCTAGCCTATGGTATGATTGTTGTAATGGTTGTTCGTCCTACGGACTAAAACCCTCCGGTTTATATAGATACCGGGGAGGGCTAGGGTTACACAGAGTCGGTTACAATGGTAGGAGATCTACATATCCGTATCGCCAAGCTTGCCTTCCACACCAAGGAAATTCCCATCCGGACACGGGATGAAGTCTTCAATCTTGTATCTTCATAGTCTTGGAGTCCGGCTGACGATGATAGTCCGGCTGTTTGGACACCCCATAGTCCAAGACTCCCTCAAGGAGCAAGGGGTGAGGCCGGCCGGCCCTTCGGGCGCGCCAAGGAGGGGGAGTCCTCCTCCTAGTAGGAGTAGGACTCCCCTTTCCTAGTCCAACTAGGAAGAGGGAAGGGGGAAGGAAAGAGAGGAAGAGGGAGGGAAAGAGGGGCCGCGCCCCCCTCCCCTAGTCCAATTCGGACTCCTCATGGGAGGGTCGCGCCACCTCCTGGGCTGCTGCCCTCTCTCTCCCCTCAGGCCCAATAAGGCCCAATACTTCCCCGGGGGGTTCCGGTAACCCCTCCGGCACTCCGGTTTTCTCCGAAATCACCTGGAACACTTCCAGTGTCTGAATATAGTCGTCCAATATATCAATATTTATGTCTCGACCATTTAGAGACTCCTCGTCATGTCCGTGATCACATCTGGGACTCCGAAAAACCTTTGATACATCAAAACTTATAAACTCATAATATAACTGTCATCGTAATGTTAAGCGTGCGGACCCTACGGGATCGAGAACTATGTAGACATGACCTAGAACTGTTTCCGGTCAATAACCAATAGCGGAACCTAGATGCTCATATTGGCTCCTACATATTCTACGAAGATCTTTATCGGTCAAACCGCATAACAACATACGTATGTTACTTGCCCAAGATTCGATCGTCGGTATCTAATACCTAGTTCAATCTCGTTACCGGCAAGTCTCTTTACTCGTTACGTAATGCAACATTCCGTAACTAACTCATTATCTACATTGCTTGCAAGGCTTATAGTGCATTATCGAGAGGGCCAAGAGATACCTCTCCGACAATCGAAGTGACAAAACCTAATCTCGAAATACGCCAACTCAACATGTACCTTTGGAGACACTTGTAGAGCTCCTTTATAATCACCCAGTTACGTTGTGACGTTTGGTAGCACACAAAGTGTTCGTCCGGTAAAAGGGAGTTGCATAATCTCATAGTTGTAGAAACTTTGTATAAGTCATGAAGAAAGCAATAGCAACATACTAAACGATCAAGTGCTAGGCTAACGGAATGGGTCAAGTCAATCACATCATTCTCCAAATGATGTGATCCTGTTAATCAAAAGACAACACATGTCTATGGTTAGGAAACATAACCATCTTTGATTAATGAGCTAGTCAAGTAGAGGCATACTAGTGACATTATGTTTGTCTATGTATTCACACATGTATCATGTTTCCGGTTAATACAATTATAGCATGAATAATAAACATTTATCATGATATGAGGAAATAAATAATAACTTTATTATTGCCTCTAGGGCATATTTCCTTGATCTCCCAGTTGCACTAGAGTCAATAATCTAGATTACATCAGAATGATTCTAACACCCATGGAGTCTTGGTGCTGATCATGTTTTGCTCGTGGAAGAGGCTTAGTCAATGGGTCTGCAACATTCAGATCCGTATGTATCTTGCAAATCTCTATGTCTCCCACCTGGACTTGGTCCCGGATGGAATTGAAGCGTCTCTTGATGTGCTTGGTCCTCTTGTGAAATCTGGATTCCTTTGCGGGGCAATTGCACCAAAGATTGTCACGAAAGATCTTCATTGGTCCCGATGCACTAGGTATGACACCTAGATCAAAAATGAACTCCTTCATTTGCTGCTTCCGAAGCAGCTATGTACTCCGCTTCGCATGTAGCTCCCGCCACGACGCTTTGTTTAGAACTGCACCAACTTACAACTCCACTGTTTAATAAAAACACGTATCTGATTTGCGATTTAGAATCGTCCGGATTAGTGTCAAAGCTTGCATCGACGTAACCATTTACGACTAGCTCTTTTTCACCGCCATAAATGAGAAACATATCCTTAGTCCTTTTCAGGTATTTCCGGATGTTCTTGACCGCTCTCCAGTGATCCACTCCTAGATTACTTTGGTACCTCCCTGCTAAACTTATTGCTAAGCATACATCAGGTCTGGTACACGGCATTGCATACATGATAGAGCCTATGGATGAAGCATAGGGAACATCTTTCATTTTCTCTCTATCTTCTGCTATGGTCGGGCATTGAGTCTGACTCAACTTCACACCTTGCAATAAAGGCAAGAACCCTTTCTTTGCCTGATCCATTTTGAACTTTTTCAAAACTTTATCAAGGTATGTGCTTTGTGAAAGTCCAATTAAGCGTCTTGAGCTATCTCTATAGATCTTGATGCCCAATATGTAAGCAGCTTCACCGAGGTCTTTCATTGAAAACTTTTATTCAAGTATCCCTTTATGCTATCCAGAAATTCTATATCATTTCCAATTAACAATATGTCATCTACATATAATATCAGAATTGCTACATCGCTCCCACTCACTTTCTTGTAAATACAAGCTTGTCCAAAAGTCTGTATAAAACCATATGCTTTGATCACACTATCAAAGCGTTTATTCCAACTTTGAGATGCTTGCACCAGTCCATAAATGGATCGCTGGAGCTTGCACACTTTGTTAGCACCTTTTGGATCGACAAAACCTTCCGGTTGCATCATATACAACTCTTCTTCCAGAAATCCATTCAGGAATGCAGTTTTGACATCCATTTGCCAAATTTAATAATCATAAAATGCGGCAATTGCTAACATGATTGGGACAGACTTAAGCATCGCTACGGGTGAGAAAGTCTCATCGTAGTCAACCCCTTGAACTTGTCGAAAACCTTTCGCAACAAGTCGAGCTTTGTAGACAGTTACATTACCATCAGCATCAGTCTTCTTCTTGAATATCCATTTATTCTCAATGGCTTGCCGATCAAGTCAACCAAAGTCCATACTTTATTCTCATACATGGATCCCATCTCAGATTTCATGGCTTCAAGCCATTTTGCGGAATCTGGGCTCATCATCGCTTCCAAATAGTTTGTAGGTTCACCATGGTCAAGTAACATGACTTCCAGAATAGGATTACCGTACCACTCTGGTGCAGATCTTACTCTGGTAGACCTACGAGGTTCAGTAGAAACTTGATCTGAAGTTTCATGATCATTATCATTAGCTTCCTCACTAATTGGTGTAGTTGTCACAGGAACCGGTTCTTGTGATGAACTACTTTCCAATAAGGGAGCAGGTACAGTTACCTCATCAAGTTCTACTTTCCTCCCACTCACTTCTTTCGAGAGAAACTCCTTCTCTAGAAAGGATCCGAATTTAGCAAAAAAGCTTGCCCTCAGATCTGTGATAGAAGGTGTACCCAATAGTCTATTTTGGGTCTCCTATGAAGGCACATTTCTCCGATTTGGGTTCGAGCTTATCTGGTTGAAGTTTCTTCACATAAGTATCGCAGCCCCAAACTTTAAGAAACGACAACTTTGGTTTCTTGCCAAACCATAGTTCATAAGGCGTCGTCTCAATGGATTTTGATGGTGCCCTATTTAACGTGAATGCATCCGTCTCTAAAGCATAATCCCAAAACGATAGCGGTAAATCAGTAAGAGACGTCATAGATCGCACCATATCTAGTAAAGTACGATTACGACGTTCGGATACACCATTTCTCTGTGGTTTTCCGGGTGGCGTGAGTTGCGAAACTATTCCGCATTGCTTCAAATATAAACCAAACTCGTAACTCAAATATTCTCCTCCACGATCAGATCGTAGAAATTTTATTTTGTTGTTATGATGATTTTCCACTTCACTCTGAAATTCATTGAACTTTTCAAATGTTTCAGACTTGTGTTTCATCAAGTAGATATACCCATATCTGCTCAAATCATCTGTGAAGGTGAGAAAATAACGATACCCGCCGCGAGCTTCAATATTCATTGGACCGCATACATCAGTATGTATGATTTCCAACAAATTAATTGCTCGCTCCATAGTTCCGGAGAACGGCGTTTTAGTCATCTTGCCTATGAGGCACGGTTCGCAAGTACCAAGTGCTTCCAGAAGTCCATCAATATGGAGTTTCTTCATGCGCTTTACACAGATATAACCTAAACGGCAGTGCCACAAATAAGTTGCACTATCATTAGCAACTCTGCATCTTTTGGCTTCAACATTTTGAATATGTGTATCACTACTATCGAGATTTAATGAAAATAGACCACTCTTGAAGGGTGCATGACCATAAAAGATATTACTCATATAAATAGAACAAACATTATTCTCTGATATAAATGAATAACCGTCTCGCATCAAACAAGATCCAGATAAAATGTTCATGATCAACGATGGCACCAAATAACAATTATTTAGGTCTAAAACTAATCCCGATTGTAGATGCACTAGTAGAAAACCACCCATTAGTCCCGGTTCGTAAGGGCCTTTAGTCCCGGTTCAGGAACCGGGACTAATGGGTCGTTACTAATACCTCAACCCATTAGTCGGTTCAACCACGAACCGGGACCAATGTGCTCCACGTGGCCCTGTCTTGCCGAGCCCAATCGAGGGCCTTTGGTCCCGGTTGGTGGCTCCAACGGGACCAAAAACATCCACACGCCCTGCATTCTAGTGGCTGGGGTTTTGTTTTTTTGAAAGGAGGGGGGTTGGGGGTTTTGGGGGGTTAATTTAGGTGTTTTGTATATTGTGTTAGCTAGCTAATTAATAGAGAGAAGTGTCCTCTCTTATGTCCGTGCTTGGTCGATGCTACGTAGTATATATACATAAGTGATCAAGAGAACCATTCAGTACAGAAGTTCGTCATGCATACCGAGAGAAGTGATCGATCGACCTCTCCTTCTCCGAGAGATTGGTCGAACAACAAGTTTTTTACTGGCTACATACATGTACAATATGTATAAGATCTCTTAATTACAAACCCCTAGCATTTGAAATCAACTTCCACATGGTATTCTCCGGCTTTCTTGATGGCGTGTTCAAGAAAGAATCCGCCAATTCCTCTTGAATTGCTTTCATGCGATCTGGTGGTAGGAGTTCATCCCGCATCTCGCCACGCCTAATTAATTTGAAGAAGGGGTTAATTAATACATATATATGAATGAAACTCAACAGAAATGATGGTGTAATAAAATGAAATTGTGAATATTATTGCTTACGCACTTCATATTGTCTTCTAGAGTAGCCCGCTTGTTTTTCAAAGTCGCGTTGTGGATGAACTCGCACACGTAGTATCCACGTAAATCATTCCCTTCCTCCTGCCACAAGCACTTTACGAGAAATAGAGGTCAATCAAACTGATAATGAAGCATTATAAATGGCATTGATGAAAGTATAGCTATAGAATCAACGGAGATGCGCGAACTAGCTAGCCAAGAGTACTTACTTTCGGTATACATATCGCAGCTCCTTGGCAGTCCGGAGCTTGTCGGTGAACTGTTTCCAAACCCTGCAAGACAAAGAAAATAATTATTATTACTTGAGATATCAGGAAATGAACAAAAAGTTGCCGATATGGTGCGATAATGATCGATTGAACTTACTTGCTGAGCATTTCAGTCATGTCCGCATAGGTGCTGAGATCTTTCCGTCTGGAGTCTAAGACGGTTACTAGTCCATGCTCAAGCTTAATCTCCAGAAGAATATAGTGGTACCTGCACACGCATGCATAACTCATCAATTACATTAACCTCTCGCTCGAGTAATAAGGGAAACTGAATATGCACACGACAGTAACACTCACGGGCCGTTGTAAGGAAAGAGTATGGTATCTTTGTTTTGATTTTTGATCAACGATTGTATCAAGTTATCCTCGGCCTCTTCGACGTTCTTTTCAACCAGAAATACATCTATGATATTTGTGTTAATGAACCCAATATCATAGATTTCATTTTTTTGCACTCGACGATCTTCAATCTGCATAATATATTGAGGATAATTAATTATAAATACATGCAATGAAAGAGCCGAGCTATATATAGAGACTTAATGACGAAATAGTACTTACAGCAGAGCAAAAGACCATCAATTTATCGAGGGCCTTTTGATTGAAGAACTCGAAGAACTCCTCAAATGGAACACACAATGATCATTTGAAATGAGGTCGTGCTCCTCTTTAATGTTCAGATACAAACTGTTCGTCCCCTCAGACTCTCTGCGGGTTTCATGTACCAACTATGGAATCTTCGCATCATTGTTGTCGAGGTTTTTCATCTTTGACGAGAGGCTTCCGTGCATACTCAGATCTGAATACGTCCACCTCCATGAAATCAGGAAGTGCATCGTCAGGCAGGTAATCTTCAAGATTGCCATAACCGGCCACCGTCCCTGGAGGAGTAGACACATTGAGTGGGGGGCACGATTGCTGTGCTTGTTCGCCGAGTTGGGCAATTTTTTCCCCTTTGCTCGTTGTTCTTTTGAGCTTTTATCACTGACAGTAGTTCCCGACCGCTTGGCTTGGAGATATGTCTGCTCAAGAATGCGCATAGTTGGTTCTCGGCGGAGACTTTGGTGGTTTCCTCAGGGCATCGAGAGTGCGCTTTGCTTTCACCGGATCTACCTTCTCCTCCGGAGGTGGATGTCTCTTTGCTTTCACCCCTTCAAAGAACTCCTTCACGTGGGCCTGCACGATCGTATTGTTTTCCTCCTTGGTCCTCTCATACGGTAACTTCTCTAGAGGCTTTAGAGGTGGACCGTATCTGTATTGCCTCTCTCTTCTTGTGCTGCTAGACGCCGGAGCAGACGGAGCGGCTGCGGCGTCTGTCTTCTTTTGTGCTTGCTTACGAGGCGGAGGAGAAGGACTACGACGCGCCGGAGCAGCCGGGGCGGTGGCGAGTCTCTTCCTCCCTTGCTGGCGAGGCGGAGAAGGAGGAGGCGGAGTGCCGCCACGCGCCGGAGAAGGAGGCGGAGTGCCGCCACGCGTGCCCTGATCGTCACTCACCGGAGGAGGAGGCGGTGGAGGAGGCGGAGTGCCGCCACGCGTGCCCTGATCGTCACCCACCGGAGGAGGAGGCAGTGGAGGAGGCGGAGTGCCCTGACTCGCCGAAGGAGGAGGAGGAGGCGGAGGCGTCCAGTTCAGAAGGTTGATGAGCTCCTTCCGCCATAGGCATGGAGTCTTCAGAGCAGAACCCAGCCTAGTCTCCCCTTCACCGGTAGGGTGCTCAAGCGCGAGGTCCTCAAATCCCTCCGTTATTTCATCAACCATCACCTTAGCAAATCCTTCTGGAATTGGCTGGCAGTGATAAGTTGTGCCGGGTCCACTAGGATAAACTTGGCCAACAGTCGCCTTGACCTTGAAATTCATCCATCGCGCCATAATGTGGCAATTTTGAGACTCCATGATACCATCCACGGGATAGCTGGCAGGAGCCGTCAAGACATGCTCCGGCTGAAGCAACTTGGTGGAAGCCACGCTGCTTCTCTGCTGAGATGGCGGGGTAGCTTCGGGGGAAGCTTCGGCATGTCGTTTGTTGTGATCTGCTGCTTCTCGTTCCTCTTCTCGATCCTCTAGCCCCATTACTCTTCCAAGCAGCGCCTGCATTTGGTCCTGCTCCAATTTCTTCCTCCTCTCGTGGGTTTTGTAACCCCCTGCGTCAGGAAAACCAACCTTCCACGGAATGGAGCCTGGTGTGCCTCGTGTCCGTCCAGGGTGCTCGGGATTTCCAAGGGCCATTGTGAGCTCGTCCTTCTCCCCGTTTGGAAGGAACGTCCCTCGCTGCGCTGCATCGTTATAGTGTCAAAGGTTCTTGACTAGTGTTTGCAGTTGCTCGTCCGTCCACTGACACTTCCCTGTTACAGGGTCCAAGGTTCTGCCAGCCCCGAAGAACCAAGTCCGGCAACGGTCTGGCCAGTGCATTGTCTCTGGTTCGATCCCTTTTTCAAGCAGATCATGCCCAGCCTTGGACCACTTAGGCCGGGCTTTGAGGTAGCCACCTGACCCCGTGCGATGGTGAAGCTTCTTCACAGCATTTTTCTTGTTTGTCTCCGACATCTTCTTACTCTTTTTCGATGTCTTGTGGGCCACAAATGCGGGCCAGTGATCTTTGATCTTCTCATATTTGTCGATGAATTCTGGTGTCTTTTTTTCTCGACAAACTGGTTCAGCTCTTTCCTCCACCTCCTCATTAAGCTTGCCATCTTCTTAAGAGCACAAGACCTGATTAATTGCTCTTTAACTTGCTTCTCCGGATCCTCCTCTGGCGGTAGGGTGAAATTTGCCTTCAGCTCAGTCCAAAGATCTTCTTTCTGCATATCATTGACATAAGACACCTCATGGTCTTCATCCTTAGCAGGCTTATACCATTGCTGGATGCTGATCGGGATCTTGTCCCTAACAAGAACCCCAAGACCGAAAGCAAAAATGCCTTCCTTGTCCGGATGGGTTCAATCGGTTCGCCGTCGGGCGCGATTTCTATGATCTCAAACTTTTCATCCGAGCTCAACTTTTTCTTCGGGCCTCGTCTCCTTACCGAAGTTGTGCTTGATCCGGAGGGCTAGAAATTATAAGGAAGAAAGACGACAATAATTAATATGTGTACATATACCAAAACAATGGATGCATCAATTAACTAGTCAACACGGGCTTAACTAATATATATATACCTGGCCGGACTCGGTTCGGTGACCGGAGCAGTCAGCACGGTCTCCTTCGTCTTGTACCTCCATTGTGTCACCGGAGCCATCATGAACATAGTCCTCTTCTTGTACCGGCATTAATGGGTCGAAGCCATCATAAACATAGCCCTCTTCTTCATCCAGCTGACCAACGGTGTCGAGGAGAAATGACGCAACATCATCACTTCCATTTGCGATTATGTCCCCCAACATCGCTTCTGTTTCTTCGTCTCGGGAGTGCTCCATAGTTTCTGCAAATATTTACAACATGTCAATTATTATTCAAACATGGTACAGATGGATATATATATATATATATATATATATATATATATATATATTAGTGGCAAACGTAGAACTAGCTAGCTAATCACAATAAGGAATCATGTTAGTGGCCTCGACGCTGCTTCTCTAGGGTTTGGGGTCGCCTCGACACAACGCTTCAAGGGTTTGGGGTGGCCTCGACGACAACGCTCTTTTAACTTGATAAATTTGGGTGGCCTCGAGAGAGTTAATTTTTCGGGTAGGGGCGCGGCGTGAGGGGGTAGGAGACCAACATCGTTTTCTCTCTAGGGTTTGGGTGTCCTCGAGAGTTATCGGGGAGGGGGTATCGGTACCACCCCCTAGCTCGTGTTGAAGTTTCTTCTTTCTCCTCTATTCCTTTCTTTCTTCTTCTCCTCTTCTTTTTCTTCTTCTCCCTCGAGAAAGGAAAATAATTAAGGAAAAGGAAGAAAAGAGATAGAAGGAAGAAGGAAGAAGAAGAAGAAAAAAAAGAAGAAAAAAAAAAGAGAAGAAGAAAGGAATAGAGGAGAAAGAAGAAAAATAGAATTTCTTCTTTCTCCTCTATTCCTTTCTTCTTCTCCTCTTCTTTTTCTTCTTTTTCTTCTTCTTATTTATTTCTCCTCTTCTTCCTCTCCTCTTTTCTCCTTTCTTCCTCTTCTTATTTTCCTTTTCCTCTCATTCTTTTAGTATTGCTTGTTTTTAAAAAAATGTTCAAATAGAAAATTTGAAAAAAACAAAGGTTTTGCCTAATGCATTGTTCATATGAATATACAAACATTTGCATATTCTACAATAATTAATATCACCAAAAAATGTATGAACAGAAAAAAACCTAACTTTCTAAAAATCTATCTTTTGCATATATGAAAACATTAATACACATATGAACAATAAATACATATATGAACAAAAACATGCTCTGAACAATTTTTGAACATTACATACACATAGGCACATACATACACATATACATTATATATACATATATATGCACAAAAAAACTAAACTAATAAAATGAAAAAAATAGAGCCGCGTATGTATATATATATATAGCCACATACATACACACATATATATATATACGTTGAACAAAAAATTAAACTAATAAAATGAAAAAAAGCAGAGCCGGTGTGGCGCGGCGGCTCACAATGTGGCGGCGCGGCGCGCGGGCGGGCGACGGCGACGGGCAGCTGGCGGCGGCGACGACGCGAAGCTTGAGCTCGGCGAGGCCGGGCTCGGTTTGAGGCCGCCGCCGGACGACGGGCGCGGGCGACGCGATGGCGACGGGGGCGGCGGGCGGCGTCGGGGCAGCCTGGCGGCGTCGATGTGCTCGGCGTCGTCGGGGGGCAACTGGTGGCGATGAACTCTGCAAAACTGCGAAGTGCTACTTATATACAAGGAGCATTGGTCCCGGTTGGTGGCACCAACCAGACTATTGCCCCTTTTAGTCCCGGTTGGTGCCACCAACCGACCAAAGGCCTTTCTGCAGCCCAAAGGGCGGAAGCTGCGACCTTTAGTCGGTTGGTGCCACCAACCGGGATATGCCCCTTTAGTCCCGGTTGGTGCCACCAACCGAACAAAGGTTCTGTCTTTGCCGATCGGGCCAAAGTTTAGTCCCACCTCGCTAGTTGAGAGGGGCACGCAGGGTTTATAAGCCCCACCGCCGCACCCTCTCGAGCTCCTCTCCATTGCAGCTTACGGGCCTACTAGCTCTTGGTTTGCTGATGGGCCTTCTCGGGCCTTCTACGGGCTGAATCACGCCCAAAGTAGGGATTCAAGTCGTATTCAGCCGTGTGGGCCCAATGGGTGGCATTTTTTGTTTTTTTTTTTCTTTACTTATTGTTGCTATTTTTATTTTTTCCAATTTTTTGTTTTGTTTTCTACATTATTTATTTTCTTTTGTTTTTGCATTATTTTTAATTCTTTTTGCTTTTAGTTTTAGGAAAATTATAAACTTTCTGTTAGTGCCATTACTTTTCAAATTTGAAAACACTTTTTTGTTTTCTTTCTTACTTTATTTATTTTATTTTGTTTCTACTTACAAGAAAATACTTATTGTTGTTTTTTGTTTTGTTTTCTGCATTATTTATTTTCTTTTGTTTTTTGCTTTATTTTTAATTCTTTTTGCTTTTAGTTTTAGGAAAATTATAAACTTTCCACTTTTTTTTTTTTTTGTTTTCTTTCTTGCTTTATTTATTTTATTTTGTTTCTACTTACAACAAAATACCTATTGTTGCTATTTTTAATTATTACGAGGGCGAACCATAAGACATTAAAGCATTTCAAATGAACTCAAAAAGTTGAAAGTTGGCATGGTATCATAAATTGACCCACACATAGCATGTGCATGTACAAAACGGACAATGGTATCATACTCGCCGCCATACAAAGTTGGCATGGTATCATCATAATAGTTGCGGAGAAAGTCTTCACTTTTTCTTCGCTTGTGTCATTTGCTTATTGCGCCGTAACCATGGATAATTTTCATCGTTTATCGATGTTTGGGGTCAGCCTTGACTTTAAAGGAGGAATTTCATGAAACTTTTCATAATCTTCTGAGATGTCTGTCTTGTCCTCCACTTCCACGATGTCCCTTTTTCCCTAAAGAACTATGTGGCGCTTTGGCTCATCGTATGATGTATTCGTTTCCTTATCTTTTCTCTTTCTCGATCCGTAGACATGTCCTTCACATAGATAACCTGTGCCACATCACTAGCTAGGACGAACGGTTCGTCGCTGTACCCAAGATTTTTAGATCCACTGTTGTCATTCCGCATCGTGGGTCTACCTGCATTCCGCCTCCCGACAGATTGACCCATTTGCACTTAAACAAAGGGACCTTAAAATCATGTCCATAGTCAAGTTCCCATATGTCCACTATGTAACCATAATATGTGTCCTTTCCCCTCTCGGTTGTTGCATCAAAGCGGACACCACTGTTTTGGTTGGTGCTCTTCTGATCTTGGTCAATCGTGTAAAATGTATTCTCATTTATCTCATATCCTTTCAAAATCAATACAGTCAAAGATGGTCCCCTGGATAACAAGTACAGCTCATCACAAACAGTGTTGTCACCTCTGATACGTGCTTCCAACCATCTGCTGAAAGTCCTGATGTGTTCACATGTAATCCAGTCATCGCCTTTGCTCCGGGTGTTTGGGCGCAGATCGTTCTTGTGTTCATCGACATACGGGTCACCAAGGTAGAGTTACGTAGAAGCGTGTAGTGTGCTTGAGACCAAGAATATCCGTCCTCGCATATTATTGAGTCCTTCCAAGCGTGCCTTTTTCGAAATCAGTCTCCCCTCATACCGCGATTTAGGGAGACCTATCTTCTTAAGGCCAGGAATGAAGTCAACACAAAACCCGATGACATCCTCTATTTGATGGCCCATGGAGATGCTTCGTTCTGGCCTAGCGCGGTTACGGACATATTTCTTTAGGACTCCCATGAACCTCTCAAAGGGGTACATATTGTGTAGAAATACGGGGCCCACAATAACAATCTCGTGAACTAGATGAACTAGGACGTGCGTCATGATATTGAAGAAGGATGGTGGGAACACCAGCTCGAAACTAACAAGACATTGCACCACATCACTCCTTAGCCTTGGTATGATTTCTAGATCGATCACCTTCTGAGAGATTGCATTGAGGAATGCACATAGCATCAAAATGGCTAATCGGACGTTTTCCGGTAGAAGCTGAAGGAAATATGCCCTAGAGGCAATAATAAAGTTATTATTTATTTCCTTATTTCATGATAAATGTTTATTATTCATGCTATAATTGTATTAACCGGAAACATAATACATGTGTGAATACATAGACAAACATAGTGTCACTAGTATGCCTCTAGTTGACTAGCTCGTTTATCAGATATGGTTATGTCTCCTAGCCATGGAAAAAAGAGTTGTCATTTGATTAACGGGATCACATCATTAGGAGAATGATGTGATTGACATGACCCATTCTGTTAGCCTAGCACTTGATCGTTTAGTATACTGCTATTGCTTTCTTCATGACTTATACAAAGTTCCTCGCAACTATGAGATTGTGCAACTCCGTGCTTACGGAAGAACACTTTGTGTGCTACCAAACATCACAACGTAACTGGGTGATTATAAAGGTGCTCTACAGGTGTTTCCGAAGGAACATGTTGAGTTGGCATAATTCGAGATTAGGATTTGTCACTCCGATTGTCGGAGAGGTATCTCTGGGCCCTCTCGGTAATACTCATCACCTAAGCCTTGCAAGCATATAACTAATGAGTTAGTTATGAGATGACGTATTACAGAATGAGTAAAAAGACTTGCCGGTAACGAGATTGAACTAGGTATTGGATACCGACGATCAAATCTCGGGCAAGTAACATACCGATGTCAAAGGGAACAAAGTATGTTGTTATGCGGTTTGACCGATAAAGATCTTCGTAGAATATGTAGGAACCAATATGGGCATCCAGGTCCCGCTATTGGTTATTGTCCGGAGACATGTCTCGGTCATGTCTACATTGTTCTCGAACCGTAGGGTCCGCACGCTTAAGGTTTCGATGACAATTATATTATGAGTTTATGTATTTTGATGTACCGAAGGTTGTTCGGAGTCCCGGATGTGATCACGGACATGACGAGGAGTCTCGAAATGGTCGAGATATAAAGATTGATATATTGTACGGATATATTTGGACACCGGAAAGGTTCCGGGAGAGTTTGGGAATTTACCGGAGCTCCGGGAAGTTACCAGAACCCCCCGGTAAGTATATGGGCCTTATTGGGCCCTAGTGGAAGGGAGGGAGAAGGAGCAAGGGAAGGGGGCGCGCCCCCCAAGCCCAATCCGAATTGGGAGGGGGGCTGCCCCCCCTTTCCTTCTCTCCTTCCCCCTCTTCCTTCCTACTACTACTACTCCTTCCTTCCCCCTCCAACTTGGATTAGGAAAAGGAGGGGAAACCTACTTGGAGTAGGTTTCTCCCCCCTATGGCGCGCCCCCCTTGGGCCAGCCACCTCCTCCCTCCCTCCTTTATATACGGGGGTAGGGGGGCACCCTAGACACACAAGTTGATCATTGAGATCGTTCCTTAGCCATGTGCGGTGCCCCCCTCCACGATATTACACCTCGGTCATATTGTAGCGGTGCTTAGGCGAACATCAAGATCGTCACCACGCCGTCGTGCTGACGGAACTCCTCCCCGCGCCTCTGCTGGATCGGAGATCGGGGTGCGTCATCGAGCTGTACGTGTGTCAAGAACTCGGAGGTGCCGGAGTAACGGTGCTTGGATCGGTTGGACCGGAGGACGATGACTACTTCCTCTACGCTATGCCAACTCTTCCGCTTGGTCACGAGGGTACATAGACAACACTCTCCCTCTCGTTGCTATGCATCACCATGATCTTGCGTGTGCGTAGGAAATTTTTGAAATTACTACGCTCCCCAACAAGGGTATCGAGCCAGGTTTTTATGGTTTGATGTTATATGCACGAGTAGAACACAAGTGAGTTGTGGGCGATATAAGTCATACTGCTTACCAACATGTCATACTTTGGTTCAGCGATATTGTTGGATGAAGCGGCCCGGACCGACATTACGCGTACGCTTATGCGAGACTGGGTTTACCGCCGTGCTTTGCACACAGGTGACTAGCGAGTGTCAGTTTCTCCAACTTTAGTTGAACCGAGTGTGGCTACGCTCGGTCCTTGCGAAGGTTAAAACAGCATCAACTTGACAAACTATCGTTGTGGTTTTGATGCGCAGGTGAGATTGGTTCTTGCTTAAGCCCGTAGAAGCCACGTAAAATTTGCAACAACAAAGTAGCGGACGTCTAACTTGTTTTTGCAGGGCATGTTGTGATGTGATATGGTCAAGACGTGATGCTATATTTTATTGTATGAGATGTTTTGTAACCGAAGTTATCGGCAACTGGCAGGAGCCATATGGTTGTCGCTTTATTGTATGAAATGCAACGCCTTGTAATTGCTTTACTTTATCACTAAGCGGTAGCGATAGTCGAGAAGCAATAGATGGCGAACGACAACGATGCTACGATGGAGATCAAGGTGTCGCGCCGGTGACGATGGTGATCATGATGGTGCTTCGGAGATGGAGATCACAAGCACAAGATGATGATGGCCATATCATATCACTTATATTGATTGCATGTGATGTTTATCCTTTATGCATCTTATCTTGCTTTGATTGACGGTAGCATTTTAAGATGATCTCTCACTAAAATTATCAAGAAGTGTTCTCCCTGAGTATGCACCGTTGCCAAAGTTCGTCGTGCCCAGACACCACGTGATGATCGGGTGTGATAAGCTCTACGTCCATCTACAATGGGTGCAAGCCAGTTTTGCACACGCGGAATACTCAGGTTAAACTTGACGAGCCTAGCATATGCAGATATGGCCTCGGAACACGGAGACCGAAAGGTCGAGCGTGAATCATATAGTAGATATGATCAACATAGTGATGTTCACCATTGAAAACTACTCCATCTCACGTGATGATCGGTTATGGTTTAGTTGATTTGGATCACGTGATCACTTAGATGACTAGGGAGATGTCTGTCTAAGTGGGAGTTCTTAAGTAATATGATTAATTGAACTTAAATTTATCATGAACTTAGTCCTGGTAGTATTTTGCAAATTATGTTGTAGATCAATAGCTTGCGTTGTTGCTTTCATATGTTTATTTTGATATGTTCCTAGAGAAAATTGTGTTGAAAGATGTTAGTAGCAATGATGCGGATTGGATCCGTGATCTGAGGTTTATCCTCATTGCTGCACAGAAGAATTATGTCCTTAATGCACCGCTAGGTGACAAACCTATTGCAGGAGCAGATGCAGACGTTATGAACGATTGGCTAGCTCAAAAGGAGGACTACTTGATAGTTTAGTGCACCATGCTTAAACGGCTTAGAATCGGGACTTCAAAGACGTTTTGAACGTCATGGACCACATGAGATGTTTCAGGAGTTGAAGTTAATATTTCCAGCAAATACCCGAGTTGAGAGATATGAAGTCTCCAACAAGTTCTAAAGCTAAAAGATGGAGGAGAATCGCTCAACTAGTGAGCATGTGCTCAGATTGTCTGGGTACTTCAATCGCTTGAATCAAGTGGGAGTTAATCTTCCAGATAAGATAGTGATTGACAGAATTCTCTAGTCACCATCACTAAGTTACTAGAACTTTTTGATGAACTATAGTATGCAAGGGATGACGAAAACAATTCCCGAGCTCTTCGTGATGTTGAAATCGGCGAAGGTAGAAATCAAGAAAAGACCATCAAGTGTTGATGATTGACAAGACCACTAGTTTCAAGAGAAGGGCAAAGGGAAAGAAAGGGAACTTCAAGTGGAAAGACAAGCAAGTTGTCACTCCTGCGAAGAAGCCCAAAGCTGGACCATAGCCTGAAACTGAGTGTTTACACTACAAAGGAAATGGTCACTGGAAGCGGAAATGCCCTGAATATTTGGTGGATAAGAAGGATGGCAAAGTGAACAAGGGTATATATGATATACAGATTATTGATGTGTGCCTTACTAGTGTTTATAGTAGCCCCGAGTATTTGATACTTGTTCGGTTGCTAAGATTAGTAACTCAAACAGAGTTACGAATAAACAGAGACTAGTTGAAGGAAAGTGACGATGGGTGTTGGAAGTAGTTCCAAGATTGATATGATCATCATCGCACACTCCCTATATTTTCGGATTAGTGTTAAACCTAAATAAATGTTATTTGGCGTTATGTTGAGCATGAATATGATTTGATCATGTTTATTGCAATACAGTTATTCATTTAAAATTAGAGAATAATTGTTGTTCTGTTTACATGAATAAAACCTTCAATGGTCATACACCCAATGAAAATAGTTTGTTGGATCTCGATCATAGTGATACACATATTCATAATATTGAGGCCAAAAGATGCAAAGTTAATAATGATAGTGCAACTTATTTGTGGCACTGCCGTTTGGGTCATATCGGTGTAAAGCGCATGAAGAAACTCCATAAAGATGGATTTTCGGAATCACTTGGTTATGAATCATTTGATGCTTGCGAACCGTGCCTTTTGGGCAAGATGACTAAAACTCCGTTCTTCGGAACAATGGAACGAGCTACCGACTTATTGGAAATAATACATACTTGATGTATGCGCACCAATGAGTATGAAGGCTCGTGGCAAGTATCGTTATTTTCGACCTTCACAAGATGATTTGAGCAGATATGGGTATATCTACTTGATGAAACATAAGTCTGAAATAGTTGAAAGGTTCAAAGAATTCTAGAGTGAAGTGGAAAATCATCGTAACAAGAAAATAAAGTTTCGCGATCTGATCGCGGAGAGGAATATTTGAGTTACGAGTTTGGTCTTCAATTAAAACAATGTGGAATAGTTTCACAGCTCACACCACCGGAACACCACAACATTATGGTGTGTCCGAACGTCAGAACCGCACTTTATTGGATATGGTGCGATCTATGATGTCTCTTACTTGATTTACCAATATTGTTTTGGGGTTATGCATTAGAGACAGCTGCATTCACATTAAAAGGGCACCATCTAAATCCGTTGAGACGACAACATATGAACTGTGGTTTAGCGAAACCCAAGTTGTCGCTTTCTTAAAGTTTGGGGCTGCGATGCTTATGTGAAAAAGTTTCATCTGATAAGCTCGAACCCAAATCGGAGAAGTGCGTCTTCATAGAATACCCAAAGGAAATTGTTGGGTACACCTTCTATCACAGATCCGAATGCAAGATATTCGTTGCTAAAAATGGATCCTTTCTAGAGAAGGAGTTTCTCTCGAAAGAAGTGAGTGGGAGGAAAGTAGAGCTTGATAAGGTAATTTGTACCTTCTCCCGAATTGGAAAATAGTTCATCACTGAAATCAGTTCCAGTGATTCCTACACCAATTAGTGAGGAAGCTAATGATGATGATCATGAAACTTCAGATCAAGTTACTACAGAACCTCGTAGGTCTTCCAGAGTACGGTCCGCACCAGTGTGGTACGGTAATCATGTTCTGAAAGTCATGTTACTAGACCATGATAAACCTACGAACTATGAGGAAGCGATAATGAGCCCAGATTCCACGAAATGGCTTGAGGCCATAAAATCTGAGATATGATCCATGTATGAGAACAAAGTATGGACTTTGATTGACTTGCTCAATGATCAGCAAGCCATGTTAAATGAATGGATCTTCAAGAGGAAGACGGACATTGATAGTAGTGTTACTATCTACTAAGCTCGACTTGTTGCGAAAGGTTTTCAACAAGTTTAAGGTGTTGAATACGATGAGATTTTCTCACTCGTATCGAAGCTTAAGTCTGTCTGAATCATGTTAGCAATTGCCAGATTTTATGAAATCTGGCAAATGGATGTCAAAACTGCATTCCTTAATGGATTTATTAAAGAAGAGTTGTATATGATGCAACCAGAAAGTTTTTTGTCAATCCTAAAGATGCTAACAAAGTGTGCAAGCTCCAAAGAATCCATCAATGGACTGGTGCAAGCATCTCGAGTTGGAATATACGCTTTGATGAGTTGATCAAAGCATATGGTTTAATACAGACTTTTGGAAAGGCTTGTATTTACAAGAAAGTGAGTGGGAGCACTACAGCCTTTCTGATTAGTATATGTGAGTGACATATTGTTGATCAGAAATGATGTAGAATTTTTCAAAAAGCATAAAGGAGTATTTTAAAGGAGTTCTTTAAAAGAAAAGACCTCGAGAAAAGTTACTTACATATTGAGCATCAAGATCTATTGAGATAGATCAAGACGCTTGATAAAATTTTCAATGAGTACATACCTTGGCAAGATTTTGAAATAGTTCAAAATGGAACAGTCAAAGAAAGAGTTCTTGCCTGTGTTACAAGGTGTGAAATTGAGTAAGACTCAAAGCACGACCACGGCAGAAGATAGAAAGAGAATGAAAGTCATTCCCTATGCCTTGGCCATAGGTTCTATAAAGTATGCTATGCTGTGAACCAGACATATTATATACCTTGCTCTGAGTTTGGCAAAGGAATACAATTTTGATCTAATAGTAGATCACAGGACAGCGGTCAAGAATATCCTTAGTAAGGACTAAGGAGATGTTTCTCGATTATGGAGGTGATAAAAGAGTTTGTTGTAAAAGTTACATCGGTGCAAACTTTTACACTGATCCAGATGACTCTAAGTCTCAATCTGGATACATATTGAAAGTGGGAGCAATTAGCTAGAGTAGCTCCATGTAGAGCATTGTGGACATAGAATATTTGGAAAATACATACGGCTCTGAATGTGACAGACCCGTTGACGAAGCTTCTCTCACGAGCAAAACATGATAACACCTTAGTACTCTTTGGGTGTTAATCACATAGCGATGTGAACTAGATTATTGACTCTAGTAAACCCTTTGGGTGTTGGTCACATAACGATGTGAACTATGGGTGTTAATCATATACAGATATGATTATTGGTGTCAAATCACATGGCGATGTGAACTAGATTATTGACTCTAGTGCAAGTGGGAGACTGAAGGAAATATGCCCTAGAGGCAATAATAAAGTTATTATTTATTTCCTTATTTCATGATAAATGTTTATCATTCATGCTAGAATTGTATTAACCGGAAACATAATACATGTGTGAATACATAGACAAACATAGTGTCACTAGTATGCCTCTACTTGACTAGCTCGTTTATCAAAGATGGTTATGTTTCCTAGCCATGGACAAAAGAGTTGTCATTTGATTAACGGGATCACATCATTAGGAGAATGATGTGATTGACATGACCCATTCTGTTAGCCTAGCACTTGATCGTTTAGTATACAGCTATTGCTTTCTTCATGACTTATACAAAGTTCCTGCAACTATGAGATTGTGCAACTCCGTTTACGGAAGAACACTTTATGTGCTACCAAACGTCACAACGTAATCGGGTGATTATAAAGGTGCTCTACAGTGTTTCCAAGGTACATGTTGAGTTGGCATAATTGAGATTAGGATTTGTCACTCCGATTGTCGGAGAGGTATCTCTGGGCCCTCTCGGTAATACTCATCACCTAAGCCTTGCAAGCATATAACTAATAAGTTAGTTATGAGATGACGTATTACAGAACGAGTAAAGAGACTTGCCGGTAACGAGATTGAACTAGGTTATACCGACGATCAAATCTCGGGCAAGTAACATACCGATGACAAAGGGAACAAAGTATGTTGTTATGCGGTTTGACCGATAAAGATCTTCGTAGAATATGTAGGAACCAATATGGGCATCCAGGTCCCGCTATTGGTTATTGACCGGAGACATGTCTCGGTCATGTCTACATTGTTCTCGAACCGTAGGGTCCGCACGCTTAAGGTTTCGATGACAATTATATTATGAGTTTATGTATTTTGATGTACCGAAGGTTGTTCGGTGTCCCGGATGTGATCACGGACATTACGAGGAGTCTCGAAATGGTCGAGACATAAAGATTGATATATTGGAC
The DNA here is from genome assembly GCA_021437245.1 of Aegilops speltoides. Classification (NCBI taxonomy): domain Eukaryota; kingdom Viridiplantae; phylum Streptophyta; class Magnoliopsida; order Poales; family Poaceae; genus Aegilops; species Aegilops speltoides. The sequence continues at coordinate 518,262,944 of CM038142.1, read as the reverse complement.
GGATATATTTGGACACCGGAAAGGTTCCGGGAGAGTTTGGGAATATACCGGAGCTCCGGGAGGTTACCGGAACCCCCCGGTAAGTATATGGGCCTTATTGGGCCCTAGTGGAAGGGAGGGAGAAGGAGCAAGGGAAGGGGGCGCGCCCCCCAAGCCCAATCCGAATTGGGAGGGGGGCCCCCCTTCTCTCTCTTCCCCTCTTCCTTCCTACTACTACTACTCCTTCCTTCCCTCCAACTTGGATTAGGAAAGGAGGAAACCTACTTGGAGTAGGTTTCTCCCCCTATGGCGCCCCCCTTGGGCCGGCCACCTCCTCCCTCCCTCCTTTATATACGGGGGTAGGGGGCACCCTAGACACACAAGTTGATCATTGAGATCGTTCCTTAGCCGTGTGCGGTGCCCCCTCCACGATATTACACCTCGGTCATATTGTAGCGGTGCTTAGGCGAAGCCCTCGCGACAGAGAACATCAAGATCGCCTACCACGCCGTCGTCTTGTGACGAACTCCTCCCCGCTACGCCTCTGCTGGATCGGAGATCGGGTGCGCCATCGAGTTGTACGTGTGTCAAGAACTCGGAGGTGCCGAGTAACGGTGCTTGGATCGGTTGGACCGGAGGACGACGACTACTTCCTCTACGTTGCGTCAACGCTTCCGCTTCGGTCTACGAGGGTACGTAGACAACACTCTCCCCTCTCGTTGCTATGCATCACCATGATCTTGCATGTGCGTAGGAAATTTTTTGAAATAACTGCGTTCCCCAACAGAAGCCCCCTCAATGCAACCGGAAGCAGTTGCGTCATAATCACGTGGCAGTCATGAGACTTTAGGTTCTGAAACTTTTTCTCTGCCATATTTATTATTCCTTTTATATTCGACGAGAAGCCAGTCGGGACCTTCATACTAAGTAGGCATTCAAAGAAGATTTCCTTCTCTTCTTTGGTAAGAGCATAGCTGGCAGGACCTTCATACTGCTTTGGAGGCATGCCGTCTTTTTCGTGCAAACATTGCAGGTCCTCCCGTGCCTCAGCTGTATCTTTTGTCTTCCCATACACGCCCAAGAAGCCTAGCTGGTTCACGCAAAGGTTCTTCATCACGTGCGTCACGTCGATCGAAGAGCGGACCTCTAGGTCTTTCCAGTAGGGTAGGTCCCAAAATATAGATTTCTTCTTGCACATGGGTGCGTGTCCCCCAGTGTCACTCAGAACCCTTTCCAAAGATTACTTGTAAATCATTGACCATAGCAAGTACGTGATCACCGGTACGCATGGCGAGCTTCTTCCGGTGATCTGCCTCGCCTTTGAAATGCTTGCCTTTCTTTCGACATTGATGGTTGGTCGGAAGAAATCGACGATGGCCCAGGTACACATTCTTCCTGCAGCTTGCCAGGTATATACTATCGGTGTCAAGTAAACAGTGCGTGCATGCATGGTATCCCTTGTTTGTCTGTCCTGAAAGGTTACTGAGAGCGGGCCAATCGTTGATGGTCACGAACAACAACGTGTTGGAAATATGCCCTAGAGGCAATAATAAAAGTATTATTATTATATTTCCTTGTTCATGATAATTGTCTTTTATTCATGCTATAACTGTATTATCCGGAAATCGTAATACATGTGTGAATACAAAGACCACAATATGTCCCTAGTGAGCCTCTAGTTGACTAGCTCGTTGTGATCAACAGATAGTCATGGTTTCCTGGCTATGGACATTGGATGTCGTTGATAACGGGATCACATCATTAGGAGAATGATGTGATGGACGAGACCCAATCCTAAGCATAGCACAAAGATCGTGTAGTTCGTTTGCTAGAGCTTTTCTAAATGTCAAGTATCTCTTCCTTAGACCATGAGATCGTGTAACTCCCGGATACCGTAGGAGTGCTTTGGGTGTATCAAACGTCACAACGTAATCGGGTGACTATAAAGGTGCATTACGGTATCTCCGAAAGTGTCTTTTGGGTTGACACGGATCGAGATGGGATTTGTCACTCCGCAAACGGAGAGGTATCTCTGGGCCCACTCGGTAGTACATCATCATAATGTGCACAATGTGACCAAGGGGTTGATCACGGATGATGTGTTGCGGACGAGTAAAGAGACTTGCCGTAACGAGATTGAACAAGGTATCGGTATACCGACGATCGAATCTCGGGCAAGTATAATACCGCTAGACAAAGGGAATTGTATACGGATTGATTAAGTCCTTGACATCGTGGTTCATCCGATGAGATCATCGTGGAACATGTAGGAGCCAACATGGGTATCCAGATCCCGCTGTTGGTTATTGACCGGAGAACGCCTCGGTCATGTCTACATGTCTCCCGAACCCGTAGGGTCTACACACTTAAGGTTCGATGACGCTAGGGTTATAAAGGAAGCTTGTATGTGGTTACCGAATGTTGTTCGAGTCCCTGATGAGATCCCGGACGTCACGAGGAGTTCCGGAATAGTCCGAGGTAAAGATTTATATATGGGAAGTCCTGTTTTGGTCACCGAAAAGTTTGGGGTTTATCGATAACGTCTGGGACCACCGGAGGGTCCCGGGGTCCACCAAGTGGGGCCACCTACCCCAGAGGGCTGCGTGGGCCATGTGTGGGAGGAACCAGCCCCTGTGGGCTGGTGCGCCCACAAGGGGCCCAAGGCGCAGGGGAGGGTGGGAGGGGGCAAACCCTAGGGCAGATGGGCCCTAAGGCCCATGCTCCCTGCGCCTCCCTCTCCTCCCCTCCTGGCCGCCACCCCAGATTGGATCTGGAGGCTGGCCGCACCCCTTGGGGGTGGGAAACCCTAAAGGGGGCGCAGCCCCCTCTCCCCCTATAAATAGTGAGGCTTTGGGCTGCCCATGGGACACACAGAATACATGTGATTCGATCTCTGCCTTTGGTTGCAGCCCTCTCCTCTCTCCCAAGTACTCCTCCTCTCCCGTGGTGCTTAGCGAAGCCCTGCTGGATTGCCACGCTCCTCCATCACCACCACGCCGTTGTGCTGCTGCTGGATGGAGTCTTCCTCAACCTCTCCCTCTCTCCTTGCTGGATCAAGGCGTGAGACGCCACCGGCTGTACGTGTGTTGAACGCGAGGTGCCGTGCGTTCGCACTTGATCATCGGTGATTTGAATCACGACGAGTACGACTCCATCAACCCCGTTCACTTGAACGCTTCCGCTTAGCGATCTACAAGGGTATGTAGATGCACTCTCTTTCTACTCGTTGCTGGTTTCTCCATAGATAGATCTTGGTGACACGTGGAAAATTTTGAATTTCTGCCACGCTCCCCAACAAAGGGCATCATGAGCTAGGTCTATTGCGTAGATTCTTTGCACGAGTAAAACACAAAGTAGTTATGGGCGTTGATGTTGTTCAATATGCTTACCGTTACTAGTCCAATCTTGTTTCGACGGTATTGTGGGATGAAGCGGCCGGACCGACCTTACACGCATTTTTCGTGAGACAGTTCCACTGATTGACATGCACTTCGTGCATAAGGTGGCTAGCGGGTGCCGCCTCCCACTTTAGTCGGAACGGATTCGATGAAAAGGGTCCTTATGAAGGGTAAATAGCAATTGGCAAATCACGTTGTGGTTTTATGAGGTAAGAAACGTTTTGCTAGAAACCCATAGCAGCCATCAAAACATGCAAACAACAATTAGAGGACGCCTAACTTGTTTTTGCAGGGTATGCTATGTGATGTGATATGGCCAAAAGAATGTGATGAATGATATGTGATGTATGAGATTGATCATGTTCTTGTAATAGGAATCACGACTTGCATGTCGATGAGTATGACAACGGCAGGAGCCATAGGAGTTGTCTTAATTTATTGTATGACCTGCGTGTCATTTAACAACGCCATGTAATTACTTTACTTTATTGCTAACCGTAGCCATAGTAGTAGAAGTAATAAGTTGGCGAGACAACTTCATGGAGACACGATGATGGAGATCATGATGATGGAGATCATGGTGTCATGCCGGTGACGATGATGATCATGGAGCCTCAAGATGGAGATCAAAGGAGCAAAATGATATTGGCCATATCATGTCACTATTTGATTGCATGTGATGTTTATCATGTTTATGCATCTTGTTTACTTAGGACGACGGTAGTAAATAAGATGATCCTTACAAAATTTCAAGAAGTGTTCTCCCCGATCGGCACCGTTGCTACAGTTAAATCGCTTCTAAGCACCACGTGATGATCGGGTGTGATGGATTCTTACGCTCACATACAACGGTGTAAGACAGTTTTACACAGCGAAAACACTTGGGGTTAACTTGACGAGCCTAGCATGTGCGGACATGGCCTCGAACACGGAGACCGAAAGGTTGAGCATGAGTCGATAGTAGATACGATCAACATGAAGATGTTCACCGATGATGACTAGTCCGTCTCACGTGATGATCGGACACGGCCTAGTTGACTTGGATCATGTAATCACTTAGATGACCGAGGGATGTCTATCTGAGTGGGAGTTCATAAGATGAACTTAATTATCCCAACATAGTCAAAAGATCTTTGCAAATTATGTCGTAAGCTCGCGCTTTAGTTCCACTGCTTAGATATGTTCCTAGAGAAAATATAGTTGAAAGTTGACAGTAGCGATTATGCGGACAGTTGAAAGCTTATGTCCTTAATGCACCGCTCAGTGTGCTGAACCCCAAACGTCGTTTGTGGATGTTGCGAACATCGGACATACACGCTTTTGATAACTACGTGATAGTTCGCTTAAATGGTTTAGAGTTGAGGCACCAAAGACGTTTTGAAGCGTCACGAACATATGAGATGTTTCGAGGGCTGAAATTGAGATTTCGTGGCTCGTGCCCACGCCAAGAGGTATGAGACCTCCGACGATTTTCTTAGCCTGCAAACTAAGGGAGAAAAGCTCAATCGTTGAGCTTGTGCTCGATTGTCCGAGTGCAACAATCACTTAAATCGAGGGGAGTCGATCTTCCGGATGAGATAGTGATGTTTCTCCAAAGTCATTGCCACCAAGCTGCTAGAGCTTCGTGATGAACTATAACATATCGAGGGATAGATATGATGATCCTTGAGGTATTCGCGATGTTTGACACATGAAAAGTAGAAATCAAGAAGGAGCATCAATTGTTGATGGTTGGTGAAACCACTAGTTTCAAGAAGGGCAAGGGCAAGTCAAGGGATACTTCATGAAACGGCAAATCAGCTGCTGCTCTAGTGAAGAAACCCAAGGTTGAACCCAAACCCAAGACTAAGTGCTTCGTAATAAGAGGAACAGTCATTTGAGCGTAACCACCCTAGATACTTGGTAGATGAGAAGGCTGGCAAGGTCGATAGAAGTATATTGATATACATTATGTTAATGTGTACTTTACTAGTACTCCTAGTAGCACCAGGGTATTAGATACCGTTCGGTTGCTAAGTGTTAGTAACTCAAATAAAAGCTACGGAATAAACGGAGACTAACTAAAGGTGAGTGACGATATGTGTTGGAAGTGTTTCCAAGGTTGATGTGATCAAGCATCGCACGCCCCTCTACCATCGAGATTTGGTGTTTATGCTTTTGCATAGACATGATTGGATTATGTCTATCGCAATACGATTATTCATTTAAGGAGAATAATGGTTACTCTATTTATTTGAATAATACCTTCAATGGTCTTTCACCTAAATGAATGGTTTATTGAATCTCGATCGTAGTGATACACATTTTCATGCCAAAAGATATAAGATAATAATGATAGTACCACTTACTTGTGGCACTCGCCATGTAAGTCATATTGGTGTAAAACGCATGAAGAAGCTCCATGTTGATGGATCTTTGACTCACTCGCTTTTGAAAAGTTTGAGACATGCTAACCATGTCTATTAGTGTATACGCATGAAGAAACTCCATGCAGATGGATCGTTTGGACTCACTTGATTTTGAATCACTTGAGATATGCAAATCATACCACATGGGCAAGATGATTAAAAAGCCTCGGTTTTCAGTAAAATGGAACAAGATAGCAACTTGTTGGAAGTAACACATTTTGATGTGTGCAGTCCAATGAGTGCTGAGGCATGCAGTGAATATCGTTATGTTCTTACTTCACAGATGATTCGAGTAGATGTAGAGTATATTTACTTGATGAAACAAAAGTCTGAATTATTGAATGGTTCAAGTAATTTCAGAGTGAAGTTGAAGATCGTCGTGACAAGAGGATGAAATGTCTATGATATGATCATAGAGACGAGTATCTGAGTTACGAGTTTGGCACACAATTAAGACATTGTGGAAATTGTTTCACAATTAATACCGCCTGGAACACCATAGTGTGATGGTGTGTCCGAACATCATAGTTGCACCCTATTGGATATGGTGCGTACCATGATGTCTCTTATCGAATTACCACTATCGTTTATGGGTTAGGCATTAGAGACAACCACATTCACTTTAAATAGGGCACCACGTAATTCCGTTGAGATGACACCGTATGAACTATGGTTTAGAGAAACCTAAGCTGTCATTTCTTAAATGTTTGGGGCTGCGACACTTATGTGAAAAAGTTTCAGGTTGATAAGCTCGAACCCAAAGCGGATAAAATGCATCTTCATAGGACACCCAAAATAGTTGGGCATACCTCCTAATTCAGATCCGAAAACAATAGGGATTGTTTCTTGAATCGGGTCCTTTCTCGAGGAAAAGTTTGTCTCGAAAAGTTGAGTGGGAGGATGGTGGAGACTTGATGAGGTTATTGAACCGTCACTTCAACTACTGTGTAGCAGGGCATAGGAAGTTGTTCCTGTGGCACCTACACCAATTGAAGTGGAAGCTTATGATAGTGATCATGAAAGTTCGGATCAAGTCACTACCGTACCTCGTAGGGTGACAAGGATGCGTACTACTTTAGAGTGGTACAGTAATCCTGTCTTGAAGGTCAAGTTGCTAGACAACAATGAACCTACGAGCTGTGGAGAAGCAATGGTGGGCCCAAATTCCGACAAATGGTTAGAAGCCATGAAATCCGAGATAGGATCCATGTATCAGAACAAAGCATGGACTTTGGTGGACTTGCCCGATGATCGGCAAGCCATTGAGATAAATGGATCTTTAAGAAGAAGACGGACGTGGACGGTAATGTCACCGTCTATGAAGCTCGACTTGTGGCGAAGAGTTTTTCACAAGTTCAAAGAGTTGACTACGATGAGATTTTCTCATCCGTAGCGATGCTTAAGTCCGTCGGAATCATGTTAGCACAAGCTGCATTTATGAAATCTGCGATGGATGTCAAAACGAGTTTCCTTACCAGCCAGAAGGAATGGTTGTATGTGATACAATCGAAAAGTTTTGTCAATCCTAAAGATGCTAAAGGTATGCTAGCTCCAGCGATCCTTCCATGGACCGGAGTAAGCATCTCGGAGTTGGAATGTGCGCTTTGATAAGATGATCAAAGATTTTGGGTTTATACAAAGTTTATGAGAAACTTGTATTTCCAAAGAAGTGAGTGGGAGCACTATAAAATTTCTGATGAGTATATGTTGTCGACATATTGTTGATCAGAAATGATGTGGAATTTCTAGAAAGCATATAGGGTTATTTGAAAATTGTTTTTCAATGGAAAACCTAGATTAGGCTACTTAAACAATAAGCATCAAGATCTATAAGATCAAAATGCTTAATAGTACTTTCAAATGAGCACATGCCTTGACATGATCTTGAAGGTGTTCGAGATGGATCAGTCAAAGAAGGAGTTCTTGCCTGAGTTGTAAGGTATGAAGTTAAGACTTGAAAGCTCGACCACGGCAGAATAGAGAGAAAGGACGAAGGTCGTCCCCTATGATTAAGACGTAGGCTCTACAGTATGCTATGCTGTGTACCGCACCTGAAGTGTGCCTTGCCATGAGTCACTATAGGGTACAAGAGTGATCCAAGAATGGATCACAGGACAGCGATCAAAGTTATCCTTAGTAACTAGTGTACTAAGAAATTTTCTCGATTATGGAGGTGGTAAAGAGTTCGTCGTAAATGGTTACGCCGATGCAAGCTTTACACCTATCCGGATAGCTCGAGTAGAGATACGGATACGATAATGGAGCAATTTTAGAATAGCTCCAAGTAGAACAATCATTTGGAATAGCTCCAAATAGAGCGTGGTAGCTACATCTAGGAGATGACATAGAGATTTGTAAAGCACACACGGATCTGAAAGGTTCGCACCGCTGACTAACACCTCTCTCACAAGCAACATGATCAAACCTAAAACTCATTGAGTGTTAATCACATAGTGATGTGAACTAGACTAATGACTCTAGTAAACTCTGGGTGTTAGTCACATGGCGATGTGACTGTGAGTGTTAATCACATGGTGATGTGAACTAGATTATTGACTCTAGTGCAAGTGGGAGACTGTTGGAAATATGCCCTAGAGGCAATAATAAAAGTATTATTATTATATTTCCTTGTTCATGATAATTGTCTTTTATTCATGCTATAAGCGTATTATCCGGAAATCGTAATACATGTGTGAATACAAAGACCACAATATGTCCCTAGTGAGCCTCTAGTTGACTAGCTCGTTGATCAACAGATAGTCATGGTTTCTGACTATGGACATTGGATGTCGTTGATAACGGATCACATCATTAGGAGAATGATGTGATGGACAAGACCCAATCCTAAGCATAGCACAAAGATCGTAGTTCGCTTGCTAGAGCTTTTCTAAATGTCAAGTATCTCTTCCTTAGACCATGAGATCGTAACTCCGGATACCGTAGGAGTGCTTTGGGTGTATCAAACGCGTCAACGAATCGGGTGACTATAAAGGTGCATTACGGTATCTCCGAAAGTGTCTTTTGGGTTGACACGGATCGAGATCGATTTGTCACTCCGCAAACGGAGAGGTATCTCTGGGCCCACTCGGTAGTACATCATCATAATGTGCACAATGTGACCAAGGGGTTGATCACGGATGATGTGTTGCGGAACGAGTAAAGAGACTTGCCGTAACGAGATTGAACAAGGTATCGGTATACGACGATCGAATCTCGGGCAAGTATAATACCGCTAGACAAAGGGAATTGTATACGGATTGATTAAGTCCTTGACATCGTGGTTCATCCGATGAGATCATCGTGGAACATGTGGGAGCCAACATGGGTATCCAGATCCCGCTGTTGGTTATTGACCGAGAACGCGTCTCGGTCATGTCTACATGTCTCCCGAACCCGTAGGGTCTACACACTTAAGGTTCGATGACGCTAGGGTTATAAAGGAAGCTTGTATGTGGTTACCGAATGTTGTTCGAGTCCGGATGAGATCCCTGACGTCACGAGGAGTTCCGAATAGTCCGAGGTAAAGATTTATATATGGGAAGTCCTGTTTTGGTCACCGGAAAAGTTTCGGGTTTATCGGTAACGTCATCGACCACCGGAGGGTCCCTGGGTCCACCAAGTGGGGCCACCTACCCCAGAGGGCTGCGTGGGCCATGTGTGGAGGAACCAGCCCTGGTGGGCTGGTGCGCCCCACAAGGCCCAAGGCGCGGGGAGGGTGGGAGGGGCAAACCCTAGGGCGAGATGGGCCCTAAGGCCCATGCTCCTGCGCCTCCTCTCCTCCCTCCCGGCCGCCACCCAGTTGGATCTCGAGGCTGGCCGCACCCCTGGGGGTGGGAAACCCTAAAGGCGCAGCCCCTCCCCCTATAAATAGTGAGGCTTTGGGCTGCCCATGGGACACACAGAATACATGTGATTCGATCTCGCCTTTGGTTGCAGCCCTCTCCTCTCTCCCAAGTACTCCTCCTCTCCGTGGTGCTTAGCGAAGCCTGCTGGATGCCACGCCCTCCATCACCACCACGCCGTTGTGCTGCTGCTGGATGGAGTCTTCCTCAACCTCTCCCTCTCTCCTTGCTGGATCAAGGCGTGGGAGACGTCACCGGGCTGTACGTGTGTTGAACGCGGAGGTGCTGTGCGTTCGGCACTTGATCATCGGTGATTTGAATCACGACGAGTACGACTCCATCAACCCCGTTCACTTGAACGCTTCCGCTTAGCGATCTACAAGGGTATGTAGATGCACTCTCTTTCTACTCGTTGCTGGTTTCTCCATAGATAGATCTTGGTGACACGTAGGAAAATTTTGAATTTCTGCTACGTTCCCCAACACAACGCCTTTAGGTTAAGTTCCTCCTGTTTGTGCTCATCCCACGTACGTACACCGTTTCCATCCCATAGCTGTAAAAGTTCTTCAACTAATGGCCTTAGGTACACATCAATGTCATTGCCGGGTTGCTTAGGGCCTTGGATGAGAACTGGCATCATAATGAACTTCCGCTTCATGCACATCCAAGGAGGAAGGTTATACATACATAGAGTCACGGGCCAGGTGATGTGATTGCTGCTCTGCTCCCCGAAAGGATTAATGCCATCCGCGCTTAAAGCAAACCATACGCCTCCTTGGCTCACTTGCAAACTCATCCCAAAGACTTTCTCTCGATTTTTCTCCACTGCGACCCGTCGTGGTGCTCTCAACTTCCGTCTTTCTTATGGTCCTCACTGTGCCATCGCATAAACTTGGCATGCTCTCTGCTTCTAAACAGACGTTTCAACCGTGGTATTATAGGAGCATACCACATCACCTTTGCAGAACCCTCTTCTGGGGGGCTCGCCGTCAACATCACGGGGTCATCTTGTGCGATCTTATACCGTAATGCACCGCATACCGGCATGCGTTGAGATCCTTGTACGCACCGCGTAGAGGATGCACGATCATTAGGGCACGATGTATCTTCTGCACCTCCAATCCTAGAGGGCATACGACCTTCTTTGCTGCGTATGTACCGTCGGGCAATTCGTTATCCTTGGAAGCTTCTTCTTCAATATTTTAAGTAGCTTCTCAAATCCTTTGTCGAGCACAACATTCTCTGCCTTCCAATCGCAGCAATTCCAAAGACGGTACCGAGCTTTGTGTTGCCATCTTCGCAATTGGGGTACAACCCTTTTTGTGGTCCTCTAGCATGCGATCAAACTTCAGCTTCTCCTTTTGACTTTCGTGATTGCGTCCCTTGCATCGACAATGACCCGGCGGAGATCATCATCATCGGGCACATCGTCTGGTTCCTCTTGATCTTCAGCAGCTTCGCCCATTGCAGCATCATCGTGCACATCGTCTGGTTCCTCTTGATCTTTAGGAGCATCACTATATTCAGGGGGCACATAGTTGTCATCGTACTCTTCTTCTTCGCCGTCTTCCATCATAACCCCTATTTCTCCGTGCCTCGCCCAAACATTATAGTGTGGCATGACACCCTTGTAAAGCGGTGGGTGTGGAGGATTTTCCGTCGAGTAAGACTTCAGATTCCCACATATAGGGCATGGACAACACATAAAACCATTCTGCTTGTTTGCCTCAGCCACTTCGAGAAAATCATGCACGCCTTAATGTACTCGGAGGTGTGTCTTGAACCGTACATCCATTGCGGTTCATCTGCGGCATTATATAATGAAGTGACCAATATAATAGAAGTTCATCATCACATTAAAACCAAAGTACATACATAGTTCTCATCTAACAACATAAAGCTCGCAGAGCATCTAAATTAATTAAACCATACACTCAAACTATGTAAAACATTTCAATGCGAAACAAATGCGATCATAATCGCAACCAATGTAACAACCGATCCAACGGCACAATGATACCAAGCCTCGGTATGAATGGCATATTTTCTAATCTTTCTAATCTTCAAGCGCATTGCATCCATCTTGATCTTGTGATCATCGATTTACATCCGCAACATGCAACTCCAATATCATCTTCTCCTCCTCAATTTTTCTAATTTTTTCCTTCAATAAATTGTTTTCTTCTTCAACTAAATTTAACCTCTCGACAAGAGGGTCGGTTGGAATTTCCGGTTCAACAACCTCCTAGATAAATAAAATCTATGTCACGTTGGTCGGCATAATTGTCATAAACAATAAATGAACCAATAGTTATGAAAAGATAATATATACCACATCCGAATCATAGATGGACGAGGGCCGATGGGGCGGATACCAAAACCATCGCACTATATAAGATGCAATAATAAAAGTAAGAAAATAATACAAGTATCTATCTAAACATACAAGTAAGAATATTTTTCCTTTCAGAAAGAAGATAAGAACAAGAGGCTCACCACGGTGGTGCTGCCGATGAGATCGGTGCGGGTGATCGACGACGGTGAAGACGGGGACGGAGCGTGACGGAACGCTAAATCTAGACAAATATTGAGGAAAATGGAGCTTGGCGGTCGAGCTTGGAGGGGAGAAAGCTTAAGTAGTGTGGCTCAGGCATTCCATCGAACACCTCGTGTGCATAGGAGGTGAGCTAGAGCACCACAAAGCTCTCCTCGCTGCCACCAAAAAACAGAAAGACTGGAGTGCTCGCTCATGGCAGGGGGGGGTATGTAGGCACCACCATTGGTCCCGCTGATAGCACGAACCGACTAAGGTTAGCCTTTGGTCCCGGTTGGTGGCACGAACCGACCAATGGTGGTGGGCCAGAGCGAGGCCCATTGGTCCCGGTTCGTCCCTCCAACCGGGACCAAAGGTCCAGATTTAACCAGGACCAATGGCCCACGTGGCCCGGCAGGCCCTCGGGGCTCAAGAACCGGGTCCAATGCCCCCATTGGTCCCGGTTCTGGATTGAACCGGTACTAATGGGCTGGACCGGCCTGGACCATTGCCCCCTTTTCTACTAGTGATGTAGAGGTAGCGTGCCGACGGCGATCACATCGACTTTGGAACCATTTCCCACGCGCATCGTCACCTCGTCCTTAGCCAATCTTCGCTTAATCCGTAGTCCTGCTTCGAGTTGCAAATATTAGCAATGTAACCAGTATCAAATACCTGTGTACTATCATGCGAGCATTAGTAAGATACACATCAATAACATGTATATCACATATACCTTTGTTCACTTTGCCATCCTTCTTATCCGCCAAATACTTGGGGCAGTTCCGCTTCAAAGGTCGATGCGCTTGCAAGAGAAGCACTCAGCCTCGTGCTTAGGTCTAGACTTGGGTTTCTTCTCTTGAGCAGCAACTTGTTTGTTGTTCTTCTTGAAATTCCCTTCTTCTTCCCTTTGCCCTTTTTCTTGAAACTGGTGGTCTTGTTAACCATCAACACTTGATGCTCCTTCTTGATTTCTACCTCCGCAGCTTTTAGCATTGCGAAGAGCTCGAAATAGTTTTGTTCATCCCTTGCATATTATAGTTCATCACGAAGCTCTTGTAGCTTGGTGGCGATGATTGAAGAATTCTGTCAATGACACTATCATCAGGAAGATTAACTCCCAGTTGAATCAAGTGATTATTATACCCAGACATTTTGAGTATGTGTTCACTGATAGAACTATTCTCCTCCATCTTACAGGTATATAACTTATTGGAGACTTCATATCTCTCAATCCGGGCATTTGCTTGAAATATTAACTTCAACTCCTGGAACATCTCATATGCTCCATGATGTTCAAAACGTCGTTGAAGACCCGGTTCCAACCCGTAAAGCATGGCACACTGAACTATCGAGTAGTCATCAGCTTTGCTCTGCCAGATGTTCTTAACGTCGTCAGTTGCATCAGCAGCAGGCCTGGCACCCAGCGGTGCTTCTAGGATGTAATTCTTCTGTGCAGCAATGAGGATAATCCTTAGGTTACGGACCCAGTCCGTGTAATTGTTACCATCATCTTTCAACTTAGCTTTCTCAAGGAACACATTAAAGTTCAACGGAACAACAGCACGAGCCATCTATCTACAACAAACATAGACAAGCAAAATACTATCAGGTACTAAGTTCATGATAAATTTAAGTTCAATTAATCATATTACTTAAGAACTCCCACTTAGACAGACATCTCTCTAGTCATCTAAGTGATCACGTGATCCAAGTCAACGAAACCATGTCCGATCATCACGTGAGATGGAGTAGTTTCAACTATGTTTATCATATCTACTATATGATTCACGTTCGACCTTTCGGTCTCCGTGTTCCGAGGCCATATTTGTATATGCTAGGCTCGTCAAGTTTAACCTGAGTATTTCGCATGTGCAACTGTTTTGCACCCGTTGTATTTGAACGTAGAGCCTATCACACCCGATCATCATGTGGTGTCTCGGGACGAAGAACTATCGCAATGGTGCATACTCAGGGAGAACACTTGTTGATAATTTAGTGAGAGATCATCTTAAAATGCTACCGTTAATCAAAGCAAGATAAGACGCATAAAGGATAAACATCACATGCAATCAATATAAGTGATATGATATGGCCATCATCATCTTGTGCTTGTGATCTCCATCTCCGAAGCACCGTCGTGATCACCATCGTCACCGGCACGACACCTTGATCTCCATCGTAGCATCGTTGTCGTTACGCCATCTATTGCTTCTACGACTATCGCTACCGCTTAGTGATAAAGTAAAGCAATTAGAGGGCGTTTGCATTTCATACAATAAAGCGACAACCATATGGCTCCTGCCAGTTGCCGATAACTTCGGTTACAAACATGATCATCTCATACAATAAAATATAGCATCACGTCTTGACCATATCACATCACAACATGCCATGCAAAAACAAGTTAGACGTCCTCTACTTTGTTGCTGCAAATTTTACGTGGCTGCTACGGCTGAGCAAGAACCGTTCTTACCTACGCATCAAAACCACAACGATAGTTCGTCCAGTTAGTGTTGTTTTAACCTTCGCAAGGACCGGGCGTAGCCACACTCGGTTCAACTAAAATGAGAGAGACAGACACCCGCCAGTCAACTTTAAGCACGAGTGCTCATAACGATGAAACCAGTCTCGCGTAAGCGTAAGCGTAATGTCGGTCCGGGCCACTTCATCTCACAATACCGCTAAACCAAAGTATGACATGCTGGTAAGCAGTATGACTTGTATCGCCCACAACTCACTTGTGTTCTACTCGTGCATATGACATCTACGCATAAAACCTGGCTCTAATACCACTGTTGGGGAACGTAGTAATTTCAAAAAAAAAATCCTACGCACACGCAAGATCATGATGATGCATAGCAACGAGAGGGGAGAGTGTTGTCCACGTACCCTCGTAGACCGAAAGCGGAAGAGTTATGACAACGCGGTTGATGTAGTCGTACGTTTTCACGACCCGAGTGATCCAAGTACCGAACGTACGACACCTCCGAGTTCAGCACACGTTCAGCTCGATGACGATCCCCGGACTCCGATCCAGTAGGGTGTCGGGGATGAGTTCCATCAGCACGACGGCGTGGTGATGGTGATGATGTTCTACCGACGCAGGGCTTCGCCTAAGCACCGCTACGATATGACCGAGGTGGAATATGGTGGAGGGGGGCACCGCACACGGCTAAGGAACGATCACGAAGATCAACTTGTGTGTCTTTGGGGTGCCCCCTGCACCCGTATATAAAGGAGCAAGGGGGAGGCCGGCCGGCCATTGGGGCGCGCCAAGGAGGGGGGAGTCCTCCTCCTAGTAGGAGTAGGACTCCCCTTTCCTAGTCCAACTAGAAAGAGGGAAGGGGGAAGGAAAGAGAGGGAGAGGGAGAGGGAAAGAGGGGCCGCGCCCCCCCTCCCCTAGTCCAATTTGGACTCCTCATGGGAGGGGCGTGCCACCTCCTAGGCTGCTGGCCTCTCTCTCCTCAGGCCCACTAAGGCCCAATACTTCCCCGGGGGGTTCCGGTAACCCCTCCGGCACTCCGGTTTTCTCCGAAATCACCCGGAACACTTCCAGTGTCCGAATATAGTCGTCCAATATATCAATCTTTATGTCTCGACCATTTCGAGACTCCTAGTCATGTCCGTGATCACATCCGGGACTCCAAACAACCTTCAGTACATCAAAACTTATAAACTCATAATATAACTGTCATCGTAACGTTAAGCGTGCGGACCCTACGGGTTCGAGAACTATGTAGACATGACCTAGAACTGTTTCCGGTCAATAACCAATAGCGGAACCTGGATGCTCATATTGGCTCCTACATATTCTACGAAGATCTTTATCGGTCAAACCACATAACAACATGCGTTGTTCCCTTTGTCATCGGTATGTTACTTGCCCGAGTTTCGATCGTCGGTATCTCAATAGCTAGTTCAATCTCGTTACCGGAAAGTCTCTTTACTCGTTTACGTAATGCATCATACCGCAACTTCACGGTATGATGCATTACGTAAACGAGTAAAGAGACTTGCTGGTAACAAGATTGAACTAGGTATCAACGATCGAATCTCGGGCAAGTAACATACCGATGACAAAGGGAACAACCTATGTTGTTATGCGGTTGGACCGATAAAGATCTTCGTAGAATATTTAGGAGCCAATATGAGCATCCAGGTTCCGCTATTGGTTATTGACCGGAGAGGTGTCTCGGTCATGTCTACATTGTTCTCAAATCCGTAAGGTCCACACGCTTAAGGTTTTGATGACAGTTATATTATGAGTTTATGAGTTTTGACGTACCAAAGGAGTTCGGAGTCCCGGATGAGATCGGGGACATGATGAGGTGTCTTAAAATGGTCGAGACATAAAGATCGATATATTGGACGACTATATTCGGACATCGGAAGTGTTCCGGGTGATTTCGGAGAAAATCGGAGTGCCGGAGGGGTTACCGGAACCCCCCAGGGAAGTGTTGGGCCTTAGTGGGCTCGAGGGGAGAGAGAGGGCAGCAGCCCAGGAGGTGGCGCGCCCCCTCCCATGAGGAGTCCGAATTGGACTAGGGGAGGGGGGCGCGGCCCCTTATTCCCTCTCCCTTTCCCTCTCTTTCCTTCCCCTTCCTCCTTCCTAGTTGGACTAGGAAAGGGGAGTCCTACTCCCACTAGGAGGAGGACTCCCCCCTCCTTGGCGTGCCCCTAGGGCCGGACGGCCTCCCCCCTTGCTGCTTTATATACGGGGGCAGGGATCTTTGTGATCGTTCCTTAGCCGTGTGTGGTGCCCCCCTCCACCATAATCCACCTTGGTCATATCGTAGCGGTGCTTAGGCGAAGCCCTGCGTCGGTAGAACATCATCATCATCACCACGCCGTCATGCTGATGGAACTCATCCCCAACCCCGCCGGATCGGAGTTCGGGATCGCCATCGAGCTGAACGTGTGCTGAACTCGGAGGTGCCGACATTCGGTGCTTGGATCGGTCGGATCGTGAAGACGCATTTACTACATCAACTGTGGTTGTCATAACGCCTCGCTGGGTCTACGAGGGTACGTGGACAACACTCTCCCCTCTTGTTGCTATGCATCACCATGATCTTGCGTGTGCGTAGGAAATTTTTTGAAATTACTACGTTCCCCAACACTTTTCAAGTATTTCAGGATGTTCTTGACCGCTGTCCAGTGATCCGCTCCTAGATTACTTTGGTACCTCCCTGCTAAACTAATAGCAAGGCACACATGAGGTTTGGTACACATCATTGCATACATGATAGAGCCTATGGTTGAAGCATAGGGAACTCCTTTCATTTTATCTCTATCTTCTGCAGTGGTCGAGCATTGAGTCTGACTCAACTTCACACCTTGTAATACAGGCAAGAATCCTTTCTTAGCCTGATCCGTTTTGAACTTTTTCAAAACTTTATCAAGGTATGTGCTTTGTGAAAGTCCAATCAAGCGTCTTGATCTATCTCTATAGATCTTGATGCCCAATATGTAAGCAGCTTCACCGAGGTCTTTCATCGAAAAACTTTTATTCAAGTATCCCTTTATGCTATCCAGAAATTCTATATCATTTCCAATTAACAATATGTCATCTACATATAATATCAGAAATGCTACAGAGCTCCCACTCACTTTCTTGTAAATACAGGCTTCTCCAAAAGTCTGTATAAAACGATATGCTTTGATCACACTATCAAAGCGTTTATTCCAACTCCGAGATGCTTGCACCAGTCCATAGATGGATCACTGGAGCTTGCACACTTTGTTAGCACCTTTTGTATCTACAAAACCTTCTGGCTGCATCATATACAACTCTTCTTCCAGAAATCCATTCAAGAATGCAGTTTTGACATCCATTTGCCAAATTTCATAATCATAAAATGCGGCAATTGCTAACATGATTCGGACAGACTTAAGCATCGCTACGGGTGAGAAAGTCTCATCGTAGTCAACCCCTTGAACTTGTCAAAAACCTTTTGCAATAAGTCGAGCTTTGTAGATAGTAACATTACCATTAGCGTTAGTATTTTTCTTAAAAATCCATTTATTCTCAATGGCTTGTCGATCATCGGGCAAGTCAACCAAAGTCCACAGTTTGTTCTCATGCATGGATCCCATCTCAGATTTCATGGCTTCAATCCATTTTGCGGAATCTGGGCTCATCATCGCTTCCTCATAGTTCGTAGGTTCGCCATGGTCAAGTAACATGACCTCCAAAATAGGATTACCGTACCACTGTGCGGATCTTACTTTGGTCGACCTCACGAGGTACGTAGTAACTTGTTCGAAGTTTCATGATCATCATCATTAGCTTCCTCACTTATTGGTGTAGTCGCCACAGAACTGGTTTCGTGATGAACTATTTTCCAATAAAGGAGCAGGTACAGTTACCTCATCAAGTTCTACTTTCCTCCCACTCACTTCTTTCGAGAGAAACTCCTTCTCTAGAAAGAATCCATTCTTTGCAACAAATGTCTTGCCTTCGGATCTGTGATAGAAGGTGTACCCAACAGTTTCCTTTGGGTATCCTATGAAGACACATTTCTCCGATTTGGGTTCGAGCTTATCAGGTTGAAGCTTTTTCACATAAACATCGCAGCCCCAAAGTTTAAGAAAGACAACTTTGGTTTCTTGCCAAACCATAGTTCATAAGGCGTCGTCTCAACAAATTTTGATGGTGCCCTATTTAACGTGAATACGACCGTCTCGAAAGCATAACCCCAAAACGATAGCGGTAAATCGGTAAGAGACATCATAGATCGCACCATATCTAGTAAAGTACGATTACGACGTTCGGACACACCATTACGCTGTGGTGTTCCAAGTGGCGTGAGTTGCGAAATTATTCTGCATTGCTTCAAATTTAAACCAAACTCGTAACTCAAATATTCCCCTCCATGATCAGATCGTAGAAAGTTTATTTTCTTGTTATGATGATTTTAAATTTCACTCTGAAATTCTTTGAACTTTTCAAATGTTTCAGACTTATGTTTCATTAAGTAGATATACCCATATCTGCTCAAATCATCTATGAAGGTGAGAAAATAACGATATCCGCCACGAGCCTCAACATTCATTGGACCACATACATCAGTATGTATGATTTCCAACAAATCAGTTGCTCTCTCCATAGTACTGGAGAACGGTGTTTTAGTCATCTTGCTGACGCACACGCAAGGATCATGGTGATGCATAGCAATGAGAGGGGAGAGTGTTGTCGACGTATCCTCGTAGACCGAAAACGGAAGCGTTAGAACAACGCGGTTGATGTAGTCGTACGTCTTCACGATCCGACCGATCCCATGATCGAGCGTCAGGCACCTCCGAGTTCAGCACACGCTCAGCTCGATGACAATCCCGGACTCGATCCAGCAGGTGTCGGGGATGAGTTCCACAAGACGACGGCGTGGTGACGGTGATGATGTTCTACCGACATAGGGCTTCGCCTAAGCACTGCTACGATCTGACCGAGGTGGAATATGGTGGAGGGGGCCACCGCACACGGCTAAGGAACGATCACGAAGATCAACTTGTGTGTCTATGGGGTGCCCCCCTCCTCAAAGAGGGTCGGCCAAGGGGAGAGGCGCGCCCTAGGGGGGGGGGGCAATCCTACTACAAGTAGGTTTGGCCCCCTTTCCTATTAGGAGTAGCTAGCTACAGGAAACAGATAATTTGCCGTCTGTGGATCACAGACGGCAAAGACCGAAATCCAGACGGCAAAGATTTTGCCCTAAGGAAGCAGGCGGCAAACTCAGACGGCAAAGATAAGTCAGCAAAGAATGCTTTGCCGTCAGCTTTTTATCATACAGACAGCAAAGTCTTTGCCATCAGCTAAAGTCATGTTTTGCCGTCAGCTTATTAACCAATAGACGGCAAAATCCAGGCTCCTTGCCGTAAGTAATGCTTCTTCTTTGCCGTCTGCCCTCAAACCCATAGACAGCAAACAATTATTTATATATAAAAAACAATGGCAGGTAGTTTGTGTTCCTTTTTTATTTGTACTTTTGGTTGTTTGAACGGGAGACGCTCGCGAAGGACCCAGGAGCTACTTCATTGATAATTATTATTTGCAAGAGTGTACAACTGCCACAAGGACCCGCCAAAAAAGTGAAATTACAACACAATATGGGATCTTTACAGGAAAGACCCGAAACACGAGCTGGAAAACGCGATCTGGTCCATCTTCTTCCTTGCTTCGACATCGGACAAAGAACTTTAATATCGGGGCTGGACCACCGCGGCTGTCGCCCAGACGGCGGCCTCCTCTGCTCAAGGTTGTAACAGAGCAGCGACGAGGAGGCTAGAACAGGACCGGCTGGTGCAGACTGCAGAGGCCCATCGAGCAAGGAGGAAAGGCGGGCACCGCGATGTAGGCGTTCCTGTCGACGTGGTTGGGGGAGAAGGCGGGCGCCCGTTGTGGAGAGCAGAGGACCCGGGCGAGGCTGGGAGAGCAGCGGGTGGCCCGTCGCACCCCGCGTCGCCCACCCTTACCAGCGCCGGCCGCCGCCCACCCTCGCACAGGCCAGTCGTGACGCCCACTGTCGCAGACGCCGGCCGCCGCCAGCGCCAAAGGCCCTCCTCAGAACGCCGAGCAAGGCCGAGGAGACCAGCGGTTGGCCCATCGCGCCGCCCTCGCCAGCGCCGCCGCCGCCCGCCCTCGTCGTAGCGACGCCGCCGCCCGCCCTCACACGCTGCCACCGCCGCCACAAGACACAACAGCCCGCCGCGCTGCGCCAGCCGCCGCCCCTCGCACGGGCGGCCGCCCGCGGCTGCCTCCCTGCTCACCATCCGCGCCATCGCATGCCCTGGCCGCCCTGCCTGCGGCTGCCTCCCGGCTCGCTATCCCCGTCGCGGGGCAGTGGTGGGGTGTGTGTGCGCGTCGTGGGCAGGGGGGCGCCGGGGGTTATTTTTTTACTTAGTGGTGGAGTGGGTCACGTGGGTGGGGTGAAAAGAGAGATGGGGAGGGCAGGATCGAGCAGCACGCAGTGGTGGATGGCTGCCACGTCATCGATCCGCGAGGTGGATCCGTGTGATGTGCTTTCTCAGTTTGCCGTCTGCGAAACAAAATACAGATGGCAAAGAGCTCACTTTGCCGTCTGCCTAAGAAAACACAGATGGCAAAAATTCTTTGCCGTCTGTGTTTGTTTTGGCAGATGGCAAAGAATCTTTGCCGTCTGTGTTTTTGTTCGCAGATGGCAAAGTGAGCTCTTTGCCGTATGTGTTTTTATTCACAGACGCCAAAGTATATTTTGCCGTAAGTTTTTCTTTGCCGTCTGTTGATGACAGCAAACCTTTTCTTTGCCGTCTTCTTGACGAAAAGCTGACGGCAAAGACGTCCCCTAACGGCAAATTAGCAGTTTCCCGTAGTATAGGAGAGGGAAGGAAGAGAGGGGAGGTGTCGGGCGCGATGGGGCGCGACACCTATGGGGCCGGGGACGGCCCCTTCGTGTGTTCGGTACGAGGGCGGAGGATGCACAGAGAGCAGATCGAGGCGATGCGCGCGGGCGAGGGGGGATTTTTACCCAGCTTCGGGCCGCGATGGTCGCGTAAAACCCTACTGCTGCTTTGTGTTGTATTGCGCTCGGGAGCCCGGAGAGCAGCTACACCGAGCGTGAGGGTAGCGAATGATCGGAACCCCCGCGAAAGTAGCGAATGATCGGAACCTCCGCGAAAGTAGCGAATGATCGGAACCTCCTCTACGTTGTGCATGGGCCTCCTTTTATAGGGCAAGGGGTCACCGACAGGTGTCAACGTAGGGTAGAGGGGTAAAAATGTAAAAGAGGTGGTAGTTGGAACAGTGCGGGAACAGTGCAGCTACAGTGCTTGAACAGTGGACTCTACCTACTTTTGACAGAGGGGGACAAGAGCATTAAATGCCCGTCGCCGTCGCCCCAAAAGCTCCCGCCCTTGCGTCTCCGGTTGCCACGGCGATGAAGCCACCACCGTGGAGTGCCACCGCATGCTTCATGCAGCACAGCCATCCGCCACGCGTCTCTGGAGAGGGCTGAAGGCGACGCGTGGGCAGGTGAGCTGGAGTGCGGGCACGCGTCGCAGCTCTCCCGGCAAGTACCTTGCCGGGGTCTTGATCTTGCCGGGCCCGGGAGCTTGTCGGGCTGGTAGTCTTGTCGCTCCCCGGGCCCTCGCCGGGACGCGTATAGCGCCGAGGCGTGTCTTCTATGATGTGATCTTCTAGTCTCCCCGGCGAGCTCCTCTCGCCAGGGACTTGCGTGAGCGATGTAGTCTTGAGCCTGGAACGGCCTTCCCGGCAAGCTCCTCTTGCCGGGGTCTTAACCTTCTGTCTTGTACACTTTGTTCTTGAATGGCTTGGTACGGAGCGGAAATGGTCTCCGGCAAGCATTTGGTGGATCCAGCTACGGGGAAGTCAGGATCGCCCGTGCACAAGTTGGGGTACTGAGGTACCCCTACCTTAGTACACCGACAGGAGCCCCCGGGCCTGGGCCATACACGGTGCCGAGCGCTGTTGGGCCAGGCCCAAGATAGTGCACGGGCACACGCGAAGCCCATGGCGCGTCGAATCCACTTCCGCCTCTGCCGCCTCCCCGTGCAACAGCACGCGTCGATTGCGGCGTCGTGGGATAGGACGTGCCCTCGTCCCTTAATGAGAAGAGCGGAACGCCTCCCACTTCCCCATAAAAACAGAGGAAGCAGGCGCGGTTCCCCTCCATCGCTTTCATTGCTTCTCCTTCCTCCTCCAGAAACCCTCTTTGCGCTCCGCCTCCGCATCTCCTCCGCCGCTTCTTGCGTCCGCGGCGTCGTCGGATCCTTCATCCTTCTTCCCTCGCCGCCTCCGCCATGGCCCCGAAAACCAGGAAGGGGAAGGAGAGGGCGGAGAATACCAAGAAGGAGAACCGAGCAGCGTAAGAGCTCGCCCAGATGCGGAGGGAGAACGTCGTCTTCCGCCGCTCGGCGTGCAAGAACTCTGGGGCAAGTATTTCTTGTTCTGGGCCAAGAGGACCTCGGCGCATCCTCGGACCAGAGCCCACCCGGCCACCACTATGGACAACTACCCCGGCGGGTACTATTTCTTCGCAGCCTTCTTCCACTGCGGTCTTTGTCCTCCTTTTTCTGAATTTTTCTGCGATATCATGAACACATATGGCTTCCACCTTCTTGATTTCACCCCCAACGCCGTCCTCACAATGGCGGTTTTCGCACATATGTGCAAAAACTTCATAGGGATATACCCAAACGTAGCTCTGTTCAGGCATTTCTTCACTCCGAGAGCAGAGCCCGGCTCCCCCCTCTCCGGAGGGATTTCTTGGGTTTTCCGTCTGAACTTGAAGAGGTCGTACTTGCCGGGGGAACTCCGCGATCAAGTGGGAAGAGTGGCGCGCAGATTGGTGCTGGATCGTCGAAGACGAGCCGCAGATCCTTCATCTGCGCCACAAGACAACGCCCGTTCTTGCAAGCGAGATTGGAGTGAGCTAGATTCGATGACATCAAGCTCGATGTTGCCCTCATCCGGATCCTTCGTCTCCGACAAGCGGGGCTGTCCATTGCAGCGGTAGGCGCAGACTTCCTCCGCCGCCGCATCGCCCCTCTCCAAGACAGGAAAAGGCCGGCCTGGGAGTACGGCGGCGCAGGGGATATAATGAGGCTGCGCACCGGGCTGAACTTCAACTTCACGACGCTGGAGCTGAGGGGGATGGTCCGGGAGCTCTTCAAATACGACCCGGCCCATCCAGAGTGGTTCAGGCTTCCCCGGGGAGTGGTGCCCCTTTGCAACAACGCAGCTCGGGATCGCCTCCTCGCCATGATGCCCGCGTGTGACTCACACGGCGTGGAGCGCTCATGGATTCCGCCCGAGCCATCAGACGTCCTCAACTTCTTCGACACCCTTGAGGAGGTGGCGAAGAACAAGGACGAGATCCGGGGACTGACACGGGACACCACGGACGAGGAGCTCGCGTACATAGCTTCTCGGGCCGAAGAGGCCGCTGCAGCCGCAGCGGCAGGGAAGTTCGGTTGTACTCCCGAGGAGGCAGAGGCTGCGGAGGAGTCCTACCAAACGGAGGCGGCGGAGATCTGCAGATTGCTGAAACTTCCTCCCAGCACGCCGCCGGGTCCCTCTCCGAGGCACTCGGGATCTCGGAATCGCGCCGGGCCGCGGCAAGTGGTGGTGCTGCCGGAGGGAGCAGGGGCGTCGGAGGGAGCGGGGACGCCAAAGGAAAAAGGGTCGCAGCGCAGGGCGCCGGGCCCGGCGAGCCAGCCGGCGAGGAGGAGGTGGAGGACGCCGCGGCCGCCGAGGATGCCGGCGGGTCCACGGACCTTTACGATGACGACCTCTCCTCGTCGTCGGAAACATCCCCGCCCCGGGCGAGCCCCAAGCGTTCCCCGCTGAAGCGCCTTCGCAAGGCGGCGACGGAAGCGAGTACGCAAGCCCCGGCAACTACTGGCTCGCCGGGCAGCGCAAGCTTCCGGGAGTCAAAATCGCGCCGGGCGACCGCGCACCGGACATGGCGGAAGCGACCAGCGCAAGAGCCACGGAAGGGCGCCTCGCAGGTCGGCGCCGAGTGGACAGGGTCTTCTCGAGCGGAGCGGCGGCTCCGCCCGCTTCTCGGGTCCCGGCCCATGGGCCGGGTCTCGCAGCCCCAGCCCGAGGACCGCCAAGCGCCGAGAGGGCCTTCGCCTCCTGCTCCCCGCACCGACGCAACCCAGGTGCAGTATGATTTCTCCGCCTTGAGCGAAGATGACGAGGAGGAACAGGAGTAAGCACCCGAGATCTTTACCTTCTTGGATTTCGCCTTGATTATTGTCGAGGCTAATCTCGTTTTTCGTGTTGATTTCAGGACCCTGACCGAGCGGGCGGCGAAGAAAGCCAAGGTGCCCGTGGTCGAGGTCGCGGACGACTCGCCCGCCGAGGCGACCGGGGATGTGCTGGATCCAAGCCTGCCGGACCCGAGCGCTGTCCCGAGGAACAGCCCCCAGTGCAGCCCCCAGCGTAAGTCTGGGTCCCGCATCTTCGCTTGCCGGATGCGTCCGAAAGCTTCATCTTATTCCAATATCTTGATGTGTCTGTCTTGACCTGCGCAGGGATGGAGCCGCAACGGCAGGAGCACCCGGAGGTCGCCCTCGAGGAGCCGGCGGTCCCTCCATCCCCGCCAAGGTTGGACTCCCCGGCAAGGGAGAGCGTTCCGCCAAGGGCGGGTACTCCGCCAAGGGCGAGTAGCCCGACGAGGGCGGCTACTCCGGCAAGGGATGGTTCCCCGGCAAGAGAGCCCGCCGCCGAAGATGTCCGCCAAGGTAAGTTCTGCAACTTCGTCTCCTTGGCGTTGCCTCTTTTCGGATATTTGCTTGAACTGCTTTTGCTTTTTCTTTCTTCTTCAAGATCCTCCTCCTCCCCCCGAGCAGATGGAGACGGAGGTCGTCATCGAGGAGGAGGACGCGCAGGGTGGCGGCGACGACGCCCCTGTCATCGAGGACGCGGCGGGAGCCGCCGAGCCACATGTGCCAGAGACTGCCTCGGCCGCAGATGCAGCGGCCGGAGAGGGGGACGGCGACCGCACCACTGGCCCGGAGGCTGCGGGAGCGTCAAGTGCTGCGCCGGTCGCCGACCCCTCCGCCGGAGAAGAACGGCCCGGCTACTACTTGGAAGCCCCCAACGGCGTCTTCATCCAGATGCCGTGGGGTTCCTCGTCGCGAGCTCCCGCGGAGGGCGAGGCCTTCGACGGGGAGATCCTCGCCTCCGCGGGTTTGAAGGTCGTCGAGGGGCCCGGCGGGAGCGGCGGGCCTGATGAGGAGAAGCTGCTTCACCAGCTCCTGGCCCTTTACCGGGCCAGACAGGCGAAGCTCGCTTCCCGGGAGGCCCTTGCCGCCAAGGCCGCCGAGGAGATGGAGAAGCGCGCGGCGGAGCTCCGCGCCGCCAATCAGGCTGCTCTCCGCGAGGTGGCGGAGAAGCGCGAGCAGCTCGCCGGGCAGTATGAAGAGTGGCTGCTGGAGAAGGCCGAGGCCGAAGAGCAGCAACGGCTCGCCGGAGTGGAGCTGTCCCGGCGAGAAGGAGAGCTCAACCAGCGAAAGGTTGCCCTTGACGCCCACGAGGAAGACCTTGCCGTTCGGGAGCAAGCCCTTGGCGGGGAATTGAAGGAAGCGAAAGACGCCGCGGCGGCCGCGGAGACCGCCAAGGAAGATCTTGCCGCCAAGGTCGCGCAACTGGAGGAGCTGTTGAAGGTGGACTCGGAGAAGATCGCCGCGCTCATCACGGAGCGCGAGAAATACGTCCATGTTGGAAATATGCCCTAGAGGCAATAATAAAAGTATTATTATATTTCCTTGTTCATGATAATTGTCTTTTATTCATGCTATAACTGTATTATCCGGAAATCGTAATACACGTGTGAATACAAAGACCACAATATGTCCCTAGTGAGCCTCTAGTTGACTAGCTCGTTGTGATCAACAGATAGTCATGGTTTCCTGGCTATGGACATTGGATGTCGTTGATAACGGGATCACATCATTAGGAGAATGATGTGATGGACAAGACCCAATACTAAGCATAGCACAAAGATCGTGTAGTTCGTTTGCTAGAGCTTTTCCAATGTCAAGTATCTCTTCCTTAGACCATGAGATCGTGTAACTCCCGGATACCATAGGAGTGCTTTGGGTGTATCAAACGTCACAACGTAACTGGGTGACTATAAAGGTGCACTACAGGTATCTCCGAAAGTGTCTGTTGGGTTGACACGGATCGAGACTGGGATTTGTCACTCCGTGCAAACGGAGAGGTATCTCTGGGCCCACTCGGTAGGACATCATCATAATGTGCACAATGTGATTAAGGGGTTGATCACGGGATGATGTGTTGCGGAACGAGTAAAGAGACTTGCGTAACGAGATTGAACAAGGTATCGGTATACCGACGATCGAATCTCGGGCAAGTAAAATACCGCTAGACAAAGGGAATTGTATACGGGATCGTTTGAGTCCTTGACATCGTGGTTCATCCGATGAGATCATCGTGGAACATGTGGGAGCCAACATGGGTATCCAGATCCCGCTGTTGGTTATTGACCGGAGAACGTCTCGGTCATGTCTACATGTCTCCCGAACCCGTAGGGTCTACACACTTAAGGTTCGATGACGCTAGGGTTATAAAGGAAGCTTGTATGTGGTTACCGAATGTTGTTCGAGTCCGGATGAGATCCGGGACGTCACGAGGAGTTCCGGAATGGTCCGGAGGTAAAGATTTATATATGGGAAGTCTGTTTTGGTCACCGAAAAGTTTGGGTTTTATCGGTAAAATCGGGACCACCGGGAGGTCCTGGGTCCACCAAGTGGGGCCACCTACCCCAGAGGGCTGCGTGGGCCATGTGTGGGAGGGAACCAGCCCCAGGTGGGCTGGTGCGCCCCCCACAAGGGCCCAAGGCGCGGGGAGAGTGGGAGGGGCAAACCCTAGGGCGGATGGGCCCTAAGGCCCATGCTCCTGCGCCTCCCCTCTCTCCCCTCGCCGCCACCCCAGATGGGATCTGGGCTGGCCGCACCCTTGGGTGGAAACCCTAAAGGGGCGCAGCCCCTCTCCCCTATAAATAGTGAGGCTTTGGGCTGCCCATGGGACACACAGAATACACGTGATTCGATCTCTGCCTTTGGTTGCAGCCCTCTCCTCTCTCCCAAGTACTCCTCCTCTCCCGTGGTGCTTAGCGAAGCCCTGCTGGATTGCCACACTCATCCACCACCACCACGCCGTTGTGTTGCTGCTGGATGGAGTCTTCCTCAACCTCTCCCTCTCTCCTTGCTGGATCAAGGCGTGGGAGACATCGTCCGGCTGTACGCGTGTGTTGAGCGCGGAGGTGCCGTGCATTCGGCACTTGATCATCGGTGATTTGAATCACGACGAGTGCGACTCCATCAACCCCGTTCACTTGAGCGCTTCCGCTTAGCGATCTACAAGGGTATGTAGATGCACTCTCCTTCTACTCGTTGCTGGTTTCTCCATAGATAGATCTTGGTGACACGTGGAAAATTTTGAATTTCGCTCGTTCCCCAACAGTGGCATCATGAGCTAGGTCTATTGCGTAGATTCTTTGCACGAGTAGAACACAAAGTAGTTGTGGGCGTTGATGTTGTTCAATATGCTTACCGTTACTAGTCCAATCTTGTTTCGACGGTATTGTGGGATGAAGCGGCCGGACCGACCTTACGTACTCTTCGTGAGACGAGTTCCACCGATTGACATGCACTTCGTGCATAAGGTGGCTAGCGGGTGCCGCCTCTCCACTTTAGTCGGAACGGATTCGATGAAAAGGGTCCTTATGAAGGGTAAATAGCAATTGGCATATCACGTTGTGGTTTTGCGTAGGTAAGAAACGTTCTTGCTAGAAACCCATAGCAGCCACGTAAAACATGCAAACAACAATTAGAGGACGTCTAACTTGTTTTTGCGGGTATGCTATGTGATGTGATATGGCCAAGAAGAATGTGATGAATGATATGTGATGTATGAGATTGATCATGTTCTTGTAATAGGATTCACGACTTGCATGTCGATGAGTATGACAACGGCGAGAGCCATAGGAGTTGTCTTTATTTATTGTATGACCTGTGTGTCATTGAACAACGCCATGTAATTACTTTACTTTATTGCTAACGGTAGCCATAGTAGTAGAAGTAATAAGTTGGCAAGACAACTTCATGGAGACACGATGATGGAGATCATGATGATGGAGATCATGGTGTCATGCGGTGACGATGATGATCATGGAGCCCGAAGATGGAGATCAAAGGAGCAAAATGATATTGGCCATATCATGTCACTATTTGATTGCATGTGATGTTTATCATGTTTATGCATCTTGTTTACTTAGGACGACGGTAGTAAATAAGATGATCCTTACAAAATTTCAAGAAGTGTTCTCCCCGATTGTGCACCGTTGCTACAGTTCGTCGCTTCTAAGCACCACGTGATGATCGGGTGTGATGGATTCTTACGTTCACATACAACGGTGTAAGACAGTTTACACAGCGAAAACACTTGGGGTTAACTTGACGAGCCTAGCATGTGCGGACATGGCCTCGGAACACGGAGACCGAAAGGTCGAGCATGAGTCGTATAGTAGATCGATCAACATGAAGATGTTCACCGATGATGACTAGTCCGTCTCACGTGATGATCGGACACGGCTAGTTGACTTGGATCATGTAATCACTTAGATGACCGAGGGATGTCTATCTGAGTGGGAGTTCATAAGATGAACTTAATTATCCCGAACATAGTCAAAAGATCTTTGCAAATTATGTCGTAAGCTCGCGCTTTAGTTCCACTGTTTAGATATGTTCCTAGAGAAAATATAGTTGAAAGTTGACATGGCGATTATGCGGACGAGAGAAAGCTTATGTCCTTAATGCACGCTCGATGTGTGCTGAACCCCAAGCGTCGTTTGTGGATGTTGCGAACATCGGACATACACGTTTGATAACTACGTGATAGTTCGGTTAAATGGTTTAGAGTTGAGGCACCAAAGACGTTTTGAAGCGTCATGAACATATGAGATGTTTGAGGGCTGAAATTGAGATTTCAGGCTCGTGCTCACGTCAAGAGGTATGAGACCTCCGGCGATTTTCTTAGCCTACAAACTAAGGTAGAAATGCTCAATCGTTGAGCTTGTGCTCAGATTATCCGAGTACAACAATCACTTGAATCGAGTGGGAGTTGATCTTCCGGATGAGATAGTGATGTTTCTCCAAAGTCATTGCCACCAAGCTGCTAGAGCTTCGTGATGAACTATAACATATCGAGGATAGATATGATGATCCTTGAGGTATTCGTGATGTTTGACACATGCGAAAGTAGAAATCAAGAAGGAGCATCAATTGTTGATGGTTGGTGAAACCACTAGTTTTAAGAAGGGCAAGGGCAAGAAGGATACTTCATGAAGCGGCAAATCAGCTGCTGCTCGGTGAAGAAACCCAAGGTTGAACCCAAACCGAGACTAAGTGCTTCGTAATAAAGGAACCACCACTGGAGCGAATTACCCTAGATACTTGGTAGATGAGAAGGCTGGCAAGGTCGATAGAAGTATATTGGATATACATTATGTTAATGTGTACTTTACTAGTACTCCTAGTAGCACCAGGGTATTAGATACGGTTCGGTTGCTAAGTGTTAGTAACTCGAAATAAAAGCTACGGAATAAGCGGAGACTAGCTAAAGGTGAGTGACGATATGTGTTGGAAGTGTTTCCAAGGTTGATGTGATCAAGCATCGCGCGCCCTCTACCATCGAGATTTGGTGTTTGCGTTTTGCATAGACATGATTGGATTATGTCTATCGCAATCTGTTATTCATTTAAGGAGAATAATGGTTACTCTATTTATTTGAATAATACCTTCAATGGTCTTGCACCTAAATGAATGGTTTATTGAATCTCGATCGTAGTGATACACATTTTCATGCCAAAAGATATAAGATAATAATGATAGTACCACTTACTTGTGGCAATCGCCATGTAAGTCATATTGGTGTAAAAGCATGAAGAAGCTCCATGTTGATGGATCTTTGGACTCACTCGTTTTGAAAAGTTTGAGACATGCAAACCATGTCTATTGGTGTATACGCATGAAGAAACTCCATGCAGATGGATCGTTTGGACTCACTTGATTTTGAATCACTTGAGATATGCAAATCATACCACATGGGCAAGATGATTAAAAGCCTCGGTTTTCAAAGAAAATGGAACAAGATAGCAACTTGTTGGAAGTAACACATTTTGATGTGTGCAGTCCAATGAGTCTTTGAGGCATCTGATGAATATCGTTATGTTCTTACTTCACGATGATTCGAGTAGATGTAGAGTATATTTACTTGATGAAACACAAGTCTGAATTATTGAATGGTTCAAGTAATTTCAGAGTGAAGTTGAAGATCATCGTGACAAGAGGATGAAATGTCTATGATATGATCATAGAGATGAGTATCTGAGTTCTGAGCTTTGGCACGCAATTAAGACATTGTGGAAATTGTTTCACAATTAATACCGCCTGGAACACCATAGTGTGATGGTGTGTCCGAACATCATAGTTGCACCCTATTGGATATGGTGCGTACCATGATGTCTCTTATCGAATTACCACTATCGTTTATGGGTTAGGCATTAGAGACAACCACATTCACTTTAAATAGGGCACCACGTAATTCCGTTGAGATGACACCGTATGAACTATGGTTTAGAGAAACCTAAGCTGTCATTTCTTAAAGGTTTGGGGCTGCGACGCTTATGTGAAAAAGTTTCAGGTTGATAAGCTCGAACCCAAAGCGGATAAAATGCATCTTCATAGGACACCCAAAACAGTTGGGTATACCTCCTAATTCAGATCCGAAAGCAATATGGATTGTTTCTTGAATCGGGTCCTTTCTCGAGGAAAAGTTTGTCTCGAAAAGTTGAGTGGGAGGATGGTGGAGACTTGATATGGTTATTGAACCATCACTACAACTAGTGTGTAGCAGGGCACGGGAAGTTGTTCTGTGGCACCTACACCAATTGAAGTAGAAGCTTATGATAGTGATCATGAAACTTGGATCAAGTCACTACCGTACCTCGTGGGGTGACAAGGATGTACCGCTTTAGAGTGGTACAGAATCTGTCTTGAAGGTCATGTTGCTAGACAACAATGAACCTCGAGCTATGGAGAAGCGATGGTGGGCCCAAATTCCGACAAATGGTTAGAAGCCATGAAATCCGAGATAGGATCCATGTATCGTAACAAAGCATGGACTTTGGTGGACTTGCCCGATGATCGGCAAGCCATTGAGATAAATGGATCTTTAAGAAGAAGACGGGCGTGGGCGGTAATGTCACCGTCTATGAAGCTCGACTTGTGGCGAAGAGTTTTCACAAGTTCAAGGAGTTGACTACGATGAGATTTTCTCATCCGTAGCGATGCTTAAGTCCGTCGGAATCATGTTAGCATAAGCTGCATTTATGAAATCTGGCGGATGGATGTCAAAACGAGTTTCCTTACCGGTCTTAAGTAAGAAAGGTTGTATATGATACAATCCGAAAGTTTTATCGATCCTAAGGATGCTAAAAGGTATGCTAGCTCCAATGATCCTTCTAAGGACCGGAGTAAGCATCTCGGAGTTGGAATATGTACTTTGATAAGATGATCAAAGATTTTGGTTTATACAAAGTTTATGAGAAACTTGTATTTCCAAAGAAGTGAGTGGGAGCACTATAGATTTTCTGATGAGTATATGTTATTGACATATTGTTGATCGAAATGATGTAGAATTTCTGGAAAGCATATAGGGTTATTTGAAAAGTGTTTTCAATGGAAAACCTGGATTAGGCTACTTGAACAATAAGCATCAAGATCTATAAGATAGATCAAAATGCTTAATAGTACTTTCAAATGAGCACGTATTTTGACATGATCTTGAAGGTGTTCAAGATGGATCACCAAAGAAGGAGTTCTTGCATGAGATGTAAGGTATGAAGTTAAGACTTAAAAGCTCGACCACAACAGAAAAGAGAGAAAGGACGAAGGTCGTCCCCTATGTTTGAGACGTTGGCTCTATAGTATGCTATGTCTTGTGTACCGCACCCGAAGTGTGCCTTGCCATGAGTCACAAGGGTACAAGAATGATCCAGAATGGATCATTGGACAGCGATCAAAATTGTCCTTGGAGTAAATAAGGACATGTTTCTCAATTATGGAGGTGATAAAGAGTTCGCGTAAAGGGTTACGTCGATGCAAGCTTTAACACCTATCCGAGTGACTCGAGTAGCAAACCGGATCGTATAGTGGAGCAAACCATTTGGAATAGCTCCAAGTGGAGCGTGGAAGCAGATTTACAATGTGACCTAAAATTTGCAAAGCACACACGGACTGAAAGGTTCGGACCGTTGACTAAAACCTCTCTCACAAGCAAAACTTGATCAAACCCCGTAACTCATTTGATGATGTTGGTCACATGGCGATGTGACTGTCAATGTTAAATCACATGGCGATGTGAACTAGATTATTGACTCTAGTGCAAGTGGGAGACTGTTGGAAATATGCCCTAGAGGCAATAATAAAAGTATTATTATATTTCCTTGTTCATGATAATTGTCTTTTATTCATGCTATAAGCTGTATTATCCGGAAATCGTAATACACGTGTGAATACATAGACCACAATATGTCCCTAGTGAGCCTCTAGTTGACTAGCTCGTTGTGATCAACAGATAGTCATGGTTTCTGCTATGGACATTGGATGTCGTTGATAACGGGATCACATCATTAGGAGAATGATGTGATGGACAAGACCCAATACTAAGCATAGCACAAAGATCGTGTAGTTCGTTTGCTAGAGCTTTTCCAATGTCAAGTATCTCTTCCTTAGACCATGAGATCGTGTAACTCCCGGATACCATAGGAGTGCTTTGGGTGTATCAAACGTCCACAACGTGGCGGGTGACTATAAAGGTGCACTACGGTATCTCCGAAAGTGTCATTGGGTTGACACGGATCGAGGCGGGATTTGTCACTCCGTGCAAGCGGAGAGGTATCTCTGGGCCCACTCGGTAGGACATCATCATAATGTGCACAATGTGATTAAGGGGTTGATCACGGGATGATGTGTTGCGGACGAGTAAAGAGACTTGCGTAACGAGATTGAACAAGGTATCGGTATACCGACGATCGAATCTCGGGCAAGTAAAATACCGCTAGACAAAGGGAATTGTATACGGGATCGTTTGAGTCCTTGACATCGTGGTTCATCCGATGAGATCATCGTGGAACATGTAGGAGCCAACATGGGTATCCAGATCCCGCTGTTGGTTATTGACCGAGAAACGTCTCGGTCATGTCTACATGTCTCCCGAACCCGTAGGGTCTACACATAAGGTTCGATGGCGCTAGGGTTATAAAGGAAGCTTGTATGTGGTTACGAATGTTGTTCGAGTCCGGATGAGATCCGGGACGTCACGAGGAGTTCGGAATGGTCCGGAGGTAAAGATTTATATATGGGAAGTCTGTTTTGGTCACCGGAAAAGTTTGGGTTTTATCGGTAAAACTGGGACCACCGGAGGTCGAGGGTCCACCAAGTGGGGCCACCTACCCCGAGGGCTCGTGGGCCATGTGTGGGAGGAACCAGCCCTGGTGGGCTGGTGCGCCCCAAAAGGGCCCAAGCGCGAGGGAGAGTGGGAGGGGCAAACCCTAGGCGATGGGCCCTAAGGCCCATGCTCCCTGCGCCTCCCCCTCTCTCCCCCTCTGGCCGCCACCCCAGATGGGATCTGGGGGCTGGCCGCACCCCTTGGGGTGGGAAACCCTAAAGGGGGCGCAGCCCCCCTCTCCCCCTATAAATAGTGAGGCTTTGGGCTGCCCATGGGACACACAGAATACACGTGATTCGATCTCTGCCTTTGGTTGCAGCCCTCTCCTCTCTCCCAAGTACTCCTCCTCTCCCGTGGTGCTTAGCGAAGCCCTGCTGGATTGCCACACTCATCCACCACCACCACGCCGTTGTGTTGCTGCTGGATGGAGTCTTCCTCAACCTCTCCCTCTCTCCTTGCTGGATCAAGGCGTGGGAGACATCGTCGAGCTGTACGTGTGTTGAACGCGGAGGTGCCGTGCATTCGGCACTTGATCATCGGTGATTTGAATCACGACGAGTACGACTCCATCAACCCCGTTCACTTGAACGCTTCCGCTTAGCGATCTACAAGGGTATGTAGATGCACTCTCTTTCTACTCGTTGCTGGTTTCTCCATAGATAGATCTTGGTGACACGTAGGAAAATTTTGAATTTCTGCTACGTTCCCCAACAGTCCACACCAACTCAGAGCTCCAGGCGCGTCTTGCTGAGAAGGGCGACGAGCTGAAGGCCGCCAAGGATTCCGTCGAGGATCTTGAGCAGAAAATTTCTGCGCTGAAGGACTCGCTCGACGCTGCCCGGGACCAGGAGACCAAGCTGAAGGAGGAGCTCCGCGAGGAGCGATCCTTAGTGGCCGGCGCCAACAAAGCAGCCGAGGATTTCCGTCGCATTGTTGAGATATGGACCGAAGACTTGGTGTCTTCTGCGTCCGCCATTGACCAGGAGCTGCTGGCGCTGAAGCTGGAGCATCTCATCTACTCCCCGGACCCAAACCTCGCTCACAGCGCCAAGCTCAGCCTCTTCTTCAGGGGGGTCGCGCCAGCTCTTGCAAATCTGCGGAAGAAGATCCTCACAAGCCAGCTCGCCGAGGCGCGCGCCACCTTGCGCTGGAACCATGGAGCGTCTTGTGACGAAGATCGTATACCGCAACCCCGTATAAACCTCTCCAACGTCCTTCGCAGCTTGCCGGCCGACGCGGACATGGAGGCCTCGAAGGAGCAGGTCGCCCACATCATCGCCAAAGTGAACAAGATCCCGGGATGGAGGCGACCCGCGTGAGACTAGGCCTCTTTATCTTTATTTCCTTTTGTTGCTGCACAGGTCGCTATGAATTCATTAGTCATCGCGACAAGTTATTCCTTGTAAGATATTACCTTTATTCTAATCAGCAGATGCAGTGTCATCTCCCTTGCCTTGATCCTCAACTTCGCACGTTTTAACTTTATGCTTCTAGGAGTTTTGCCGGCAAGGAGCCCTTGCCGCGAGTGCTGAGTGTCAAACTCGAAGCAGCCTGCAAGCCAAGGACTTACCGGCAAGCAACCTTGCCATGGCTTGCCGCAACGCACCTAGCTTGCTGAGCGGGCTCGAAACGAAACAAGGGCGCAACACTTTGTCGCAGCTCACTTAAATCGTTGAGCACGCTCGAAAACAAGATGAGGGTGCGGCTATCCACGGGTAGGTTCCTCCGAGCACAAGTTTTCCATACGAAGTGTGGTTGTTCAAGGAAGGCAACTTAGAAATTTAAAACTTTGAGCTGCTCTCCGGCAAGCTTCTCTTCCTTGAACAGCACTTGGTTCATCCTCCACTTCCTTCCCCCCCGGCAAACTTGTGCACGAGGAATGTTTCTTTTGCTTAAGAGACGAGGAAAGAGAAGAAGGAAAAAGCATATGGCCTTTTGGCGTGCTATTGCTTGCCGGATATGCGTGCCGTTCGAAAGATGCCAAATAACTCATGCAAATAGCAAAGAAGAGCATGGGAAAAGGCAAATAACGCAAGACACGGAAACTTTATTGCTGCACGGGGTCTGCGCCCGGCTTTGTACAAAGGGTTACATGCAACTGCGGCAAAGCTTTTGTACAAAAGGTGGTTGCCGGAGCGGATCACGGCAACCGCGCCTTACGGGTAAAACTTGCGAAGATGCTCTATGTTCCAGAGTTACTCATCGGCAAGCCTTCTTCGGTCTCGAGCGGACAGCGCGGGTCTCGTGACTTGTCTCACCCGATAAGGGCCTTCCCACTTCAAGCGTCAACTTGTTGGGATTCTTGGCGGACTGAACACGCCAAGAACAAGGTCGCCTTCCTCGAGACTCTGGCTTTGACCTGCGGCTATGGTAGCGGCGCAAGGCTTGCTGGTATCGAGCAGCTCGTCAAAGAGCACAGAGACGTCCCTCCTCGAGGAGCAATCGTCATCTTGTCGCAGCTTGCTCTTGCTCAAGCTCATCGTGGCGAGCACTCGAGGAGATCCGTATCTGATTCCGTGGGGAGAACTGCTTCGCTCCATAGACTAGAGCAAAGGGTGTCTGTCCGGTGGCTCGATTTGGTGTCGTTCGATTGACCAAAGAACCGGCAGCTCCTCTATCAATTTCTTCCGCACTTGCGCCTGTCGAAAGTTCTTGTCTTGAGTCCGCGCAACACTTCAGCATTGGCCCTTTCGCTTGACCGTTACTCCTTGGGTGAGCAATGAAGCGAAAGCAGACCTTGGCGCCAAGGTCTTGGGCGTGTGCATGAAGGTGCGGCTAGTGAATTGTGTTCCGTTGTCGGTGATGATCCGGTTAGGGATCCCGAAACGGCACACAATCGACTTGAAGAACTTGACCGCTGACTGTGCTGTCACCTTTCTCACTGGCTCCACTTCCGGCCACTTTGTGAACTTGTCGATTGCTACGTACAAGTACTCAAAGCCCCCGACAGCACGGGGGAAAGGGCCGAGGATATCGAGCCCCCAGACCGAGAAGGGCCAGGATAAAGGGATGGTTTGGAGAGCTTGAGCTGGCTGATGGATTTGCTTTGCATGGGCCTTGCGCTTCACACTTGGTTACTAGTGCGATTGCATCTTGGAGGCTTCTTGCCAAAGAACCCTTGCCGAAAGCTTTCGGCAAGCGCCCTTGCGCCAATGTGGTGGCCGCAGATGCCTCCGTGTATCTCTGCCAACAGCTTTTGTCCGTCTTCCCTGGAGATGCACTTCAATCTGACACCATTGAGCCTTCTTCTGTACAGTTCGTTGTCCACGAACTGGTACATACTTGACTGTCTGGTTACCCTTTCTATTTCTTGAGGTCGTCGGGAAGTTCTCGGTTTGCGTAAAAAGCGGACGATCTGCTGCGCCCATGCCGGAGCTTGGGGCTCGACGGCAAGGACTAAAGGCATGAGGGCCGCTGCAGGAACCTCGGCTTCTACGGCAAAGATCCCTGGCTCTGCCGGAGCTGAAGGTCCCCCGGCAAGCTTGTCGGGCAAAGCTTGTCGGGAACACTTGCTTCGATCGCCAGATCGAGGATCGGCAGGAGCAAACTGTTCCTCGGCATTCTGACCGTTGACCTTGGGGACTTTGGCGGCGGTCTCAGGGAGATCCGTCGGCAAGTAGTCGCCGGAGACCAACTTTCTTTTCTTGGACTGCCCAATTGATGGTGTGATGGATGGTTGAGTCAGCTTGAGCAAGAAGGTCCCTGGTTCCACAGGTAACTTCATAGAAGCACACTTGGAAAGGCCATCTGCGATTTCATTCTGAGCCCTCGGAATGTGCTCCATCTGCAGGCCTTCAAAGTGCTCCTCAAGCTTCCTCACCTCATCTACATAAGCTTCCATCAAAGGGCTCTGATAGCTCTTGTTAACTTGCCGGACCACCAACTGAGAATCTCCCCGCACAATCAACTTCTTGATCCCAAGTTCGGCCGCAATCCTGAGGCCGGCAAGCAAACCTTCATATTCGGCAGTGTTGTTTGTCGCTTGCTCTCTTGGGAAGTGCATCTGGACGACGTACTTGAGGTGCTCTCCGGTGGGTGCGATGAGTCTGACCTTGGCCCGGGCGCCTTGCAGCGAGAAGGCACCATCAAAGTACATTACCCATTCACTCGTTGCTTCTTGTACGGGTGTACTCGTTTCTTGAACTTCGTCGTCAGGTGTTGGGGTCCATTCTGCTATAAATTCTGCCAAAGCCCGGCTCTGTATGGTTGAAGTACTTTCAAACTTGAGTCCAAAGCTCGACAACTCTAGTGCCCACTCAACGATCCTGCTGTTGCCTCCGGGTTATGCAATATTCTTTTCAGCGGAAGCGAGTGACCACTTGTTATCTCGTGTGCTGGAAGTAATGGCGCAGCTTTCTCGAGGCCATGAGGAGGCCGAAAGCAACTTTTGCACACCAGAGTATCTTGATCTAGCTCCACGAGAAGGAGCTTACAAAATACTGGCGGGCGCTGCACCATCTTTTTCTGCACCTCATCCTGCTCCTGCTGAGACTTGTCCTTGTCGGGGCGGAGCTTGCCGGAGCAGTACCACGCTTGTCGCTGGACTCACTTGCCGGAGATGCAGCTTCCTCGTCGGACTCCTCTCCGCTACTGGCGCAGCACTAACCACCTGGTTGGTTGCCGCTAGGTACAGCAAGACAACTTCTCCCGTGGTTTAGGTGCGACAAGTATTGGAGTGGAGGATGTAACGTTCAAGTCTTGCGGCCTGTCTCCGCTTCGAGTCCACTTCATGGGCCCCGCCTTCTTCAAGATTTTGAAAAAGGGCGAGGCGCGCTCGCAGAACTTTGAAATGAATCTCTGAGGGCAGCCACACAACCCGCAAGCCTTGACATCCTTGACCCGCTTTGGGGCTTGGATCTGCTCAATGGCTTTAATCTTGTCGGGTTGGCTTCGATCCTCTCTCTGTGACACAAAGAACCCGAGAAGCTTGCGGAGGGAACCCCAAAGACGCACTTCTCGGGGTTCAACTTTAGTGTATCCTGCGCGAGGTTCCGAATGTCTCTTCCAAATCTTGAATCGGTGTATCCTTGCTCTTGCTCTTCACCACGATGTCATCCATGTAAGCTTCTACATTTACGTGAATCTGAGGCTCAAAAGCGATATACACTACCCTTGCGAATGTTGATCCTGCATTCTTGAAATCCAAATGGCATGCGTGTGAAGCAATAGGTGCCACATGGAGTGATAAACGCAGTCTTCTCTTCATCCTCTTTGGCCATGAAGATCTGGTGATAGCTGATGCGCATCAAGAAAGCGAGTAGCTCACATCCGGCGGTGGAGTCGACAATCTGGTCGATGCGCGGCAAGGAAATGGATCCTTGGGACATGCTTTATTCACATCGGTGAAGTCTATACACGATCTCCATTTTCCATTGGCCTTGCGCCTGGCGACTGGGTTTGCTAACCACGTCGGATGGATCACACCTGACTAGGCTGTTGCCTCTAGCTTCTTGATTTCTTCGTTGATGAACTCTTGGCGCTCACGGCTTGCTTCCTCACTTTTTGCTTGACGGGCGCGCATGGGGGCAAGCGGCAAGCTTGTGCTCAATGCCTTCACAGGAACACGGGGATGTCAGATGGTTGCCATGCAAACACATCGACATTCGCCCGCAGGAAAGCAATGAGGGCGCTTTCCTATTTGCTGTCAAGCGTGGCACTAATGGTGAAAGTACCACCGGTGCCGTCCTCCTTGGCGGACACCTTCTTGGTCGCTGGCGGGGCAGCCATTCCCTTTTTATCCTTGCCGGTGGAGCTCGACGGGGCGTCCTCGACAGCAGCGCAACACTCCGAAGGGGTGCTGTTACCGGAGTGGGTCCCGGAGCGCTTGCCGGACTTGGTCTTCGTCTTCTTCCCCCCAAGAGCTTCAGCGGCAAGCGTATCCTTGCCGGCAGCTGCTGCCGCGTCCCGGTAGATCTTGTCGGTGCAGATAAGTGCATCTTTCTTGTCCCCGTGGACAGTGATGACGCTTATCGGCCCTGGCATCTTGAGCACGTTGTAAGCATAATGGGAAGCAGCCATGAACTTAGCGAGAGCAGGACGGCCGAGTATTCCGTTGTACGGCAACGGAATATCGGCAACGTCGAAAGTGACGCGCTCGGTCCTGAAGTTGAGCTCCCCGCCAAAGGTCACCGGCAGAGTGATCTTTCCCTTGGGCTTGCTCCGTCCCGGATTGATTCCTTGGAAAGAACCGGTCTCTTCGAGCTCGCCATCTTGAATTTGGAGTTTCTTGATCACAGCCGAGGAGATCAGGTTCAGCCCGGCTCCGCCGTCAACCAACATTTTGGTGACCTTGAGGTTGCGAATGGTGGGCGAGACCAGCATCGGCAGGCACCCGACCGCGGTGGTACGGTCAGGGTGATCCTCTAGGTCAAAGATGATAGGTGTGCCGGACCATTTGAGGAGCCTGCGCGACTCTACGGGCGGCTCCGCTGCATTCACCTCACGCGCCCATTGCTTTAGCTGGCGGTGGGAAGTGTGCAGTGAGGCGCCACCGTCGACGCACAGGACCTCCGTGGCCTTCTGAAACTCCTGCTCGCTGTCATCCTCGTCCTCCACGTCCTCGTCGCCGTCTTCTTCATCCTTGTCGCGGCTCCGGGAAGGCCGATCACCTTGTCGCCGCTTGGCCTTGCCGGGGGGTCCTCCCCGACCATTGAACGGCCGCTTCTTACTCGGTTCTCCTCCGCCACCTTGGGCCCTCTCCTTGTCGCGC
The DNA here is from genome assembly GCA_021437245.1 of Aegilops speltoides. Classification (NCBI taxonomy): domain Eukaryota; kingdom Viridiplantae; phylum Streptophyta; class Magnoliopsida; order Poales; family Poaceae; genus Aegilops; species Aegilops speltoides. The sequence goes on along the minus strand of CM038142.1, from coordinate 518,222,036 downwards.
CTCTCGTACTCAGCTTTTTGCTGCTCGACGAGATAGTCGACGCGCTTGCAGTTGTAGAGGTCGTGGCCCTTAGTGCGGTGGATTTTGCGATCTTGCTTGCGGGGCCGCCACAGCTTGTCGGCTGCCGCCACGAGGCAAGCTCCTTGCGGAGTTGCCAGCTGTGTTTGCTTGGCGGAGCCTCCTTGCCGGACTTTTCGACGGCAAGCACCTGTTCTTTGTTTTTCTTCCGAAAGTTACATGTCGCGGCGCTTCTTTGCGGGCGGCGTCGTCGAGTCGCTTCCTCCTGCGCCAAATCCTCCCGGGAGCCTCCTCCCCTCTTCCGCGTCGCATTATCAACCGAGCATAAAGCTCGTTGACATCCCGGATTTTGGTCGCCGCCATCTCTTCACGCATCGCGTTACGCGACGTTCGGTGGAACGCGCTGATAACCGCGGCAGGGTGGACGTCAGGGATGTTGTGCTGCACACGGCTGAAGCGTTGGATGTACTTGCGCAGGGATTCTCCTTCCTTCTGGGCCAAAATGTGGAGATCACTCTCCTGGCCGTGGGGTTTGTGGCCGCCAGTGAAGGCGCCAACAAACTGATGGCAAAGGTCCGCCCAGGAAGAAATGGAGCCCTCCGGCAAGTGCATAAGCCAAGAACGAACGTTCGGCCTAAGCACGAGCGGGAAGTAGTTCGCCAAAATCTTTTCGTCGCGCCCCCCGGCAGCCTGCACGGCGATGGTGTAGACACTGAGGAATTCCGAGGGGTGCGTCTTGCCGTCGTACTTCTCCGGCACGTCGGGCTTGAAATTCTTCATGCTGGGCCACTGGACGCGCCGCAGCTCACGGGTGAACGCAGGGCAGCCTGCCGCGTACGGCAAGTCGCCTGGCTCGCCGGGCGCACGTGCGTCGACAATGCTCCCAGCCCTCTGGTCTGATTGTCGCCGAGTCTCTCGGCGGCGCTCGATCGTGGTTCGAGCGTCTTCTTGTCGCCGCTCGTCGAGGACCTGGCGTTGATCCCGACGAGCCCGCGGGTCCGACGACGCCGTGGAGCCATCGTCGGCGTTATTCGGCGGGCGGCGTCTTCGTTTCAGCGCGGGAGTGCACGGTAATTGCGCCCGGCGGTCTTGTCGCCGCAGAGCCTCGTCTTCTCGGCTTGCGCGGCCGTGAGCGCGAGCTGCTTGATGACGGTCGTTGTTGGCGGCGACCAGGCTCGATGGTAGCCCTCCGCCTCGACCTTGTCCGCCGCCGGAGGGAAGTCGAGAAGCATTTGCGCTCTTGTGGCGCTTCGCGAAGTGGAGGGAAGCGGGAAGCGGCGGTGCGAGGAGCGGCGCGCTCGGGCTTCGCGGTGTTAGAAGGCGAGGTCCTGCCCGGCACCTTCGCTTTGCCGTGTCTCGGGCGGGGTTGGAACATCCCGCGACCCTCGGCGTGTCCTGTTCCAGCGACGGATACCACCTCCCGTGGTATGGCGCTGCTGGGTCGTCGTCTTGCTGAGATGGGCGCGATCTCACGGAGGCGGCGTGGTCCTCCGTCCTGTCCCTAGATCTGGTGGCGCCGCGAGTGCCCTCGCCGCGTCCACCCTTCCACCGGCGTCTCCTCCGCCCACCGTTGGCTCCGGTGGCGGTGGGGAAAACGGAGATGGATCGCGACCCTCGAAGCTCTCGTCTTGGGGCCATGGCGCGATTGTCGATAAAGCCGCTGACGAAACCGGAGAGGTTGATGAAGAACGCGCCGCGACGGCTGGATCAGGTCCGCACAACCTCGGCGCCCTACCGGGCGCGCCAAAGATGTCGGGCGCGATGGGCGCGACACCTATGGGGCGGGGCGGCCCCGTGTGTTGATGCGGGCGGAGGATGCACAGAGAGCGGTCGGCGTCGCGCGGCGAGGAGATTTTACCCAGCCGGGCGCGATGGTCGCGTAAACCCTCTGCTGCTTTGTGTTGTATTGCGCTCGGGGCCCGGAGAGCAGCTACACGAGCGTGAGGTAGCGAATGATCGGAACCCCGAAATGTAGCGAATGATCGGAACCTCCGCGAAAGTAGCGAATGATCGGAACCTCCTCTCGTTGTGCATGGGCCTCCTTTTATAGGGCAAGGGTCACCGGCAGTGTCAGCGTAGGGTAGAGGGGTAAAAATGTAAAAGAGGTGGTAGTTGGAGCAGTCTTGAGAGCAGTGCAGCTCGATTGCTTGAACAATGGACTCTACCTACTTTTGACAGAGGGGACAAGAGCATTAAATGCCCGTCGCCGTCGCCCCAAAAGCTCCGCCCTTGCGTCTCCGGTTGCCACGGCGATGAAGCCACCACCGTGGAGTGCCACCGCATCCTTCATGCAGCACTGACCATCCGCCACGCAGCGTCTCTGGAGAGGCTGAAGGCGACGTGTGGGGTGTGAGCTGGAGTGCGAACGCTGCGTCGCAGCTCTCCCGGCAAGTACCTTGCCGGGGTCTTGATCTTGCCGGGCCCGGGAGCTTGTCGGGCTGGTAGTCTTGTCGCTCCCCGGGCCCTCGCCGGGACGCGTATAGCGCCGAGGCGTGTCTTCTATGATGTGATCTTCTAGTCTCCCCGGCGAGCTCCTCTCGCCAGGGACTTGCGTGAGCGATGTAGTCTTGAGCCTGGAACGGCCTTCCCGGCAAGCTCCTCTTGCCGGGGTCTTAACCTTCTGTCTTGTACACTTTGTTCTTGAATGGCTTGGTACGGAGCGGAAATGGTCCCCGGCAAGCATTTGGTGGATCCAGCTACGGGAAGCTGTGACTGCCCGTGCACAAGTTGGGGTACTGAGGTACCCCTACCTTAGTACACCGACAGGAGGGAAGAAGGAAAGGGGCGCCGGCCCCCTTCCCAATTCGGATTGGGCTTGGGGGGCCCTCCTTTGCTCCTTCTCCCTCCTTTCCACTAAGGCCCAATAAGGCCCATCTACCTACCGGGGGGTTCGGATAACCTCCCGGAGCTCCGGTATAGTCCCAATCTCACCGGAACCTTTCCGGTGTCCAAATATAGTCATCCAATTTATCGATCTTTATGTCTCGACCATTTCTAGACTCCTCATCATGTCCGTGATCACACCTGGGACTCCGAACAACCTTCGGTACATCAAAACTCATAAACTCATAATATAACTGTCATCGTAACGTTAAGCGTGCGGACCTATGGGTTCGAGAACTATGTAGACATGACCTAGAACTGTTTCCGGTCAATAACCAATAGCGGAACCTGGATGCTCATATTGGCTCCTACATATTCTACGAAGATCTTTATCGGTCAAACCGCATAACAACATACGTTATTCCCTTTGTCATCGGTATGTTACTTGCCCGAGATTTGATCGTCGGTATCCAATACCTAGTTCAATCTCGTTACCGGCAAGTCTCTTTACTCGTTACATAATGCATCATTTCGTAACTAACTCATTAGCTACATTGCTTGCAAGGCTTATAGTGATGTGCATTACTGAGAGGGCCCAGAGATACCTCTCCAACAATCGGAGTGACAAATCCTAATCTCGAAATACGTCAAATCAACAAGTTCCTTTGGAGACACCTATAGAGCACCTTTATAATCACCCAGTTACGTTGTGACGTTTGGTAGCACACAAAGTGTTCCTCCGGTAAACGGTAGTTACATAATCTCATGGTTATAGGAACATGTATAAGTCATGAAGAAAGCAATAGCAACATACTAAACGATAAAGTGCTAAGCTAACGGAATGGGTCAGGTCAATCATATCATTCTCCTAATGATGTGCTCCCATTAATCAAATGACAACACATGTCTATGGTTAGGAAACATAACCATCTTTGATTAACGAGCTAGTCAAGTAGAGGCATACTAGTGACACTGTTTGTCTATGTATTCACACATGTATTATGTTTCCGGTATACAATTCTAGCATGAATAATAAAAATTTATCATGATATGAGGAAATAAATAATAACTTTATTATTGCCTCTTGGGCATATTTCCTTCAGTAATATAGACATCAGGAACATCTAAATGGGTGCTTTGGTTGATTTCAACTAGCCCTATATGTTCATGAGTCCTTCTAGTCTCCTTCGGCTGAGACCAATAACATTTGAAGACTACGACATTCGGTGGGTTTTCACCATAGAATAGAAGTTCATAAATTGCTTCAACTCTCCCATAAGACTCGGTACCTCCTTCACCGATAGCAGATACACAACAATTTGTAGACTTTCGGTCGGCCATAGATAGCTCTTTGCCATAGGTACGAAAGCGATACCCGTTGATGTCGTATTTGTCAAATGAACGGACCTTATAGTCAAAACCATTAGTGACTTGTCTTAATTCGGCGTCCATAGACTCTGAATTAGCCTACAAGTTTAATATGAAAGAATTGTTGCATTATGCACAAATTAGTGAATGAAATGAAATTGTCTAATAGAAATTACCGTTTGTTTGAACTAAGGGATGAAACCGGGATAGCCGCCTCCTTGCATTGCGAGAACCTCATACTCTTCGACGGAATCCTTTTGGATCACCGCTCCATACGAGAATAGGGCGACGTATCGACTGTATGAAATATCCAGGAATAAGAGCAGTTCAAAGGAAATAGAAGTTTCGAAACAATGTACCAAGAACTTACTCGATGTACGGCCGCACTTCTATCAGGTTGTTGAAGATATACAACGAAATGGTCTGCCGTTCTTCATTATCCAAAGATACTGGATTGGAAACACTGGCTGGTGCGAGATTCCCTTTGAATAGGCCGAGGTTGGATCCACCCTTTTTAGGCTCATCAGCATTGTACCGAGGCTTCAGATTATGCAAATGACGATTTTTGGCTTCGTAGTGTGCTGTCACGAAGTTTGCCGCTTCCTCAGTGATGAATGCCTCAGCCATCGATGCTTCAATTCTACGTTTATTTCTACATTTTTCTCGAAGCGTCTTCTGCATCCTCTCAGTTGGGTAGCACCAATGATTTTGCACGGGCCCCCCCAATCTTGCCTCGGTCGGCAGATGCAAAATCAAATGCTGCATTGGATTAAAGAAGCCCGGTGGAAAGATCTTCTCTAACTTGCAGATCAACTCCGGCACCAACTCTTCCATTTCTTCTAGCATGTCAGGCGATAGTTCTTTCGCACAAAGAACACGGAAGAAATAGCTGAGTTCTGCCAGTACTAGCCATTCATCCTCAGGGATGAAGCCACGCAACATCACCGGATTACCCGCTCAATCCATATGTGCCAATCATGACTCTTGAGACCAAATATCTTCAATTTATCAAGACTCGCTCCCCTCTTTAGATTCGTTGCATACCCATCGGGGAACATCAACTGCATTTTCACCCACAAGATAATTTCCCTCATAGCTGGCCTTCCAAGATTGAACCATGCCTTTGGCTTCGTCTAGTTCTTCTTTCCTTTCGGTTCTTTCATGTTTTGTAACGGCCTATCACATAGCGCCTCCAGATCGACTATAGCCTTAGTATTATCCTTTGACTTCCCATGTATGCCGAACAATGTACCAAAAAGTGCCTCGGCGATATTCTTCTCAGTGTGCATCACGCCGATGTTGTGTGGGCAAAGGAGGTCTTTGAAGTAAGGCAGATCCCATAACCATGTTTTGTGAGTCCAGGCGTGCTTAGAATTATACCCCTTGAAGTACCCTGGACGCTCTGGATCTGGCTCGAGAGCGTTTAACTGATTAAGGGTCTGTTGGCCTGTCAACACAGGTGGTGCAGAGTTTTTTACAACTCTACCTCTCATGAAGTTCTTCTTGTCTTTCCTGAACTTATGGCAAGGATCTAGGAACTGTCTATGCGTGTCGAAGCAAGAAAACTTGCGACCGGCCTGAAGCCAACGAAACTCAAGAGCTCCCTTGCATGTGGGGCACGGGAACCTTCCATGCACACACCAGCCAACGAATAGCGCATACGCCGGCAAGTCACACGTTGAGTACATGTACCAGACACGCATTATGAAGTTTTGTTTGCTATAGGCGTCGTATGTCTTGAACCCATTATCCCAGGCTTCTTACAATTCGTCCTTAAGCGGCTGCATGTACACAATTTTCCAGGATAGTTGGGCCCTGGAATTATCAATGTCAGGAAAATGTTCTTTCTTTGCATAATCTGTCCGGGGGGGACATTGAGTGGAAAGACAAATACGGGCCAACAACTGTATTGGGCTGCCGTCATACCAAGCACACTAAACCCATCCGTGCTGATGCCGACTCGAGGATGCCTCGGATCTTCCGCTTTGTCAGCATGTAATTCATCAAACTTTTTCCACGCGACACCATCCAATGTGTGTACCATCATCAGTTTCCCATCTGCATCTAGTTCGGTTCTTTTGCCTGTTTTGTGCCATGTCATCTATCTGGCCGTCTCTTCGACCATGAAAAGACGTTGAAGTCTTGGTACGATTGGCATATACCGAAGAACAATAACGGGGATTTTGGTCTGTGTCTTCTCACCCATACCATTGTCTACCACAATATACCTGGAAGACTTGCAAATGGGACAATAGTTCAAGTCCGCATAGTCAAGCCTAAATAAGGCACAACCTTTCTCACAGGCATGTATCTTCTCATAGGGCATCTTCAGTGCACAGAGGATTTTGTTCGACTGGTACGGTTTGCAGGCATTACATGGCCTTTGGGTAGAAAGCGTCCAAATACTGTCCTAATTGCGTCGTAGCATTCTCTGCCCAAGTTGAACTGAGCCTTCAGAGCCATTACTTGTGAGATGGCATCCAACTGACAAAGCTCAGTGTGCTCGTGGGGCGGACGTTTTGAAGACTCCAACATTTCATTGAAGGCCTTTGCAGATTCCTCCATCTCCTCGTCCGAATCCCGAGCATCATCATAGTCTTGCACCATGTTTTCCATCCCGGTACCATGCTCGTCGGTGTGACGATGATCCACCTCAGCTCGGTCACGTTGGGCAGACTCACCATGAAATGTCCACACCGTATAATCGGGCGTAAAACCATTCTTCTGCAGGTGTTTGCCCATTTCAGCCTCTGTCCTCTTTTCCCAATTGCCGCACCGGAAACAGGGGCACCATGTTTTCCTCTGGCCATTTGCAAATGCGGCTTGCACAAACCCCTTGGTTTTTGTGAACCATTCAGCGCTCCATTTGTTCTGACCAGTGTGACCGGTATACATCCACGCACGATCACTCATCTTGACTTTCAGAGCTACTGGACACACAATAATTATATATATAATTCACCATGTATATATTCATCAGTTGATCTACTTTGTCAATTTTATTACGTCCATGCAACCTACACTCTAATAGGTAATGATAGGTCCTAATCCCACCCAAGTATGTGTAGATTGGGTTCATTTTCCCATGCTATGCTCCGGATCCGACGCAAAATTTCGGCAGCACCTCCCCGCTGTTCTCCTAATACACGTCTCTGCAATAAATAGAGAGGATGTGTACCCGGAGAACAACAGGGGAGGCACTGACGAAATTTATGCGTCGGATCCGGAGCAAAGCATATGGGAAAACGAACCCAATCTACACATACTCGGGCTGTCCATGGATGGCGTTGGACAATTCGAAAGAATCAAGGTTATAAATATGCAAATGCGTGCATATTTATAACTATGACGCTTTCGAACGGGAGACACATATTGGTTATGCATACTAATGATTCAAGACACATATATAGCTAGCTATCAAATTTCATCGGCACGAACACCGGAACAGAGCAAATAATTAATGGGGGAGAAGGACATGTCATTTGTGCTCACCCACGAACGAAGGGGCAGACTCGTCAAACGCACGGCGAGGTCGTCGAACACCAAACCTCGCAGCGATGAAACAACTGCACATTTAAATCTACCCGATCAACAGAATTATATATGATGTTTTTCATAACAAAATCGAAAAATATATGACCTAACTAATAATTCTTCTACTTCTTCTTCTACTTCTTCTACTTCTTTTCTTCTTCTTCTTTTTTCATCTTTTTTCTACTTCTTTTCTTTTCTTCCTTTCTTCTTCTTCTACTTCTTTTCTTCTTTTTCTTTTTTCATCTTTTTTCTACTTCTTTTCTTTTCTTCTTGTTCTACTACTTCTACTTCTTCTACTACTTCTACTTCCTCTACTTCTTCTAATTCTTTTCTAACACTAACACTAACACAATCTAGCAATAACAATTAAACAGCAAAAAAATGAAAAAAAAGAAGAAAAAAAAGAAGCAGTTGAAGAAAATATGCCCTAGAGGCAATAATAAAGTTATTATATATTTCCTCATATCATGATAAATGTTTATTATTCATGCTAGAATTGTATTAACCGGAAACATAATACATGTGTGAATATATAGACAAACAGAGTGTCACTAGTATGCCTCTACTTGACTAGCTTGTTAATCAAAGATGGATATGTTTCCTAACCATGGACAAAGAGTTGTTATTTGATTAACAAGGTCACATCATTAGTTGAATGATCTGATTGACATGACCCATTCCATTAGCTTAGCACACGATCGTTTAGTATGTTGCTACTGCTTTTATCCATGACTTATACATGTTCCTATAACTATGAGATTATGCAACTCCGTTTACGGAGGAACACTTTGGTACTACCAAACGTCACAACGTAATCGGGTGATTATAAAGGAGTACTACAGTGTCTCCAAAGGCGATGTTGGGTTGGCGATTTCGAGATTAGGTTTTGTCACTCCGATTGTCGGAGAGGTATCTCTGGCCCTCTCGGTAATACACATCACTTAAGCCTTGCAAGCATTACAACTAATGAGTTAGCTGTGAGATGATGTATTACGGAATGAGTAAAGAGACTTGCGATGCGAGATTGAACTAGGTATTGGATACCGACGATCGAATCTCGGGCAAGTAACATACCGATGACAAAGGAACAACGTATGTTGTTATGCGATCTGACCGACAAAGATCTTCGTAGAATATGTAGGAACCAATATGGGCATCCAGGTCCCGCTATTGGTTATTGACCGTGAATAGTTCTAGGTCATGTCTACATTGTTCTCGAACCGTAGGGTCCGCACGCTTAAGGTTTCGATGGCGGTTATTATGAGTTTATGTATTTTGATGTACCGAAGAAGTTGAGTCCGGATGTGATCACGGACATGACGAGGAGTCTCGAAATGGTCGAGACATAAAGATTGATATATTGGAAGCCTATGTTTGGAGTTCGGAATGGTTCCGGTAAAACAGGAATTCTGAGTACTGGGAGGTTACGGAACCCCGGAGGTAAATGGGCCATAGTGGGCCTTAGTGGAAAGGAGAAGGGCCAGCCCTAGGTGGCATGGCGCCTCCCCTTCCCTAGTCCTACTAGGACTAGGAAAGGGGCCGCTCCCCTCTCTCTTTTTCCCCTCAGGAATCCTAGTCCAACTAGGATTGGGGGAATCCTACTCCCGAGGGAGTAGGACTCCCTTAGCGCACCTCCCTTGGCCGGCCAGCCCCTCCCCTTGCTCCTTTATATCTGGGGGCAGGGGGCACCCTAGAACACACAAGTTAGATCTATGGATCGTTCCTTAGCCGTGTGCGGTGCCCCCTCCACCATATTCCACCTCGGTTATACCGTCGCGAAGCTTAAGCGAAGCCTGCGCCGATGAAACATCAAGATCGTCACCACGCCGTCGTCGACGAAACTCTCCTCGACACTCGGCTAGATCGAGTACGAGGGACGTCATCGAGCTGTACGTGTGTCAAGAACTCGGGGCGCCGAGTAACGGCGCCGGGATCGGTCGGATCGCGAGGAGAACGTCGACTACTTCCTCTACGTTGTGATCGCTTCGCTCGGTCTACAAGGGTATGTGGACAACACTCTCCCTCTCGTTGCTATACATCACCATGATCTTGCGTGTGCGTAGGAAAATTTTTGAAATTACTACGTTCCCCAACAGTGGCATCCGAGCCTAGGTTTTTATGGTTTGATGTTTTGCACGAGTAGAACACAAGTGAGTTGTGGGCGATACAAGTCATACTACCTACCAGCATGTCATACTTTGGTTCAGCGGTATTGTGAGATGAAGCGGCCCAGACCGACATTACGCGTACGCTTACGCGAGACTGGTTTCACCGCTGCGAGCACTCGTTGCTTAAAGGTGACTGGTGGGTGCCTGTCTCTCTCACTTTAGTTGAACCGAGTGTGGCTACGCCCGGTCCTTGAGAAGGTTAAAACGGAGTCTATTTGACGAAGTATCGTTGTGGTTTTGATGCGTAGGTGAGACTGGATCTTGCTTAAGCCCGTAGCAGCCACGTAAAATTTGCAACAACAAAGTAGAGGACGTCTAACTTGTTTTTGCAGGGCATGTTGTGATGTGATATGGTCAAGATGTGATGCTATATTTTATTGTATGAGATGATCATGTTTTGTAACCGAAGTTATCGGCAACTGGCAGGAGCCATATGGTTGTCGCTTTATTGTATGCAATGCAATCGCCCTGTAATGCTTTACTTTATCACTAAACGGTAGCGATAGTCGTAGAAGCAAAATATTGGCGAGACGACAACGATGCTACGATGGAGATCAAGGTGTTGCGCCGGTGACGATGGTGATCATGGTGGTGCTGCGGAGATGAAGATCACAAAGCACAAGATGATGATGACCATATCATATCACTTATATTGATTTGCATGTGATGTTTATCCTTTATGCATCTTATCTTGCTTTGATTGACTTGTAGCATTATAAGATGATCTCTCACTAAATTATCAAGAAGTGTTCTCCCCGAGTATGCACCGTTGCCAAAGTTCGTCGTGCCCAGACACCACGTGATGATCGGGTGTGATAAGCTCTACGTCCATCTACAACGGGTGCAAGCCAGTTTTGCACACGCAGAATACTCGGGTTATACTTGACGAGCCTAGCATATGCAGATATGGCCTCGGAACACGGAGACCGAAAGGTCGAGCGTGAATCATATAGTAGATATGATCAACATAAGATGTTCACCATTGAAAACTACTCCATCTCACGTGATGATCGGTTATGGTTTAGTTGAATTTGGATCACGTGATCACTTAGAGGATTAGAGGGATGTCTATCTAAGTGGGAGTTCTTTAGTAATATGATTAATTGAACTTAAATTTATCATGAACTTAGTCCTGGTAGTATTTTGCAAATTATGTTGTAGATCAATAGCTCGCGTTGTTGCTTTCATATGTTTATTTTCATATGTTCCTAGAGAAAATTGCGTTGAAAAATGTTAGTAGCAATGATGCGGATTGGATCCGTGATCTGAGGTTTATCCTCATTGCTGCAGTGAAGAATTATGTCCTTGATGCACCGCTAGGTGACAGACTTATTGCAGGAGCGTATGCGCACGTTATGAGCGTTTGGCTAGCTCAATATGATGACTACTTGATAGTTTTGTGCACCATGCTTTATGGCTTAGAATTGGGACTTCAAAGATGTTTTGAACATCATGGACCATATGAGATGTTCCAGAATTGAAGTTAATATTTCAAGCAAATACCGAGTTGAGAGATATGAAGTCTCCAACAAGTTCTATGGCTAAAAGATGGAGGAGAATCGCTCAACTAGTGAGCATGTGCTCAGATTGTGCAGGTACTACAATCGCTTGAATCAAGTGGGAGTTAATCTTCCGGATAAGATAGTGATTGATGAATTCTCTAGTCACCATCACCAAGTTAGTAGAACTTCGTGATGAACTATAGTATGCAAGGGATGATGAAAATGATTCCGAGTTTTTCATGATGATGAAATCGATGAAGGTAGAAATCAAGAAAGAACATCAAGTGTTGATGGTTAACAAGACCACTAGTTTCATGAAAAGGGCAAAGGGATAGAAGGAACTTCAAGAAGAACGGCAAGCAAGTTGTTGCTCAAGTGAAGAAGCCCAAGTCTGGACCTAAGCACGAGACTAAGTGCTTCTACCGCAAAGGGACTGGTCCTTTGGAAGCAGAACTACCCCAAGTATTTGGTGGATAAGAAGGATGGCAAAGTGAACAAGGGTATATTTGATATACAGGTTATTGATGTGTGCCTTGCTAGTGTTTATAGTAGCCCACAGTATTTGATACTTGTTCGGTTGCTAAGAGTAGTAACTCGAAGCGGAGTTGCGTATAAGCGAAACTAGTTAAGGGTGAAGTGATGATGTGTGTTGAAAGTAGTTTCAAGATTGATATGATCATCATCGCACACTCCCTATACTTTAGGGATTAGTGTTGAACCTAAATAAATGTTATTTGGTGTTTGCGTTGAGCATGAATATGATTTGATCATGTTTATTGCAATACGGTTATTCATTTAAGTAAGAGAATAAACTGTTGTTCTGTTTACATGAATAAAACCTTATATGGTTACACACCCAATGAAAATGGTTCATTGGATCTTGATCGTAGTGATACACATATTCATAATATTGAAACCAAAAAGATGCAAAGTTAATAATGATAGTGCAACTTATTTGTGGCACTGCCGTTTAGGTCATATTGGTGTAAAGCGCATGAAAGAAACTCCATGCTGATGGGATTTTGGAATCACTTGATTATGAATCACTTCATGCTTGCGAACCATGCCTTTTGGGCAAGATGACTAAAACTCCGTTCCCCGGAACAATGGAGCAAGCAACATATTTGTTGGAAATCATACATACTGATGTATGTAGTCCGATGAATATTAAGGCTCATGACAAGTATCATTATTTTCGACCTTCACAGTTGATTTTAAGAAGATATGAGTATATCTACTTGATGAAACATAAGTCTGAAATAGTTGAATGGTTCAAAGAATTTCAGAGTGAAGTGGAAAATCATCGTAACAAGAAAATATAATTTCAGTGATTTGATCGCAGAATCTGAATATTTGAGTTCTGAGTTTGGTCTTCAATTTAAACAATGTGGAATAGTTTCACAGCTCACGCCACGGAACACCACAACGTTATGGTGTGTCCGAACATCATAACCGTACTTTATTGGATATAGTACAATCTATAATGTTTCTTACCGATTTACCAATATCGTTTTGGGATCATGCATTAGAGACAGCTGCATTCACATTAAAAAGGGCACCATCTAAATCCGTTGAGACGACATTATATGAACTGTGGTTTAGCAAGAAACCCAAGTTGTCGTTTCTTAAAGTTTGGAGTTGCGATGCTTATGTGAAAAAGCTTCAACCTGATAAGCTCGAACCCAAATCGGAGAAATGTGTCTTCATAGGATACCCAAAGGAGACAGTTGGGTACACCTTCTATCACAGATCCGAAGGCAAGACATTCGTTGCTAAGAATGGATCCTATCTAGAGAAGGAGTTTCTCTCGAAAGAAGTGAGTGGGAGGAAAGTAGAACTTGATGAGGTAATTGTACCTTCTCCCTTATTGGAAAATAGTTCATCACAGAAATCTGTTCCTGTGACTACTACACCAATTAGTGAGGAAGCTAATGATGATGATCATGTAACTTCAGATCAAGTTACTACCGAATCTCGTAGGTAAACCAGAGTGAGATCCGCACCAGAGTGGTACGGTAATCCTGTTCTGGAAGTCATGTAACTAGATCATGATGAACCTATGAACTATGAGGAAGCGATGATGAGCCCAGATTCCGCGAAATGGCTTGAAGCCATGAAATCTGAGATGAGATTCATGTATGAGAACAAAGTGTGGACTTTGGTGGAGTTGCCCGATGATCGGCAAGCCATAGAAAATAAATGGATCTTCAAGAGGAAGACGGACGTTGATAGTAGTGTTACTATCTACAAAGCTCGACTTGTTGCAAAAAGGTTTTCGACAAAGTTCAAGATGTTGACTACAATGAGATTTTCTCAACTGTAGCGATGCTTAAGTCTGTCCGAATCATGTTAGCAATTGCCACAATTTATGAAATTTGGCAAATGGATGTAAAAACTGCATTCTGAATGGTTTTACGGAGGAAGAGTTGTATATAATGCAACCGAAGGTTTTATCGATCCAAAGGAGCTGACAAAGTGTGCAAGCTCCAGCGATCCATCTATGGACTGGTGCAAGCATCTCGGAGTTGGAATATACGCTTTGATGAGTTGATCAAAGCATATAGTTTTATCTGAGACTTACGGTGAAGCCTGTATTTACTAAAAAGTGAGTGGGAGCACTACAAACATTTCGATAAGTATATGTGAATGACATATTGTAGATCGGAAATAATGTAGAATTATTCGCAAAGCATAAAGAAGTGTTTTGAAAGGAGTTTTTCAAATAAAGACCTCGGTAAAGCTACTTACATATTGAGCATCAAGATCTATAGAGATAGATCAAGATGCTTGATAAGTTTTTCAATGAGTACATACCTTGACAAGATTTTGAAGTAGTTCAAAATGAAACAGTCAAAGAAAGAGTTCTTGCCTGTGTTACAAGGTGTGAAATTGAGTAAGACTCAAAACCTGACCACAGCAGAAGATAGAAAGAGAATGAAAGTCATTCACTATGCCTTGGCCATAGTTTCTATAAAGTATGCCATGCTGTGTACCAGATCTATTGTATACCCTGCACTGAGTTTCGCAAGGGAATACAATAGTGATCTAGGAGTAGATCACTGGACAGCGGTCAAAATTATCCTTAGTGGAATAAGGATATGTTTCTCGATTATGGAAGTGAAAAAAGGTTCGTCGTAAAGGGTTACGTCGATGCAAGTTTTGACACCGATCTGGATGACCCTAAGTCTCGATCTAGATACATATTGAAAGTGGGAGCAATAAGCTAGAGTAGCTCCGTGCAGAGCATAGTAGACATAGAATATTTGCAAAATACATACGGCTCTGAATGTGACAGATCCGTTGACTAAACTTCTCTCACGAGCAAAACATGATCATACCTTTGTACTCTTTGGGTGTTAATCACATAGCGATGTGAACTAGATTATTGACTCTAGTAAACCCTTTGGGTGTTGGTCACATGACGATGTGAACTATGGGTGTTAATCATATACAGATATGATTATTGGTGTTCAATCACATGGCGATGTGAACTAGATTATTGACTCTAGTGCAAGTGGGAGACTGAAGAAAATATGCCCTAGAGGCAATAATAAAGTTATTATATATTTCCTCATATCATGATAAATGTTTATTATTCATGCTAGAATTGTATTAACCGGAAACATAATACATGTGTGAATATATAGACAAGCAGTGTCACTAGTATGCCTCTACTTGACTAGCTTGTTAATCAAAGATGGTTATGTTTCCTAACCATGGACAAAGAGTTGTTATTTGATTAACAAGGTCACATCATTAGTTGAATGATCGATTGACATGACCCATTCCATTAGCTTAGCACACGATCGTTTAGTATGTTGCTACTGCTTTTATCCATGACTTATACATGTTCCTATAACTATGAGATTATGCAACTCCGTTTACGGAGGAACACTTTGGTACTACCAAACGTCACAACGTAATCGGGTGATTATAAAGGAGTACTACAGGTGTCTCCAAAGGCGGATGTTGGGTTGGCGTATTTCGAGATTAGGTTTTGTCACTCCGATTGTGGAGAGGTATCTCTGGCCCTCTCGGTAATACACATCACTTAAGCCTTGCAAGCATTACAACTAATGAGTTAGCTGTGAGATGATGTATTACGGAACGAGTAAAGAGACTTGCCGGTAACGAGATTGAACTAGGTATTGGATACCGACGATCGAATCTCGGGCAAGTAACATACCGATGACAAAGGAACAACGTATGTTGTTATGCGGTCTGACCGACAAAGATCTTCGTAGAATATGTAGGAACCAATATGGGCATCCAGGTCCCGCTATTGGTTATTGACCGTGAATAGTTCTAGGTCATGTCTACATTGTTCTCGAACCGTAGGGTCCGCACGCTTAAGGTTTCGATGGCGATGTTATTATGAGTTTATGTATTTTGATGTACCGAAGAAGTTCGGAGTCCCGGATGTGATCACGGACATGACGAGGAGTCTCGAAATGGTCGAGACATAAAGATTGATATATTGGAAGCCTATGTTTGGAGTTCGGAATGGTTCCGGCGAAAACAGAATTTACTGAGAGTACAGGGAGGTTACGGAACCCCGGGAGGTAAATGGGCCATAGTGGGCCTTAGTGGAAAGGAGAAGGGCCAGCCCTAGGTGGCACGCCTCCCCTTCCCTAGTCCTACTAGGACTAGGAAGGGGCCGCTCCCCTCTCTCTCTTTCCCCCGGAATCCTAGTCCAACTAGGATTGGGGGAATCCTACTCCCGGAGGAGTAGGACTCCTTAGCGCACCTCCCTTGGCCGGCCAGCCCCTCCCCTTGCTCCTTTATATACGGGGCAGGGGGCACCCTAGAACACACAAGTTAGATCTATGGATCGTTCCTTAGCCGTGTCGGTGCCCCCTCCACCATATTCCACCTCGGTTATACCGTCATGAAGCTTAAGCGAAGCCCGCGCCGGTGAAACATCAAGATCGTCCACCACGCCGTCGTCTTGACGAAACTCTCCTCGACACTCGGCTGGATCGAGTCGAGGGACGCCATCGAGCTGTCGTGTGTCAAGAACTCGGGGCGCCGAAGTAACGGCGCCGGATCGGTCGGATCGCGAGGAGAACGTCGACTACTTCCTCTACGTTGTGATCGCTTCGCCGGGTCTACAAGGGTATGTGGACAACACTCTCCCTCTCGTTGCTATACATCACCATGATCTTGCGTGTGCGTAGGAAATTTTTGAAATTACTCGTTCCCCAACAATGAGTCCCTCACTCGAGCAATGGGACGGTCGGCGGGCGGTGGTGGGGCACCGGGCGGCGGCGGGCGGGGCGGCGCGGGTGGCGGGTCGGCAGGGAGGGTGGGAGCGGAGGGATGGTGGGCGACGAGGCGTCGGCGGGTGGGGTGGGGTCGGAGGGTGGTGGGGCGAACAGGCAGCGGGGCGGTGGCGGGGCGGCGGGTGGCGGAGGGGTGGTGGGGCGATGGGGCATCGGCAGGGGGGGGGGGCGGTCGGGGTGGTGGGCCAATGGGCCAAGCGGTGTGGGGCGGGCGGGCGGCGCGGCAGCGCGCGGCGCAAGCGGGACGGTGGTGCGGGGCGCACCGGGCGGCGGGTCGGCGGTGGATGGGGATCGATTTGGTGGCGGGGCGTCGGGGAGGAGAGAGGAAGAGAAGGGAGAGTAATTAACAGGCGGGGGGTTGCGGCCGTTAGTTAGTCTGCTCTTTGCCGTCCGCCGATCTTTGCCATCCGCCTTTGTCTCCCTTCGCCGTCTGCTAGCAGACGGCAAAGTGGTGGGGCGTTAAGTTTTCCCCAAACGGGCGGGGGATGGGGTCCACATCTCTCTTTGCCGTCAGCCAGCTGACGGCAAAGAGCCGGCAGATGGCAAAGGCCTCTTTTGCCGTCTGCCCTTTCTTTGTCGTCTGCTTTTCGGTAGCTGATGGCAAAGAGCTTCTTTGCCGTCCGCTAGCAGACGGCAAAGAGCTGGCAGATGGCAAAGTAGCTTATTCCAGTAGTGTCTCCAGCAGAATCCAGGCAGAATCATCGCATCTCGTCGTGGTTAGTGAAGGAGGGCGATCGCCTCCTTGGTGGCCCTGATCGTAGCCGTAGGATTCCTCCCCTCTTCGCCGTGTTTGATCCGGTTATGGGAGTGCCATATAGACCACATTATCGTGGTGATCTTGGCGCGGTCATCATCTGCAAACCAAGAATCACATGTGATATCCCGCGCCCATGAGTCTGGATGAAGACGAGGCAATCTAAGGCCAAACCATGCAGCCGCTTCCTCCCAGAAGCTTTTTGCATGTGAATAGTGTATAAGTGCATGCTCCAAATTTTCATCCATAGCCAAACAAACTTTGCATCAACGAATCTCTGCAATATGTCGATAGTTAAGAGTGGCTTCATCTGGAAGAATTCCACGAAGAACCCTCCACCAGAACACTCTCACCTTCGAAATGACATTTAATTTCCAAAGGGATTTCCACATCTGTGTATCATCCTCTGAGGTCCCGGTAGCCATCCCTTCCTCTAGAGTAACACGCTCTTTTTGAGTCACGAGAGCACGGTACGCCGACTTCACAGTGTAGTTCCCCGATCTTTCAAATGCCCATGCAAGAAAACCATCTCCTCCTCCTTGCCGAATAGGGATGTTCAATATAGCTTCAGCATCAGGAGCAATGAAATTAAACCGAACAAGCTCTTGTCTCCATGACCAGTTAGATGGATCAATAAGCTCAGACACACGCTCAGTGGTTGTATGCTGTGGCCGAAAAATAGGAGACATAGATATTGTACCTGGGATCCACTTATCGTTCCAGACCGATATGGAGGAGCCATCGCCCACTCGAAAGATCAGTCCGGATCAAAGGGCTTCCCTCCCCGCCATGATCGCCCTCCAAGTGGCCGACGCCAACTTGGGTATATTAGCATTTATGAAATCAGTGTCGGGGAAGCAACGACCCTTCAAAACTCTTGCATAGAGGGAATTCGGGCTGGTGAGGAATCGCCATCCGTGTTTCCCAGCATAGCAAGATTGAAAAAATGTGGGTCTCTGAACCCCATCCCGCCCTTACACTTGGGTGTAGCTAGCTCCTTCTAGGAGACCCAATGCAATGATTTCTTGTCAAGAGATCTACTCCAAAAATGTTTGGCCATTGGTGAAGTAAGACTCTTACAAACTTTCTTGGTCAGTAGGAATGTACTCATTGGATAAGTAGGAATAGATTGAACGACAGATTTGAGAAGACTCTCTCGACATGCACATGCCAATAATTTTTCCGACCAGCCTTGTATTTTCCCACGGGCTCTTTCGTTGATATGATCAAATGTGCCGCTAGTAATCCGACCCACAGCAGTAGGGAGCCCTAGGTATTTCTCATTGAATGCTTGCATATGGATATTTAATGTTGCTTGTAGAACCTGCCTCAATGAATCAGGAGTGTTAGTGATGAAATACATCAAGCTTTTATCACGATTAACACTTTGGCCCAAAGCCTCTGCATAAATTCTAAGAATCTCATTGAGTCTGAGAGCACTAGGATTACTTGCATTGATGAAAATCAAGCTATCATCCGCAAATAATAAATGTGTGACCCATGGTGATCTATAACTCACCCTCAGACCCCTGTCGATGGTTACTCCATTGTAATATTTTAGCAATGAGGAAAAACCTTCCGCACATAGCAGAAAAAGGTATGGTGAAACTGGGTCACCTTGTCGGAAACCTCTGGATGGTGTGAAGTATGGTAAAATTTCACTGTTGACACACACCGAGAAGCGAACCAAAGAGATGCACTTCATTATCAATCTAACAAAGCTCATACAGAAACCAAGCCGTGCTAGTATAGCTTCGAGATAATGCCACTCCACGCGGTCATATGCTTTCATCATATCAAGCTTGACCGCGCATGAGAAATTCTTGCCCTTCTTCCTCCGCCTCATCGTATGTACGCTTTCATACACAACTAGCACATTGTTGGTAATGAGGCGGCCGAACGAAAGCACTTTGCTCTTCACTGATAACCTCATCCATAATACATCTCAAGCGATTGGTGATCTCCTTTGCTGCAATCTTGTACAAAACCGGGCGTAATGCAATAGGATGGTACTGCGATATTGATTGGGGGTGTCTAACCTTGGGGATGAGGGTAATAGAAGTGTCATTCAGTCCCGATGGCAGCTCCCCCCCATCGAGAAAATCAAGCACTGCGTCGGTTACGTCATTACCAATTAAATCCCAATGACGCTGATAAAAACCTAAAGTAAAACCATCAACACCGGATGCCTTCGAGGGAGCCATTTGAAACAGCGCCACTTTGACTTCCTCCGGGGTGTAGGGTTTGGATAATTCCATGTTCATCGCTTGTGTCACCTTGACTGGCACATGTGATAACAACATCTGGGGATCGGCAAAACCCTGTGATTCATATAGTTGCTGGTAGAAGGTCTGCACCTCCACCTTATCCTCATCTCCACTAGCGCAAACTATTCCGTCAGCTCGTCGAAGATCTGAGATTTTATTCATACGTTGGCGCTGAGCTGCTTGTGCCTGGAAATATGATGTGTTGTGATCGCCCTCGTGGAGCCACGGAAGTCTCGAATGCTGCTGAGTCCAAATCTCCTCTTGATGCAAGGCCTCCTTCAGTTTTTTAACGATGCTTTTCTCCTTATCCGAAGGCCCAGTACCTATAGCCTGACACCGAACCCGGTTCAGACGTTGTTGGAGTTGTCTGACAGTACGTGCCAGACACCCAAACTCCTTCAAACTCCACAACTCTAATGTTGACTGCAAAGCGCCCAGCGCCGATGCGATACCTTGGAGGCCCAGAGTCCGTGGTATGCCCCGTCAGGTCTCCACAACTAGGCGGTCATAATCTGTATGAGTCTGCCATACGTTTTCATACCGGAATTGTTTCTTGGCCCTAGGCCGATCTGACAGTACCTCTTTCATTTCTGCCATCACAAAACAATGATCAGACTCAACTGAAGGAAGATGTCTAACCCGTATGTGATGAAAAAGCTGCCGGAATTCCTCGTTCGCGAAAGCTGGATCTAACCGTGCCTTGACATTTGCTTCTCCTGTTTGATGATTATCCCATGTATAGGCCGTGCCAGACCAGCCTAGATCTTGGAAAGAGATGTCATCCACAACCTCCCTGAATGATCTCATGTGAGTTTCAGACTGTGCCACTCTGCTGAAGCGCTCACAAGCATACAAAGTTTCATTAAAATCTCCCATGCACAACCAGGCACTATGGGTGATATTATGCAAAGTACGCAAGAACCACCAACTATGATGTCTCTCTTCCGCTCGCGGTGCTCTGTAAAAACCAGTAAAACGCCAAACATAAGCTTCTAATTATTGCTATGAACCAGTACATCAATATGATTCTTACTGAAATTTCTCAAATCAACGGTGACATCTCTAGACCAAAAAAGACCTATGCCGCCACTAAGGCTGACACTGTCAACCGCAATACTGCCTGCAAAACCAAGCGTAAACTTCAGATCCTCAACTTTTTTTGCTTTAATTTTCGTTTCCATTACAAAGAGAAGGGAGGGGCCTTCAAGCTTCACGATACTGCGAAGCTCCCGAACTGCCTCGGGGTTCCCAAGGCCCCGGCAGTTCCAGCTTAAAACACTCATTATGACGGGCAGGACAGCGACGCGGTCTCGTCTTTGCCGAATTCTCTGGTGTGGGCTTTTTCTTCTTCAGTTCACGAGCAAAGTCATCCCCCTTTGTATCATTGCTGGCTGTGGTTGGGTCCTTGATGCTTGCACTCGCGTCCCCAACAGGGTCGACCAAACTCCCATTTGTAAGCAACAAGGGTTTTGCCACGGGTTTGTAAACTTGGTGTGGAGTATCTTTTCGCTTTGGTGGCTGCTTGTTCTTCATAGGAGATATCACTTCCTCCCCAGGTTCCTTTTTAGTACTAGAATTCTTTGTGGTTGGCTTGCTGTTAGACCTTGGTTCCCTGGGGGAATTGTCGCTGGCCGGCGGCTTCTTTGCATCATCCGACGCACGGAGTTTAGAGCCAAACAGAAGCTCACCCTTGTCATCGCGTGAGCCCGGAGTAGCACAATAGAGCTCTGAATGCCCTAATCTACCACAGGAGAAACAAAAATAGGGCAACTGTTCATATTGGATGTCATACAAGTCTATCTTCTTCCTCCAGGCAGAATCGATCAAAATCCACCTTCTCAAAGGCTTGTTTACCTCAACTGATATCCTTGCTCGCAGAAAACCACCATCATGATCAAACTTGACAAACTGCATGTTTTTATCCATTTGCTTAGCGATCGGCATCCACCACGCCTCATACCTTAGGTTATAGAGTAAATCCATAACCCTAGCCCAAATCTGCAGACGATCGAGTTGGACCTCATCAGCCCGCATACACTCGTCAAACTCAGCCAGCACCATGGCGTTCTTGCTGATATGCCATGGCGAGCCGCCCCACACCCGATCTCTGTCCCTCTGATTGTCAAATTTCGCTACAAACACGTTGACGCCCGCTGATCTGAACTTCAAACCATGCGGGTTGCCCCATGTCGGCCGAAGCGCATTAGTGATGGTCTGGATGTGTATATGGTTCCGGTGGAGGACCTTCCCGGCCAAAAGCCACTTTGCGGCCTCCCCTCGACGCGATCGTCAAGGATCAGAGGAGTAGCCTCTTCCCTGGATATGTCAAGTTTCCCCAGGGCCTTCTCGAGTTTCCTCCTGGCGGCGCAGCCCACCTGGGGATCGCTCCCCCCCCCCCCCCCGAGCCCGTGGCGCTGGGCGCAGCCATGAGCCCGGAGCACTTGCCTCTTCCTCTCTCTCTCTCTTGCACCGGCGACGAGTCGTAGGGCAAAGTCGAGTCCACGTCAAACCCTAGTCGCCGCCAGCGCCGCCAGAGGTTTTAGGGTTTGGGGAAAAGTCACTTGATGGGATCTTTTACTAAACAAATCATTGGCTTTCATTTGTTTTGCGTATTTAAAGTTATGTCTAAATACTAACTAAGGCTTTTGGATCAGCAAAAAAATGGGCTTTCTTTTTTCGGGGGCCCATCTATTTTGTGACGTCTGGGGTCGCAAAACAAGCACATCTTTATCTTTACTCTTTACCTAATAATAAGGGACGGAGGCTTTTATAGTTCTCCATAAGTCATCACTTTATATCCCTTAATTTTATGTTATATAATCACTAGCAAAAGAGCCCGTGCGTTGCAACGGGAGAAAAAAATAACAGACACTCTTAACCCAATAACCATAATATGTTCATGCCCTTTATTTTAGCGAGGCATCATTTTTGTGTTGCCGCTTATTCTCCTTCTCACCTTCAGTGGCCTCAGTGTTCACACAAACCAAAGGGTGTTTGAATGTTGTTTTTCCCCTGCCAGTTTGTTCAGAGGTGCTCATGTGTGGTTATTGATGTTTTCTTTCGTCTCTTTATGATTTTATTGGTTGTTTATTTGCAATCCAGATCGTCGCGGTATGAAAGAAAAACGGGCGTGCCCTATAGGTTACAAGTTTGCTTTTAAAATATTTAATTGGTAAAAATAACATCATATTCAAGTTCTACATATTTTTCTATTCAAATTTCATATATAACATGTTAAAATCAGAGTTACGGTTTAATAGTTATGGATAATTAAGAAAAATATTTGTTTGACTTAAATATCTTCCAAAATAATATTTTAAAAATATGTAACAAACAAAATAACGTCATATTCAGATTCTACACATTTTTCTAATCTATTTTCATATATAACATGTTAAAATCGGAGTTACGATTTAAAAGATATGGATAATTTAGAAAAAACATGTGTTTGACTTATATATAATCGGCGGGTGAATTATCTAATACGTCAGGGGGGTTTCGTAAAAATGTAAAATAACGGCTTGGTTTGACTTAAGTGTGTACTGCGGGTTAATTTATAAAAAACGCAGGGGGTTTTCTGCAAAAGTGCGTGACGGACCGGCGAAACCCAATTTACTTTATTGTATTATAGGTAGAGAGATAAAAATTGTCGACTGAGATTTGTACACACATGTAAGGAAAAAAAACGCTGCAGAACAAAGTCTGCATGTCCGGTTGGATGTATACAAAGAAAAAACGAACGCTTCAATTTGATGAGAATAAGAAAAACAATTCCTTACGACTCAGATTGGAATCCTTGGCCGTGTAAAATCCCTTCCTTAATCTGATCGTCTCTCTTCGGACCTACTATTTGAAACGAAAAGGTCACGGTGGGTTAGGTCATTGCCGGAGGCTACTTCATGCGTGTTGAAGCAGCTACCTCTGTGAGAGGGACGTGGCCAGGGGTAGGTGTCGTCGGGCCCGATCTCGGGAGTTGATCATCGAGATTGTGCTGCACCTCCTTCCTACTCGCTCTAATCTTCTCTCCGATGCATTTGACGAAATTCCTCTCTCGCCCACTCAAGGTTCCGCGATGAGGTCGATTGGCTCGACCGCCGACGCGAGCCCCCGCGGCTCAACCTGAGGCCATCAAGATCCCAGTCCTGCGCGAAGGAACAACGGAACACCATGGTAGAGTGCTGCGTTGGCGTAAAGCCACGGATTAGCGGTGGCAACAAACCAGGAGTGCTTGGTGGATTCATTGCGTCTTGCCGATGATGATGGTTGCACTGGACGTGGAGAAAAAACACTCAGCCAGGATGGACATCTAACATGACTACATGATGACAAGGATGACATGCAGCCGGGAGAGAACGACGATGAGCATGAGGCCATCGGAATCAGCAGCACTGATTTACTGATGACTGTGAGTGGATCATCGCCACCTCCAAGGCTCCAAGGCCAACTAGCTTATCTTCTCTAACTGAGCAGCTCCTCTACAAGTTCAACATAGATATTGTCAGGGAAATACGTCTTACAGGTACAGTACAGCCATGGTATTGAACATTGATTCTCATCTATCCATGCCGAGACGCACTTTTTGTTTCCATGTACTGTTCTTACTCTGTTGCCCACGGTCTTCATCGACAGTCATGAATAATGATCAGCGCTGGTCGGATGATTACTTCGGTCATCGAGCTGCCCGACGGTGAGGCGAGGAAGCTATGTTCCTATGGCAAGCCAGTGTCGACCTCGCCGCCGCGGAGCCAGGGTGGACATGTTAACTAACGCCATGGCCCATGGACGAGGACGCGGATAACAGCCACCACCGGAGCACCTACACCCACCCTCTCTGGCCATCGAGCCTGAACTCTCTCTGACAGCCCCAATAATCAGGTACTTGCAGAAGACAGGCATAGGGCACTTCCTGATCAAGTCGTGGTGTTGATGAACGTCTCTTTGGCACTTAATTACCAAACGAAAGGTGAAGCGATCGTGAGGCGCATGCATGCGAGTAGTCGACCACAAGTAATTGCTGGCGGCGGCTTCCGCACCTCATCCTTTTTGGTTTGTTTTTTACACGTACGTATGCAAGGAGTTGAAAAAGTACTCTTTTTTTTTGCGTTCGAATTGAGAGCTTTTTATTCAACAAAAGAACTCCTAGCATCATCAGCCAAGAGGCTGGTGAGTAGGAAAGAAGGACTAGAACCTGTCCAGCTCTCGGTGACCATCAGCGAGCAAGCATGCTTCGCGCATAGATGGGCCGGTACGTTGGCAGATCTACTTACATGTTGAATAACAAAAAAAGTAAAATGAGTAGCTAGCTCTCCAATCTCTAAGAATAAAGGTGCCACTATAGAAAGACTATTGTGGGGAGTGTTCCAGAGGTTGACAACCTCTAGGCAGTCTGTCTCCATTATCACATGAGAGAAACCTCGCAAACTTGCAAAGATGACACCGTCACGGATCGCCAGGGCCTCACCGATGAATGGATTCGTCACCCCCTCATGGGGTTTACTCCAAGCTTCCAACAAAGCCGAGGCTGAACGTGCGACACCTCCCGCTCCTGCCTTGTTGGAGTCCATGTTTATAGCCACATCTGTATTGATTTTGACAAACTCACCTTCTGGCGGCCTCCACCCATGTCCAGGAAGGATCGAGGCATGTGAAGAAGGGATGTCAAGTACCGCCAAATCTTCTCTGATGCGTCTCACTGTAGTTAGAGGATCAAGCTTCTCTCCATCATGTGTGATTCGATTTCTGGAGTGCCAAATCGCCCACATTACAGAGATCATTTGCGCCCTCTCCACCACTGTGAACTGACTATCACAAATCATGTCCTTAGCCCATGTATCTGGGTGCAACCTTGGTCTTCTCACACCAAGTAGTGTATGTGCTTGTTCCCAGTAAAATATTTGGTCTAAACTTCACAACACAAGGAAGCTCCCCAGAAAACATCTGATATATCGAACAGGAAAATGCTTTTTTTTCATCATTATCAAAATCACCACAAGGTATTCCAAAGGTAAAACTGTGTAACATCGCCACTTGATGTTCAATTGGCAGAAGTGGAAAATATATACCTACTCCAAATTGTGAGTGGTATATCTAGAACCGGAAATTTTTGGTGGCATTTATGTATGTAGGAAATTTCTTAATGGTATATAGAAAGTTTTATTCCATGAGTAAGTGATTCATGCATCACATATCTTTTACATTAAAATATCAACGACAGAACCTAACATATTTAAAACAAAACTATTTTTTAGCAAGAGGCTCATGTTTGATTCCAAAATTTTGTTGCACAACTTAAATAATATTGTTCTCATAATATATATATGGCGATAGGCGGCGTCGGCATCCTTTCTCGAACACTCCTCGAGACCTTTGGCAAAAATAATTATTGCGCTTAAGTGTTGTATTATCTGTGACAATGCGCATGCATATTTGCTATAAAATAAATTACAAATATTTGGAATTAAAATATATATGTTTTGAATGATATAGTTGATTGAACTTTGGAGTGCATATTCACTTAAATTTCAATACGCGTCCAAATTCTCTCCCGGAGAAACGCACAGGCATTTTTGCTAGTGAAAGCAAACGATTGCTCTCCTCTGTACATATCGGGGTTCAAACTTAAATGCCGTCAGATGGAGAAACCAATCAATGGCTGTGGAGAAGTCTGATGGAAAGGAAAGATATCAGACTACCGACGTTGTAGAGTTTCCCTTCAGTTTTTGATTTGAGGCGTACGTGCGAGGAAAAGGAGTGAGGCGGCTCGGCGAGTTGGTTTTCATCTGAGGCGTACTACATACGTACTAGTAAACGGCCAGGAAAAGAACCCTCGGCGCCCGGTGTTAGCACCCTGGCCTAACCCTAGCCCCAAAGATGGCGGCGGCTGAGGAGAGCAAAGGGGAGGGGAAGATGACAGCGGCGGAGGAGAGGGAGAGGGAGCGCACGCGCTCCTATCCTGACCCCTCCGACCCCTTCATTGAGGTCAAATTCGGCAATGATTTCGTCGACATTATTCCCT
Organism: Aegilops speltoides; assembly: GCA_021437245.1. NCBI lineage: Eukaryota > Viridiplantae > Streptophyta > Magnoliopsida > Poales > Poaceae > Aegilops > Aegilops speltoides. The sequence continues at coordinate 518,195,305 of CM038142.1, read as the reverse complement.
CCAACGCCGACGAGAACCCCGCCTGGTCGCTGCTCGTCGGCGTCAAGAGCGGCGCCCTACGCGTCCACCGTTTTCGCGTGGCCAGATCCGGGCGGATCTCAGGTCGGACCGACGACGATATCCAGGTCTTCCACGACCTCAAGCAGCCGCAGGGGTGCAGCTCGGGCGCCAGCGCAACCCTGACTCCCGACGGCCGCTCGCTCTGCCTCCTGCAGCTGGTCGAGAATGAGCAAGCCGACGGCCTGCAGCTGCTGCTGCCGGCCGAGGAGGAACCGCCGGCCGAAGTAGCGCTTCCCCCGCTGGATCCAAGCATGCGTGGCCGGTGCATGCCCATCTCGGCCGACGGCCACATATGGGCCGTGTCGGCTACCTACTCTTCTTGCACCAGTTACATCATCCTCCTGCACCGCCTGGTCATCCAAGACGAAGACCAACGTTGGGAGCAGGTCGGCCGCCCCTTCACCCAACATTGCAAATTCGAGCCCTTCCCCTACAGCTATTGGGGCATTGCCTTCCTCCAGGGCTACGCCGTGCTCCCTCACCACGGCCCGGACGGGGGCACGCTCATCCTGCTCTCCCTCCAAAACGGCCTCTTCTTCACCTTCAATTGCTCCGCCCCCGACGCCGGCTGGACCAAGGTAACCCAAACCTCAGACGACAAGTCCTACGTCCCTATCCTTGGCCGCGGCGTGTATGCGCAGGAAAGCAATGCCATCTACATGCTCCGCAAAGATGCCATCTATGCATACAAGCTGGGATATGAAGAGGGAAATCTGAAGATGGATCCCCCTGTGGACATTATATTTCCTTATGTTGACAGAAGCACGGCCCATGGCCTCCTCACCCATCTCGGCTGCGGGGTCATGTGCTCCGTCTTGATCGATGTGGGGCTCCCATGCCGGAGCGACCACCTGCACGCCGTTATCTCCACCTTCCGCCTTGGCTCTGAGCCCTCCCATGTCAAGCTCCTGCACTCCACCTCCCGCCAGGTCGACATGTTGTTGCCCATGGAAGACATCGACGATTTTGAATTATGCTTTCTCCAGTAAGTTTCTCTGTCCACTAATTAATCCATGCATTCATTTTGGTCGTCTCGTCTTACTTGCAAATATATTAATCTTCTTCTGTCCGGCCGCTAATATAATCAATTATTTATTAATTATATTAGAGAGTATAAGGATGACAAGGTGCTGCCGCCTCAAGTCCACCAAGAGGGAGTGCTTCATGATCGCTGCAGGTATATATTGGTCCACAAGCTTGAGCTTGGCTTAGATATTTCATTCCAATTAAGGTTCTTGTGCATGACACACATATTTTGCTTCTTGCATGCAGGCATCATCTACCACCAGGTCCTCCTCCTCCCTATGTGAAGCCACATATGGACAAGGAACTCTTGTTTATTATCTGCCAAACTGGTTCTAAATCATTTATCTATAAAACCACTCTCACGGATCTGAGTCCAGACATAAAAATAGCCCCTCCTCTCAAACCGCACTACATTCTACAAGGAGATGCGTATGGAGATGATGATGGTGAGAGGCACTTTTTTCGCAGTAGTTCCAAACTATATGCTGTTTCATTCCAAAAAGATGGCGTGCATGAACTTAATCTGGACGCCAGATTTCAGATTTTTGATCACCTTGCACGGCGGCCTGTTTCTGTTTCTTCTGTTGATCCTTTTGTTATGGTTATCCAAGTTGGCTCAACAACTCTTGCTCTTACTGAAACTCTCCAAGTTTACCAGAGGACCCACCTTGTTCGTCCTATTGGGTCCACCTCATGGGTGCGCTGCCGCACAGATCGGTCCCAGCTTCTTGACAGAAAGGTCAAGCTGTCGGGATATGTGGCAGTGGGTGATGATTCCTTTATAGTCTGTGATACTGTCACATGTTCCTGTCTTCAGTTTGACCTCCGTGCCAAGCAGTGGCATCTTGTCAAGTTGTCATGCCTTGGGCTCCATGGGAGAAATACTTGCCAAGGGATATGCATACAAGCCGCCTTCTAAATGGCAGATGCATATTTGTTGATGGTTTTATCTACACATGCACTCGAAATGGGCTTGCTGCTTATGAACTACTCCGTGAAGATCATTGTGTGTACCTCGGCATCTCAATATCTTTGCGATTCTCATGGGAGACTGATACGTGGAGGTATGAAAGAATGTGTTTGGATTATGCTGGCAAAGACGTCAACTCGGGTGCCATCTTGTTTTGGGTGGTGCAAGGTGAATCTCTCTCTCTCTCTCTCTCTCTCTCTCTCTCTCTCTCTCTCTCTCTCTCTCAGATCTCTCTCTCTCTCTGATCATCTATTGTTCTTGTACAGATTACCCCCCGAATCAGTTACAGATGACCGCCGTCCGGGTTGAGACTGAGAAAACACCAAGCGAGTGCATGAAACCGGTGCGAATTAAGCATGTGGTCTGTGCCACACGTGTCATTGATCAAGAGGAACTAATTGAGCAAGAGAAAGTAATCAGTACCGGATGCTTTGCGGTCTCATCTTCCTCCATTTTCCTTGGACAATGACACTAGGGTCATGGGCAGAGATATTGAATACCGGGTTGATGGAGCATTTATTTGTACGTGGAAGGAGAGGACAGTTGCAGCTAACTTTATATTTTGCTGACAAGTTGTTTGGTAGAGACTCTCATTGGACCAACGACAAGTGACTTTGTAAGCACCTTACTTGGAACCGTGAAGTTAAACTAGGGGTAGGTATTGGGTTTATATGGTTAATATTACTATTTTTGAATTTTGGTTCCCCTGAAACGATAAAATGGCTATTGAAATAATCTGAAAGAAAATAGGTTTCATTCAGCATGTCAGGAGCTTCGCACCATAAAGTTGGAAGTACGCTGTATGTTAACTGGGGATGACTAGAATGGAAATAGAAACAGCCTTTGCAATATTAGCATTTGTTAAGCAAATCATGGTGCCATGATGGTGCTATATATGTAGAGTACCTCCAAACTTTTTGCCTCTTGGTGGCTGCCGACTCGCCGGATGATAGGGTCTGGGTGACCAGAGGATAGGGCTGGGAACTGCCTCCGGGTGGCTGCTGAGAGCATCTCCAGCCGTTGGCCCCTCAGGGGGCGTGTAAAATCGCCGCCTGGGGGCGAGCCGACGCAAAAAAAGGGCCTGGGAGCGAGTTGGTTCCCAGTTGCCGACCCCAGGGCCGCCCCCGGACGCCGTCTAATTTAAAAAAAAACATTTGGCGAAGTTCGGTTAAACTCGGCTAAAATTCGGCAAACTTGGCATATATTAGACATGTTCGCGGCTTACATAGCAAATTTATCTAAAAAAAGGCCTAAACTAAGGGGCGAAGAAGTCGCTGAACGCGGCGTAGTCGACATCATCGCCGCCGTCGTCATCGTCGGCCTTCTCCTCGTTGACGCGGCCGCCCCTGCTGGACCCCTACCCAGCGTCGCCATGGCGGACTGGTGGCGGTGGCGGCGCGTCGTCGTCGTCGCTGTCGTCGAGGACGACGACGCCTCCTTCGTCACGGCCCCGGCGGCGCTGCTCGAAGCGCTGCAGGGCGGCGCACTGGCGCTCCATCTCCATCTTGAGGTAGTCCTTGCGCGCCCATTTCAGGGCCGCCTCGTCATCGAGCTCCACGTCGCCGTGCTCCGTCTTCACGGCGGGAAGCCCCGGCTCCGTTTTCACGGCCGCGAGCCTCGGCTCCGTCTTTGGCTTGATGAAGCGCGGAGGAGCCGACGAGGAGGTGCGCCGGTCGCCCTCGTTTATGACGATGCCGGCGCTGCGAGTGCGCCAGCCGAGCGGCGTCTCCGCTGTGGGCTCGACCTTGACGCCGAGCAACGCCGGAGAGCCGGAGGAGTGGGAAGAAGAGCGTGAGGAGGAGTGTGAGGAGGAAGACGAGGAGGAACCGAACCTCCTGGGCATCCATTGCCCAGCGCCGGTGGTGGGCCGGGATGGCCGCCGTGGGAGGGTATGCCAGCGGCGGCTCGTTGTCGCCCTCAAGGTACGCCAGCACGCCCTCGAGCGTGCGGCCAGGGGCGCCCCACCACACGGGGCGTCCCTCGTTGTTCTTCACGCCGCCCACCACCGGCGCCCCGTTGGTGGACGCTAGCCTCTGCTCCTGGCGCCGCTCGAAGTACGCCACCCACGCCGCGTTGTTGTTGGCGGCGTACTGGGGAAGGGCGAGCTGCTCGTCGGTGAGGGAGGCGTGATACGTCTCCAACGTATCTACTTTTCCAAACACTTTTGCCCTTGTTTTGGACTCTAACTTGCATGATTTGAACGAAACTAATCCGGACTGCGATGTTTTCAGCAGAACTGACATGATGTTGTTTTATGTGTAGAAAACAAAAGTTTTCGAAATGTCCTGAAAATCCACGGAGGCACTTTTTGGAAAATATAAAAAATACTGGCGAAAGCATCAAGACCAGGGGGCCCACACCCTGTCCACGAGGTGGGGCGCGCCTCCCCGGGCGCCTGTCTCGTGGGCCCCGGGCGTCCACCGACCTCAACTCCAACTCCATATATTCACGTTCGGGAGAAAAAATCGAGAGAAAGTTACATCGCGTTTTACGATCAGAGCCGCCGCCAAGCCCTAATCTCTTGGGAGGGCTGATTTGGAGTCCATTCGGGCTCGGAGAGGGGATTCGTCGCCGTCGTCATCATCAACCATCCTCCATCACCAATTTCATGATGCTCACCGCCGTCGTGAGTAATTCCATCGTGAGGCTTGCTGGACGGTGATGGGTTGGATGAGATTTACCATGTAATCAAGTTAGTTTTGTTAGGGTTTGATCCCTAGTATCCACTATGTTCTGAGATTGATGTTGCTATGACTTTGCTATGCTTAATGCTTGTCACTAGGGCCCGAGTGCCATGATTTCAGATCTGAACCTATTATGTTTTCATGAATATATGTGTGTTCTTGATCCTATCTTGCAAGTCTATAATCACCTATTATGTGTTATGATCCGACAACCCCGAAGTGACAATAATCGGGATACTTCTCGGTGATGACCGTAGTTTGAGGAGTTCATGTATTCACTATGTGCTAATGCTTTGTTCCGGTTCTCTATTAAAAGGAGGCCTTAATATCCCTTAGTTTCCACTAGGACCCCGCTGCCACGGTAGGGTAGGACAAAAGATGTCATGCAAGTTCTTTTCCATAAGCACGTAATACATGCCTACATTACATTGATGAACTGGAGCTAGTTCTGTGTCACCCTATGTTATAGCTATTACATAAGGAATCGCATCCGGCATAATTATCCATCACTGATCCATTGCCTACAAGCTTTTCACATATTGTTCTTCACTTATTTACTTTTCCGTTGCTATTGTTACAATCACTACAAAACCCAAAATCATTACTCTTGCTACCGTTACCTTTATTATCATATTACTTTGCTACTAAATACTTTGCTGCAGATACTAAGTTATCCAGGTGTGGTTGAATTGACAACTCAACTGCTAATACTCAAGAATATTCTTTGGCTCCCCTTGTGTCGAATCAATAAATTTGGGTTGAATACTATACCCTCGAAAGCTGTTGCGATCCCCTACACTTGTGGGTTATCAAGACTAATTTCTGGCGTCGTTGCCGGGGAGCATAGCTCTATTCTCTCAGTCACTTGGGATTTATATCTGTTGATCACTATGAAGAACTTGAAAGATGACAGAACTATGATTTTTCCCTCAACTACGAGGGGAGGTAAGGAACTGCCATCTAGCTCTGCACTAGATTCTCCTTCTGTTTTGAGTAAACTTGCGACACCTAAACCTGCTACTGCTATGAATTCTGATATGTCGCATGTTATTGATCACGCCACTTCTGCTTTGCATGATACTTATGATGAAACTACTTCTGCGTGTGATACTACTTTGCCATTAGGTGAATTTCTTGATGAACAACTTGCTAGATTTAGGGGGAATGAAATTATTGAAGATGCTATTATTAATGATAGTGATGATGAGAATTCTCCCAATGATTATGAATTGCCTGTTGTTCCTGAGGGTTATGTTATGAATGAAGAAGCTGCTAGAGCTATCTTTGCTTGCAATGATAGATATGATCTTAAGAAATTATTAGCTAAATGGAAGCAGTAGTCTCTTAATGCTAGAATGAAACATGACCCTGCTTTTGCTACTTCACCTATCTGTGTTACTGATAAGGATTATGAATTCTCTGTTGATCCTGAAATTATTACTTTAGTTGAATCTGATCCGTTTTATGGCCTTGAATCTGAAACTGTTGTGGCACATTTTACCAAGTCGAATGACATAGCCACCCTGTTTACTCATGATGATAAATCTCGCTATTATTATATCCTTAAGATATTTCTGTTCTCATTAAAGGGTGATGCTAAGACTTGGTACAATTCTCTTGCTCCTGGTTGTGTGCATAGTCCCCAGGATATGATTTATTACTTCTCTACTAAATATTTCCCTGCTCATAAGAAACAAGATGCCTTGCGGGAAATATATAATTTTGTGCAAATCGAAGAAGAGAGTCTCCCACAAGCTTGGGGGAGGCTTCTCCGATTACTTAATACTTTGCCTGATCATCTTCTTAAGAAAAATGAAATACTTGATTTATAATGGACTAACCGATGCTTCCAAGGACTACTTGGATAGTTGTGTTGGCTGTGTTTTCAGGGAAAGAACAGTCGACGAAGCTGAATTACTATTGAATAATATGTTGACTAATGAAAATAATTGAACTCTTCTTGAGCCAATTCCTGAGGAAATTCCTGAACCAATTGAGACAACTCCGGAGCCTATTCCTAAACCCACTCCAAAGAAGAGAGGTGTTTTATTTCTCAGTCCTGAAGATATGCAAGAGGCAAAGAAATCAATGAAAGAAAAAGGTATTAAAGCTGAAGATGTTAAGAATTTACCTCCTGTTGAAGAAATACATTGTCTTAATATACCGCCTGTTGAACAACCACATTGTCTTGATATCCCGACACAGGTAGTAAAGGTAAATTCTCTCTATAGATATGATAAAGTTGAAATCCCCTCTACTAAATTTCATAGCCCATGCTTAGATGAATTTGATGACTTTATGGCTACACAAGAAAGTTTTAATGCTTATGTTGGTAGAGAGTTAAAGAATAATGCTTTCGAGATAGGACGCGTGAGCAATAATATGGATAGAGTTAAAGGTGAACTCAAACTCATTAGCACATATACTTCTATGGTTGCTACTCAAGCTGAGCAAGTACTTAAAGCTCAAAATGATTTGCTTGATGAATTAAATAATAAAAATGACTTTGCTGTTAGAGTGGCTACTAGAACTGGTAGAATGACTCAGGAACCTTTGTATCCTGAAGGCCACCCTAAGAGAATCGAGCAAGATTCTCAGAGAAATAATTTAGAGGCACCTAGTTCTTCTAAAAAGAAGAAAAAGAAAAATGATAGGACTTTGCATGCTTCTAGTGAACCTACTGTAGACACACCTGAGAATCCCAATGATATTTCTATTTCTGATGCTGAATTACAATCAGGTGATGAACATGAACCTAATGATAATGTTCATGTTGATGCTCAACCTAGCAAAAACAATGATGTAGAGATTGAACCCGCTGTCGATCTTGATAACCCACAATCAAAGAATCAACATTGTGATAAGAGAGATTTTGTTGCTAGGAAGCACGGTAGAGAAAGAGAACCATGGGTTTCCTCCTAAACCATCCAAGACAAATGATGATGAGGATTTTGAGTGCTTTGCTGAAATGATTAGACCTATTTTCTTACGTATGCGCTTAACTGATATGCTTAAAGTAAATCCTTATGCTAGATATATGAAGGATATCATCACAAATAAAAGAAAGATACTGGAAGCTGAAATTTCCACCTTGCTTGCTAATTACACTTTTAAGGGTGGAATACCAAAGAAACTTGGAGATCCGGGTGTACCAACTATATCATGCTGCATTAAAAGAAATTATGTTAGAACTACTTTATGTGATCTTGGAGCCGGTGTTAGTGTTATGCCTCTCTGTTTATATCGTAGACTTGAATTGAATAAGTTGACACCTACTGAAATATCTTTGCAAATGGTCGATAAATCAACTGCTATACCTGTCGGTATTTGTGAGGATGTGCCTGTTGTGGTTGCAAATGTCACTATCTTAACGGACTTTTTTATTCTTGATATTCCCGACGACGATAGTATGTCAATTATCCTTGGTAGACCTTTTTTGAATACTGCAGGGGCTGTTATTGATTGCAACAAAGGCAATGTCACTTTTCATGTTAATGGTAATGAGCATTCGGTACACTTTCCGAGGAAACAATCTCAAGTTCATAGCATCAATTCTATTGGAAAAGTTCCAACTATTATTATCGAGGTTTTGAATTTCCTCTCCCTACTGTCAAGAAAAAGTATGATATGCTTATTGTTGGGGATTTTCATATCCCCCTTGAGGTAACTTAGTGTTATTCAAAATTTCTCCGGTTCCGTGTTATTCGGAATGAGTTTGTTAACAAGACTTGATCAACCTTGTTAGTGGATTCATTTTGATGATCATGAGATGGATGAAACTAGAAGGCACAACCTTTTGTACCCACTTTTTACTTTCTGTTATTTAGAATAAATAAAGCAAAAGTAGTATTATCTGTCTGTTTTCTGAATTATCCGCGCATTAAAAAATATCCCGAAAATAAAAGTGCTCCAAATGCCCTGCAAATTTAGTATGATTTTTTATGGAATATTTGAGGATTTTACGCACTGAAATCACTGCAGGAAGGGCAAGCACCAGGCCACGAGAGTGGAGGGCGCGCCCACCTACCCTGGGCGCGCCCCCCTGTCTCGTGGGCCCCTGGTGGCCCCCCTCCACTTATGCCAGCACCCACACACTTCATCTTCTACCCAAAAAAATCCCCATCCAGCTCAAGAACGAGTTCTAGCTCATTTTGCTGTGATTTTCGATCTCCTTGCTCAAAGCTCCATTCACAAAACTGCTTTGGGAGATTGTTGCTTGGTATGTGACTCCTCCATTGGTCCAATTAGTTTTTGTTCTAGTGCCTTATTCATTGCAAAATCTTTTTTGCATAGGTGACCATGTTCTTGAGCTTGCATGTTGAATTTATGAGGTCCCAAGCAATTCTAATGGATGATATAGGCTCTAGGCACTTGTAGGAGTAGTTGCTATCAATCTTGTTTAGTTTTATTCACTTTTATTTTGAAGTTACTAAAATTACAGAAATTTTTCAGAAAAAGAATAATGTCTAGGAGAATGTACTAAGGTGGTTCCTCGGTAAAGAAAGGACCCGGGATTGCTATACGTGAGCAAGATGTTGAATTGCCGAGGGACGCGGATGTACGAGCTTGTGAGTGGCCATCTGATGATTTTATGGTCGAAGCAGGCTTTAAGGAGGAATTTGACGCGTATGTGCATAATGCTGAGCTGGAGGACTTCTTACAAGATAAGTGTCCTCGGTACTATCAATTGACTGATTCCTTTGTGCGGAGGTTCAAATATAATTGTACGCGTAACTCTCCTAGTGTCCTATTCGATATTTGTGATACATCTTATACCATGGACTTAGAGGATTTTACAACTGCTTGCAAACTTCCGCAGTGGGGTAATATAAAAGATCCTCACAACTCTAAATTTAGAGATTTCCTTGCTAGTATTACTATGGGAGAATCCAGGGACATAGCACAAGCTACCATAGGGAGCATTCATTTTCCTGCTATACATTATTTTGCTCTCTTCATTGGTAGATGTAGGACCTTGAGAAGAGGTGTCTAGAGGGGGGGTGATTAGACACGAAGTACCAAAGTTGCAGTTTTTAAGTTTCCTTAAGTTTAAGTGGAGTTTAGGCACAAGTTTAACATTCACAATACATATCAAGCAAGCATGCAAAGAGTATATGAGCAGCGGAAAGTAAAGCATGCAATTTGCAAGAATGTAAAGGGAAGGGTTTGCAGGATTCAAACGCAATTGGAGACACGGATGTTTTTGGCGTGGTTCCGATAGGTGGTGCTATCGTACATCCACGTTGATGGAGACTTCAACCCTCGAAGGGTAACGGTTGCGCGAGTCCACGAAGGGCTCCACCCACGAAGGGTCCACGAAGAAGCAACCTTGTCTATCCCACCATGGCCGTTGCCCACGAAGGACTTGCCTCACTAGCGGTAGATCTTCATGAAGTAGGCGATCTCCTTGCCCTTACAAACTCCTTGGTTCAACTCCACAATCTTGTCGGAGGCTCCCAAGTGACACCTAGCCAATCTAGGAGACACCACTCTCCAAGAAGTAACAAATGGTGTGTTGATGATGAACTCCTTGCTCTTGTGCTTCAAATGATAGTCTCCCCAACACTCAACTCTCTCTCATAGGATTTGGATCTGGTGGAAAGAAGATTTGAGTGTAAAGTAACTTGGGGAAGGCTAGATATCAAGATTCATATGGTAGGAATGGAATATCTTGGCCTCAACACTTGAGTAGGTAGTTCTCTCTCATAAAATGTATGTTGGAAGTGTAGGTTCAGTCTGATAGCTCTCTCCACGAATGAAGAGGAGGTGGAGGGTTATATATAGCCTCCACACAAAATCTAACCGTTACACACAATATACCAAACTCGATGGGACTGAATCGTTAAACTCGGTCAGACCGATTTAGCAAATAATGTGACTGTTAGGGTTTTCGGTGGGACCGAAATGCAACTCGGTGAGACCGATATGGTTAGGGTTAGGGCATAATGTAATCTCGGTAAGACCGATTACACAAACTCGGTGAGACCGATTTTGGTAATGAGCTTTCCAGAGAGTTGGTCAGGCAAACTTGGTTGGACCGATTACACAAACTCGGTGAGACCGATTTTGGTAATGAGTCAACCAGGAAGTTTGCATTGTAATCTCGGTAGTACCGATTACTCAAACTCGGTGAGACCGATTTTGGTAATGGACATACACAGAGAGATTACAATCCCATCTCGGTGAGACCGAGATCCCTATAGGTAAGACCGATTTGCCTAGGGTTTGTGGCAGTGGCTATGACTTTTGAAATCGGTGGCGCCGGATAGGAAGAATCGGTGTGACCGATTTTGGCTTTGGGTTTAGGTCATTTGTGTGGAAGTGGGAAAGTAGTTGAGGGTTTTGGAGCATATCACTAAGCACTGTGGAGCAAGAAACTCATTAAGCAACACCTCATCCCTCCTTGATAGTATTGGCTTTTCCTATAGACTCAATGTGATCTTGGATCACTAAAATGTAAAGTGAAGAGTCTTGAGCTTGAACCTTGAGCCAATCCTTTGTCCTTAGCATCTTGAAGGAGTTCCCACATCATTTAGTCCATGCCACTCCAATGTTGAACTTATCTGAAACATACTAGATAAAAGTGTTAGTCCAACAAGAGATATGTTGACATTAATTACCAAAACCACCTAGGGAGCACTTGTGCTTTCAATCTCCCCCTTTTGGTAATTGATAACAACATACATCAAAGCTTTAGATAAAGATATAAATAATAGCAAGTAAAGCTTTGGAAAGACATGTAACAAGCATAGGCTCCCCCTACATATATGCAATCATGTGAATATGGAATATAGAGTCATGTGAGAGCATAGCCATGATAGAGTAGGCAATGTGTTACATGTATCTTGGTCATATGCATCAGAGCAAAGAATATTAAAGAAAATACCTTCATGCTCATGAGTCCTTCTTGCAAACAGTATGTACATCAGCAAGAATTCCTCATACACATGATTGTGATGCATATACTTGTTGGGGAACGTAGTAATTTCAAAAAAATACCTACGCACACGCAAGATCATGGTGATGGAATAGCAACGAGAGGGGAGAGTGTGTCCACGTACCCTTGTAGACCGTCAAGCGGAAGCGTTATGACAACGCGGTTGATGTAGTCGTATGTCTTCACGATTCGACCGATCCAAGCACCGAACGTACGGCACCTCCGTGTTCAGCACACGTCCAGCTCGATGACGTCCCCCAGGCTCCAATCCAACGAAGTGTCGGGGATGAGTTCCGTCAGCACGACAGCGTGGTGACGATGATGATGTTCTACCGGCGCAGGGCTTCGCCTAAACTTCGCGACGATATGACCGAGGTGGAATATGGTGGAGGGGGGCACCGCACACGGCTAAGTAACGATTCGTAGATCAACTTGTGTGTGTATGGGGTGCCCCCTGCCCCCGTATATAAAGGAGTGGAGGAGGGGGAGGGCTGGCCCTCTCTATGGCGCACCCTATGGGAGTCCTACTCCCACCGGGAGCAGGATTCCCCCTTTCCTAGTAGAACTAGGAGCCCTTCCAAGTAGTAGGAGTAGGAGGGAAGGAAAGGGAAGGGAAAAGGAGAAGGAAGGAAGGGGGCGCCCCCCCTCCCTAGTCCAATTCGGACTAGCCAATGGGAAGGGGTGTGGCCACCCTTTGAGGCCTTTCTCTCCTTTCCCGTATGGCCCATTAAGGCCCAATACGAATTCCCGTAACTCCCCGGTACTCCCGAAAATACCACAATCACTCGGAACCTTTCCGAAGTCCGAATATAGTCGTCCAATATATTGATCTTTACGTCTCGACCATTTCGAGACTCCTTGTCATGTCCTCGATCTCATCCTGGACTCCGAACTCCTTCGGTACATCAAAACTCATAAACTCATAATAAAACTGTCATCGAAACCTTAAGCGTGTGGCCCTACGGGTTCGAGAACAATGTAGACATGACCTAGAACTGTTTCCGGTCAATAACCAATAGTGGAACCTGGATGTTCATGGCTCCTACATATTCTACGAAGATCTTTATCGGTCAAACCGCATAACAACATACGTTGTTCCCTTTGTCATCAGTATGTTACTTGCCCGAGATTCGACCGTCGGTATCCAATACCTAGTTCAATCTCGTTACCGGCAAGTCTCTTTACTCGTTTCGTAATACATCATCCCGTAACTAACTCATTAGTTACAATGCTTGCAAGGCTTAAGTGATGTGTATTACCGATAGGGCCCGGAGATACCTCTCCGACAATCGGAGTGACAAAACCTAATCTTGAAATACGCCAACCCAACATGTACCTTCGGAGACACCTGTAGAGCACCTTTATGATCACCCAGTTACGTTGTGACGTTTGGTAGCACACAAAGTGTTCCTCCGGTAAACGGGAGTTGCATAATCTCATAGTTGTAGGAACTTTGTATAAGTCATGAAGAAAGCAATAGCAACATACTAAACGATCAAGTGCTAGGCTAACGGAATGGGTCAAGTCAATCACTTCATTCTTCTAATGATGTGATCCCGTTAATAAAATGACAACTCATGTCTATGGTTAGGAAACATAACCATCTTTGATTAATAAGCTAGTCAAGTAGAGGCATACTAGTGACATTAAGTTTGTCTATGTATTCACACATGTATCATGTTTCCGGTTAATACAATTCTAGCATGAAAAATAAACATTTATCATGAAATAAGGAAATAAATAATAACTTTATTATTGCCTCTAGGGCATATTTCCTTCAATACTTACCTTGTAGTCTTGAGTTCGCTTGGGATGGAATGAACCTGCGCAAACAAGGTTAGATAACACAGATGCACCTACTAGCCAGAGCAAACAAAAGAAACTACAAGAATACCAAGACTGGGATGACATGTAGAGAGTGAGTACTAAGTACCACATTGGTTTTGACATGTCCCCAAGAGTAAAGATATGCAATGAATTTAAATGATTTCTTTCCCTTAGATGTCTTGGTCCCCCTGAATCTAGCATGGGATACTGGGAGAAGATAGGGAATAGAAAATCAGAGCTGAAAGATATGAATGATGATCAGAGCTAATGCATGCTAATGCAAATAAGCACAAAAGATCAAATGAACATGTCTCTCCCCTCAAGAAGACATGTGGGCATCTCTCCTCTTGAACACCAAGCATCTGGGATCCTTCAGAAATACTTTCTACTTAAGTATTTTCTCCCCCTGGAGATCTCTCTCTCCCCCCTGATGATCTCTCTCCCCCTTGAGGATCTCTCTCCCCCTTAAGAAGGTGATATACTCTTTCTCTGATGTGATCTCTCTCTAAATGATAAGCTTTGATGTGATCTCTCTCTCCCCCTTTGACATCAATTTCCAAGAAGGGAATCTATCGAATGGGTTTGGTCCTTGAGACATAGCACAAAGCAATGATAAAAATGTGATGCTTGTAGAGGACAAGATTCATTGAGTGGAGCTGGATCAGAAGAAACATAGAATATGTGGCAAACTGATTTTCTGATGTGAAATTGGTGGCACCGAGTGGTATGTTTCGGTTGTACCGAAAGGATTCGGTTGGACCAAAAGCAACAAATCGGTGAAACTGAGTTCATCGCACTGAAAACACTTGTCACCTCAGCTCACTTAGACTAGTAAGATCTCACAAGGATTTGCAAGGAATTTGCTGAAAGATATGCAAGGAATTTGATGCATAAAATGCAGAGCAAACAGAAAGAAATCTAGATGAAGTTTTTTGTTGTTGTTGAAAGGGGAAACAAATATGCATGAGACAAATGCACAAACACAGAAAAGAACACAAGAGAACTTCATCTAGAGATGGTCGGCGACAAAGTCACCTATGTTAGAGTATATTGACTTAGGAATCAAGTGAGATCACTTGATCATAGGTCATACTCATCGTTTAAGCTCAAAATGGGGTTGCCATTTTTTCATTTAAGCATCTTGATGTATTCACATCTTGTCGAGTTGCTTTAGCTCATGACTTGGAGTAAAGCTTCTCTAAGATGGAATAACATACCTTGGTTGGTGGTGTTGTCCATGTAGTTGAACTTGTGTGGGTTGCTCAAGGTTGATGTAGCTCATCAAGAATTTGGAGAACCACTTGGAATTTGAGTACATCTACCTACATGGGTTAGATCTTGAAAGGAAGAGCACTTGTGTATCCAAAAATGACAATCATGAAGCTCAACATAGAATTTGTCAAAGGATATGTTTGAATGGTTTTTGTGCTTCCTTGTCTTCAACCACCATAGTGTAGAGACTTGGCGATGTAGAGATTGCTCAAGATGTGAGTAGATTACAACCTCATGGAATTTGATTCAACCAAGTACCTACATGGGTTAGATAACATGCAAGGTGCAAATATATCCAAGACATAAGATTTTCATCATAAGAGAAATATCAAGGATTAGTCATAAGCTCATGTCTTGCATGTATCCAATGGAGTTTCTACTCCAAGTTTGAAGCATCAATGATGTTCAATTCTCCTCTTAACCTGCAAAACACTTTCTCATCAAGAGGTTTAGTGAATATATCCGCTAATTGCTTTTTGGTGCGAACATGCTTAAGATCAATGTCGCCCTTAGCAACATGATCTCGAATGAAATGATGACGAACTTCAATATGCTTAGTTCAAGAATGTTGCACAGGATTATGACCAATTTTGATAGCACTTTCATTGTCACAAAGCAATGGAACATGTCTCACATATATCCCATAATCTTTAAGAGTTTGGGTCATCCAAAGTAATTGAGCACAACATGAACCAGCGGCAATGTATTCCGCTTCGGCGGTGGATAAGGATACCGAGTTTTGTTTCTTGGAGGACCAAGACACAAGAGATCTAGCAAGAAATTGACAAGTACCCGAGGTGGACTTTCTATCAACCTTGTCTCCGGCATAGTCCGAGTCAGAATAGCCAACAAGATCGAAAGAGGCCCTCTTAGGATACCAAATGCCAAAATTTGGTGTATGGATTAAGTATCTCACTATCCTTTTCACGGCCTTAAGATGACATTCCTTAGGAGCAGCTTGATATCATGCACACATGCACACACTTAGCATGATATTGGGACGTGAAGCACATAGATATAACAATGAACCAATCATAGAGCGATAAACCTTTTGATCAACCGGTTCACTATCTTTGGTCAAATCAAGATGTCCACTAGTAGGCATGGGGGTAGACATACCTTTGCATTCTTGCATATTGAACTTCTTGAATAAGTCCTTGGTGTACTTTGTTTGAGAAACAAAGGTACCTTCCTTAGCTTGCTTGATTTGCAACCCAAGGAAGAATTTGAGTTCACTCATCATAGACATCTCAAACTTCTCCAACATTAGCTTCCCAAACTTTTCACTAAAATGAGGGTTAGTTGAACCAAATATAATATCATCAACATAGATTTGGCACACAAATAGTTCTCCATTAACCCTTTTAGTAAAAAGTGTGGAATCAATTTTCCCAATTTCAAAGCCTTTTTCAATAAGGAACTTGGTCAAGCATTTATACCATGCTCTAGGAGCTTGTTTAAGACCGTAAAGAGCTTTGTGAAGTTTGTAAACATGATTGGGTTTCTTAGGATTGACAAAGCCGGGAGGTTGCTTAACATAAACTTCCTCCTCTATTTCACCATTTAGAAAAGCACTTTTAATGCCCATTTGGTACAGGGTGATATCATGATGATTAGCATAGGCAAGTAAGATGCGAATGGACTCAAGTCTAGCAATGGGGGCGTAAGTCTCACCATAGTCCATACCTTCGACTTGTGTGTAACCTTGGGCGACGAGACGTTTTGTTGTGAACTACTTGTCCATCTTCATCTTGCTTGTTGCGAAACACCCATTTGGTACCGATGATGTTGTGGTTGTTGTCGGGCTTCTCAACCAATGTCCAAACTTGGTTCCTCTCAAAGTTATGTAGCTCTTAATGCATAGCATTTATCCAATCCAGATCTTCCAATGCTTCTTCAACCTTCATAGGTTCAATGCTAGAGATGAAAGAATAGTTTTCACAAAAGTTAGCTAAACGAGTTTTAGAGCGAGTGATTCTCCCGGTTTGAATGTCATTGTAGATTTGCTCGACGGGATGATCTTTAGCAATTCTTGCTCGAACTCGTGAAAGCTTTTGCTTGGGTCTTAGTTGAACATCTTCTTCATCTTGTTCTTCTTCTTGGCCTTCTTCATTGTTGGCGTTGTCGTTCTCTTGTCGTGGTGGAGAAGGAGGTTGTTGATGTTCATCTTGATGCACTTCCTCGTTTTCTTCATCTTGGTGTGTCCCACTTGTGGATGCTTCCATATCAATTCTTGGTTCACCTTGTCGTGAAGTAGAAGCTTCCACTTGGACGGACGAGGTACTCTCCTTCACCTCCGTTGGACGGACCTTGCCAATAGACAAGTCTTGGATTGCTTCCGAAGGATCTTGGTCTCCTACATCAATTGGCAATTGCTCTACTTGCGAGCCGTTAGATTCATCAAACTTCACATCTACCGTCTCTTCAACCTTTCGGGTGAAATTGTTGTAGACACAGTAAGTGTGAGAGTTTGAGCCATAACCTAGTAGGAAACCTTCATGAGACTTAGGAGCAAATTTAGAACGACGATGCTTATCAAGAATGTAGCACTTTGAGCCGAATACTTGAAAGTATCCAACTTGGGGTTTGTTACCAGTAAGGAGCTCGTATGCCGTCTTGCCGAGTAGCTTGTGAAGATACAAGTGATTTGTTGCATGACAAGTTGTCTCAACCGCTTCTGCCAAAAAGTGCGTCGGTGTCTTGTACTCATCAAGCATCATTCTTGCCATTTCAATGAGTGTCCGGTTCTTCCTCTCAACAACTCCATTTTGTTGAGGTGTGTACGTAGCCGAGAACTCGTGTGAAATCCCTTCTTCGTCAAGAAAGGTGTCCACATTTGCGTTCTTGAACTCCGTTCCGTTGTCGCTGCAAACCTTCTTGATCTTCACTTCAAATTGATTTTGGGCCTTCCTAGCGAAGTTTTTGAAGATCTTTTGGACCTGCGATTTATCATCAAGAAAGAACACCCACGTAAATCTTGAAAAATCATCAACTATAACTAGACCAAAAGAATTTCCACCGAGACTCTTGTAAGAGTTGGGACCAAAAAGATCCATGTGAAGTAGCTCGAGTGGTCTCCTTGTGGTCATGATGTTTTTCACGGGATGCCTTCCTCCAACCTGTTTACCTACTTGACAAGCACTGCAAAGTCTATCCTTATCAAATATGACATCGTTAATTCCAAGAATATGATTTCCTTTAATAAGCTTGTCAAGGTTTCGCATACCAACATGACCTAATCGTCTATGCCATAACCAACCTTCTGAGGATTTAGCAATGAAGCAAGTTTTAGGTTGAGCCTTTTTAGTGAAATCAACAATATATAGATCACCTCTACGCACACCGGTAAAGACCATTTTATGATTGTCTCGACGAAACATTTGGCAATCTACTTCAGTAAATAAGACATTGAAACTGAAATCAGTAAGTCTAGATACTGAAAGTAAGTTGTATCCAAGAGATTCAACGAGCATGACATTTTGTATGGAGCTATCATGTGATATAACCACCTTACCGAGGCCAACCACCTTACCCTTTGAGTTGTCACTGAAAGTGACATACTTTCGAGGACTATCATTATCAGCAAGCTCACGAAACATGTCTTTATCTCCGGTCATGTGATCGGTACATCCACTATCAAGAACCCATTCCTTTCCTCCTGACATATATCCCCGAAGATTTGCCATAAGACCAAAGTGTCTCATTGCATCATCAAGATCGGAGTCGCTATCATCATCCTCATCATAGTATCCATGTTCAACATCGTCATGTGGTGGATCAAATCCTGGAGAGGGTGATTTGTTAGAATGAGTTTGACAATGATCTTCCTTATGAATTTTTATAGCTTCGGAAATAATATCACTAATAATTCCAACATCTCCTTTGGCACGCATAAGGTTTGTAAGCTCAAATAGACGATCACCAAACATAGGATCACTAGTATTCATCTTACTCAAAGCAATAGACTTATGGAGAATTTCATCAAGATTTTTCAAGGAATAATTTGGAAAGCGTTCCTCAAGAAATTTCCATATAGTGTAGGCACACTTAAGAGTAGGCAAACATCCAATCAAGTTTCTAGGCAATCCTCTAATGATAAGTTCGGCAGTTCTAAGATTCCTAATCATGTCAATTGACTCATCATGGGTAGGATGCATAGGATCAACATAAGGTGCACAAGGGCTAGTAATGTACTTGTTCAAATGATATTGATTGAAAATTACAAGCATCTCATTTTTCCACTCATGAAAATACTCTCCATCAAGAATAGGCACTCTATGTCTAAGACTCCCCAAAGTAGACACATCCATCTTCCTCCAATGGTGATTAAACCAAGGAAATGGAGACCAATGCTCTGATACCACTTGTAGGACCTTGAGAAGAGGTGTCTAGAGGGGGGGGGGTGATTAGACACTAAGTACCAAAGTTGCAGTTTTTAAGCCTCCTTAAGTTTAAGTGGAGTTTAGGCACAAGTTTATCATTCACAATACATATCAAGCAAGCATGCAAAGAGTATATGAGCAGCGGAAAGTAAAGCATGCAATTTGCAAGAATGTAAAGGGAAGGGTTTGGAGGATTCAAACGCAATTGGAGACACGGATGTTTTTGGCGTGGTTCCAATAGGTGGTGCTATCGTACATCCACGTTGATGGAGACTGCAACCCACGAAGGGTAACGGTTGCGCGAGTCCACGGAGGGCTCCACCCACGAAGGGTTCACGAAGAAGCAACCTTGTCTATCCCACCATGGTCGTCGCCCACGAAGGACTTGCCTCACTATCGGTAGATCTTCACGAAGTAGGCGATCTCCTTGCCCTTACAAACTCCTTGGTTCAACTCCACAATCTTGTCGGAGGCTCCCAAGTGACACCTAGCCAATCTAGGAGACACCACTCTCCAAGAAGTAACAAATTGTGCGTTGATGATGAACTCCTTGCTCTTGTGCTTTAAACGATAGTCTCCCCAACACTCAACTCTCTCTCATAGGATTTGGATCTGGTGGAAAGAAGATTTCAGTGGAAAGCAACTTGGGGAAGGCTAGAGATCAAGATTCATATGGTAGGAATGGAATATCTTGGCCTCAACACATGAGTAGGTAGTTCTCTCTCAGAAAATGTATGCTGGAAGTGTAGGTTCAGTATGATAGCTCTCTCCACGAATGAAGAGGAGGTGGAGGGGTATATATAGCCTCCACACAAAATCTAACCGTTACACACAATCTACCAAACTCGGTGGGACCAAATCGTTAAACTCGGTCAGACCGATTTAGCAAATAATGTGACCGTTAGGGTTTTCGGTGGGACCGAAATGCAACTCGGTGAGACCGATATGGTTAGGGTTAGGGCATAACGTAATCTCAGTAAGACCGATTACACAAACTCGGTGAGACCGATTTTGGTAATGAGCTTTCCAGAGAGTTGGTCAGACAAACTCGGTTGGACCGATTACACAAACTCGATGAGACTGATTTTGGTAATGAGTCAACCAGGAAGTTTGCATTGTAATCTCGGTAGTACCGACTGAAACTCGGTGAGACCGATTTTGGTAATGGACATACACAGAGAGATTACAATCCCATCTCGGTGAGACCGAGATCCCTATCGGTAAGACCGATTTGCCTAGGGTTTGTGGCAGTGGCTATGACTTTTGAAATCGGTGGCGCCGGATAGGAAGAATCGGTGTGACCGATTTTGGCTTTGGGTTTAGGTCATTTGTGTGGAAGTGGGAAATTAGTTGAGGGTTTTGGAGCATATCACTAAGCACTGTGGAGCAAGAAACTCATTAAGCAACACCTCATCCCTCCTTGATAGTATTGGCTTTTCCTATAGACTCAATGTGATCTTGGATCACTAAAATGTAAAGTGAAGAGTCTTGAGCTTGAAGCTTGAGCCAATCCTTTGTCCTTAGCATCTTGAAGGAGTACCCACATCCTTTAGTCCATGCCACTCCAATGTTGAACTTATCTGAAACATACTAGATAAAAGTGTTAGTCCAACAAGAGATATGTTGACATTAATTACCAAAACCACCTAGGGAGCACTTGTGCTTTCAGTAGATGCATTAATGGTAAAGATGAAGCATGTCATATGTGTGTCCCTGATCTTTGTGTCCTTAGGTTATAAAGGTTATAACCTGGGGGCAATAGTTGCACGTAGGTTGCAGAATAATAGTAGAAGTGGAGATTTATTTGGAGGAATTTATGCAACCTGTGTGGCTAATTATCTTGGTATAGCCCCACGAGAAGGGGATATGATGATACCTCCTGCTTATTTAGATTATGACACTATGGTTAATCATCAATTTCTTAGGGGGAATGAACAATTCGTCCATTATCGACTAATCTATGACAGACGCAACGTCGTCCATGTTACTCTTCCTGCTCCTCTCGTTTTTGATTATCAGGCAAAAGGAAGATATGTTGTTACCAGGGAGGAAGCAGCTGAACACGAGGGGAGAGCGGAGGCAGCTCCCCAACATGCCGCAGCTCAGAGGCGATTCTTGCTACATCTCAAGATCGACCCGGCTACAACTACGGATATCAGACAGGCGGTCCTTGGTATTATACCAACTTAGGCCAAAAGCCAAAGCTTGGGGGAGTACGTATTTCTCACCGACTTTACATTCATGATCACACACTAGTCGTCGGTGCTCATACTCTTTCATTGTATTATCCATGCTAGTTTAAATTTCCTTTTTCCAGCTTTCTTCTTGTGTGTTTGACAAACCTTAAGAAAAAAAATAGTTAGTTTAATTTCCATGCTTGTAGTAGAAATTAAAATGAAAACCCAAAAAGATTTCTAGTTCTTCTTTTTACTTGTTGGGAGCTTTCCCTTGTAAATAGTTTTATTTTCTTTTCTTTCCTTTGGGGGTCGAGAAGACCATATTGAAAATGTTTAGTGGCTCTCATATGCATGATTGTTTATTTAATTTAGAGCCCATATTACCTTGTCTTCTCTCTTGAGTTGAATGCTTGCAGATTCTAGCTTAGTCCAATGCACGTGCACTATTATTATTATACACATCGTTCGGTCGTGCAAGTGAAAGGCAATATGATGACATATGATGGACTTATTGAGATGAGAAAAGCTGGTATGAACTCGACCTCTCTTTTTTTTGTAAATATGATGAGTTCATTGTTTCTGATTTAGCCTATTATGAGGTAAACATATGTGCAATGACATTTAGAGATTATAGTTGCTTGTGCCATGCTTGATTAGCTACGAGTTATAATGGTTTGCCTTGCGTGCCAACATGCTATTAGAATGATTATGATGTGGTATGATGGGATGGTATCCTCCTTTGAATGCATCGAGTGAATTGACTTGGTACATGTTCACGCATGTAGTTGAAACAGATCAACATAGCCTTCATGATATTTATGTTCATGGTAGATTATATCCTACTCATGCTTGTACTCGGTGTAAATTAATTTTAATGCATGTTTATGACTATTGTCGCTCTCTTAGTTGGTCGCTTCCCAGTCTTTTGCTAGCCTTCACCTGTACTAAGCAGGAATACTGCTTGTGCATCCAAACTCCATAAACCCCAAAGTTGTTCCATATGAGTCCACCATACCTTCCTATATGCGGTACTTACCTGCCGTTCCAAGTAAATTTGTATGTGCCAAACTCCAAACCTTCAAATGAAATTCTGTTTTGTATGCTCGAGCAACTCATGTTTCAACTATAGGGTCGCCTATATCTTCCATGCTAGGTGGGTTATTCTCAAGAGAAGTGGACTCCGCTCCTCATTCATGAGAAAGGGCCAGTAACAAGGATGCCCAGTCCCATGATACAAAAAGATCAAAGCAAATCAAAATAATTAAACAAAACTCCCCCAGGGCTGTTGTTAGTTGGAGGCATTCGTTGTTTCGAGCAAGCCATGGATTGATGCTTGTTGGTGGTTGGGGGAGTATAAACCTTTAACATTCTGTTTGGGAACTGCCTATAATGCATTAGTATGGAAGATACAGCCATCTCATAGTTGTTGCGTTGACAGCGAAAGTATGCCGCTCAAAATGTTATTCAATCTATTTTTTAAAATCGAGCTCTGGCACCTCTACAAATCCCTGCTTCCCTCTGCGAAGGGCCTATCTATTTACTTTTATGTTGAGTCATCACCCTCTTATTAAAAAGCACCCGCTGGAGAGCACACTGTCATTTGCATTCATTACTATTGGTTTATATTGGGTATGACTTGACAAGATCTCTTTTACCATGAATTACAATATTTAGTGAGTCCTTGATCTTTAAAGGTGCTCTGCATTTATGTTTTGCAGTCTCAGAAAGGGCTAGCGAGATACCATTTTGTTATATCATGTTATGATTGTTTTGAGAAAGTGTTGTCATCCAAGTTTTATTATTATGGCTCGCTAGCTGATTATGTTATTGATATGAGTAATTGTGAGACCTAGGTGTTATTGTGAGTATGGTTAGTTCATAATATTTGCTGAAACCTGAATGCTGGCTTTGCATGTTAACAACAACAAGAGAAAACAGAGTTTGTAAAAGTTTTTGTTTATCACTTTCAGTTTATCAACTAAATTGCTTGAGGACAAGCAAAGGTTTAAGCTTGGGGGAGTTGATACGTCTCCAACGTATCTACTTTTCCAAACACTTTTGCCCTTGTTTTGGACTCTAACTTGCATGATTTGAATGAAACTAACCCGGACTGACGCTGTTATCAGCAGAACTGCCATGATGTTGTTTTATGTGTAGAAAACAAAAGTTCTCGGAATGTCCTAAAAATCCACGGAGGCACTTTTTGGAAAATATAAAAAATACTGGCGAAAGAATCAAGACCAGGGGGGCCACACCCTGTCCACGAGGGTGGGGGCGCGCCCCCTCCCCTTGGGCGCCCCCTGTCTCGTGGGCCCCATGGACCTCCACCGACCTCAACTCCAACTCCATATATTCACGTTCGGGGAGAAAAAAATCAGAGAGAAAGTTTCATCGCGTTTTACGATACGGAGCCGCCGCTGAGCCCTAATCTATCTCTGGAAGGCCGATCTGGAGTCCGTTCGGGGATTCGTCGCCGTCATCATTATCAACCATCCTCGATCACCAATTTCATGATGCTCACCGCCATGCGTGAGTAATTCCATCATAGGCTTGCTGGACGGTGATGGGTTGGATGAGATTTACCATGTAATCAAGTTAGTTTTGTTAGGGTTTGATCCCTAGTATCCACTATGTTCTAAGATTGACGTTGCTATGACTTTGCTATGCTTAATGCTTGTCAATAGGGCCCGAGTGCCATGATTTCAGATCTGAACCTATTATGTTTTCATGAATATATGTGTGTGTTGGGGAACGTAGCAGAAATTCAAAATTTTCCTACGTGTCACCAAGATCTATCTATGGAGAAACCAGCAATGAGGGGAAGGAGAGTGCATCCACATACCCTTGTAGATCTCTAAGCGGAAGCGTTCAAGAGAACGGGGTTGAAGGAGTCATACTCGTCTTGATCCAAATCACCGGAGATCCTAGTGCCGAATGGACGGCACCTCCGCGTTCAACACACGTACAGCCCAGTGACGTCTCCCACGCCTTGATCCAGCAAGGAGAGAGGGAGAGGTTGAGGAAGACTCCATCCAGCAGCAACACAACGGCTGGTGGTGATGGAGGAGCGTGGTAGTCCAGCAGGGCTTCGCCAAGCACCGCGAGATATGAGGAGAAGGGAGAGAGGTATGGCTGCGCCAACAGGAGAAGAAACTCATGTATTGGGCTGCTCCTATGCCTCCAATATATATAGGGGGAGAGGGGGCTGCGCCCCCACCTAGGTTTCCACCCTAGGGGGCGGCGGCCAGCCCTAGATCCCATCTAGGGGGGCGACCAAGGGGTGGAGAGGGGGAAACTTGCCCCCCAAGCAACGTGGGGCGCCCCCTCCCCAAACCCTAGGCGCCTTGGGCCTTGGTGGGAGGGCGCACCAGCCCACCTGGGGCTGGTCCCCTCTCACACTAGGCCCATGCAGCCCTCTGGGGCCGGTGGCCCCACTTGGTGAACCCCGGACCCTCCCGTGGTCCCAGATGCGATATCGATAAATCCCAAACTTTTCCGGTGACCAAAACAGGACTTCCCATATATAAATCTTTACCTCCAGACCATTCCGAACTCCTCGTGACGTCCGAGATCTCAACGGGACTCAACAACATTCGGTAACCACATACAAACTTCCTTTATAACCCTAGCATCATCGAACCTTATGTGTAGACCCTACGGGTTCGGAGACATGTAGACATGACCGAGACGTTCTCGGTCAATAACCAACAGCGGATCTGGATACCCATGTTGGCTCCCACATGTTCCACGATGATCTCATCGGATGAACCACGATGTCAAGGACTCACTCAATCCCGTATACAATTCCCTTTGTCTAGCGGTAATATACTTGCCCGAGATTCGATCGTCGGTATACCGATACCTTGTTCAATCTCGTTACCGCAAGTCTCTTTACTCGCTCCATAACACATCACCCGTGATCAACCCCTTGGTCACATTGTGCACATTATGATGATGTCCTACCGAGTGGGCCCAGAGATACCTCTCTGTTTACACGGAGTGACAAATCCCGCTCGATCCGTGTCAACCCAATGACACTTTCGGAGATACCTGTAGTGCACCTTTATAGTCACCCGCCACGTTGTGATGTTTGATACACCCAAAGCACTCCTACAAGATCCGGGAGTTACACGATCTCATGGTCTAAGGAAGAGATACTTGACATTGGAAAAGCTCTAGCAAACGAACTACACGATCTTTATGCTATGCTTAGGATTGGGTCTTGTCCATCACATCATTCTCCTAATGATGTGATCCCGTTATCAACGACATCCAATGTCCATAGCCAGGAAACCATGACTATCTGTTGATCACAACGAGCCAGTCAACTAGAGGCTTACTAGGGACATATTGTGGTCTATGTATTCACACGTGTATTATTATTTCCGGATAATACAGTTATAGCATGAATAAAAGACAATTATCATGAACAAGGAAATATAATAATACTTTTATTATTGCCTCTAGGGCATATTTCCAACAGTGTGTTCTTGATCCTATCTTGCAAGTCTATAGTCACCTATTATGTGTTATGATCCGACAACCCCAAAGTGACAATAATCGGGATACTTCTCGGTGATGACCGTAGTTTGAGGAGTTCATGTATTCACTATGTGCTAATACTTTGTTCCGGTTCTCTATTAAAAGGAGGCCTTAATATCCCTTAGTTTCCACTAGGACCCCGCTGCCACGGTAGGGTAGGACAAAAGATGTCATGCAAGTTCTTTTCCATAAGCACGTAATACATGCCTACATTACATTGATGAACTGGAGCTAGTTCTGTGTCACCCTATGTTATAGCTATTACATGAGGAATCGCATCCGGCATAATATCCATCACTGATCCATTGCCTATGAGCTTTTCACATATTGTTCTTCACTTATTTACTTTTCCGTTGCTATTGTTACAATCACTACAAAACCCAAAAACATTACTCTTGCAACCGTTACCTTTATTATCATATAATTTGCTACTAAATACTTTGCTGCAGATACTAAGTTATCCAGGTGTGGTTGAATTGACAACTCAACTGCTAATACTCAAGAATATTCTTTGGGCCCCCTTGTGTCGAATCAATAAATTTGGGTTGAATACTCTACCGTCGAAAGATTTTGCGATCCCCTACACTTGTGGGTTATCAAGGCACGCACGCGGTCGATCTCAACGGCGAAGTAAGCGGGGCGCGCCTCGACGTCGGGCAACGGGGAATGGGGCACTCCCCCGTTGCTGAGTGATAACCCGCAAGTATACGGGATAGTTGTAGCCTCTTTCGATAAGTAAGAGTGTCGAACCCAACGAGGAGCTAAAGGTAGAAAAAATACTCTCTCAAGTCCTATCGGCCACTGATACGACTCTACGCACGCTTGACATTCGCTTTACCTAGAACAAGTATGAAACTAGAAGTACTTTGTAGGTGTTGTTGGATAGGTTTGCAAGATAATAAAGAACACGTAAATAAAAGCTAGGGGCTGTTTAGATAAAGATGCAATAAAGTAAATATAACGAGTGTGGAAAAATGGTGGTAGGAGTTGTGAAAGTGTCCCTAAGCAATTGACTACTTTACTAGAACGATAGCAAGTTTTATGTGGGAGAGGCATAAGCTAACATACTTTCTCTTCTTGGATCATATGCACTTATGATTGGAACTCTAGCAAGCGTCCGCAACTACTAAAGATTCATTGAGGTAAAACCCAACCATAGCATTAAAGCATCAAGTCCCCTTTATCCCGTAGGCAACAATCCCCTTACTCGGGTTTATGCTTCTGTCACTCAAGCAACCCACCATAAAAGAATCATGAACGTATTGCAACACCCTACAGCGGGAATCCCTCACGCTTGCACGACACGGGGGGCACTATAGGACAGCAACATAACCACAAGCAAATTAAATCAATCATAGCAATTCATCAACCACCAATAGGACAACGAAAATCTACTCAAACATCATAGGATGGCAACACATCATTGGTTAATAATATGAAGCATAAAGCACCATGTTCAAGTAGAGGGTACAGCGGGTTGCGGGAGAGTGGACTGTTGAATATAGATGGGGGGAGGTGATGGAGACGTTGGTGAAGATGATGGAGGTGTTGGTGAAGATCGCGGTGATGATGATGGCCCCCGGCGGTGTTCCGGCGCCACCAGAAGCAAGGGGGAGAGAGCCCCCCTTCTTCTTCTTCTTCCTTGACCTCCTCCCTAGATGGGAGAAGGGTTTCCCCTCTGGTCCTTGGCTCCCATGGCTTGGGAGGGGCGAGAGCCCCTCCGAGATTGGATCTATCTCTCTGTTTCTGCGTTCTGGTATTCTGCCCTCGCACCGTTTCATTTATATCTGGAGATCCATAACTCCGATTGGATTGAAACCTTCGCCCAGATCGTTTTCCAAAAATTAGCTTTCTTGCGGCCAAAGAAGGGCACCAACCGCCTTACGGGTGGCCCACAAGGGTGTGGGGCGCACCCACTTTAAGTGGGTGTGGGCCCCTATCTTGTGGCCCCCTCGGGCATCGGCTCGCGTTGATTCTTCCTCCCAAGAATCACAAATATTCCAAAATAATTCTCCGTCCATTTTTATCCCATTTGGACTCCGTTTGATATGGGGTTTCTGCGAAACATAAAACATGCAACAGACAGGAACTGGCTCTGGGCACTGGATCAATATGTTAGTCCCAAAAAATAGTATAAAAAGTTGCCAAAAGAATATGAAAGTTGTAGAAGCATGGAACAATCAAAAATTATAGATACGACATAGACGTGTCAGCATCCCCAAGCTTCATTCCTGCTCGTCCTCGAGTAGGTAAATGATAAAAAAGATAATTTTTGATGTGGAATGCTACCTAGCAAAATCTTGATCATGTGTCTAATCATGGCATGAATATTAAGATACGAGTGATTCAAAGCAATAGTCTATCATTTGACATAACAACAATAATACTTCAAGCATACCAACCAAGCAATTATGTCTTATCGAAGTAACATAGCCAAAGAAAGCTCATCCCTACAAAATCATATAGTCTGGCTATGCTCCATCTTCATCACATAAAGCATTCATATCATGCACAACCTCGATGACGAGCCGAGCAATTGGTTCATACTTTTTAACGCGCTTCGGCTTTTTCAACTCTTACGTAATACATGAGCGCAAACCATGGACATAGCACTATATGTGGAATAGGGTGGTGGTTGTGAAGACAAAAAGGGAGAAGATAATCGCACATCAACTAGGCGTATCAACGGGCTATGGAGATGCCCATCAATAGATATCAATGTGAGTGAGTAGGGATTGCCATGCAACAGATGCACTAGAGCTATAAATATATGAAAGCTCAACAAAATAAACTAAGTGGGTGTGCATCCAACTTGCTTGCTCACGAAGACCTAGGGCATTTTGAGGAATCCCATCATTGGAATATACAAGCCAAGTTCTATAATGAAAAATTCCCACTAGTATATGAAAGTGAAAGCATAGGAGACTCTCTCTATGAAGAACATGGTGCTACTCTGAAGCACAAGTGTGGTAAAAGGATAGTAACATTGCCCCTTCTCTCTTTTTCTCTCATTTTTTTTATTTTCTTCTTTTTTATTATTATTTTATTTTTCTTTGGAGTGCTTCTTTGGCCTCTTTATTTTTTGGGCTTCTTTGGCCTCTTTTATTTTTCATAAAGTCCGGAGTCTCATCCCGACTTGTGGGGGAATCATAGTCTCCTTCATCCTTTCCTCACTGGGGCAATGCTCTAATAATGATGATCATCACACTTTTATTTACTTACAACTCAATATTACAACTCGATATCTCGAACAAAGATATGATTCTATATGAATGCTTCTGGCGGTGTACCGGGATGTGCAATGATCTAGCATAGCAATGACATCAAAAAACGGACAAGCCATGAAAACATCATGCTAGCAATTTTATGATCATGCAAAGCAATATGACAATGATGGAACGTGTCATAATAACAAAACGGTGGAAACTTGCATGGAAATATATCTCGGAATGGCTCTGGAAATGCCATAATAGGTAGGTATGGTGGCTGTTTTGAGGAAGGTAAATAATGGGTTCATGATACTGGTGAAAGTTGCGCGGCACAATAGAGGCTAGCAAAGTGGAAGGGTGAGTGTGCGTATATTCATGGACTCACATTAGTCATAAAGAACTCATATACTTATTGCAAAAGTCTACTTAGCCCTCGAAGCAAAGTACTACTACGCATGCCCCTAGGGGGATAGATTGGTAGGAAAAGACCATCGCTCGTCCCCGACTGCCACTCATAAGGAAGACAATCAAAAAACACTTCATGCTCCAACTTCGTTACATAGCGGTTCACCATACGTGCATGCTACGGGACTTGCAAACCTCAACACAAGTATTTATCAATTTCACAATTACTCAACTAGCACGACTCTAATATCACCACCTTTATATCGCAAAACTATTGCAAGGAATTAAACATATCATATCAGTGATCTACAAGTTTTATGTAGGATTTTATGACTAACCATGTGAATGACCAATTCCTGTCATCTCTCTAAAAAGATATAAGTGAAGCAAGAGAGTTTAATTTTTTCTACAAAAGATATGCCCATGCTCTAACAAATATAAGTGAAGCAAAAGAGCATTCTACAAATGGTGGTTTTCTATGTGAAGAGAAACAGGCAATCCAAACTTCAAATGATATAAGTGAAGCACATGAAGCATTCTATAAAGCCATACTCAAAATATTTAAGTGAAGTGCAATGAGCATTCTATAAATCAACCAAGGAATATTTCATACCAGCATGTTGCATAAAAGAAAAGTGAAAACTAAATGCAAAAGACGCTCCAAGACTTGCACGTATCGCACGAACGAAACGAATACGAAAACATACCGATACTTGTTGAAGAAAGAGGGGATGCCTTCCGGGGCATCCCCAAGCTTAGACGATTGAGTCTCCTTGAATATTTACTTGGGGTGCCTCGGGCATCCCCAAGCTTGAGCTCTTGCCTCTCTTCCTTTTCCTCATATCGAGACCTCCTCGTTTAGACACTTCATCCACACAAAAGTTCAACAGAAAACTCGGTAAGATCTGTTAGCATAATAAAGCAAATCACCACTCTAAGTACTGTTGCAAACCAATTCATATTTTGTTTTTGCATTGTGTCTTCTGTAGTATAACTTTTCAATGGCTTAATCCACTAATATAAATTGATAGATTCATCAAAACAAGCAAACTATGCATCAAAAACAGAATCTGTCAAAAACAGAACAGTCTGTAGAAATCTGAACATCCACCATACTTCTGGTACCCCAACAATTCTACAAAAATGAGGAAAAATAAAAAAGTTGTATATAAAGACAGTGCAAAAGGAATCAGAACCAAATGGCGTTCCAGTTAAAAATGTAAAATCGCGCACTACAGACAAAGTTTCTGTCCTGCACCATACAAACCAACAAGCATTGTAAACATCCTAAAGGCAAACCTTGGCACATTATTTTTATAATACAATGGAATTATACAAGGGGATAATTATTTTTGTTGAAAAGTTTCTGTAATCAAGATTCACAAAGTTTCCGTGAGCATGAACAAAGTTCAAGGCTAGCTCCCACTTCAACAATGCTTGTCCTTCTCACTTTCACTTTCCTTTTTGAAAAGTTTTGAGGTTCCCCTCTTTATTTTTGTGTTTTAAAACTATATAAAAGCACTCAACAGAAATAAATGACTCTCTAAAACTTCCGGGTTGTCTCTCTGGCAGCGCTTTCTTTAAAGCCATTAGGCTAGGCATTTAGTGCTCAAGTAATGAATCCACCCGAATCCCAAGGTATATCAAAGCCAATTTTAATTAACAATGATTTGTAATTTAGTAGAGAGCACAAAGTAACATGTATCATGCAACAACAAAGTCTAACCCTCTTCCTAGGCATCGGCATGTCATAAAAGAACAATTCATGCACACATAGTAAAGGCCAATGCATAGTATAAACAGTTTCTTGCAATTCTATCATATTGGAAACATAGAGAGGTGGAGATGTAGTTCCTCTCTCATAATAATTGCAAGTAGGAGCAGCAAGAACATGCATATTATATCCATCAAAATCATCATGTGTAGTAGTAAAAGGCAACCCATCAATATAATCCTTAATAAGCACCAACTTCTCCGATATAGTGTGGTTGGGAGAATTCAAAAAGATAATAGGACTATCATGTGTGGGTGCAATAGCAACAATTTCATGTTTAACATAAGGAACTATAGCAAGTTCATCTCCATAAGCATCATTCATATTGGCATCTTGGCCACAAGCATAGCAAGCATCATCAAAAAGGGATATTTCAAGAGAATCAACGGGATCATAGCAATCATCCTTCGGTAAGCACGAAGGGGAATTAAACAATGTATGAGTTGAAGAGTTACTCTCATTAGAAGGTGGGCATGGGTGATCAATCCTCTCTTCCTCCTTTTGTTCTTCGCTCTACTCATCATCTTTTTCATCCAATGAGCTCATAGTTTCATCAATTTCTTCTTCCATAGCTTCCTGCGAAATATTAGTCTCTTCTTGGACAGCGGAGACTTTCTCAATAAATGCATTAATATTGTAATTGTATTCATAATTCTCATAGCAATATTTCAATATAGCAAAATTTTTAGGCCTATAAACACCATCATTATCAAAAGCTTCATACTTTTCAAACAAAGATTCAATTTCATAAGCAGCCTTAAAAGCAACAAATTCTTCTATTTGTTCAACATCATAGTAATCATATATAACATTAGGAAGGTGTGGAGCCTTCATCCTAGAGCAACAAGTAATATCATATCTCAAGCATAGGTCCCGAGCATACCAACGCAACATATTAATTTGATCCCATAATAGTTTCCCTTTTTGTGTAAAGCGATAATCCCTAAAGTATTCACGTTGATCCAACGTGTCTCCCATTATAAAGTTGAAAGGGGTTTTCTCAGGATTATCAAAGTAGTACATAATATCTTTCACATAATGGGAATCGAGGGTTTTAGGAGTTACCCCATCTCCATGAGAAGCAAGTACACCTATTTTTTTGGTATTTCGTGTTCCATATCCATAACTAATGATAAAGAACAACTAAGAACAGCAAATAAAAATTACTTAGTGATAAAGCAAACAAGCACACACGAGAATATTCACCCCACGCTATGACTCCCCGGCAACGGCGCCAGAAAAAGGTCTTGATGACCCGCAAGTATACGGGATAGTTGTAGCCTCTTTCGATAAGTAAGAGTGTCAAACCCAACGAGGAGCTAAAGGTAGAACAAATACTCTCTCAAGTCCTATCGGCCACTGATACGACTCTACGCACGCTTGACGTTCGCTTTACCTAGAACAAGTATGAAACTAGAAGTACTTTGTAGGTGTTGTTGGATAGGTTTGCAAGATAATGAAGAACACGTAAATAAAAGCTAGGGGCTGTTTAGATAAAGATGCAATAAAGTAAATATAGCGAGTGTGGAAAAGTGGTGGTAGGAGTTGTGAAAGTGTCCCTAAGCAATTGACTACTTTACTAGACCGATAGCAAGTTTTATGTGGGAGAAGCATAAGCTAACATACTTTCTCTTCTTGGATAATATGCACTTATGATTGGAACTCTAGCAAGCGTCCGCAACTACTAAAGATTCATTGAGGTAAAACCCAACCATAGCATTAAAGCATCAAGTCCCCTTTATCCCGTAGGCAACAATCCCCTTACTCGGGTTTATGCTTCTGTCACTCAAGCAACCCACCATAAAAGAATCATGAACGTATTGCAACACCCTATAGCGGGAATCCCTCACGCTTGCACGACATGGAGGGCAATATAGGACAGCAACATAACCACAAGCAAATTAAATCAATCATAGCAATTCATCAACCACCAATAGGACAACGAAAATCTACTCAGACATCATAGGATGTCAACACATCATTGGATAATAATATGAAGCATAAAGCACCCTGTTCAAGTAGAGGGTACAACGGGTTGCGGGAGAGTGGACCGCTGAATATAGATGGGGGAAGGTGGAGATGTTGGTGAAGATGATGGAGGTGTTGGTGAAGATCGCAGTGATGATGATGGCCCTCGGCGGTGTTCCGGTGCCACCGGAAGCAAGGGGGAGAGAGCCCCCCTTCTTCTTCTTCTTCCTTGACCTCCTCCCTAGATGGGGGAAGGATTTCCCCCCTGGTCCTTGGCTCCCATGGCTTGGGAGGATCGAGAGCCCCTCTAAGATTGGATCTATCTCTCTGTTTCTGCGTTCTCGTATTCTGCCATGGCACCGTTTCCTTTATATCTGGAGATCCGTAACTCCGATTGGATTGAAACCTTCGCCCAGATTGTTTTCCAAAAATTAGCTTTCTTGCGGCCAAAGAAGGGCATCAACCGCCTTATGGTTGGCCCACGAGGGTGGGGGGTGCGCCCACTTTAAGTGGGCGTGGGCCCCTATCTCGTGGCCACCTCCGGCATCGTCTCGCGTTGATTCTTTCTTCCAAGAATCAAAAATATTCCAAAATAATTCTCTGTCCGTTTTTATCCAGTTTGGACTCCGTTTGATATGGGGTTTCTGCGAAACATAAAACATGCAACAGACATGTCGGAGTAATGGGCCTTGGGTAGGCTGACCCAGGACCCATGATCTTTCAAGACATCGGGGCAAGCCGCGTCCCTCAGCCGAGTCCCAACCGGCGACCTTCGAGAAGGCCGAGTCCCAGCCGGCGACCTTCGAGAAGGCCGAGTCCCAGCTGGCGACCTTCGAGAAGGCCGAGTCCCAGCTGACGACCTTCGAAGAAGCAGAGTCCTCAGACGGCGACTCTACAACAAGCCGACTCCGGGCTTGCGACCTCTCAAAGGGCTGACTGTGAGAGTCGGCCCGCGACCTTTCACGAAGACCAATGCGGGGTACAGCCCCATCGTGGCTGTCCCCTCGGACCCACGGGAAGAAGGCATGGCTAGAGTGAGCCGCGTCACCAGGAGATCTCCGGTGAGGCGCGGCACTGTTGCCATGCCTCCCTTTACCTCAGCCACAGTGCACGAGGCACTGTGCCCACGATGGCGGCGCGATACGCCCGTGGATCGCGGGCCCCCGTCGATGAGATAGAAGAAGACGGCCGGAGAGTCCGAAGACGGCTCTACGGGAGTCGGCCTCCCCAGAGTCGGCCGCCTCCCGGCCAGGGCCCCACCAGCCATAAACCAGATTGGACGGGGAGTGGCAACAGTGATCGCCTAATAGACGGCGGCACTGTTCCCACGACCCCATGACCGAGCCTGCGTCATCAAGAGCGCACAGTGTTCTGCCTGTCCGCAGGACCCGCCAGTCGGCGGGCCCCAGAAGCCGGCAGGGAGGACGGCTGCAAGAGAGACTGATGACTGGGGGCCACGCCCAGTCGGATTACCATTGTACCCCCGGGGGGTAGGCCTATATAAACCCCCCGGGGCACCCATGCAAAGGGTTCGGCCCTGGACAGGTTTTAGACACATAGCAAGAGGGGAAAGAGCTAGCCTTGCTCCTCCCTGCCTCCAAACAGCTCGAGGAGCACCTTTGTACTATCGCACCATAGTGATCATGCGGAGACCCCGCAGAGCAGCAGTAGGGGTGTTATCTCCTCGGAGAGCCCCGAAGCTGGGTAAGATTCGCCGGCGTGCATGTCTTCGCCTCATCCGCTTTCGAGCACCGCGACGCTCTACTCGCCCCCACCATGATAAGCCACCCATTGCCATATGTCGATCCAACCCCGACATTTGGCGCCCTCCGTGGGGCCAGTGCACCATCGTCCGGAGATCTGCTGCGACGGAACCCTCTTCCTCCTGGCGAAGCGCAGCCAGCCTGCCGCCAGATGGAGTTCATCGACGATCGCTGCGGCGCCGAAGCCGCCAAGCAGCGAAGCGGCTCGCCGAACTCATCGGTGAGGTGCGCCTCTCCGACGAGCCTGTGCCAAGCGCAGGCGCGGGTGGCCCCGAGAACCTTCTCGCGGGCCTCCTTGACCAACTTCAAGTCGCCGGCGAGCTCGCGGTAGACTTGGAGTCCGTAGGCTCCTCCGACCCGATGCTGGTCGACTCCGACGCCGTATCGCTTGATATCTTCCCCACCAACGTGGTGGTTTACGATGAGCCGCTTCCGTATGAGGAGAGCGGCGGAAGCGCCGTCACGGAGGTGCTTGTCATCGGCCACGGCGAGCACTCCAGTAAAACGCCCGACCCGCTGCTCGCGCCTGCGCAGACCTGTCCGCGCCCATCCCAGAGGACGCGGACGCAGAGATGCTGGAAGAACGCCGCCTTCAGATCATTGAAGGTGCCAAGAAGTTGGCAAGCATGAGACGCTTGTCCGAAGCATACCAGCGCGAGATGGACCATGCTGTAGGCGGCTCGCCGGCTCCGACTGGGCCGAGCCGTCTCGGTGTGGTCCGAGAGCGCGGCGCGGCCATCGCCGATCTGTTCGGAGCGAAGCGCCCCGTGTACGCCACCCCTGCGGAGAACATCCGCGCCGCCCAAGCGGCGACCGAAGAGCTAAGGAACCTCGAAGGCGAAGAGCGCCGTGTAATGACGGAGCGAGTCCAGCAGCTCCTCGACGCGGTTGCTGCGCAGAACGCGGCAGGCGGCCGCGCCGACGCGCAGCAGCAGCAGAATGACGACTTACCCCCTCGCCGAGATCAAGGCGCGACCTCCCGGACGCCGACTGGCGGAGTCCGCGGGAGGAAAGAGAAGGAGCCGGCTGCGAGCCACAGCCGGACCCGCATCTCCATCGAGCGCGACCAAGATGGCCGCCCCCGAGCAGTGGAGCGGCGAGACGATTATCTGCCTCCCCCGCCCCGAAGAGAACGGCGGGTCTCTCCGCCGCCTGTTGAGCATCCGACTCTCGGAGGTCGCCTTGGCCGCCGAGAGGGAGTCGGAGAGAACGATGCCCGCCACCGGATCGACCGACTCCACAGATCCCTGGCATTAGAAGAAGAAGATGAGCTGGTCCGCCTTTGCTTGGGCCCGTGCATCGAGACGAGCCCTTCCCCAAAGGGTTCACGCTCCCTCGAGATACGCCCAAGTACATCGGCTCCGTGAAGCCGGAGGATTGGTTGATAGACTACTCCACAGCCGTCAACATTGCCAACGGCAACAAGCGAAGTTGTCCGAAAATATGTTCCCCTCATGCTCTGTGGCACGGCCGGACATGGCTGAACAGCCTGAAGCCCCGCAGCATCAACAGCTGGGTCGACTTCACTCAAGCCTTCATTCGCAACTTCACCAGCACGTACAAGCGACCTCCCAAGCCGCCAGCTCTCCTTGTGCGTGCAAGGCCCCGAGGAATCGACGCGACTATCTCACGCTACCTGGGCGAAGCTCAAACTCCCGCGAGGGCGCACGAGGTGCAGGCCATTGAGTACTTTACGGCCGGGTGCCGAGAGGGCACCCTCCTCAAGCACAAGCTCCTCTGCGACGAGCCCGAAACCCTCGATTTAATCGCTAATCATAGCGCATAAGCACGCCACGGCCGACTCGTCTATGAAGACGGAGATCCAAGTCAATGCGGCCGCAAAGTGACCCCCAGTGCTCCCGTAACCCGGCCGAGACGCCACGGGGCGGCAGCAACAGAATGACAACAAGCGCAAAGCCCCGGCCGACTTCCAACAATCGGCAGGTTGCAGCGAGAGAAGATCAAGAACCGGAGGGCAGCCTCGGCCAAGCGGCGTAAGGGCGGCAAGTCCAATTGGTTGCCAGCCTTTTCTTATGAGCGACTCGATGGTCCTTGCAAGTTTCACAGCGCGCCAAGCCGCCCAACCACACCACCGTAGTGCCACCGCTCGTCAGATCGCCAAGGATACGGCTCGCCCTTCGTCGCTGCGGGGCGCCGCCGCCACCGCCGCCTCCGCAGCCGGCGGCTCGGCCAGTCGGCGCGGTTCAAGACGAGTTCCCAAAGGAGCATGGAGCATACGTAGTGTTCACCAGTCTGGCAGATGATCGGCGCAGCAGGCGCCAACAGCAGCAAGAAGTCAACGCATTGGCAGCAGAAGCTCCCGCGTTCATGCATTGGTCCGAGAAGCCTATCAGCTGGAGTCGGGCAGATCACCCAGAGGTGATGCCGAGTCCGGGCTCTTACGCCTTGGTTCTCGGAGCAACCTTGTCCACTGACAAGCGGGCCGCCCGTTTCTCGCGGGTCCTGATAGACGGAGGCAGCATAAACATCCTGTACAAGGATACCATGGAGAAGCTCGGAATCAGGCGGAGGCAGCTGCAGACCAGCCACACCGTGTTCCACGGAATCGTACCCGGCCTCTCCTGTTCGCCGATCGGCAAGATCCTGATAGACATCCTCTTAGGAGACAAAGATCACTTCCGCCGAGAGCCAATCTGGTTCGAGGTGGTGGATTTGGAGAGCCCATACCACGCGCTGCTAGGTCGGCCTGCCCTGGCCAAATTCATGGCGGTTCCTCACTACGCATACCTCAAGATGAAGATGCCGACTTCCAAGGGGATCCTGACCGTTGCCGGCGACTACAAGAAGTCGTCCGCCTGTGCGGCCGAGAGTAGTCGGCTGGCCGAGTCTTTGGTGATCGCAGCCGAGAAGCGGCTCCTTGATTGTGTCGTGGCGATGGCTGGGAAGCAGCCGGAGATGTCGCCTGACCCCAAGGAGTCGGAGGCGGAAGGATCATTCAAGCCGGCTAAAGAAACCAAGAAGATACCCTTGGACCCGGAGCACCCAGAGAGGTACGCTGTCATGGGCACCGCCTCGACAAAGAAATAGGAAGGCGAAGCTCGCCGATTTCCTCCGTGAGAATCGGGACATCTTCGCGTGGTCCCCAAGGACATGCTGTGTGCCGACGGAATTCGCCGAGCACAAGCTACATGTCGGGCCGATGTGAAGCCCGCCAGCAGCCCTTGCGCCGCCGTCAAGAGAAGAGAAGAGTAGTGGAGAAGAGATAGCCCGCCCCGGCAATGGGCTTCATCATGGAGGTGTTTTTCCGGAATGGTTGGCCAACCCGTCGGCCGGTAATCAAGAAGAACAAGTAGTGGCGGATGTGCATCGATTACACCAGCCTCAACAAAGCCTGCCCGAAGGACCCATTTGCTCTGCCAAGGATCGATCAAGTGATAGACTCCACTGCCGGATGCGAGCTGTTGAGCTTCTTGGATGCATACTCAGGATATCATCAGATCAAGCTGAATCCAGCAGATGATCAAGACCGCATTCATCACGCTGTTTGGAGCCTTCGCGCCCGACGATGACGCTCGCTTGAGGAATGCCGGCGCCACCTTTCAGCGTTGCATGCGTAGTGCCTCCTCAAGCAACTCGGCAGGAACGCCCATGTTTATGTAGATGATGTGGTGGTAAAGACAGAGAAGCGTGGGACGCTGCTAGAAGATCTCAAAGAAACCTTTGAGAATCTGCGCCGATTCCAGATCAAGCTCAATCCAGAGAAATGCGTGTTCGGAGTCCCAGCCGGCCAGCTCCTTGGTTTTCTGGTCTCCGAACGCGGCATAGAGTGCAACCCTGTGAAGATCAAAGCCATTGAGAGAATGGAGGTACCCAGCCGACTGTTGGATGTGCAGAAGTTCACCAGCTGCTTGGCTTCAATAAGCCGATTCATCACCGGTCACAGAAAGCTCGCCGCTGTATGAATTGATGAAGAAGACCACCTTTTTCGAGTGGAACCACAAGGCGATGAGGCATTTCTCCAATCGAAGAAGATGTCATGCGACTTCGTGTTGGCGGCCCGACTCCCAAAGAGCCCATGCTCTTGCACATCGCCGCCACCACCGGGTAGTCAAGATATCATTGTAGTCGAGCGCAAGGAGGAAGGCAAGGCGCCTCGGTCCGTGAGACCAAGATATTACCCGAGCGAGGTACTCGTCGACCTCCAAGCGTAACTACCCTCACTACCGAAGATGTGCTACGGCGTGCATTTTGCCGCCAAGAAGTGAAGCCCTACTTTCAAGAGCATCCTATCACCGTGGTCTGCACCGCCCCACTCGCCGAGATCATCGGAAGTCGAGATGCTTCCGGCCGAGTGGCCAAGTGGGCTATCGATCTAGCTCCCTACACTATCTACTACCAACCTCGCACCGCCATCAAGTCGCAGGCACTAGCCGACTTCCTCGTCGACTGGGCCGAGACTCAATACTTGCCGCCTGCGCCCGACTCTACTCATTGGCGATCGCGACTTCGACGGCTCCAAGATGCGCCCGGCCTCGGAGCGGCGTCGTCCTCACCTCCCTAAGGGCGACAAGCTCAAATACGTCTTTGCAAATCCACTTCGCCGCCTCCAACAACGTCGCCGAATATGAAGCACTCATCCACGGGCTCCGGCTTGCCAAAGAACTCGGCATTCGCCGGATCCGTGCTATGGCGACTCCGACTTGGTGGTTCAAGAATATCCGCGATCGACGCCAAAGACGCAAACATGGCAAGCTACCGCTTCTTGGTGCAGCAACTCAGCGGATATTTTGAAGGATGCGAATTCCTCCACGTACCAAGAACCGACAATGATCAAGCAGATGCATTGGCGCGAAGTCGGCTCCACTCGCCAGCGATACCTTCAAGGCGTCGCCCTTCGCCTCCTCAAGCCGTCTATCAAGCCTTCACCGAATCCGACTCCATTTTCGTGCGGCTCCCGGAGATAGTCGGATCCACTCAAGACCCCAGCAAGCAACCTCAAGAAAGCCACGAGTCGGCCTGTGGATCTGCGCCCGGTCGGCCGGGGCTGCGCCCGATCGGGATCGCGCTGCGCCCGGGGCCAGGCTGCGTCGGTCGGCCGAGACTTGAGCCTGACCCGAGGACTGCGTCAGTCGGCCCGGGAGCTGCTCCAGTCAGCCCAGAGATTCCCTCAATTCAGCAAGCGGCAGCAGAATCCAACCCGCCGCCTCCCAGCCCAGCCGCCCTCGTCCAAGTCGCTGTGGTGGCAGTTGAAGAGATAGTAGCACCTTCATGGGCGCAGCCCATCCTCAAGTTCCTAGTAAACAAGGAGTTACCTGCAGACGAGACTCTGGCTCGGCAAGTACAACGCCGAGCGGCAGCCTACACCATAGTCAACACAGAGTTAGTCAAACGCAGCATCACTGGTGTCCACCAGCGCTGCGTAGAATCAGAGCAAGGCCAAGCAATCCTCAGAGACATCCATCAGGGCGAGTGTGGCCACCATGCGGCCTCGAGCGCCAGGCCAAAGCCTTTCTAAGACGGTTTCTTTTGGCCGACCGCCTCGGAGGAAGCTAAAGAACTAGTCAAGAAGTGCAAGGTGCCGTGTTCCGCCCAAGCCCTCCAACCGCTTCTACATCAAGACAATCCCCATCGCTGCCCTTCGCAGCTTTGGGGCCCGGACATGGTGGGACCTTTCAAGACGGCCCGAGGCGGCTCGACTCATTTGCTCGCCGCAGCGGGACAAGTTCACCAAGTGGGTAGAAGCAAAGCCTATCAAGAAATTAAACGGGCCCACAGCAGTGACCTTCATTGCCGACATCACAGTGCGGTACGGCATACCGCACAGCATCATCACAGACAACGGCACCAATTTCGCCAAAGGCGCCTTGGCTCGTTTCTGCGCGACGCAGGGCATCCGACTGGACCTAGCGTCCGTTGCCCATCCACAGTCAAACGGCCAGGTGGAACAAGCCAACGGCCTCATCCTATCCGGCATCAAGCCTCGATTGGTCGAACCTCTCGAGCGCTCGGCCGGCTGTTGGGTGGAAGAGCTGCTCCCGCCCTCTGAGTCCGCTCACGACTTCGAACAGATCAACCGCTTCACGCCGTTCTTCCTCGCTCACGTGCCGGCGTCATCCCGACGGATATACAATTCGACTCTCCGCGAGTCTCTATGTACACCAAGAGGAGGCTGAAGAAGACGCTAAGACGGCGTCGACCTGCCGGAAGAGGGCCAACTGTTGGCACTCACCGGTCCGCATCTACCAGCAGAGTCTGCGCCGATACTACAACCGCAAGGTCAAGCCAAGATCATTCCAAGAGGGCGACCTTGTGCTCCGGCTGATTCAGAGAACAGCCGGCCAGCACAAGTTGTCGGCGCCTTGGGAAGGTCCCTTCATCATCAGCAAGGTGCTAGGGAACGATGCCTACTATTTGATCGATGCTCAGAAGCCTCGAGCACGCAAGAGGGACGACTCCGGCAAAGAAACAGAGCGCCCGTGGAACGCAAATCTTCTTCGAAGATTTTACAGTTGATGCAGTATGTATCACGCTACCCCCTTTTTGTATTAAGTACTAAGACCTTAGGCTTCGAGACGAGCTCGGGACCGCTTTTGATTATCTGTATGATATGGATCACGCTTCCAAAATGCTTTCTCCTTTTTTTTCATACTGTCTGGCACCGGGTCCGACTAGTCGGCCCGGGGACTCGCCACCTTGTGCTATGAAATGCTCCCTGAGGTCAGACAAGTAATGTGCTGCGCTCAAAGCCGTCTCCTACGGAAAGCCGCAGCTCGCAGAGCGACTGTCGGTAAGCGGTGAGCGGAAAGAGCGAGCGCACACATGAAAACGGCTAAGGACTTAAGAGCTACGCATAGCCCAAGCCGGCTCCCAGTTTCCCCCTACTGAGCCGACTCGCGAGCAGTCGGCTCATAGTTTCAATCTTTATCAAAGAAGGCCGACTTTCGGGAGTCGGCCTGTCGATCTCCAGCCAAACTTGCTACGGCGTTCCAAAACGACTAAGTACTTGCCTCCCTAAAGTAGCTGAGCGCTTGACCCGGCGGCAGTCCGTAGAGCGGCTGCCCAGTTGGCAAGGCGGCAACCGAAGGAAGGCGGCAAAGGAAAAAAGTTTAAAGAGCCAAAGCAAGGAAAGGCGGAAATTTGATAAATATGTACATAAGGCCCTTGGCCGAATACACCCCGCGGGTGGAATTGTTCGCAACTGACAAGTTTTTTAAAGAACAAAAGAGACAGGTAAAGCTGATGCACTCTAGGGGGCGGCCTCCGGAGCCGGAGGGCTGGAGGCGGCTGGCGGCGTCGGACGTCGGGGCAGTCGGCTGGGCGGTCTCGGCTTGGTCGCCTTCAGCGACGGTCGCCTCGTCCTTCCGAGGCTCGTTGCTGGAGGCACGATCAGGCTGAGGCTGGCCGCCGCCGTGTTGTTCCTCCTCCTCGCCTCCGCCCTCCGACTCGCCCTCCCCTCGTGCTTTGGAGCCGATCACCTCCGCAGTCCTCCTCGTACCACTGGTGCATCCCAACCACTCGGCAGAACCTCCGCCGCCGGGCGGTCCGCTCGGGCACAAAGACACTGGTGTCCGTGAACTCGGCGATGGCCGCCAAGGCCGACTAAGGGCGCCTTCCACGCCCTCAACTCGGCTGGGCCTCGACCGAACGCTGCCAGCGGTCCAGTCCAGCCAGGTACCACCCTTGATTTAACTCCAAGGCCCGGCGCTCACGCACGGGCCGAGGAGCCCTCCAAGCTTCGGCGACCGACGGCGATTCTCCAGCCCGGCCGGCCGTCCGACTGCTGTCTGAAGAGCCGCACCTCCGGCCTGGTGCGGCAACGACTTGGGCGCCGCGGCGTTGAAGACGACGATCAAACGGTGAGCAGGACGAAGGCGAGCCCCGATGCTCAAGAGCTGCTCGTCAATGGTTCAGGGGGCGTTGGCGGCAATCACTTCGCCCTGCGCCCTCGGCTCCTCCCGATCCGCCTCGATGGCCAGAGGGACGTCCTGCGAGTGGCCGGGGAAGAAGTCTGCCAAAAACAGGAAAAGGGACAGAAAAACCAAGACAGCTTCGCATAGAGTCGAAAGACCAAAGAAGAGAAGCCAAGAGTTACCATCGACGATGTCCTCGAGCTCGTGATAGCCGGAGGTCAGCATCGCCTCACGGTCGGTCCAGCGGCCCGCTCCATCGCGAACTCAGCTAGAGGGCCTCTTCCGCGACCAAGGCCCTCCCCGCTTCCGGCAGTCCTTCGCTTTCGGCCAGCTGCGTCGCCAAGGGTCGCGCTCGGACGAGCTTGTCGCACTCCTCCTCCTTAGCGACGGCGGTGTTGGCCTCGCCAGCTGTTCTCAAGGGCGGCATTGGCGCTCAATCTCAAGAAAGACAAGCATCGTCAACAGGAAAGGTCGCTGGAGATCCGCCCGATCGCCAGCGAGTCGGCCGAATCTCGGGATTACAGCCCTGGCGGCCAAATACCTTCGGAGAAGAAAGAAGAAGGTCGCCGGAGATCCGGCCCGATCGCTCGCCAGCCGCCCAAATCTCGGGATTACAGCCTTGGTAGCCAACGCCCATGCGGAGAAGAAAGAAGGAAGGTCGCTGGAGATCCGCCCGATCGCCAGCAGCGGCCCAATCTCGGGATTACAGCCCGCTGGAGGCGCCAGCGCTTCGCCAAGAAGGAAGAATCCGCCACTCGACTTTCCGCCAGATCGGGCGTCCGCTTCCTCAGCTCCTCAACGCTGCGGTTGAAGGCGTAGCGCGGAGGTTGTGGTACTCCTGCAAGGCCGGCAAAGCAAAGTCAGCCTTCGGAGTTCGCTAGAAGGAGTTCCGAGCCGCCTGCTCAGCAGCCGACTCTGAACTCGGGGACTACACCAGTGGAGTGCTGGCCGCGCTCTACGTAAAAAAGACAAGAGACCAAAAAAGGAAAAAACAAAGCATACCCGGACGAAGGCCCACAGGGCCAGATGCGTCTTGGTCTAGAGTTGGAGGGCGTCGCCTTCTTTGCGCAACTTGGACTGAACGTCTAGAAGCGCCTGGTTCAGCGGGCCGGTGCCGCCTTCGCGCACCCAGCCGGTGGGCACGGCACTGGAGGCCTCAGCATCCAGGTTCGCCATGCCGGGCGATGTCGCCTTCCGAGCCATGGGCGCGGAGCTCGCCCTCTCGACCCGGGCGGCGTGTCGGCACGGCGACACAGAAAAGCAGGCGCTGCCGGCATCGCCCGCATCGGCGGATCTGCGGGTCCACTGGCTGCTTGCCGTCTTGGCCTCAAGACGGAGGCGGCGGAGGTGGCGAGGCGGCGCGTGGGTGTCCGGAGCCCGAGGCGCCGCTACCATCCTCCGCGAGAGGTTTGCGGTGCCGACCTCCCCGGTCTGCCCTGTGAACTCAGGGGCGGCGGCGCCGACGACAATGAGGGACGAGCATCGCCGCTTCGGCGATTTAACGGCCTCCTCAAAGATCCTGCTGCGCGGCCGCGGCCACGGCCTCCTCCAGATGCCGCTGGGCGTTGGCGGCCACCTTCTCGACCTGCGCCTTCTCCAGGCGGTCGGCCTCCTCCTCCTCGCGCTTCTCCCGCGCGTTCCGTGCCATCGCCTCCCGGAGGTCGGCGGCAGAATCAACCCGCCGCGTGTTGGCGGACGTCGCCCCCGACCCCAAGACGGAGGGCA
The DNA here is from genome assembly GCA_021437245.1 of Aegilops speltoides. Classification (NCBI taxonomy): domain Eukaryota; kingdom Viridiplantae; phylum Streptophyta; class Magnoliopsida; order Poales; family Poaceae; genus Aegilops; species Aegilops speltoides. Next base: position 518,150,713 of record CM038142.1, on the reverse strand, counting down.
CGGCGGCTCTCTCAAGGGAAAGGGGGGCGCTGGAGAAGAAAGGGGAGGGGGAAGGTCAGAAAGATTCAAGCAAAGTCAGAAAAGAAACAAAGGGTAAGAGACTTACGAAGAGACAAGTGGCGGCCTTTTCACTTCCTTCCGGAAGCGGTTAGCCTTCGCGGCCGCCTCCTCCCGCTTGGTCGCGGCGGCGGTTCCCCTGGGCTTCTTCGACCTGCCGCCGGGCGCACTCGGCCCGGCGTGACGCCTTTTTACGCTGGCCTGGTTGGAGGGGCCGGCTCTCGATTGACGGCGCGGGACGACTTCCGCGTCGATGTCGCTCTCGGGCCAGTCGGCAAAGGTAGCCGACGGTCTGAGGCCGCCGTCTTCCTCCTCTCCGCCGCCTTCGGCGTCGGCCTCCAGCGCCGCTGCCCCAAGTCAGGGTCGCCGACGTCGCCGACCTCGCGGTCGAGGACGATTCACGCTGCTCTTCGAGCGCCCGCAGCGGGCGCCGTGAGAGGGTTCTGCTCAAAGATGCCAACAAGATCGAGCTCAAGTCGATGCGAAGCGAGATCAAAATACGACGAAACAACTTACCACCGGCGGAGGGTTGTCACGCGAGTACGGCTCTTGCCGAATCGCCACTCGTCTGTGAACTTGCAGTGGGCGATGAGGTTCACCATGTTCGCCACTTCTCCACGCGGCATGTCCTTGGTGCACAGCCGGCTTGGATCGTGTCGGCCGCTCATCTGACAGATGAGGTGGGGCCGGCCTTGGAGCGGAAGTACCCGGCGCGCCACGAAGGCGGCCAGGAGATCGGAGGCGACGAGCCCCTCCGACTGCGTCATGACTCGGAGGCGCGCCACGGCGCCGACTCCGGAGGTCGAAAGCGACTTCGACCGATGGGACCAGCTAGGCGGCCGGCCAGTCAGCGGCTCGGGGTTGAAGGGCGGCAAGTTGACCCAGTCGCCGTCGGTGGAGACGTTCTTCACGTAGAAGTACGTCTTCTGCCACATCTTCACCGACTTCACCAGCGGGATGGGCGGAAAGGGGTTGTCGGCCGTCAGGCGCCAAGGTCATGATGTAGGTGCCGCCTTCACCGCGCGCGTCTTTGGCAGCCCGAGTGCCGAAGCCAAGAGAAGAACTCCCCCCACAGCTCGAGGGTGGGGAGAACGCCGATGTAGCCCTCGCACAGGGTGGCGAAGGCGGAGAGAAGCACCACCGCGTTGGGGGTGAGGTGGTGTGGCTGCAAGCTATACAACTTGAGGAACGAGCGGAGGAACCCGCTAGCCGGGAGCCCCATCCCGCGCATGAGATGCGAGCGGAAGATAACCCGCTCGCCCGCCGCCGGCGCAGGCCGGATCTCTCCCGCCGGCGCGGGACGGGCCTGCACCAAATCCGCGCTCGGGAGGTGGCGGGTTCGGCGACGGAACTCGATGTCCTCCGCGTCCACGTCCGAGCCATCCCATTCGCCGGAGCGCGAGGCGGGGGGCGCGGCGGAAGAAGAGCTCATCGTCGGCGAGGAAGAAAGCGACGGAGCGGGGCGAAGGAAGAAGAAAGGCAAGAGAGCGGGGGAGGGAGTGCGCGTGCCATGCCGCCGCTCCCCCTCTGCCTATTTATAGCCCAGCGGGCTGAGAAGCCGAGGGGGCGACGTGGGGATTAACTGCGCCCACGACCCCACGACGCCCACGATAACTCCCACGGTTACTGCCGCAAGAACCACGCGGGATGCTAACGCCCTCGGCGCAGCGGATCCGCCGGGAGCCGAGGCGCGTAATGGCGGGCCCACACCGGCCCGCCCGCCCCGCCACGCTGCGGCAGGCAGGCTATCGCCTCCACGTGGCGTCACGTGATAGGACCGTCTCATAGATGGCAGGGAGGCGAATCGACACGCCGCGGTTTCCGCCACGATTTGCGGCGGTGGCCCCTCGACGGGCCAGCCGACTTCGTGAGGCGGCCCAAAGACGCAGCAGCCGAATCTCGAGTCGGCTCGCTGAAATCGAATCGCCGGCCCCACGAGGCGGCGCCACCGGCTTCGCCACTTCGGGACTATCGTCGAGTAATGGGCCATGGGTAGGCTGACCCAGGACCCAGGATCTTTCAAGACATCGGGGCAAGCCGCGCCCCTCAGCCGAGTCCCAGCCGGCGACCTTCGAGAAGGCCGAGTCCCAGCTGGCGACCTTCGAGAAGGCCGAGTCCCAGCTGGCGACCTTCGAGAAGGCCGAGTCCCAGCCGACGACCTTCGAAGAAGCAGAGTCCTCAGACGGCGACTCTACAACAAGCCGACTCCGGGCTTGCGACCTCTCAAAGGGCCGACTGTGAGAGTCGGCCCGCGACCTTTCACGAAGACCAATGCGGGGTACAGCCCCATCGTGGCTGTCCCCTCGGACCCACGGGAAGAAGGCATGGCTACAGTGAGCCGCGTCACCAGGAGATCTCCGGTGAGGCGCGACACTGTTGCCATGCCTCCCTTTACCTCAGCCACAGTGCACGAGGCACTGTGCCCACGATGGCGGCGCGATACGGCCCAGGGATCGCCGGGCCCCCTGTCAGTGAGATAGAAGAAGACGGCCGGAGAGTCCGAAGACGGCTCTACGGGAGTCGGCCTCCCCAGAGTCGGCCGCCTCCCGGCCAGGGCCCCACCAGCCATAAACCAGATTGGACGGGGAGTGGCGACAGTGATCGCCTGATAGACGGCGGCACTGTTCCCACGACCCCATGACCGAGCCTGCGTCATCAAGAGCATTGCATAGAGTTCTGTTGTTCATGGGACCCGCCAACAAGGGCCCCGAGCCGGGCAGGAGGACGGCCGCAAGAGAGATCGACGACCAGGGCCACGCCCGGTCGGATTACCATTGTACCCCCGGGGGGTAGGCCTATATAAACCCCCCCGGGGCACCCATGCAAAGGGTTCGGCCCTGGACAGGTTTTAGACACATAGCAAGAGGGGAAAGAGCTAGCCTTGCTCCTCCCTGCCTCCAAACAGCTCGAGGAGCACCTTTGTACTATCGCACCATAGTGATCATGCGGAGACCCCGCAGAGCAGCAGTAGGGGTGTTATCTCCTCTGAGAGCCCCGAAGCTGGGTAAGATTCACGGCGTGCATGTCTTCGCCATCCTGCTTTTCGTGCACCGCGACGCTTCTACTCGCCCCCACCATGATAAGCCACCCGTTGGCATATGTCGCATCCAACCCCCGATAAGACAAGAACTGGCTCTAGGCAATGGATCAATATGTTAGTCCCAAAAAATAGTATAAAAAATTGCCAAAAGAATATGAAAGTTGTAGAATATTGGCATGGAACAATCAAAAAATATAGATACGACGGAGACGTATCACTGAGCCTCCACCCCGTCGACCCGGCACGCATGTCCAGCGCCGCCGGGATGTTGGCCTCGAACAGGAGCCACGACTCCCAGCCGTGGAGCGAGCGGCGGCCGAAGCCATTGGACGCCGCCGCGTCGCCGGGGAAACGTGCGGCCATCGGGGTGTCGGAGTGAGGGAGAGGGAGGGAAGAAGCATCGGCGGTGGCGCACGGGAGAGGGAGAGCTCGGTGGCTAGGGCTGCTGTGGCCAGAGGCGAGGGAGGCCACCGTCTTTTATAGCCGTGTCCGTGTGTACGCATGGCGGGAGGGGAGGCGTCACTGCGCCGCCCCGTGACGCGCCGCCCGTGATGAGGAATCAATTGCAAGGTTGATCGGCGATGGCAACCTTGGCATTGATTCCCGCGAGAACTGATGCGATGAGGGCGACAAAGCGGCCGTCTCGCTGATTCGGCGGGCCCGCGGCTGTTTTGTGCCAAAACACTCGCCCCGGCGCCCTCGGGCGCCCCCCAGCAGGTCGGGTTCGGGCTGGGTCCACCGGCGCTGATTTCGGCCCAATCCGACGAAAAACGGGCTCCTGGAGGCGCGACTGGGCCGTTTTTTGGGCGCCAGCGCGGAAAAATCGCCTGAGGAGGCAGTGCTGGGGGCGCGGCTGGAGATGCTCTGACTCGCCGAAGGACAGAGCGCCTGTTGTACCTGAATGTACCAGGACGATTCAGAGCTTCGAGCTATGTTACCAAAATTTGCCCCGTCGCCCTGTGTCGTTTGCACCTGGTTCTGGCACCGTTGAAGCACCAGCGCAGCCGATAGTGCATGCTTTTTGTTTGGCGCCACCGATGCGGACATTGCAGGCGCTGGCGCACTGCAAATGCCTTCCAATGTTGATTCTTGTACTACTTCTACATGTGATTCTCAGGTATTGTCTGCATGTTCAGCTACCAGCTATAAAAAACAAGTTTGTTAGAGCAACTCCAATAGGGCGATTCATTTCGTACTCCGCTGTCCGTTTGGGTCGGCGCGGACAGAAAAGTCGGCACAACGCGCCGACCCAAACGGACGCGCATCCGCTTTCGTCCGCCTGCCGACCCATTCCTGGCCCATTTTTGAGCCGGATTTGCATCGGCGCGGACACAAGACGAACGCTCACGCGCTCGCCCTCTGTCCCCCGCGCGCACATCCTCCACCGCCTGCTTCGTCGCCGACGTCGCCGAATTTTTTTCCGATGAAAAGGGATACATAGATAGTTCTTGTGTACACAGATAAAAAAAGATCAACTACTCGTCGGTTTCTGACTCTGACTCGGTAATGTCCTCCTCCGACGTTTGAATATAGGCGTCAACAGCCTGCTCGTCCTCGAAGTCCCACCCCGATGTTTCTTGCAGCTTCAGTCTCAATTGAGCGGCCTGCTTCCACGCACGCTTGCCCTCCCGATAGGCGGCTCGCTCGTCCTCCTCGCCTTCCTCTCCGTCCTCCTTTTCTCATAGAACTGACGTTCGTCGACGATGTCGTGCGGGAAGTGTTCGCGCCACACCACCAAGGCTTGCACGTCCATCTCGGCAATGGCGAGGCGACGCTGCCGCCTCCAGTGGATGCAACAATCCTCGTCGGTGAAAAGCCGCGGGAGAGGCGCCAGATCCTGCGCCCGCTGGCTCGACACATCGGGAAAATTCATCTCTCGACTAGGCCGCCGGAGGCGCCACGCCTCCGCGTCGTACGCACGGGTCACCTGCTCTGCGGTGTCGAAGGTGCCGAGGATGAGGTGTTTCTCGCCAAACAAGATCTCGGCGGAGAACGCGACGAAGGGGCGTTCGTGGACTCCGCGAAAATCCAAAGCGCCGAGGTGGCGCATCGACATGGTGGCGCAGAGGCGGCGAGGCTAGTGAGAGGGGCGAGATGAGTGGGTGGCGGACTGAGTGTGGAGGAAGCGCCTTCTTATAACGAGCGCCGGCGGTGGCGCGCCAAAACAAGCGCGCGAACCATTCCCGCACTCTGGAGCGCTAAAGCCAGCCTGCTTAGGCGATCCCAGCGCGAACCTTTCCTGGCTTGGGCGCCAAAACTAGGCGGCGGCATGACCACGACATGATAAGCGGTCATGAAATGGGTCGGCGCGTTGGGCGCGCTGCCGACCCAAATCTAAAAGAGGGCGGACTCCGGGCGGGCGGCCGACCCAAACGGACAAAAGGCGGACAAAGGCGCCGTCCGTTTGAGTCGGCCTGTTGGAGTTGCTCTTATACAAGCTCTTCTTTTTTTGGACTGTAATATCTAGTTGACGGCGGCCGGGGAGGAACCCTGGGGGGCGGCGACCGTAAGGAATCAGGTGGTCCATAAAAGAAAATGCCCATTTTTTCATGCACTGCAAAGCTTTGAAATCTGGTATCTTGTACCTCATTTTAAATGGTTAAAGAGGAATACATGAACTATCAACAGTGACGGAGCTAAGGGCCAGTTCTTCTAGCTACTTAAAAATAAGTCGTCTTTTTCTCAGCTTTTTTCATATGCAGTCTCTCTTACTCATTGGGGCCTCCCAACTAGTTATGGGATAACTAATTTAGAGCATCTTCAATAGACGATCAATATGTAAAAGTAATCAACTTTTGGATCTTATGAGACAAAAAACAGCTCTCCAAACAGATGATCCATATGCAAAAAATTACATCTCCGTCTCCTGGTGATGTAAAATTCAACACCTCGCGGTGCAAATTTACATCTAAGGCAGGAGATGTAAAAACCGCGGCTATGCACCAACGCCCAACCGCTCTTCATTTCCTCCATCCCCTTCTTCCTCCCGCCCGTCGCCGCCCTGCCACAGCTCCCCACTCGGCCGCCGCCCCGCCGCAGCTCCCCGACGATGCCCCACCGTAGATCCAGCCCCCCGCCGCCGACTCCACCCCGCCTGGGCCGCCTCCTTGCCGCCGCGCTGCCCCATCGCGCGTCGCGTCTGCTCCGCCACCTCCGCCCCGCCCTGACCCCGTCTGTCTCCTCTCCGTACGCCTCCGCCTCCGGTTCGGCCTCCGCCCAGCCCCGCCAGCACCGCCCGCCGCCGCCCCGCTCCGTCCGCCTCCACCCCGCGCTGCATGCTGCCACCCTGCTGAAGGAAATATGCCCTAGAGGAAATAATAAAGTTATTATTTATTTCCTTATTTCATGATAAATTTTTATTATTCATGCTAGAATTGTATTAACCGGAAACATGATACATGTGTGAATACATAGACAAACATAACGTCACTAGTATGCCTCTACTTGACTAGCTCATTGATCAAAGGTGGTTATGTTTCCTAACCATAGACATGTGTTGTCATTTGATTAATGGGATCACATCATTAGGAGAATGATGTGATTGACTTGACCCATTCCGTTAGCTTAGCACTTGATCGTTTAGTATATTGCTATTGCTTTCTTCATGACTTATACATGTTCCTATGACTATGAGATTATGCAACTCCCGTTTATCGGAGGAACACTTTGTGTGCTACCAAATGTCACAACGTAACTGGGTGATTATAAAGGAGCTCTACAGGTGTCTCCAAAGGTACATGTTGGGTTGGCGTATTTCGAGATTAGGATTTGTCACTACCAATTGTCGGAGAGGTATCTCTGGGCCCTCTCAGTAATGCACATCACTATAAGCCTTGCAAGCAATGTAGCTAATGAGTTAGTTGCGGGATGATGTATTACGGAACGAGTAAAGAGACTTGCCGGTAACGAGATTGAACTAGGTATTGAGATACCGACGATCGAATCTCGGGCAAGTAACATACCGATGACAAAGGGAACAACGTATGTTGTTATGCGGTTTGACCGATAAAGATCTTCGTAGAATATGTTGGAGCCAATATGGGCATCCAGGTCCCTCTATTGGTTATTGACCGGAGACGTGTCTCGGTCATGTATACATAGTTCTCGAACCCGTAGGGTCCGCACGCTTAACGTTTCGTTGATGATATAGTATTATATGAGTTATGCATGTTGGTAACCGAATGTTGTTTGGAGTCACGGATGAGATCATGGACATGACGAGGAACTCTGGAATGGTCCGGAGATAAAGTTTGATATATGGGATAATAGTGTTTGATCTCCTAAGGGTTCCGAATTCACCGAAGGGTTCGGATGTTTCCCGAAATGTTTGGGTACGAGAACACATTATTTCGGCCAAAGGGGAAAGCCCACAAGGTTTTTGGAAAGCGCAAAAGAAATTTTTATGAGTCCAGGGCTGCAACGACAGGTCCTCGGCGTTTGGGTCCAGACATGAAACCTGGCGTCGCCCCGAGTCCGAGAAGGACTCTTGCCTTTCGGGTGAAACCGACTTTGTGGAGGCTTTTACTCCAAGTTTTGACCCCAGGGCTCAAAACATATAAATAGAGGGGCGGGGCTAGCACCAAAGAGAGATCAAGAAACACCAAGCCGTGTGCCGGCAACCCCGTCCCCTCTAGTTTATCCTCCCTCATAGTTTTCGTAGTGCTTAGGAGAAGCCCTGCGGAGATTGTTCTTCACTAACACCGTCACCACGCCGTCGTGCTGCCGGAACTCATCTACTACTTCGCCCGCCTTGCTGGATCGAGAAGGCGAGGACGCCATCGAGCTAAACGTGTGCGAACTTCGGAGGTGCCGTGCGTTGCTCGTACTTGGATCGGTCGGATCGTGAAGACGTACGACTACATCAACCGCGTTGACAAACGCTTCCGCTTAGCGATCTTCAAGGGTATGAAGATACACTCCCCTTCTCGTTGCTATACATCACCATGATCTTGCGTGTGCGTAGGAAATTTTTTGAAATTACTACGTTCCCCAACAGTGGCATCTGAGCCAGGTTTTATGCGTAGATGTCATATGCACGAGTAGAACACAAGTGAGTTGTGGGCGATACAAGTCATACTGCTTACCAGCATGTCATACTTTGGTTCAGCGGTATTGTGAGATGAAGCGGCCCGGACCGACATTACGCGTACGCTTACGCGAGACTAGTTTCACCGTTACGAGCACTCGTGCTTAAAGGTGACTGGCGGGTATCTGTCTCTCTCTGTCACACCCTGATTTTCATGGCACAGCACTTAAGCTTTTAATCATGCTAAAATGTGGTTTGACAAAAACTTTTGAGTGTTTTGGACTTTGCTTGATTTGATTTTTGTCTGCTGCTTATGAAAGTGCTCTAAAATAAAATAAATTCTCCAACTCCTATACTTCACCTCCTTGCTCCAAACCCTTGAGCCAGTGATCATGCCATGTGTATAGGACATAAAAATATTTTCTTACAAAAATAATTTGGCCAAAAAGTATTTTCTAAATTTAGTTTTTCCAAAACCCTGAATTGAGGTTTGCCTTTGCAAGTACTTAATTAAGGGCAGTAAAATCTTTCTAAAATGTATTTGACTCCTATTAGATATAGGATACCCGAAACCACAAAAATATAATTTTAAAGGTTATTTCCTATTTTATTTATAAGCTTTTTCTTAAGTCCAAATGGTCTTTAATAGGAAAAATTATTTTATTGCTTCAGAAATATTTGCCAAAATTTAGGGAGACCCATAGGACATATATTGTCCATATATAAGAGTTTCAACACATGGTCATGATCAAAATATTGGTCAAACCCCTCATAAACCCTTTCTGGATATTTCAAGCTTTTGAAATATTTACAAAGGAAATATTCTCCAAATATTCCAATAAAATCCTATCATGTCACATATGACATATTTGGTGATCTTGCCAAGTCTCATGACTTGGAGAACAAGATAGCATCATCAAAACCTCTCAAAACCATTTCTGCCCATTTTGAAGTTTGAGCAACTTTACATTGCCAAACATGTCCAAATGTTCTCAAACCTTGTGAACTTGCTCAAATGGTCTAATAATTCATCTAGACCAAATGGCACAAGTTGGAGAGCAAGTTAACTTGATCAAAGTGCCCCAAAACCCTTTCTGTCCAGAACCATATTTGAACAACTTTGCATTGCCAACTTTCTCTCCTTGACCCCAACTTTTGTGAGCATGATCACATGACCAAATGAGGCCACCACACCAAGTGGTGCATCAAGGAGAAGTGATTTGCTCAACTAAATCTACACAAGTTCATGTCTGCTAATTTCTAGGGTTTACCAAAGTTGCATTGTCCACTTTCTTCAAATGATCTCCAAATTGGTGGAAGGCCCTAAATATATGTGTCATATCACCCTATGGAGTCTCATGACTTATGGAGATCATCTACTTTCCCAAACCAACATCAAACACCTTCTGGCATTTTGCAAAAACCACTATTTGGACCTCTTCCACTAATCTCCATGACTTCTCCTTTTACCACAGCCCTCCTAGTTCCCTCTACCTCTGGTGTGCTTCCTGCCCAGAGACAATGATTAAGGGGGGAAGGGCTCCATTTTTCCTCTCTGGACATCCACTTTTCCCTCCCTTTGGCATCTCTCTCTCACTCCTGGCATGTTGCAGAGCATCCAAAGCCTCTTTCACCTTTGTTTATCCCCCCTGCAGCTCCAAGACACAAGTGGACACGGCAGAGCGCGCCAAACGCGCCCATGCCGGCCAAAAGCCTGCCTGAGCTGCGCTCTGATGGCGGCCGAGCCTGCGCCGACTCCCGTCCACCTCGGGCCGCCCAAGCGCGCCAGTCGATGCTCCTCGACGTCCACAACACGACACCGAGATGGCCCCCTCCTCCTTCTCCCTCCTGCTACCTCCTTTCGCACGCGCGCCGGCCGCCCGAGAGCTCCAATGGGCATGCTCACACGCTACGGGCGCCTGACACTCCCCGCTCCTTCTCTTCCCTCCTCTAGCCCTGGACCAACCCCACGAACACCCCGGACATACCCACGCTCGCCCCCGTGACCTCCAGCAACGGCTAGGAGCTCGCCGGCGCACGAGTCCACGGCACCCTGCCGTTCTCTTATTTAAAGGCACCCCCGAGCTCTCTCTGGCCTCCTTTCGCTCCCTCTCTCTCCTATGAACCCCCTGAACCAACCCGCTCCAATCCTCGCGCCCTCCATAGCCCTCCATGGCCGGAGATCCGCCGCCGGCCTCCACCAAAATTCAGCCGAGCCCGAGCTCCTCTCCCTCTCCCCTCTCCACCAGCAGCCTCCCCCGAGAGCAAGGCGGAGCTCCCACGCCCTTCCTCGTCAGGGGCCGCACCGTAGCGCCATGCCCAAAACTCGCCTGACGCCGCCGTCCGCCCGGCATCAAGCCGCCGCCGCCGACGGCCCCCCGGCAGCCGTGGCGTACACGAATGGATGCGGCGCCGACGCCGAGCTCATCCATAGCGAGCGTTGCGGAGGTGCTCAGAGCGCCAGAACCACCACCCGACGACCTCCTCCGCCGGGGCTAACGCCGTGCCGACCACGAAGCTCCTCGGCGGTCGTGCCACCATGGATGGCGCGGCATCGCCTCCTCTGGTGTGCCGGTGGAAGAGCATCGCCGAGATGCCTCAGAGCGCCGGGCGATCGGCGCCGAGCACCTCCGCTGTCTCTGTCGCGCACTCAAGCATGGAGGTGGAGGACGAACCTGACGGGCGGGCCCCGCTCGTCAGTGGCTCAGCCACGGGCCACGCTGGCAAGTGGAGGCGTATTCGCTCTCCCCCGCGTCCCCGCAGCGAAGGCGTATTCCGGGAAGCCGCCTCTGACGTGGCCCCTGCACGCGTGCGGCCGAGCTGCTGGGCCGGCCCAGTGGCGCCTGCCCGCTATGCCTCGCCCAGTGCGCGCCGCCGCCGCCCAGATCCAGCCCGTTTGGGTAAATATCTTTCCCCTTTTTCTTTTCTGTGCAGTTTCTAAAATCCATAAATAAATCAAATCAACTCCAAATTTGATGATTCAAATTTCTAGAGACTCCATAAATCATGCTCTACCTGTTGGTGCAACATGCACATTTTTCCAGATACTTTTTCTTCACAAATAATTATCACATCCTATTTTTCCTATTTCTGTGATAAACTTTAGTAAATCACAGAGAGTTCAATATTGGTCCAAATGCCATGATTCCAATTCCTAGATGAATCTAAGCTCATAACCTAGTTTATGAACATTTTTCTTGATGCTTTCTGTACCACATAAATTATTGAGCCATTTCTTCATATTTATCAACTTTGCAAAATCATAGGATATTCATTTGAACTCCAAATCCAGTGAAACCAATTCCTAGATGCTTCTAAAATCATCCTTTGTTAAATGGGTGCCTTTGCTCATTTTTCAAAAATGTATTTCTGTACACTTCTTGCAAATCCATAAATCTCTTGATTCCATCATATTGAAATGTTCGGAGATGTCCATTGATCCACTCCCAATGAAACCACTTTGGTCATCCCTCATATGACCAGAAGTATCCCAGAAAAGTCCAACTCACATTTTTAGAGCACTTTTATTTCCTGCCTTGTTGTATTGCTTATTATGCTTGCTTTCGACGATAGTTGACGAAGCAGACGGAATGCTCGGAGTTGGACCAGGGATATTTGAAGACCTCAAAGACTTTGTTACAACAGGCAAGCAGCCCTTTGACCATGTCTATGAAACCTTTTTATGCATGTCATATAGCACTTATTATTGTTGCATCGGAATCATGAAGGATGGGTAACCACCTTGGTGGGTTGCCTCCGGTACTTTTCTCGTTGACACTTGCATTGTGCATGACCCTACCTCCTTATGAGGGTTATGACGATGGGAGTAGATAGGATGCTAAGTAGTTTGCTACATAAAAGGGACGGAATATGCATGTGATGGAGACAAAATACTTTCAAACAACTTTCAAAACCCCATCGGGTGCCATTTATGCCCGAGGGAGATGATGAGAAAGGTAACCACTTGATGACGAAGTGGTGTACCGAGGCAAGTGTGTGTTGTTTTCAAAACGGATTAGATTTAAGATTTGATGACCGTCCCAACCCTACATGCGCAACCACTCTACCCTTATATGGGAAAGGGCATTATTGAGTACCTAGACCGATACTAGCTTGGGGCCCGTGCATTACTAGTGACGAGGGAGAGTTGGTGCTCTCTCTTGACGGGTCGTGCTGTAGGGCGGCCATGACTGTTTTCACAGAGGCACCGGGACACACCGCTGGTACCCGTGCTTGTGGTATGTGATGAATATGGGAGCGAGGCTCCACAACTTTATGATGTGAAATGGTTGGCACGGGGGTTACTACCAATCGAGTGGACTCCATGTTAGTGTCGTCTAGGGAAAGGTAGTGATCGGGTGCTTACCCCGGGTACTTGAGGTACCGCGGGTCGTGGATGACACGGAAGTTCCCCGGATCTAGTGGGTAAAGTGTGCAACCTCTGCAGAGTGTAAAACTATTCGAATAGCCGTGTCCACGGTCAAGGACGGTTGGTGGTCTGCTTAAACTATGTCCAGGGTTTTCAACCGTGTGAGTAAGATGATGGAAATGACTTGGGTCAAGTCAACGGCTTGACACGATTGAGATGGGTTGGTGCCCACTCTGTTTATGATAATGGGTTGGTGCCCATTTGTTTATGACAATGGGTTGGTGCCCACTCTATTTATGTTGATATCTGTGACCAGATCTCATGGTTACTTGAATTCTTTTGATGCATGCTTTATAGGTTGTTGAACATGTCATTGCACTCAAAACTAGCTTTATGCAAAACTTTACCTATGTCATGCATTACGCACCTTGAACCAAATCATGGGTTGCTTGCAGTACATTCAAAGTACTCATTGGCTTGCCAACGGTTATTTTATTGACCAGCATGAGAGAACAGGATGTGATGAAGAACACTTGACGACGAGCATGCGAGCTAGGACGCTTCCCAGTCAGAATGCCTGTAGGGTTAAGGCAGATGGCATGGGTCCAAGTTATCGACGAAGTTTCCGCTGCGATGTTGTACTCAAGGCTCGACCATAATGGTCCTACTTGTGTAATACGGTATGTATGGATGTAAGACTCTTGTTATTCAGCTTCTGTGTGTTCAGTGAGCATTGATCTCTGGGATCACTGTACACGTGCATTCGGCGATCACGACTTATGAGTCGGGGTCCCCACACTCTCACTTTAGTTGAACCGAGTGTGGCTACGCCCGGTCCTTGCGAAGATTAAAACAGCACTAACTTGACGAACTATCATTGTGGTTTTGATGCGTAGGTAAGAATGGTTCTTGCTAAAGCCCGTAGCAGCCACGTAAATTTGCAACAACAAAGTAGAGGACGTCTAACTTGTTTTTGCAGGGCATGTTGTGATGTGATGTGGTCAAGACGTGATGCTATATTTTATTGTATGAGATGGTCATGTTTTGTAACCGAAGTTATCGGCAACTGGCAGGAGCCATATGGTTGTCGCTTTATTGTATGAAATGCAAATGCCCTGTAATTGCTTTACTTTATCACTAAGCGGTAGCGATAGTCGTAGAAGCAATAGATGGCGTAACGACAACGATGCTATGATGGAGATCAAGGTGTCGCGCCGGTGACGATGGTGATCACGACGGTGCTTCGGAGATGGACATCACAAGCACAAGATGATGATGGCCATATCATATCACTTATATTGATTGCATGTGATGTTTATCCTTTATGCATCTTATCTTGCTTTGATTGACAGTAGCATTTTAAGATGATCTCTCACTAAAATTATCAAGAAGTGTTCTCCCTAAGTATGCACCGTTGCGAAGGTTCTTCGTGCTGAGACACCACGTGACGATCGGGTGTGATAGGCTCTACGTTCAAATACAACGGGTGCAAAACAGTTGCACACGCGGAATACTCAGGTTAAACTTGACAAGCCTAGCATGTTGGAAATATGCCCTAGAGGCAATAATAAAAGTATTATTATATTTCAATGTTCATGATAATTGTCTTTTGTTCATGCTATAACTGTATTATCCGGAAATCGTAATACACGTGTGAACACTTAGACCCAATGAGTCCCTAGTGAGCCTCTAGTTGACTAGCTCGCTATGATCAATAGATAGTCATGGTTTCCTGACTATGGACATAGGATGTCGTTGATAACGAGATCACATCATTAGGAGAATGATGTGATGGACAAGACCCAAATTATAAGCATAGCATAAAAGATCGTATAGTTCGTTTGCTAGAAGCTTTGCCAATGTCAAGTATCTATTCCTTCGACCATGAGATCGTGTAACTCCCGGTTACCGTAGGAGTGCCTTGGGTGTATCAAACGTCACAACGTAACTGGGTGACTATAAAGGTGCATTACAGGTATCTCCGAAAGTATCTGTTGGGTTGACACGGATCGAGACTGGGATTTGTCACTCCGTATGACGGAGAGGTATCTCTGGGCCCACTCGGTAATGCATCATCATAATGAGCTCAAGTTGACCAAGGTGTTGGCCACGGGATCATGCATTACTGATGCGAGTAAAGTGACTTGCGGTAACGAGACCGAACAAGGTATTGGGATACCGACGATCGAGTCTCGGGCAAGTAACGCATCGATTGACAAAGGGAATTGCATACAGGTTTGATCGAATCCTCGACATCGTGGTTCAACCGATGAAATCATCGAGGAGCATGTAGGAGCCAACATGGGTATCCAGACCCGCTGTTGATTATTGCCCGAGAGTCGTCTCGGTCATGTCTGCGTGTCTCCCGAACCCGTAGGGTCTACACATAAGGTTCGGTGACGCTAGGGTTAGTAGGAAGTCAAGTATGTGACTACGAATGTTGTTCGAGTCCGGATGAGATCCCGGACGTCACGAGGAGTTCGGAAGGGTCCGGAGGTAAAGAATAATGTATAGGAAGTGGTGTTTGCCATCGGGAAAGTTTGGGGTTTTCGGTAAAATCTGGGACCACCGGAAGGGTCCTGGGTCCACCGGTGGGGCCACCTATCCGGAGGGCCCCATGGGCCAAAGGGGAAGGAACCAGCCCACAGGGGGCTGGTGCGCCCCTAGGCCCACCCCTGCGCCTAGGGTTGAAACCCTAGGGGTGGGCGCCCACCGGCTTGGGGCACTCCACCCCTTGGCCGCCGCCGGAGATTGGATCTCCCGGGGGCCTATATAAAGGGGGAGGAGGGGGCTGCTGTACCAACTCCCAAGGCGCAGCCCTCCTCCCCAACACATCTCCTCCTCCGTAAGAGCTCGTGAAGCCACTGCCGAGATCTTGCTTCTCCACCATCACCACGCCGTCGTCTTTGCCGGTGGAGCTGTCTTCCTCAACCTCTCCTTCCCCTTGCTGGATCAAGAAGGAGGAGACGTCGCTCGTCCCGTGTCGTGTGTTGAGCGCGGAGGTGCTGTCCGTTCAGCACTTGGCATCGGTGATCTGAATCACGTTCGAGTACGACTCCATCATCACCTTGCAAGCTTCCGCACGCGATCTACAAGTGGTATGTAGATGCAAACTCTCTCTCGTTACTCGTTGCTTAGATGAACTCATAGATGGATCTTGGTGAAGCCGTAGAAAAATTTTAATTTTCTGCAACGCTCCCCAACAAAGGCATCATGAGCTAGGTCTATGCGTAGTTCTCTAATGCACGAGTAGAACACAATTTGTTGTGGGCGTTGATCTTGTCATCTTACTTGCCTCTACTAGTCGTTTCTTGCTCAACGGTATTGTGGGATGAAGCGGCCCGGACCAACCTTACACGTACGCTTACGTGAGACCGGTTCCACCGACTGACATGCACTAGTTGCATAAGGTGGCTGGCGGGTGTCTGTCTCCCACTTTAGTTGGGCGGATTCGATGAACAAGGCCCTTATGAAGGGTAAATAGAAGTTGACAAAATCACGTTGTGGTGATTCGTAGGTAAGAAAACGTTCTTGCTAGAACCCAATCGCAGCAACGTAAAAGATGCAACAACAATTAGAGGACGCCTAACTTGTTTTTGCAGCGATTGATCATGTGATGTGATATGGCCGGTTGTGATGAATGATGAATTGTGATGTATGAGATCATGTTCTTGTAATAGGATTCACGACTTGCATGTCGATGAGTATGACAACGGCAGGAGCCATAGGAGTTGTCTTTATTTTTTGTATGACCTGCGTGTCATTGAAGAACGCCATGTAAACTACTTTACTTCATTACTAAGCGCGTTAGTCATAGAAGTAGAAGTAGTCGTTAGCGTGACAACTTCATGAAGACACGATGATGGAGATCATGATGATGGAGATCATGGTGTCAAGCCGGTGACAAGATGATCATGGAGCCCAAGATGGAGATCAATGGAGCTTGATGATATTGGCCATATCATGTCACAACTATATAATTGCATGTGATGTTTATTATGTTTATGCATCTTGTTTACTTAGGCCGACGGTAGTAAATAAGATGATCCCTTACAAAATTTCAAGAAGTGTTCTCCCTAACGTGCACCGTTGCTACAGTTCGTCGTTTCTAAGCACCACGTGATGATCGGGTGTGATGGATCCTTACGTTCACATACAACGGGTGTAAGACAGTTTTACACAGCGAAAACACTTAGGGTTAACTTGACGACCCTAGCATGTGCGGATATGGCCTCGAACACGGAGACCGAAAGGTCGAACACGAGTCGTATGGAAGATACGATCAACATGAAGATGTTCACCGACGATGACTAGTCCGTCTCACGTGATGATCGGACACGGGCTAGTCGACTCGGATCGTGTAACACTTAGATGACTAGAGGATGTCTAATCTAAGTGGGAGTTCATAATTTTGATTAAGAACTTTATTATCATGAACTTAGTCTAAAACCTTTGCAAATATGTCTTGTAGATCAATGGCCAACGCTAATGTCAACATGAACTTCAACGCGTTCCTAGAAAACCAAGCTGAAAGATGATGGCAGCAACTATACGGATCGGGTCCGAACCCGAGGATCATCCTCATAGCTGCCGAGAAGCAATATGTCCTAGAAGGACCGCTAGGTGCCGCTCCGTCGAGAGAACCAAGACGTTATGAACGCTTGGCAAACTCGTCGATGATTACTCCCTCGTTCGGTGCGGCATGCTTCTGACTTAGAACCGGGGCTCCAAAAGCGTTTTGAGCACCACGGAGCATATGAGATGTTCAAGAGCTGAAACTAGTTTTCCAAGCTCATGCCCGGTCGAGAGATATGATGTCTCCGACAAGTTCTATAGTTGTAAGATGGAGGAGAACAGTTACATCGGTGAGCACATCCTCAAGATGTCCGGGTTGCACAACCGTATGACCCAATGAACATTAACCTCCCGGATGAGGCGGTCATTGACAGAATCCTCCAGATCGCTCCCACCAAGCTACAAGAGCTTTGTGATGAACTACAACATGCGGGATGGTAAAGACCATTCTGAAGTGTTCTCGATCTTTGAAGTCAGCAGAGGCTGAAATCAAAAAGGAACATCAAGTGTTGATGGTCAATAAGACCACTAAGTTCAAGAAGGGCAAGGGTAAGAAGAACTTCAAGAAGGACGGCAAAGATGTTGCCGCGCCCGTAAGCTTTGTTGCCGAAGAAGTCAAAGAATGGACCCAAGCACGAGACCGAGTGCTTTTATTGCAAGGGAAGGGGCACCGAAGGAACTGCCCCAAATACTTAGTGGATAAGAAGGCCGGCAACACCAAAGGTATATTTGATATACATGTAATTGATGTGTACCTTACCAAGACTCGTAGTAACTCCCGGTATTTGATACCGTGCCGTTGCTCATATTTGTAACTCACAGCAGGGCTGCGGAATAAACGGAGACCGGCGAAGGACGAGGTGACGATCTTGGCGTCGGGAATGGTTCGAGGTCGATGTGATCGCCGTCGACGCTGCCTCTACATTTACCTACGGATTAGTTTTAAACCTCAATAATTGTTATTTAGTGCCAAGTTTGAGCATGAACATTGTATCCGGATCTCGTTTGATACGAGATGGCTACTCATTTAAGTCTGAGAATAATGGTTGTTCGATTTATATGAGAGATATGTTTTATGGTCATGCTCCGATGGTCAATGGTTTATTCTTAATGAATCTCGAGCGTAATGCTACACATGTTCATAGTGTGGATGCCAAAAGATGTAAAGTTGATAACGATAGTCCCACATACTTGTGGCACTGCCGCCTTGGTCACATTGGTGTCAAGCGCATGAAGAAGCTCCATGCTTGATGGACTTTTAGAGTCTCTTGATTATGAATCATTTGACACATGCGAACCTTGCCTCTTAGGCAAATGACCAAGACTCCGTTCTCGGAACAATGGAGCGAGCAACCAACTTGTTGGAAATCATACATACCGATGTGTGCGGTCCAATGAGCGTTGAGGCTCGCGGAGGATATCGTTATGTTCTCACTCTCACTAATGACTTGAGTAGATATGGGTATGTCTACTTAATGAAACACAAGTCTGAGACCTTTGAAAAGTTCAAGGAATTTCAGAGTGAGGTAGAGAATCAACGTGACCGTAAGATAAAATTCCTACGATCAGATCGTGGGGGAGAATACTTAAGTCACGAATTTGGTACACACTTAAGAAAATGTGGAATTGTTTCACAACTCACGCCGCTGGAACACCTCAAATAAACGGTGTGTCCGAACGTCGTGTCGCACTCTATTGGATATGGTGCGGTCTATGATGTCTCTTACCGATTTACCGCTATCATTTTGGGGATACGCTCTAGAGACAGCTACATTCACTTTAAATACGGCACTGTCTAAATCCGTTGAGACGACACCGTATGAATTATGGTTTGGGAAGAAACCTAAGCTGTCGTTTCTAAAAGTTTGGGGATGCGATGCTTATGTCAAGAAACTTCAACCTGAAAAGCTCGAACCCAAGTCGGAAAAATGCGTATTCATAGGATACAACTGTCGGGTATACCTTCTACTTAAGATCCGAAGGCAAGGTCTTTGTTGCCAAGAACGGATGCTTTCTGGAGAAAGAGTTTCTCTCGAAAGAAGTAAGTGGGAGGAAAGTAGAACTCGATGAAGTACTACCTCTCGAACGGGAAAGTGGTGCAGCGCAGGAAACCGTTCCTGTGATGCCCACACCAACTGAAGAGGAAATCATTGATGATGATCAAGGTACTACGGATCAAGTTACTACTGAACTTCGAAGGTCCACGAGGACAGTTCCGCACCAGAGTGGTACGGCAACCCTGTCATGGAAATCATGTTGCTAGACAACAATGAACCTTCGAACTATGAAGAAGCAATGGCGGGCCCGGATTCCAACAAATGGCTTGGAGCCATGAAATCGAGATAGAATCCATGTATGAAAACAAAGTATGGACTTTGACAGACTTGCCGATGATCGGCGAGCGATAGAAAACAAATGGATTTTTAAGAAGAAGACGGACGCGATGGTAATGTCACCATCTATAAAGCTCGACTTGTCGCTAAGGGTTATCGACAAGTTCAAGGGATTGACTACGACGAGACATTCTCTCCGTGGCGAAGCTTAAGTCCGTCCGAATCATGTTAGCAATTGCCGCATACTATGATTATGAGATATGGCGGATGGACGTCAAAACGGCATTCCTTAACGGACATCTTAAGGAAGAGCTGTATATGATACAGCCGGAAGGTTTTGTCGATCCTCGAATGCTAACAAAGTATGCAAGCTCCAGCGATCCATTTATGGGCTGGTGCAAGCATCTCGAGTTGGAACATTCGCTTTGATGAGATGATCAAAGCGTTTGGTTTATGCACTTATGGAGAAGCTGCGTTTACAAGAAAGTGAGTGGGAGCTCAGTAGCATTTCTCCTATTATATGTAGATGACATACTCTTGATGGGAAATGATATGAAACTCCCGGACAGCATTAAGGCCTACTTGAACAAGTGTTTTCAATGAAGGACCTTGGAGAAGCTGCTTATATATTAGGCATCAAGATCTATAGAGATAGATCGAGACGCCTCATAGGTCTTTCACAAAGCACATACCTTGATAAGATTTTGAAGAGGTTCAAAATGGATCAGTCCAAGAAGGGTTCTTGCCTATGTTACAAGGTGTGAAATTGAGCTCAGCTCACCACCGACCACGGCAAAAGATAAAGAAGAGATGAGTGTCATCCCTATGCTTCAGCCATAGGATCTATTATGTATGCCATGTTGTGTACGGACCGACGTAAACCTTGCCGTAAGTTTGGTTGCAAGATACCAAAGTAATCCCGCAAGGAACACCGGACAGCGGTCAAGAATATCCTGAAGCACCGAAAAGGACAAAGGACATGTTTCGTTTATGGAGGAGACGAAGAGCTCGTCGTAAGGGTTACGCCGACGCTTAGCCGACTCAGATCTGGATGACTCTAAGTCACAAACCGGATACGTGTATATGTTGAATGGTGGAGCGATGGTGGTGCAGCTGCAAGCGAGCGTCGTGGCGGGATCTACGTGTGAAGCGGAGTACATGGCAGCCTCGGAGGCAGCGCATGAAGCAATTTGGATGAAGGAGTTCATCACCGACCTAGGAGTCATACCCAGTGCGTCGGGGCCGATCAAACTCTTCTGTGACAACACTGGAGCTATTGCCCTTGCCAAGGAGCCCAGGTTTCACAAGAAGACCAGGCATATCAAGCGTCGTTTCAACTCCATCCGTGAACATGTTCAAGATGGAGACATAGAGATTTGCAAAGTGAACACGGATCTGAATGTCGCAGATCCGTTGACTAAACCTCTCTCGCGTGCAAAACATGATCAACACCAGAACTCTATGGGTGTTCGATTCATCACAATGTAACTAGATTGGTGACTCTAGTGCAAGTGGGAGACTGTTGGAAATATGCCCTAGAGGCAATAATAAAAGTATTATTATATTTCAATGTTCATGATAATTGTCTTTTGTTCATGCTATAACTGTATTATCCGGAAATCGTAATACACGTGTGAACACTTAGACCCAATGAGTCCCTAGTGAGCCTCTAGTTGACTAGCTCGTTATGATCAATAGATAGTCATGGTTTCCTGACTATGGACATAGGATGTCGTTGATAACGAGATCACATCATTAGGAGAATGATGTGATGGACAAGACCCAAATTATAAGCATAGCATAAAAGATCGTATAGTTCGTTTGCTAGAAGCTTTGCCAATGTCAAGTATCTATTCCTTCGACCATGAGATCGTGTAACTCCCGGTTACCGTAGGAGTGCCTTGGGTGTATCAAACGTCACAACGTAACTGGGTGACTATAAAGGTGCATTACAGGTATCTCCGAAAGTATCTGCTTGGGTTGACACGGATCGAGATCGGATTTGTCACTCCGTATGACGGAGAGGTATCTCTGGGCCCACTCGGTAATGCATCATCATAATGAGCTCAAGTTGACCAAGGTGTTGGCCGGGATCATGCATTACGGTGCGAGTAAAGTGACTTGCGGTAATGAGACCGAACAAGGTATTGGGATACCGACGATCGAGTCTCGGGCAAGTAACGCATCGATTGACAAAGGAATTGCATACTGAGGTTTGATCAATCCTCGACATCGTGGTTCAACCGATGAAATCATCGAGGAGCATGTAGAGCCAACATGGGTATCCAGACCCCGCTGTTGGTTATTGCCCGAGAGTCGTCTCGGTCATGTCTGCGTGTCTCCCGAACCCGTAGGGTCTACACACTTAAGGTTCGGTGACGCTAGGGTTAGTAGGAAGTCAAGTATGTGACTACCGAATGTTGTTCGGAGTCCCGGATGAGATCCCTGACATCACGAGGAGTTCCTAAGGGTCCGGAGGTAAAGAATAATGTATAGGAAGTGGTGTTTCGGCCATCGGGAAAGTTTCGGGGGTTTCCGGTAAAGTACCGGGACCACCGGAAGGGTCCCGGGGGTCCACCGGGTGGGGCCACCTATCCCGGAGGGCCCCATGGGCCAAAGGGGGAAGGGAACCAGCCCACAGGGGCTGGTGCGCCCCTCAGGCCCACCTCTGCGCCTAGGGTTGAAACCCTAGGGGTGGGCGCCCACCGGCAGGGGGCACTCCACCCCTTGGCCGCCGCCCCCAGGAGATTGGATCTCAGGCCGCCACTGAGGGCCTATATAAAGGGGGGAGGGAGGGGGGCTGCTGTACCAACTCCCAAGGCGCAGCCCTTCCCCTCCCCAACACATCTCCTCCTCCGTAAGAGCTCGGCGAAGCCTCGTCGAGATCTCGCTTCCACCATCACCACGCCGTCGTCTGGCCGCCGTGGAGCTGTCTTCCTCAACCTCTCCTTCCCCCTTGCTGGATCAAGAAGGAGGAGACGTCGCTCGTCCCGTACGTGTGTTGAACGCGGAGGTGCTGTCCGTTCAGCACTGGGCATCGGTGATCTGAATCACGTTCGAGTACGACTCCATCATCACCTTGCAAGCTTCCGCACGCGATCTACAAGTGGTATGTAGATGCAAACTCTCTCTCGTTACTCGTTGCTTAGATGAACTCATAGATGGATCTTGGTGAAGCCGTAGAAAAAATTTTAATTTTCTACAACGTTCCCCAACATAGCATATAACAGATATGGCCTCGGAACACGGAGACCGAAAGGTCGAACGTGAATCATATAGTAGATATCATCAACATAGTGATGTTCACCATTGAAACTACTCCATCTCACGTGATGATCGGACATGGTTTTAGTTGATTTGGATCACGTGATCACTTAGATGACTAGAGAGATGTCTGTCTAAGTGGGAGTTCTTAAGTAATATGATTAATTGAACTTAAATTTATCATGAACTTAGTCTTGGTAGTATTTTGCAAATTATGTTGTAGATCAATAGCTCGCGTTGTTGCTTTCATATGTTTATTTTGATATGTTCCTAGAGAAAATTGTGTTGAAAAATGTTAGTAGCAATGATGCGGATTGGATCCGTGATCTGAGGTTTATCCTCATTGCTCCATAGAAGAATTATGTCCTTAATGCACCGCTAGGTGACGAGACCTATTGCGAGGAGCGGATGCAGGCGTTATGAGCGTCTGGCTAGCTCAATATGATGACTACTTGATAGTTTAGTGCACCATGCTTAACGGCATAGAATCGGGACTTCAAAGGCGTTTTGAACGTCATGGACCATATAAGATGTTCCAGGTATTGAAGTTAATATTTCAAGCAAATACCCGAGTTGAGAGATATGAAGTCTCCAACAAGTTCTATAGCTAAAAGATGGAGGAGAATCGCTCAACTAGTGAGCATGTGCTCAGATTGTCTGGGTACTTCAATCGCTTGAATCAAGTGGGAGTTAATCTTCCAGATAAGATAGTGATTGACAGAATTCTCTAGTCACCATCACTAAGTTACTAGAACTTCGTGATGAATTATAGTATGCAAGGGATGACGAAAACGATTCCCGAGCTCTTCGTGATGTTGAAATCGACGAAGGTAGAAATCAAGAAAGAGCATCAAGTGTTGATGATTGACAAGAACACTAGTTTCAAGAAAAGGGCAAAAGGAAAGAAAGGGAACTTCAAGTAGAATGACAAGCAAGTAGTCAATCCCGCGAAGAAGCCCAAAGCTGAACCAAGGCCTGAAACTGAGTGCTTCTACTGCAAAGGAAATGGTCACTGGAAGCGGAAATGCCCTGAATATTAGGTGAATAAGAAGGATGGCAAAGTGAACAAGGGTATATTTGATATACATGTTATTGATGTGTGCCTTACTAGTGTTTATAGTAGCCCCTGAGTATTTGATACATGTCCGGTTGCTCTGATTAGTAACTCGAAACAGGAGTTACAGAATAAACAGAGACTAGTTGAAGGGGAAGTGACGATGAGTGTTGGAAGTAGTTCCAAGATTGATATGATCATCATCACACACTCCCTATACTTTTGGGATTAGTGTTGAACCTAAATAAATGTTATTTGCCGTTTGCATTGAGCATGAATATGATTTGATCATGTTTATTGCAATACGGTTATTCATTTAAAGTCAGAGAATAATTGTTGTTCTATTTACATGAATAAAACCTTCAATGGTCATACACCCAATGAAAATAGTTTGTTGGATCTCGATCATAGTGATACACATATTCATAATATTGATGCCAAAAGATGCAAAGTTAATAATGATAGTGCAACTTATTTGTGGCACTGCCGTTTGGGTCATATCGGTGTAAAGCGCATGAAGAAACTCCATAAAGATGGATTTTCGGAATCACTTGGTTATGAATCATTTGATGCTTGCGAACCGTGCCTTTTGGGCAAGATGACTAAAACTCCGTTCTCCGGAACAATGGAACAAGCTACTGACTTATTGAAAATAATACATACCGATGTATGCGATCCAATGAGTGTTGATGCTCGTGGCAAGTATCATTATTTTCTGACCTTCACAAGATGATTTGAGCAGATATGGGTATATCTACTTGATGAAACATAAGTATGAAATAGTTGAAAGGTTCAAAGAATTTCAGAGTGAAGTGGAAAAATCATCGTAACAAGAAAATAAAGTTTCTGCGATCTGATCACGGAGACGAATATTTGAGTTACGAGTTTGGTCTTCAATTAAAACAATGTGGAATAGTTTCACAGCTCACGCCACCTGGAACACCACAACGTTATGGTGTGTCCGAACGTCATAACCGCACTTTATTGGATATAGTGCGATCTATGATGTCTCTTACTAATTTACCACTATTGTTTTGGGGTTATGCATTAGAGACAACTGCATTCACTTTAAATAGGGCACCATCAAAATCCATTGAGACGACACCGTATGAACTATGGTTTAGCAATAAACCTAAGTTGTCGTTTCTTAATATTTGGAGTTGCGATGCTTATGTGAAAAGGTTTCAACCTGATAAGCTCGAACCCAAATCGGAGAAGTGCGTCTTCATAGAAAACCCAAAGGAAACTGTTAGGTACACCTTCTATCACAGATCCGAAGGCAAAATATTTGTTGCTAAGATGGATCCTTTCTAGAGAAGGAGTTTCTCTCGAAAGAAGTGAGTGGGAGGAAATTAGAGCTTGATAAGGTAATTGTACCTTCTCCCGAATTGGAAAGTAGTTCATCACAGAAATCAGTTCCAGTGATTGCTACACCAATTAGTGAGGAAGTTAATGATGATGATCCTGAAACTTCATATCAAGTTACTACAGAACCTCATAGGTCTTCCAGAGTACGGTCCACACCAGTGTGGTACGGTAATCCTATTCTGGAAGTCATGTTACTTGACCATGGCGAACCTACGAACTATGAGGAAGCGATGATGAGCCCAGATTCCGCGAAATGGCTTGAAGCCATGAAATCTGAGATGGGACCCATGTATGAAAACAAAGTATGGACTTTGATTGACTTGCCCGATGATCGGCAAGCCATAGAAAATAAATGGATCTTCAAGAGGAAGACGGACACTGATAGTAGTGTTACTATCTATAAAGCTCGACTTGTTGTGAAAGGTTTTTCGACAAGTTCAAGGTGTTGAATACAATGAGATTTTCTCACTCGTATTGATGCTTAAGTCTGTCCGAATCATGTTAGCAATTGCCACATTGTATGAAATTTGGCAAAAGGATGTCAAAACTGCATTCCTTAATGAATTTATTAAAGAAGAGTTGTATATGATGCAACCAGAAGGTTTTGTCAATCCTAAAGGTGCTAACAAAGTGTGCAAGCTCTAGCGATCCATTTATGGACTGGTGCAAGCCTCTCGGAGTTGGAATATACGCTTTGATGAGTTGATCAAAGCATATGGTTTTATACAGACTTTTTGAGAAGCCTACATTTGCAAGAAAGTGAGTGGGAGCTCTGTAGCATTTCTAATATTATATGTGGATGACATATTATTGATTGGAAGTGATATAGAAATTCTGGATAGCATGAAAGGATACTTGAAAAGGAGTTTTTCAAAGCAAGACCCCGGTGAAGCTGCTTACACATTGAGCATCAAGATCTATATAGATAGACCAAGACGCTTGATAAGATTTTTCAATGAGTACATACCTTGATAAATTTTTGAAATAGTTCAAAATGGAACAGTCAAAGAAGGAGTTCTTGCCTGTGATGCAAATGTGTGAAGTTGAGTAAGACTCAAGACCCGACCATGGTAGAAAATAGAAAGAGAATGAAAAATCATTCCCTATGCCTCAGTCGTAGGTTCTATAAAGTATGCTATGCTGTGAACCAGACCTATTGTATACCTTGCTCTGAGTTTGACAAAGGAAAACAATTTTGATCTAAGAGTAGATCACTGGACAGCGGTCAAGAATATCCTTAGTGAGGACTAAGGAAATATTTCTCGATTATGGAGGTGATAAAAGAGACCATCATAAAGAGTTACATCGGTGCAAGCTTTTACACCGATCCAGATGACTCTAAGTCTCAATCTGGATACATATTGAAAGTGGGAGCAATTAGCTAGAGTAGCTCCGTGCAGAGCATTGTAGACATAGAATATTTGCAAAATACATATGGCTCTGAATGTGACAGACCCGTTGACTAAGCTTCTCTCACGAGCAAAACATGATCACACCTTAATACTCTTTGAGTGTTAATCACATAACGATGTGAACTAGATTATTGACTCTAGTAAACCCATTGGGTGTTGGTCACTGTTGGGGAACGTAGTAATTTCAAATAAATTTCCTACGCACACGCAAGATCATGGTGATGCATAGCAACGAGAGGGGAGAGTGTTGTCTACGTACCCTCGTAGACCGAAGCGGAAGCGTTGATGCAACATAGAGGAAGTAGTCGTATGTCTTCCCGGTCCAACCGATCCAAGCACCGTTACTCTGGCACCTCCGAGTTCTTGACACACGTACAGCTCGATGACGCACCCCGAACTCTGATCCAGCAGAGGTACGGGGAGGAGTTTTGTCAGCACAACGGCGTGGTGACGATCTTGATGTTCAACTGTCGCAGGGCTTCGCCTAAGCACCGCTACAATATAACCGAGGTGTAATATCGCGGAGGGGGGCACCGCACATGGCTAAGGAACGATCACGATGATCAACTTGTGTGTCCATGGGGTGCCCCCTACCCCCGTATATAAAGGAGTGGAGGAGGGGAGGGCCGGCCCTCTACTATGGCGCGCCCTAGGGGAGTCCTACTCCCACCGGAGTAGGATTCCCCTTCCTAGTCCAACTAGGAGTCCTTCCATGTATTAGGAGTAGGAGACAAGGAAGGGAAGAGAGAAGGAAGGAAGGAGGGGCGGCCCTCCCCTAGTCCAATTCTGTACTAGGCCATGGGGGCGCGGCCTGCCCTAGGCAGCCCCTCTCTCTTTCAGGCCCAATAAGGCCCAATACTTCTCCCGGCGAATTCCGTAACTCTCCGGTACTCAAAAATACCCGAATCACTCGAACCTTTCCAACTCCGAATATAGTCGTCCAATATATCGATCTTTAAGTCTCGACCATTTCGAGACTCCTCGTCATGTCCCCGATCTCATCCGGACTCGAACTCCTTCGGTACATCAAAACTCATAAACTCATAATATAACCGCCATCGAAACCTTAAGCGTGCGGATTCTACGGGTTCGAGAACTATGTAGACATGACCTAGAACTATTCTCGGTCAATAACCAATAGGGGACCTGGATGCCCATATTGGCTCCTACATATTCTACGAAGATCTTTATCGGTCAAACCGCATAACAATATACGTTGTTCCCTTTGTCATCGGTATGTTACTTGCCCGAGATTCGATAGTCGGTATCCAATACCTAGTTCAATCTCGTCACCGGCAAGTCTCTTTACTCGCTCAGAATGCATCATCCCGTAACCAACTCATTGGTCACATTGCTTGCAAGGCTTATAATGATGTGCATTACCGAGAGGGCCCAGAGATACCTCTCCGACAATCGGAGTGACAAAACCTAATCTTGAAATATGCCAACTCAACATGTACCTTCGGAGACACCTGTAGTACTCCTTTATAATCACCCAGTTACGTTGTAACGTTTGGTAGTACCCAAAGTGTTCCTCCGGTAAACGGGAGTTGCATAATCTCATAGTTACAGGAACATGTATAAGTCATGAAGAAAGCAATAGCAACATACTAAACGATCAAGTGCTAAGGTAACGGAATGGGTCAAGTCAATCACATCATTCTCCTAATGATGTGATCCCATTAATCAAATGACAACTCTTTTGTCCATGGCTAGGAAACATAACCATCTCTGATAAACGAGCTAGTCAAGTAGAGGCATACTAGTGACACTATGTATGTCTATGTATTCACACATGTATTATGTTTCCGGTTAATACAATTCTAGCATGAATATTAAACATTTATCATGAAATAAGGAAATAAATAATAACTTTATTATTGCCTCTAGGGCATATTTCCTTCAGTCACATGACAATGTGGACTATGGGTGTTAATCATATACAGATATGAATATTGGTGTTAAATCACATGGCGATGTGAACTAGATTATTGACTCTCAGTGCAATGATGATTAACTTGACCCATTCCGCTAGCTTAGCACTTGATCGCTTAGTATATTGCTATTGCTTTCTTCATGACTTATACATGTTCCTATGACTATGAGATTATGCAACTCCCGTTTACCGGAGGAACACTTTGTGTGCTACCAATATACTAAACGATCAAGTGCTAAGCTAACGGAATGGGTCAAGTCAATCACATCATTCTCCTAATGATGTGATCCCGTTAATTAAATGACAACTCTTTTGTCCATGGCTAGGAAACATAACCATCTCTGATAAACGAGCTAGTCAAGTAGAGGCATACTAGTGACACTATGTTTGTCTATGTATTCACACATGTATTATGTTTCCGGTTAATACAATTCTAGCAAGAATATTAAACATTTATCATGAAATAAGGAAATAAATAATAACTTTATTATTGCCTCTAGGGCATATTTCCTTCAGTCTCCCACTTGCACTAGAGTCAATAATCTAGTTCACATCGCCATGTGATTTAACACCAATATTCATATCTGTATATGATTAACACCCATAGTTCACATCATCATGTGACCAACACCCAAAGGGTTTACTAGAGTCAATAATCTAGTTCACATCGCTATTTGATTAACACCCAAAGAGTACTAAGGTGTGATCATGTTTTGCTCGTGAGAGAAGCTTAGTCAACGGGTCTGTCACATTCAGAGTCGTATGTATTTTGCAAATATTCTATGTCTACAATGCTCTGCACGGAGCTACTCTAGCTAATTTCTCCCACTTTCAATATGTATCCAGATTGAGACTTAGAGTCATCTGATCGGTGTGAAAACTTGCACCGAGGTAACTTTTACGACGGGCTCTTTTATCACCTCCATAATCGAGAAATATTTCCTTAGTCCTCACTAAGGATATTCTTGACCAATGTCCAAAGGATTTACTCCTAGATCACTATTGTACTCCCTTGTCAAAGATGCAGCAAGGTATACAATAGGTCCGGTACATAGCATAGCATACTTTATAGAACCTATGATGAGGCATAGGGAATGACTTTTCATTCTCTTTCTATTTTCTCTGTGTGGTCGGGATTTGAGTCTTACTCAATTTCATACCTTTGCAACACAGCAAGAACTCTTTCTTTGATCTGCTCCATTTTGAACTACTTCAAAATCTTGTCAAGGTATGTACTCATTGAAAATCTTATCAAGCCGCCTTGATCTATCTCAATAGATCTTGATGCTCAATATGTAAGTAGCTTTATCGAGGTCTTTCTTCAAAAACTCCTTTCAAATACTCCTTTATGCTTTGCGTAAAAATTCTACATCATTTCGATTGACAATATGTCACTCACATATACTAATCAGAAAGGTCAGTAGTGCTCCCACTCACTTTATTGTAAATACAGGCTTCATCGTAAGTCCATATAAAACTATATGCTTTGATCAACTTATCAAAGCGTATATTCCAACTCCGAGATGCTTGCACCAGTCCATAGATGGATCATTGAGCTTGCATATTTTGTTAGCTCCTTTGGATCGATAAAACCTTCTCGTTGCATCATATACAACTCTTCCTCCGTAAACCCATTCAGAATGCTGTTTTTACATCCATTTGCCGATTTCATAAATTGTGGCGATTGCTAACATGATTCGGACAGACTTAAGCATCGCTACAGCTTGAGAAAATCTCATTGTAGTCAACACCTTGAACTTGTCAAAACCTTTTTGCATAAGTCGAGCTTTGTAGATAGTAACACTACTATCAACGTCCGTCTTCCTCTTGAAGATCCATTTATACAATATGGCTTGCCGATCATCGAGCAACTCCACCAAAGTCCACACTTTGTTCTCATACATGGATCCCATCTCAGATTTCATGACCTTAAGCCATTTTATGAATCTGGGCTCATCATCGCTTCCTCATAGTTTGTAGGTTCATCATGGTCTAGTAACATGACTTCCGAACAGGATTATCGCACCACTCGTGCGGATCTTACTCGCTTGACCCACGAGGTTCTCAGATAACTTGATCTCAAGTTCTATGATCATCATCATCAACTTCCTCACTAGTTGGTTTTGACGTCACAGAAACCGGTTCCTGTGATGTATTATTTTCCAACAAGGGAGTAGGTACAGTTATCTCATCAAGTTCTACTTTCCTCCCACTCACTTCTTTCGAGAGAAACTCCTTCTCTAGAAAGGATCCATTTTAGCAACGAATATCTTGCCTTCGGATCTGTGATAGAAGGAGTACCCAACAGTCTCCTTTGGGTATCCTATGAGTACGCATTTCTTCGATTTGGGTTTGAACTTATCAGGATGAAACTTTTTCACATAAGCATCACAACCCCAAACTTTAAGAAACGACAACTTTGGTTTCTTGCTAAACCACAGTTCATATAGTATCGTCTCAACGGATTTAGATGGTGCCCTATTTAATGTGAATGCAGCTGTCTCTAATGCATGATCCCAAAACGATATTGGTAAATCGGTCAGAAACATCATAGATTGTACTATATCCAATAAAGTACGGTTATGACGTTCGGACACACCATTATGATGTGGTGTTCCAGGTGGCATGAATTTGTGAAACTATTCCACATTGTTTTAATTGAAGACCAAACTCATAACTCAAATATTCGTCTCCACGATCAGATCGCAGAAACTTTATTTTCTTGTTACGATGATTTTCTACTTCACTATGAAATTCTTTGAACCTTTCAACTATTTCAGACTTATGTTTCATCAAGTAGATATACCCATATCTGCTCAAATCATCTGTGAAGGTCAGAAAATAACGATACCCACCGCGAGCCTCAACACTCATCGGATCGCATACATCAGTATGTATTATTTCCAATAAGTCAGTCGCTCGCTCCATTGTTCCGGAGAACGGAGTCTTAGTCATCTTGCCCATGAGGCATGGTTCGCAAGCATCAAGTGATTCATAATCAAGTGATTCCAGAATCCCATCAGCATGGAGTTTCTTCGTGCGCTTTACACCAATATGACCTAAACGGCAGTGCCACAAATAAGTTGCACTATCATTATTAACTTTGCATCTTTTGGATTCAATATTATAAAATATGTGTATTACTACGATCAAGATCCAACAAACCATTTTCGTTGGTGTGTATGACCATAGAAGGTTTTATTCATGTAAATGTAACAACAATTGTTCTCTAACTTAAATGAATAACCGATTGCAATAAACATGATCAAATCATATTCATGCTCAACGCAAACACCAAATAACATTTATTTAGGTTCAACACTAATCCCGAAAGTATAGGGAGTGTGCGATGATGATCATATCAATCTTGGAACTATTTCCAACACACATCGTCACTTCACCCTTAACTAGTCTCTGCTTATTCTGCAACTCCGCTTTGAAGTTACTAATCTTAGCAACCTAACTAGTATCAAATATCGAGGGGTTGCTATAAACACTAGTAAAGTACACATCAATAATATGTATATCAAATATACTTATTTTCACTTTGCCATCCTTCTTATCCGCCAACCAATTGGGGTAGTTCCGCTTCCAAAGGACCAGTCTCTTTGCAAGAGAAGCACTTAGTCTCGTGCTTAGGACCAGACTTGGGTTTCTTCACTTGAGCAGAACTTGCTTGCCGCTCTTCTTGAAGTTCCCTTCTTTTCCTTTGCCCTTTTCTTGAAACTAGTGGTCTTGTCAATCATCAACACTTGACGCTCTTTCTTGATTTCTACCTTCGTCGATTTCAACATCACGAAGAGCTCGAATCGTTTTCGTCATGCCTTGCATACTATAGTTCATCATGAAGTTCTAGTAACTTAGTGGTGGTGACTAGAGAATTCATCAATCACTATCTTATCCGAAGATTAACTCCCACTTGATTCAAGCGATTGAATTACCTGCATAATCTGAGCACATGCTCACTAGTTGAGCGATTCTCCTCCATCTTTTAGCTATAGAACTTGTTGGAGACTTCACATCTCTCAACTCGGTATTTGCCGGAAATATTAACTTCAACTCCTGGAACATCTTATATGGTCCAAGACGCTCAAAACGCCTTTGATGTCCCGATTCTAAGCCGTTAAGCATGGTGCACTAAACTATCAAGTAGTCATCATATTGAGATAGCCAAACGCTCATAACGCCTCGATCCGCTCCTGCAATAGGTCTGTCACCGGCGGTGCATTAAGGACATAATTCTTCAGGCAGAATGAGGATAAACCTCGATCATGGATCCAATCTGCATCATTGCTACTAACATCTTTCAACATAGTTTTCTCTAGGAACATATCAAAATAAACATATGAAAGCAACAACGCGAGCTATTGATCTACAACATAATTTGCAAAATACTACCAGGACTAAGTTCATGATAAATTTAAGTTCTATTAATCATATTACTTAAGAACTCCCACTTAGACAGACATCTCTAGTCATCTAAGTGATCACGTGATCCAAATCAACTAAACCATAACCGATCATCACGTGAGATGGAGTAGTTTTCAATGGTGAACATCTTATGTTGATCATATCTACTATATGATTCATGCTCGACCTTTCGGTCTCCGTGTTCCGAGGCCATATCTGCATATGCTAGGCTCGTCAAGTTTAACCTGAGTATTCTGCGTGTGCAAAACTGGCTTGCACCCGTTGTAGATGGACATAGAGCTTATCACACCCGATCATCACGTGGTGTCTGGGCACGACGAACTTTGGCAACGGTGCATACTCAGGGAGAACACTTCTTGATAATTTTAGTGAGAGATCATCTTAAAATGCTACCGTCAATCAAAGCAAGATAAGATGCATAAAGGATAAACATCACATGCAATCAATATAAGTGATATGATATGGCCATCATCATCTTGTGCTTGTGATCTCCATCTCCAAGCACCATCATGATCACCATCGCCACCGGCGCGACACCTTGATCTCCATCGTAGCATCGTTGTCGCCACGCCATCTATTGCTTCTACGACTATCGCTACCGCTTAGTGATAAAGTAAAGCAATTACAGTATGCTTGCATTTCATACAATAAAGTGACAACCATATGGCTCCTGCCAGTTGCCGATAACTTCGGTTACAAAACATGATCATCTCATACAATAAAATATAGCATCATGTCTTGGCCATATCACATCACAACATGCCCTGCAAAAACAAGTTAGACGTCCTCTACTTTGTTGTTGCAAGTTTTACGTGGATGCTACGGGCTTAAGCAAGAACCAATCTCACCTACGCATCAAAACCACAACGATAGTTTGTCAAGTTGATGCTGTTTTAACCTTCGCAAGGACCGGGCGTAGCCACACTCGGTTCAACTAAAGTTGGAGAAACTGACACCCGCTAGTCACCTGTGTGCAAAGCACGGCGGTAAAACCAGTCTCGCGTAAGCGTACGCGTAATGTCGGTCCGGGCCGCTTCATCCAACAATACCGCCGAACCAAAGTATGACATGCTGGTAAGCAGTATGACTTATATCGTCCACAACTCACTTGTGTTCTACTCGTGCATATAACATCAAACCATAAAACCTGGCTCTAATGCCACTGTTGGGGAACGTAGTAATTTCAAATAAATTTCCTACGCACACGCAAGATCATGGTGATGCATAGCAACGAGAGGGGAGAGTGTTGTCTATGTACCCTCGTAGACCGAAGCGGAAGCGTTGATGCAACGTAGAGGAAGTAGTCGTACGTCTTCCCGGTCCAACCGATCCAAGCACCGTTACTCCGGCACCTCCGAGTTCTTGACACACGTACAGCTCGATGACGTACCCCAAACTCCGATCCAGCAGAGGTACGGGGAGGAGTTTTGTCAGCACGACGGCGTGGTGACGATCTTGATGTTCAACTGTCGCAGGGCTTCGCCTAAGCACCGCTACAATATAACCGAGGTGTAATATCGTGGAGGGGGGCACCGCACACGGGTAAGGAACGATCACGATGATCAACTTGTGTGTCCATGGGGTGCCCCCTACCCCCGTATATAAAGGAGTGGAGGAGGGGAGGGCCGGCCCTCTACTATGGCGCGCCTTAGGGGAGTCCTACTCCCACCGGGAGTAGGATTCCCCTTTCCTAGTCCAACTAGGAGTCCTTCCATGTATTAGGAGTAGGAGACAAGGAAGGGAAGAGAGAAGGGAAGGAAGGAGGGTGCGGCCTCCCCTAGTCCAATTCGGACTAGGCCACGGGCGCGCGCGCCTGCCCTAGGCAGCCCTCTCTCTTCCCAGGCCCAATAAGGCCCAATACTTCTCCCGGCGAATTCCCGCAACTCTCCGGTACTCAAAAATACCGAATCACTCGAACCTTTCGAACTCCGAATATAGTCGTCCAATATATCGATCTTTACGCCTCGACCATTTCGAGACTCCTCGTCATGTCCCCGATCTCATCCGGGACTCAAATCCTTCGGTACATCAAAACTCATAAACTCATAATATAATCATCATCGAAACCTTAAGCATGCGGACCCTACGGGTTCGAGAACTATGTAGACATGACCTAGAACTATTCTCGGTCAATAACCAATAGCGGGACCTGGATGCCCATATTGGCTCCTACATATTCTACGAAGATCTTTATCGGTCAAACCGCATAACAATATCGTTGTTCCTTTGTCATCGATATGTTACTTGCGAGATTCGATCGTCGGTATCAATACCTAGTTCAATCTCGTCACCGCAAGTCTCTTTACTCGTTCTATAATGCATCATCCGTAACTAACTCATTGGTCACATTGCTTGCAAGGCTTATAATGATGTGCATTACCGAGAGGGCCCAGAGATACCTCTCCGACAATCGAGTGACAAAACCTAATCTCAAATATGCCAACTCAACATGTACCTTTGGAGACACCTGTAGTACTCCTTTATAATCACCCGATTACGTTGTGACGTTTGGTAGTACCAAAGTATTCCTCGTAAACGGAGTTGCATAATCTCATAGTTACGAGAACATGTATAAGTCATGAAGAAAGCAATAGCAACATACTAAACGATCAAGTGCTAAGCTAACGGAATGGGTCAAGTCAATCACATCATTCTCCTAATGATGTGATCCCGTTAATCAAATGACAACTCTTTTGTCCATGGCTAGGAAACATAACCATCTCGATAAACGAGCTAGTCAAGTAGAGGCATACTAGTGACACTATGTATGTCTATGTATTCACACATGTATTATGTTTCCGGTTAATACAATTCTAGCATGAATATTAAACATTTATCATGAAATAAGGAAATAAATAATAACTTTATTATTGCCTCTAGGGCATATTTCCTTCAGTCACATGACAATGTGGACTATGGGTGTTAATCATATACAGATATGAATATTGGTGTTAAATCACATGGCGATGTGAACTAGATTATTGACTCTAGTGCAAGTGGGAGACTGAAGGAAATATGCCCTAGAGGCAATAATAAAGTTATTATTTATTTCCTTATTTCATGATAAATGTTTATTATTCATGCTAGAATTGTATTAACCG
This sequence comes from Aegilops speltoides, assembly GCA_021437245.1. NCBI lineage: Eukaryota > Viridiplantae > Streptophyta > Magnoliopsida > Poales > Poaceae > Aegilops > Aegilops speltoides. The sequence continues at coordinate 518,114,747 of CM038142.1, read as the reverse complement.
GAAACATGATACATGTGTGAATACATAGACAAACATAACGTCACTAGTATGCCTCTACTTGACTAGCTCATTGATCAAAGATGGTTATGTTTCCTAACCATAGACATGTGTTGTCATTTGATTAATGGGATCACATCATTAGGAGAATGATGTGATTAACTTGACCCATTCCGTTAGCTTAGCACTTGATCGTTTAGTATATTGCTATTGCTTTCTTCATGACTTATACATGTTCCTATGACTATGAGATTATGCAACTCCTGCTATCGGAGGAACACTTTGTGTGCTACCAAACGTCACAACGAATTAGGTGATTATAAAGGAGCTCTATAGGTGTCTCCAAAGGTACATGTTGGGTTGGCGATTTCGATATTAGGATTTGTCACTACCGATTGCCGGAGAGGTATCTCCGGCCCTCTCGGTAATGCACACTATAAGCCTTGTAAGCAATGTAGCTAATGAGTTAGCTGGGATGATGTATTACGAACGAGTAAAGAGACTTGCCGTAACTAGATTGAACTAGGTATTGAGATACCGACGATCAATCTCGCAAGTAACATACCGATGACAAAGGGAACAACGATGTTGTTATGCGGTTCGACCGATAAAGATCTTCGAGAATATGTGGAGCCAATATGGGCATCCAGGTCCCGCTTATTGGTTATCGACCGAGACGGTCTCGGTCATGTCTACATAGTTCTCGAACTCGTAGGGTCCGCACGCTTAACGTTCATTGACGATATAGTATTATATGAGTTATGCATGTTGGTAACCGAATGTTGTTCGGAGTCCCGGATGAGATCATGGACATGACGAGGAACTCTGGAACGGTCTGGAGATAAAGTTTGATATATGGGATAATAATGTTTGATCTCTGGAAGGGTTCCAGAATTCACCGGAAGGGGTTCCGGATGTTTCCCGAAATGTTTGGGTACGAGAACACGTTATTTGGGCCAAAGGGGAAAGCCCACAAGGTTTTTGGAAAGAGCAAAAGAAAGTTTTGCGGAGTCCAGGGGCCAGACGCCAGGGTCCCTGGCGTCTGGCCCTGGAGTCCGAGAAGGACTCTTGCCTTTCGGGTGAAACCGACTTTGTGGAGGCTTTTACTCCAAGTTTCAACCCCAGGGCTCAACATATAAATAGAGGGGCGGAGCTAGCACCAAAGAGAGATCAAGAAACACCAAGCCGTGTGCCGGCAACCCCGTCCCCTCTAGTTTATCCTCCGTCGTAGTTTTCGTAGTGCTTAGGCGAAGCCCTACAGAGATTGTTCTTCACGAACACCGTCACCACGCCGTCGTGCTGCCGGAATTCATCTACTACTTCGCCCGTCTTGCTGGATCGAGAAGGCGAGGACGTCATCGAGCTGAACATGTGCAGAACTCAGAGGTGCCGTATGCTCGTACTTGGATCGGTCGGATCGTGAAGACGTACGACTACATCAACCGCGTTGACAAACGCTTCCGCTTAGCGATCTTCAAGGGTATGAAGATACACTCCCCTTCTCGTTGCTATACATCACCATGATCTTGCGTGTGCGTAGGAAATTTTTTGAAATTACTACTTTCCCCAACACCCGCTCCCCGCTCGGCCGCCACCCGCTCCCCGATGGTGTCGAAGAAGACGCTGAAGGGCAAGTCGGGTTTCTTCGGCATGAGGGAGAAGCCCTCCGGGAACTTCGGAGTGGAGTTCTCCGACGCCGGGCGGCGTTGGTGGGTCGGCACGTATCACACCGCTGATGAGGCCGCGCGTTCCTATGACGTGGTGGTGTGGCGTGCCGGACGGCCGAAGACGGACCTCAACTTCCCAGAGGTCGAGACCCGGGCGCTGGCCGAGTGGCTCGTGCCTTAGGGCATCCGAATGGAGGAGATGCCGGCAAAGAAGGCGAAGAAGAGACCAGCGGTTGTCGTCGCTCCCGGCGAGAGCGACGAGGCGGCGATGGCTCGGTTTGCATAGGAGCATCCGCAGTACATCCAGGCCGAGCTGGAGCACTACAGGAAGCGCGATGTCGAGGCGATAAAGAAGGGGGTGAAGAAGGAGGACGAGACCGGCCCCTCGATTGTAATCCTTATCGAGTCGTCGGATGAGGACTGGGGTGACTCCGACAAGGAGGACGAGGGGTGCGAAGACCCGGACAAGGACGAGTTCTGGGAGCAGTTCCGCAGCTCCGACGACGAGGAGCAGTTTCATCTAGTAGTTCGAATAAGTAGTAGTTGAATTTCATGTTTGAACTATGTTGAGATGAAGTAGTAGTTGGTCGTTTTCAGAATTTGACATCTTCGTTTTGGACCATCTGTTGGAGTTGCTCATCTCCGTTATGGACCATCTGTTGGAGTTGAGCATTTTTCAGAGATGTAAAAAGCACTTTTTGTTGCTCCAAATTTTTACATCATCGATTTGGCGATTTATTTATTTTAAGATAGAGAAAGGCAACTTTTTTTAAGCCGCCCAAAAGGACGGGCCCTAAACATTGTTTGAGGTTTCAAATGCGTTTTTAAATGAATATTTTCGAAACATTTATAAAATAGGGGGACAATTTTTGACACATGAATATTTTTTGAAACTTCTCGAATTTTTTCCCAGAAATTATATTTTTAAAACTTTATGAAGAAAACTTGATAATGAGAACATTTTTTGAAGTTCTTAAAAAATAGAAGCTTGAACATTTTTGAAAATTCCTGGAAAAAACGAAAATAGAAACATTTCTAAAGTTATGAAAAACAGGAATATTTTTTGACATTCTATTTTTTGAAAATGCAAACATTTTTTGAGTTTATGAAAAAAACGAAAACATAGATAATTCTCTACATTATGAAAAATTTCTCAAAGACACAATTTTTTAAAAATCTGAAACGTTTTTGAAAACGCAAACTTTTTGTAAATTTGTGAACAATATTTGAAAAATGGTACATTTGGTGAAAATTGTACAATTTATTTAAAACATGAATTTTTTAAAATTGTAAATATTTTTTGGAAATGCTATTTATTTTGAAACATAAAAATAAACTTTTAGAAAAAGGAACAAAAAAGGAAAAATGTAAATATGAAAAAGAAACAAAAAATATAAAAGAATTACTCCCTCCGTCCAAAAATAAGTGTCTCAACCTTAGTACAAATTTGAGACACTTATTTTGAGACAGAGGTGGGAGCGACAGTAAAGCCATTATAGGAACCTTCTAGAAGGTTCCCTAAACAGCTAGAAATCAGTACCGGAAAACCTACGCTAAGGCTGCTAGATGGGCCGGGCCACTACGTTGCTGGCTCGCTTATGGAAACCGTGTGACCTGGTCGTATAGGAATTTTTTTCCCATAAAAACTACTCCTGCGCACGCAGCAGCCCTCGTTTTTTTCAGAAAAAGAAAAGGAAAAAGAAGAACTACGCAGCCACCGCCGCCGCCCCCGACAGACCGTCACAGAGGGCACAACAGCCGCCGGCCAGCGGCACACATCGGCCGCCCTCCACCGCCGGCCTTCCCACCGGCACAAAGCAACACGACGACGTCAAGTCAACCGACCCACGACCCCGCGCCACGCGGCCACACAACCGCACGCAGCTAGCAGCGGCAAGCCGGCGACGCAGCTCTTTCTCTGAATCTGATCCTCTGCCCTTCTCCCTGAATCCCTGCAAGCTGCACACAGGTAATCTCACTTGATTCACTCCCAATTTCTTTTTCCCCCTAAATTTTCACTTAGGGTATTGCGTATACGCCCGTGGTAGCATAAATAAATCACTGGAGATCGTGTTGTTTACAGTTTATGTAAATCCACTCTTTACAGTTCATGCAAAAGGCAATGTTGGTGGTATTTTGCAAAAAAAAATAAAAATAAAAAAAATTGACTTGAGTATATTCCCAATTTGTTTTGAAAGTAGTACAGTACTTCTCTATACCCAAATTTTAATGCTTTAGCAAAACTGAATTTTGATATATGGTCTACACTAGGTACATGTATTAAAACTGGTTTAGTTATGCCCAATAAACATATGTCAATTTGTAGGAACTGGCCTCAATCCCTCAGTTTAACAAGCTTAACTTTTGATAGTCTATCCACATGACCCTGAGTGGCCCAGCAACAACAAGCTCTCTCTCATCTTCTGCCTAAGTACTTTTTTTCTTCGGAGCTGTCAAGCTCTCTATTGAGTTTCTGTCTTGTGGCTGCCCTCTTTTTCTCTTTTGATGTAGCTGTTAAATTTTATAGATCTCCTGTCCCGTCAATTTAGGTGTGAGATTTCCCAGTGACTGGTTGATTTGTTGTTCGGTTAGGGTAGATGGTTGTGCTCTGTAATTTGGGGGATCATTAACCTGTTTTTTTTTCTCTGATGATGTAGAGTATGGAGTTCATGCGTGCTATTTCCTCTTAGGGTTAGCCTTAGTCCTGAGCGACTGTTGTTAGTCATCATTCTTAGTTTTTGGTGTAGCTTATATGTGTCTTCTTGGATTACTGTGTAGCTTTTATTTCCTGATCTTAGTTAGAGGATGTTCAGTTTTCCCTCTTGCAAGGCACCAGTCTTTTGAACTAGCCCATCTGGTATCTTGAAACTGTAGGAATTTTAGTATGGCCTACTTACTTTCATGTATTTTGTGTTGGAAGCCTTGTTGTAATTTGCTTTAGTTTTTGGCACAAAGATATGTTTTGAATTAAGGTTCATAGATATACACATTTATCCATCAATTTTTCACTGTAAGTCATTATCAATTAGAATGGAATGGTCCAGCCTTTGTGCTGTAACTAGTTATGACTTACTCTGTAAATCCTGATCATGTAACTCATGATCAGTTACATGGTATCTCATAGTCCTTTACAGTTCAGTAGTATTGTAGTCTTTTGTGCTGGAAGCTTTGCTGTAAATTTGCTTCTAGTTTTGTTGTAGACTATGATTATCAGTAAAGTTCCGGGATACTATATTTTTCCTTTTGACATGTGGACACTATCAATTATTCATCGGTTATACTGTAACAAATAAGCAATTACTACCTATTGTTTCTGTTTTACCTTTTTCCCTCCATAATTTGTTCTCTTCCTTCATGTAATCCGTGAAGCTTGTGTGTTGTAATTATGATGCAAGCAATGTTCACTATTGTTAGAGTGTAATATTTTGAGATAGAAAGCACTCGAGTTGCAGTTTTTATGCAGTGTTAATGATCCATTCTTTCTTTAAATCTTCTTTTGTCGGTGTTTAGTAGTCACACTTATAAAGATCTAGAGCTTGATGTAATCTTTTTTTGTGTGTGTATTATTTTGTAGTGTGGAGTAACTAGGTTTGATTAGTTGAGTTACAGTTTTTGTACTAGCAAGAGTTATGTTCGTCTATTCGCTGTAATCCTGTAGATGTTCTATATATTGGTCTATTCGTCTGTTGGAATTTTTATGTTAGGATGGATTTCATTTAGTTTGATTGTTGTGTGGGCTTTATGGCTTTTTGGTACCTTCAACTTCTACTCATAGCATAATGTTTTTACATTCATATCCTTCTTTAAGTTACCTACCTTTTGTTTGTGTTTTAGTCCGTGAAATTTAGTGCTCGCTCTGATCTAAATTAATTGTCGCAGCTTTAGTACAACTTTGTACTAAAGTTGTATTAAAGCTGTGGCAATTAATATGGATTTTGTATTTTTTTTTTGCAATGAACTTCTAGTGGCAGCACAATGTTTTGATGGTCCTATACCACCAAAGTTACACTTCTTTTTAAATTGTATTTGGTGATCAAATTAATAAATATATTTTGGTCTGTATGTTGGATATCATCATGCTCCTTTTAATTGGATATCAGTATTTTTTTAGTTCTATAATTCATATCGTATTGGGTAATATCATATCATTTGACAGTTATAAAGCAATTTCTTCTACCATTACAATGTGACCACGCGAATTGCATGTACTTCACCTAAATGGAGGTTGATATTTACAATACCTGTGGTTTGTTGGTAATGTTTGCTTCTAGGTAACTGTCGTGGCTCATGTTATGGTGGTTCATGATATGATTTGGTGATCTTGCGACTTCTTCCCCTCCTCCATGCAGATGAGTGTAGTCAATGATTTGTTTTTAAAAACTCGTCTGGTGGAGGGAAGACAGCCCCCATGATTTTGCACTAAGAAGAATCTCTTCCTGGCCCAGTCGAGAAAAGGCCCCGAAGGCCGGCTGACCGGACGCGCCACAGGGTGCCCAGGACATGTGTCACATGTATAACATTGTTCGGCAACTGCAGTGGTTAAGCATATACCACGGAACAGCCGGCGAGGGGCCTTTTTCTCTAGAAATTTTAGCCAATGAGTTATTTTTACACTCTATTAACTGAATTATTGCTTCTTATTGAAATTGTATGAACTATTTTTTGGCGGCCAGTGATTGCAGTTGCATGAATTAGCAGTGATTGCACTTATATAGTTCTAAATAATTAGGGCTATAGCGTTGAATTACCATTGAAAGTGTAGCCTGATGCTCTTTGTTTTTATCCAAGTGCTTTCTGTGTTTCATGTTTCGGGGTTTATACGACTTAACTATGATTTGCAACTTGATTCCTGCTAGTTGTGACTGTTGTTGATTGACATATTTGAATGTTATTTTGTTTCTTACTGCCAACTATGGTTATATGTACTTCTAACTGACAATTAGTTCTATATGAATATTTGCAACCATGGAAATATTCTCTGAAAATTAGTTATACTCTTTGTCATAGAAAAAGAGACTTTGAAGGTGCACTTGAATAAAAGCTAAGGCATTGGCTAATTATGATGCATCTGTTGTGTTGTGCCCCCATTCTTTACATGCAAGATGTTTTTGTTCTACAATATTCAAACATTTGTTAGGTTGTCTTAAAACTCTCTTTATGATGATTCATGCCTAATTCTAGCTTATAGACAATCTAGGGCTAAATCAAAAGGAGAGGCTGTGTCATGTACTCCCTCCGTTCCTAAATATAAGTCTTTTTAGACATTTCAAATGGAATACAACATACGAATGTATGTAGACATATTTTAGAGGGTAGATTAATTCATTTTGCTCCGTATGTAGTCACTTGGTGGAACCTCTAGAAAGGCTTATAGTATTCGGGAACGGAGGGAGTAGAAGTTTTGATTGTTGATAGAGAATGGTGATTGTTGAGTTAAATTTGTAATATTTCTCCATCCATTTGGTCCTTGTGTGGTTCTTAGATACCTTATTTTGGGGGGTTAATTTGTTGCTTTTCCCCCCTATCTGACAAGTTCTGATGTTTGATGTTTGCCCATGACTTGCCCAGGACAGTCAATATGGATGAATCAATTGATATTAGTGATGTTCTCGCACATGCTTTGCACCCCGATGACAATATACGGTCAATAGCAGAACGAAAGCTAAAGCAGCTCCATGGTCTTGATCTTCCCAACTTTCTTCTACATTTATCATCTCATCTCTTGAGGGAGGGGAATCCAGAAGAGACTAGGACACTTGCTGGCATCATCCTGAAGAACTCCTTGGAATCAAGGGATCCTACACTCAAGGACGCACTCAAGGATCTACTAGCTCTACAATGGCTCAACCTCGACCCATCTATTCGATCAAAGATCAAGGAGAATTTGCTCATGGCGCTAGAATCTGATTCAAGGCAATCTGATTCAAGGCGCCCCTCGTCGAAAGTTATTGCAAAAATTATTGCAAGGGTTGCATGCATTGAGATACCGAGGAATCAATGGCAGGACCTCATTCGCAAATTAGTGGACAACATGGCAAGGCCATCTTCTTCACTAAAGGAAGCAACTCTAGAAGTTTTGGAATATGTCTTCGAGGGGTCCCCTTACCTTCTCAAGGGGGATCAAGGGGATCTTGTTAAGGCCAGTGTCGTAAATGCAGTGAAGAACCATGCAGGAGAGCTAAGTTCTCAAGTCCGTCTGGCAGCGGTTAAAGCTCTACTCAATGTTCTTCAGGTTGATGATTTTGCTCGGTTTAAAGACCATGCTGGCAGAAATTCTGTAGTGGCTGTAGTTTGTGATGCGGCTGAATCCAATGAAACTGAGATCAAAGAGGTGGCATTTGAGTGCCTTGTTGCAATTGCATCCAGATATCATACCAATTTAGAACCGTACAAGGAAATCATACTAAGTCTTACATCCCAAGCTTTGAAAGGAGATGTGGAATCACTTAAAGTTAAATCTATTGAGTTGTGGAGCACTATTTGCGAACAAGAGGTTGATTACCAAGAAGAAGAAGAAGAAGATTTAGAAGAAGAACAACAAGAACAAGAGACCTCTAACTTTATTGGTCCTCTCTCTTCATTTGTTCCACTTCTGCTAGAAACTTACTTAAAAGAAGAGGAAGATTTAAAACAAGAGGACATTTCCATGGGTGCAGAACAAGAGGGAGATGATAATTTAGAGGACATGGACATTTCCATGAGTGAGGAACAAGAGGGAGATGAAAATGTGGAACAAGAGGGAGCAAATCTTGAGGACATTTGGGGACAAGAGGGAGATGAGACTGTGGAAGGCATTTATATGACATGCCTAGGCCTCGCCGCTAGAACTATGAAGGATGCAGTTGTCCCGCTTGTGATGCAATTTGTTGAGTGCAACATCAGTGGACCACATTGTCATAGTCGCAAGGTAGCCATTTTTCCATTAGCTTTTATCCTTGAAGGTCCCTCTGTCAAGCAACTTGCTCCTGTAGTTCATTTGTTGCTTGACATGATGAAAGATCCTGAGGAAGGTGTAAGAGGCAGGGCTGCATGGACTCTTGGGAGGATGTTTGAGCTTGTGGGTGCAAATAGAATCATCAGAAATGAGGGGGGCCTTCCTGGTATCATGGCTGTCTTAATAGAGAGGAGCAAAGATGTCCCTCAAGTGTCCATTGAAGTGTATAGAGCTCTATATTTTCTTGCGAGAGGTTATGGAGAAGATGCAAAGTCATGTGAGCTTTCACCTTTTGTTAAGCCTCTTATTGATGCTCTTCTTTGTGCTTCAGAACTTGCTAAGGAGAACCCTTTTAGGCTTCCAGCATGTACATCTGCTTATGAAGCACTGAGTGAGATTGTGAGAGTTTGCAACATTGAAGAATTAGAAGTCTGCAGGGCTGTAGGAGGTTTAATGTCTCAAATCTTTAGGAGATTGAACATCATGATTAATCGTCAAGGTGAAGCAGTTTCATCCGTTGAGAGGAAGAACCGTGGCCTTCTTGAGGTTTTGCTGTGTGGTCTACTAGAACTCTTAATCCGGAGGCTTGGCACTAGATACTTGGCGACCCGTGTGGCATTTACACTTAATGGGTCTGCTAAGTGTGTATTGCTCCTATTGTGCATTGTCTTAACCAGTGACAGTAATAGTGCACGTGATGGAGCAGCCCTTGCCATTGGTGCTCTTGCTCATGCAATTGGTGGTGAGTTTGTACAACACATGCCTATCCTGCTACAGTACTTTAATGTGAAGCGGCTCTCCCCAGTTTATTTAGAAGTGATGTGTGATATCTGCCGTGTCTTGGGGAAAGAGGAAGAAGCGGTGCCATCCTATGATCATATTATGGAAGTTCTCTACCAAGGTATCCTAGAATCGACACTTCAACCTTCAATTTTATCGAGCTTTGGACAGATTGCTCTTGCTATTGGTGAGAAATTTGAGAAGTACCTGCCTCCAGTTATGGAGAAGCTTAGAGTAGCTGCTGAGTTGAAGTCACAGGATAAGGATCATGGTAACAAGGTTAGAGAGGGGATATTTAAGGCTTACCATGGCATATTGGGTGGTATAAATGACCAAAAGTCTGGGTTGAAGGTAGCGATGGCTCTAGTTGACTTCACCGAAGGTGTGTGCAAGGACCACCGCAAGATCAAGAGAAGGTATGCATGCCTTCTTTTTTTGTTTGGTTATAGTATATGCAGACAATCATAGGTCATATACTCATTGATTGGTTTTTTGTTTCTTTCTTATAGTTCTTGGGACAGAAAGGATAAAAGTGTGACCAAGGCAGGAATTGATGCCTTGTCTCAGCTTCCTTCCAGAGTGGGGGCCTGGTCACAGGGATTGATTGAAATGATGAAGGAATAATGGTAGGGCGAAGGAGAGGAACTAAAGTGTGTTTTATTTTGGTACGCTGAAATTTTATGACTTGGTTGATCTAGGTGTGGGATAGAAACTCCCTTGTCCTCTAATTGTTACTAGTTATTATGGTTTTGCACAGATTTTCTGACAGCCTTCTAGGCAATTTTGTTATAAGCAAGCAATGTAGAAGGAGCTCACCTGCTGCAAGTTGGTATAAGTAATGTGTAAGCATCACGAAAAACTTTCAAACCGTGACATTCTGTACTAAAATCCCCTGCCGCCATAACCATTCCTTGAAGTGTAATTTGTACACACAATTTAGCTTGGCTCCCTTTTTGTGTACCTGTATAAATGATTGGAAAAAAATCGTGTACATTTAACTCTGAGAATATATGTCTATATCTGTTGACAAGTGTTCTGTGCCGAGTGCACTCTTCAATAGTTTGTTACTCCCTCTCTAACTTAATTTAAGACGTTTTTTTACACTATATTAAGACGTTTTGACACTGTTATAGTGTCAAAAAACATCTTATATTAAGTTACGGATGGACTACTATGTAAACTTGTTTTTTGTTTGTTATTGTGGGAACTTGTTTCTGTAATGCATGTGTAGTCATTTTGCCACTTTGGGCAGTTTATCTGTCCGTGACAGAACTTAGGTATTGATGCAGCTTTGTGCTCTGAGCAGGAAGGAAAGTGCAATTTATCTATATTTGTTGCCAGTATTATATAGGAAGTTTTTGGAGGAAATTAACTGTTGTTTCTGAGTTACTTTTTCTCTTATGAGGAGGTTTCTAAAGGGGTGATACGACCAAGCTGCTGTTTGGAAACATGCTTCTCATATCTAGCTTTCATTGCAAAACAAGGCAAAAACCACATGCCACCTCCTTCGCTTCTCAATAGTAAAAGCATCCCTAGCAAATCCCGTAAAAGCGGTCAAATCTTTGTATTTACTCTACAAGCTGAAAAAAAAATGCCGCCGATAGATCCTGTAAAATAGCATATCAACTAAAAAAATTGCAGGCTTCCCTATATTCGAGCTCCCATCCATCGTATATGGAGGCTTTCAGCCGTTTATGGAGGATCCTCTAAAGCCGTTTTTGCGACGCCGCGCATGAGCGGCGAGCTCGCCGTTATGGCCGGACGGTGTTGGAGTATGTCCATGTGAGCGTCCCGGGGAAGAAGAAGAAGTGTGAGGAGAAATAAGAAAAAAAAAAGTTTATGGTACGGGTTTACAAGATCCGTTAGAGATGCTTTACGGGCGGTGCTTTACGGGATCCGTTAAAGATGCTCTAAGGTCGTCCCCAACAATGTTGCTTCACCTACAACAAAACCAAATCCTAACTACTCGCTCCTCCGGTGTTCGCCGCTGCCCATGATCGTTCATCTCCGGCGCAATGTATGGTCGTCACTGGTGATTCCAAGATGGCGCCTTTCTCGAGTCAGATCAAGTCATGCCATCCTCTTGCCACCTCCTTTAGACATTAAGGGGGGATGGTGCGTCGACAAGGGATGCTTGGCGGAAGCTGCTGCTCTTTGGTGTGACCGATGTAGGTCGAGACGCGGCGAAGTTTTCGGTTTTGCGCAGGCTCTTTTGCTTTTGTATTTGTGTTGTCGCTGTTGGCTGTCCTTGGACTAGCCGGATGCGGAGTGGTGCTACGCTCATTGTTCGTAGTGAGTGGTGGTCGCCTTGTACTTGTAATTCTCTTCTTCTATAAAGCTATGGTAAGCAATTTGCTCGTACTCTCGAGAAGAAAAGCTCCAAAACACTACTTCCAGCAATCGAAAGGATTAATAAGCGTTCAACTAAGGAGGGCAGATTAGATTAGATACATCGCTCAACCAGGGGAGTAACAAATTTCAGATTTTTTCATGCATTTTAAATGCTTAAACTAATATTTTTAGTCAAACAAAATCTCATTTTCTATATTTATATCAGACCAAAAAATCTGAAAGTTTTTTTACACATTGATGTTCTAATGTTTGTTTGATCTGCAAAGTTTGAAGTTCATATATTGTTTCATTTTAGAGAAACAAAAAAGTGAAATCTGCTTGTTGTAAGTTAGTTGGAGAGTACGGATCTCAAAGCAAGGTTGGAGGGTTGAGGATAAGAGGTTCCATGTAGCCTGAGCTACAAAGAAACTTTGTGATCATCATCTCATCGGAGAAGAAAAGAGTCCGTTTTCACTTGTGATCCAGTCCGGCCCAGAATCCGCGTCTAATTACTACCTCCGTCCAGGTGAATAAGTCATTCGCGTAGTTCTAGGTCATCGATTTAAGTAATTAAATATGTGTAATATGTCATGAAAAGTATATCACTAGATTTCTACAAGGATGTAGTTTCTAAATATATATTTTTTATCACATATAATACATATTTAAATAGTTAAATCGTCAACCTAGAACTACGCGAATGACTTATTCAACGAGACGGAGGTAGTACTTGTTTTCTTCCATGATGATGATGATAATGATCCGGACTCGGTAGTTTTCCACTACTCGAAGCCCGCGACGGACCCGGCTTCCTCCTAAGGCACCCCGATCGACCTCCCATGCATATAAGTAGCCACGTCCCCGCAGCCCCATGGCCACCAAAGCAACACGTACGACAACAACCGGCGACATCGTCTTCACGTAGACAAGTTTTCAATCTCGATCAGCTTTTCGAGCTTGATGGAGAACCAGGGTGCAGCAGCGGGAGCGGCGGCGCCGGAGAAGGAGGCGCAGGCGCCGGCGCCGTGCTTCAAGTGGACGGTGGGGGAGGGCGCGTCGCTCATGGAGCGGGCCAAGGACCAGTACAAGCAGTTCACGGAGGCGCAGGCGAGCGAGCACTGGGAGTGCCTCAAGAACAAGGTCAGCTCCATGTTCGCCGAGCCAATCTTCGGCGGAGGCGCCAAGGACCACGGCTCAACCGCCAACACGCCGCCGTCCGTCGAGTCGCAGTAGATCATCACCGTCATCGTCGTCTAGATGGCCTATATATCGTTTCCGTTCTACTATATGTTACTACTGTAGTTGTGAAAGTTCAGGTCTTGGATTAAACTCGATGGAGGAACTGTTGAGGAGTTTGAGTCGATTATAAATTAGTCCAGTGATTATATCGAAGACGAGCACTTTTTTTTCCTGTTCCCTTATTATGATGAGGCTCGACCCATAGCAATTTCCTATGATTTTTTTTTTCACTTGAATATGATTCTTGTTCACTTTTTCATAGGGCTCATTCAAAGAAATTTACAGGTTTTTTTTTTGGAGGATCTGGATCCATGAATTCCTAGGTTTTGCACTTTATTTTAAAAGAAAATTGCCATCCACTCTTTACAAATCAATTGTTTTTCTGTGCTGCCAAGTCTAAATTTCTGTGGTTTTGTAATCCTAGTGATATCCCACAGGGTTAAAGAGGCCATATATCACCAACCAATACTAATTGTTTTTCCTATTCGAGTCCTGAAAAAACCATGTAGTATAAATCAATGTTGTCATCATCAAGATTAGATACATCACTCAGCTAAGGGAGATTTCGGCATCATCACATTGATAATAACTTTATCAAGAGAATTACGCACATTGACGGAGAAAAAGAATGAAGGGCCATCTGCATCTTGATTGATGCACAAGGTTTAGCCCCCAAACCATCTCTACTTCCTGACTCTTCAATCTGCTCTGCCGGCTCTTTAGTTACTGCAGGTTTCGTCCTGGGCCACTCATCAGCCCTGCCTATTACTACTGGTATTGTGTTGACTGAGAGAATAAGGTATCGAAAAATCTACTGCAAATAGTGTGCTTAATAAAACTTTTGACAACGTTATAGAGAATATAATGTGCTTGTGCAGGTGCCTGCCCCTCTCGGAACTCCTGAACCAGCTTGGTACACAGATTCCAGCCGTCTTTGCCGGTGAAACTCACCGGCAGGCAGATCAAGCAAGAGGACATAAACTAATTCTGCATTGAACACTGACACACAGAAGACTTACATTCAGCAATGACAAAAGGAGAGAAAACACTCCACCAATGCTTGCTGCAAACTGGGTGCGTGCAACCATGATTATTCTTTCAAAAATTCCGCACAGTTTCAACTTATAATAAGTTGACATTGCGGCGGCTCATGACTAATCTTCATCAGCTATGATTTAGGCTCTGCCACACAATTCGGGATTTCAGAGACACATCTCTTTCTTACAAATTTCAGCTATAACTGAAGGACTAAAGCCAAGCATCAAGAGAAAAGCCATACATCCCTGCAGCTAACTACTTCCATCGAGCTGGCCATGGCATACAAGTTGTTGCATGCGTTGCTGAAAACACACAGTAAAAACTGATGTAGGACTTGCAAACTACGTACATGGGGAGAAAATTCCCAACATAAGGAGCGAATATTTGCAAGTATATAGTAAGAAACTTGCAACATGAAACATAATGAAAAGCAGACTCTAAACTGGTCAGCAACCAAACTACCGACATTATTATATCTTCAAAATTTTGACCAGAATAATAATGTTAAATCGATACTGACACGACAGACATATTTTCTAGAGAAGTAGCACTGCTACAATCATTTTCTACACACAGAATACATATAGTCAAAGCACTACAGATATACATACAGCTCAAATATCAGATAAGAGATCTGCTTCGGTACACCCCCCCCCCTTAACGTATAAGGGCATTTTGGGCATACGGTGCTTAACGTATCCCGCGCCGTATGCGGCGTGCCCATACAGGTAGAGCCGAGCGCACGGCTCGAGCCGATACGGCCGGCTCGCAACTACCCTCTCTCCGTCGCGCGAAAAAAAACCACGACCTGCGCTGATCACGCGGCCCATTCCAACGTCGCCCCGCCCTGCCGATCGCCGCCCTTACCCGCCGACAGCCGCCATTCCCCGCCGATCTAGCCGTGATCACGCTGCCAATTCCAACGCCGTCCCTGCTCGCCGATCGTCGCTTTCTCCCGTTTTCACCCTTGATCTGGCGGGCGCGACAGATCTTGAGTCGCCACCGACGTGATGTCTCCTCCGTGACGCCGCCGACGCCCGCAAACTCCGTGATCAACATCTCCGAACGCCCTCGCCGTCCGCAGCCACGCCAGACCGGCCGAAGTGCACGTGCATGCCATGTAAGCCTTCTAGTTTGTCAAAAAAATTGAATCGGTAAATAATTATGTGCAATCATTTGTTAGATAAGAATTTCTCATCTGTATGATCCTAGTACATTTAATTTGATTTAAAATTGATAGATCAATTTTTATTATAATATTGCAGTGTTGGTTGAGAGATCATTTAATGGATAAAGAAACTGGATTTACAGATCTGTTTTTTGACACGAGTGAGTGGGATGGTAGCGATAGTGTTGATCGCATTTAATGGTAATGATAGTAAAGATGATGAAGATGGCAGCGATAATGAATCCTGGTCGTCGACGATAATTTACCTGAGGAGGATTTTGAAAAGAAGGAGGAGGGTGCTTGTAGTGAAAACGTAAGTGTCGTGTACATTCTTTTCGTCGGTTGAAGAACCACATGGTACTTACACGCATATGATTTTTCACATTTTTTGTGTGCAGGAGGATATTGACGCTCGAACGAGGAAAATCATGGTGTTGAATCTTTCGGGATAACATAAGCCGTGTTCGGTCCAAAATTTAAGATGTCATTGAATAATAAAAAGTTGGTAATGACAACTTACACTTGCTTATGTGGAATATTGTAGGCTAACTTTGATGGTTGGAGTGGTGAAGATTGATGGATTCATGTACCTAGGGTAGGGTCATAGGCCTGACCTAAAACGTCCTACCCCAGGGGCACTCGTAGAAGAGATCATCTTCCAACGACCAAAGAGGAATCCACTGACCGGATGGAAGGACTCACCATGGAAGACTCACTTGACCATGAAGACTCACTCGACCACCGTAAGGTCGAAGGCATTCTGCAGCATAACGGTTTGCTATTGAATAGACTTAATGATAGTTAAAGCTTTTTATGAGGGCGCACAAGAACCCCCTAGCTTAATGTACTTTAATCCCTCCATTATGTGGGCTGGCTGGGGTCCCGCGACTCTATATAAGCCACCCCTCCACGTATAGAGGGGTTCACACTCTTGTAATACTCATACTGATAATCCACTCGACCGCCTCAGGGCTCCGAGACGTAGGGCTGTTACTTCTTCCGAGAAGGGCCTGAACTCGTACATCTTTTGTCTTCACAACTGCTCCATAGCTAGGACATCGCCTCTCCCTTACCTACCCCTACTTCTACTGTCAGACTTAGAACCACGACAGTTGGCGCCCACCGTGGGGCAGGTGTTTTAGTGATTTGTGGAGGAGTTGCAGATTCCAGTACCTTCATCATGATGACTGCTGGAGTTTTGGGTGAGGGCACGAGATCCGCCTCGGTGCTCTCACTTTTGTCGCCGACGACCAAGATGGCTCCGTGGAGGCCCCTCTGACATCGAGGCGCCCCCGTCTGCTGGGCGACACACTTCGTGCATGTGTTCGCGGGCGTTCGCTGCGGCAACCGCCGACCCGTGCATCGGTCGACTCTTTTATCACCGCCGCCGGTCTCCCACCAACGCAAGCGCCTGGTCGGTCGAGACTTCAGCGGTGGGTGAAGCACGCGTGGCTCGCCAGACAGCTACCGCCAGTCGCGCTATCGAGCCCGACGAATCCCTACGGCCTGCTCGATCTGTCGACCGGCTCCGAGAGATCGTGATCCGAGTGTGATAGCAGTGATCCAGCGGCGGAGATCCTCATGGTCGACGGCCCTCGCAGTCCTCCCGGCTTCGCCCACGGCGGTGGGGCCGCCGGAGGAGGAGACCCCGTGCAAGAGCACGAAGAATACCAGCCCGAGACACTCGACTCTCTGCAGAGAGAAGAGCTTCGTCGCAGGAACATGGATGCACTACATACTCCTATCGCCGGAGAGACCCCTGAGGCTCGTGCCTTGGAGGAGGCACGTTTGGCCAATGTGGTGAACGCGCCGCCGAGAATCTTCAGCGAGCACTCGACGAAGGCGCAGCAGCAACGACTCCACGCCGCCGACGCCGTCTCTTCCCGCCGACTCGTATACCGCACGCCAGTTCAGAATTTAGCAGCTGCAACTCGATAGCAGAGTCCATCCAGCCGCCCCAATGGAAGTCGGAAGAGGCTTGCAGCAGATCGTAGATTTACTCCGAGCGGCAAAGCACCAAAACTCAGCCGTGTCGCAGCCGCGCAATGAATTCACGGTCGATCCGTCGCTGCGAACACTGCCCGCCGGCTCACAGCCCCAGATCGCCTCCGCGGCGAGAAGGGCGCGACAACCGCGAGAGCAGCATGGAGACCGATTCGACCGAGACGACAGCGCCGAATGCCCTTTCCTCCGAGGGAAGGGTCGACGCCTCCTCGGCGACAAGACGATGCATTTACGCTTCAAGATAGGTGAAGAGTTCCAATGACCCTGTGGAACTGTGCTTTGACGCGATCCATTATCGTGCAAGGCTTGGTCGACCGAACAGAGCCCATCGTGGCGGACCGAGAGGGATGCACCCACCAGCAATCGAGTGCATGTCTCGTCCGAGTGTTTTAGCAGGGCTATCAGAGCCGCAGTGATCCCCCCCAATTTCAGATTGGCAACAGGAGTCAGCAAATTCACTGGAGAATCCAAGCCTGAAACTTGGCTCGAGGATTACCGAGTGGCTGTTCAGATTGGTGGTGGGAATGATGAGGTGGCCATGAAGCATTTGCCCCTCATGTTGGAAGGTTCTGCCAGAGCATGGCTGAATGAATTACCTCACAACAGCATATATACTTGGGAAGATTTGTCTCGAGTGTTCGTCAGGACTTTTGAAGGGACTTGCAAGCGACCGGCTGGTTTGACAGAGCTGCAAGTTTGTGTGCAGAAGACCAATGAAACTCTCCGAGAGTACATTCAGAGGTGGATTACCTTGCACCATACTTGTGGAAAATGTGTCGGACCATCAGCGGTTTGCGCCTTCAAGGATGGCGCTAAAACAGAGAATTGAGTCTCAAGTTTGGTCGAACCGGGACATGACCCCGAGTCGAATGATGGAGATTGTAAGCAAATACGCCTAATGGCGAGGAAGAAGACCGACTCAAGCGGTAAATACAAGCCAAGCCACGGAGAAGGGCAATTCCAATCGAAGCGAGCGCAAAGCCGAGCCAGCAGCTCTGGAGAAGCCCCGCCGTGACTCGTGGAAAGTTCAAGGGAAGCCCAAAGGATCCTGGAATCAAGAAAGTGAAAGATAAAGAAGGAAATGACGGATGGATATGCCATGCCATATTCACACGAAGAAGGATGAAGAGGGCAACATTATTTACCCGGCACACCACTGCCAAAGGTCGACTCTCGATCCAAAGAAGCCAGGAAAACAGTCTAAGGACAAGGAGAAGGAGCCGACAAGGCTGGAGAGAAAGAGGACGAGGAGGAGGAATACCCGCATGTTAACTCCACTCTGATGATCTTCGCGGATGTGGAAAGCAAAAGTCGACTGAAAGTCATCAACCGGGAGGTGAATATGGTTGCCCCAGCTAAGCCAAGTTATGTGAAGTGGTCCCAGACACCCATCACATTCGACCAATCTGATCACCCGACTCACATTGCCACCCCTGGGCGGCAAGCGTTAGTGGTCGATCCAGTTGTCGAAGGCACTCGACTGACAAAAGTGCTGATGGATGGTGGTAGCGGGTTGAATTTGTTATATGCGGATACATTGAAAGGGATGGGCATTCCGATGTCCCGATTGAGCGCCAGACAATATGAGTTTCACGAGTCATACCAGGAAGAAGGCCAACTCACTCGCCAAATAGCCTCGGACGTGGTTTTTGGTGATTCCAAGCACTTCCGCAAAGAAAAGTTGACCTTTGAGGTTGTAGATTTTCAGAGTGCATACCACGCCATTTTGGGAGGCCGCCACGCACGCATTCATGGCTCACCATGCTACGGTACCTCAAACTGAAAATGCCAGGACCTAAGGGAGTGATCACTGTCACCGGCGATCGGAAGAAGGCAGAAGAGTGCTTTCAGAAGGGCTCGAAGATTGCCGACTCCCAAGTGACAGCGGTCGAATTCGACGAGTACATGCAAAACGCAGATCCGAGTGATTTGCTACGATCTAAGAGGCCAGCCACAGAGTCTGCATTCAAATCGTCCGGTGAGACAAAGTCAGTTCATATTCATCCGACTGATCCCGATGCAGCCCCGACCCACATATCCACAACACTCGACTCGAAATAGGAAGAAGCGCTCATCCAGTTCCTCCGTGAGAACTGGGACATTTTTGCATGGAAGCCCGCTGACATGCCAGGTGTTCCTGTGGAACTGGCCGAGCATCGCCCGAGTCGACAAGACAATAAACCAGTCAAAGAGCATCTTGGCGGTCCGCCGTCGTAAGAGAAAAGCTATTGGTGAAGAAGTGGCTCACTATTGACGGCAGGATTTATCCGAGATTTACCACCCGAGTGGTTAGCTAATGTTGTCATGGTCCCCAAGAAGGATAACTCACCCGCATGTGCATTGATTTTAAGCACATTAATCGGGCCTGCCCGGCGATCATTTTTCTCCCCGCATCGATCAAATTGCTGACTCGACCGCGGGTGTGAGAGATTGTCTTTTAGATGCATATTCGGTATCATCGATCCGTCAGATGGACCCGATGAAATAAAACAGCTTTCATCACTCCATTCGGTGCTTCGCTATATCACCATGCCATTCGCCTCAAGAATGCCGGAGCCACATTTATGCGAATGATTCGAAGTGTCTTCACCAAATCAGTCGGAATGTGGAAGCGATATGGATGATATCGCTGTTAAGTCGCGAAAAGGTTCCGACCTGCTTGCTGACCTCGCCAAACATTTGCCAACCTCGGAAGGTTCGATATCAAGCTCAATCCGTCAAAGTGCACATTCGGAGTTCCCGTGGAAAGTTACTCGGTTTTCGCTTCCAACGAGGGATCGATGCTAACCCGCAGAAGATCGCACTATTCTCCTAATGAAACGCCTGCGGCGAGTGCACGACGCCCGAAGCTTATCGGATGCTTGGCCGCTTAAGTCGATTCATCTCACGACTCGTGAAAAGGCATTACCTCTTTACCGATCGATGAAGAAGGTGACAAGTTCGAGTGGACTCGGAAGTCGATGCAGCGCTTGCCGAGCTAAAAGCTCGCTCTCCACCCAGCCGGTGCTTGCTGCTCCAATCAGCAAAGAGCCTCTATTGCTTTACATTGCAGCCACTGGACAAGTTGTCAGTTCTGTGCTTACGGTCAAGCGGGAAGAGGAAGGAAAGGCCTTCAAAGTTCAGCGCCCGGTGTATTATTTGTCTGAAGTATTTACTCCATCCAAGCAGAGATATCCTCATTATCAGAAGCTTGTGTATGGTATATACATGACCACAAAGAAGGTTGCTCATTATTTCTCTGATCATTCTATCACGATCGTCGTGACGCCCTTTATCGAGATCCCGCACAACAGAGACACAACCGTCGAGTGGCGAAATGGGCGATTGAACTTCTTCCCTTGATATCAAATTCGAGGCAAAGAAAGCCATTAAGTCCCAGGCTATAGCGGATTTCTCGCCGAGTGGATTGAACAACAACAACCGATCGAAGTTCACTCGGAGCATTGGACCATGTTCTTTGACGGCTCCAAGATGCTGAATGGTTCTCTTGTCGGGTTGTTCTGGTTTCCCCAGAGGAGATAAGCTTAGGTATGTGCTCCAGATTCACTTTGATTCCTCCAACAATGAGGCGAGTATGAGGCCCTCTTATATGGATTGCGCATGGCCATCTCACTCGGCGTCCGTCGCCGATGGTCTATGGCGATTCAGATCTAGTGGTCAATCAAGTGATGAAGGAGTGGGGCGTGAGAAGCCCAGCTATGATCGGATACTGCAATGCAAAGAGGAAGCCGGAAAAGAAGTTCGAGGTTGAACTCCATCACATCCCCGATCGAAAAATCAAGCAGCAGATGATCCGCCAAGATAGGGTCCAAGAGAGAAGCCATTCCGAGTGGCGTGTTTTTGGAACACATACACACTCCGCCGCTAAAGAAGATCCTTCACAGAGGAAGCTCCACAACCCAAGAGTGCCACAGATCCGATCGAGGTCGAGGTTCCGCAAAGGGTCGACTTGGTTATGGAGGTTTTAGTGGTGACTCGATTGGACGATTCCATACATCACATATATTCTCGAGAAAGGAACTCCCAGAGGATGAAGAAGAGGCTCGGCAGATCGTCCGTCGATCCAAAGCCTTTACCGCTATCAATGGGCAAGAGAGAGAGAAAGCCGACGAGTCGGACAAAATGCATAACGCCGTAAGAGGGTCGAGTCATACTCAATGATATCCACTCGGGGACCTGTGGTCACCATGCGCCCTTCTCGGACCATTGTAGCCAAAGCATACCGGCTGGATTTTACCGCCTAGAGCAAACGAGATGGCAAAAGAGATAGTAGACAAGTGCGAAGGATGCCGTTTTATTCCAATATGTCTCACAAGCTCGTCGACCTTGAAGACCATTCCACTGCCCGGCCGCTTGCGCTTTGGGGGTTGGACATGATCGGTCCCTTGCGAACAGGTCGGAGCGGTTTCACGATGTACCGGTAGCAATGACAAGTTCACCAAGTGGATTGAAGCTAAACCAATCAAGAAACTTGATGCTTGTATCGCTGTTTCCTTCGCCGAGGGTTGACGCTCGTATGGAGTCCCGCACAAGATTATCACGACAATGGGTCGAATTTTGACTCGGAAGAATTCAAGGATTTCTGCAACTCCCAAGGCACACGAGTCGACTACGCTTCAGTCGCCCATCCATAGTCGAACGGACAGGCAGAACGAGCCAATGGATTAATCCTCAAGGGTCCGAAGCCCCGATTGATGCGAGATCTCAAGCATGCGGCTGGAGCTTGGGTCGACGAACTTCCTTCAAGATTTTGGGGTTTGCGGACCACGCCTAATCGGTCGATCGGGAGAACTCCTTTCTTCCCGGTCTATGGGGCGTAAGCAGTTTACCGAGTGATCTCCTTCACAATGCTCCACTTAATTGAACTTTATAATGAAGCGTAAGCTGAGCAAGCGCGTCAGATGCAATCGACCTCTGGAAGAAGAAAGGAAATGGCTCTAATCCGCCGACCATTTACCAAAGAAGACTTGCGCGCCAGACGCCGTAAATGTGAGAGGTCGAGCCTTCCAGAAGGAGATCTGGTCCTTCGGTAGATCAGCGAAGCAACATAAGCTTGCTCCCTCCGGAAGGACCCTTCATCGTCACAAAGGTTCTCCACAATGGGGCATATCGTCTCTACAATGTCGAACACAAAATCGATGAGCCCCGAGCTTGGAATGCGGATCTGCTCCGCCCGTTTTACACTTAAGGTTTTTTTCACTCGGAAGAGTTGTAATAAAATACTCCTGTAGCTCACGAGCTTTGAAGTAATAGTGTCGTAATTCCTTTATAATTTCTGTCACTCTTTATTTTTCGTCGAGTAAAATTTTTCCCCAGTGGGTGGCTTAGTCGCGAATCCTTTTCGCCTAAGTTTTTTACAAATCCTACCGAGTGGTAAGCCAGACTTCCACTCGGAGGCTTAGCTGCAGCTCAGTGCTCGCCTAAGTTATTAAAATCCCACCGAGTGGTAAGCCGACTTCCACTGGAGGCTTAGCTGCAGCTCGGTGCTCGCCTAAGTTATTAAAATCCCACCGAGTGGTAAGCCGACTTCCACTCGGAGGCTTAGCCGCAGCCTGCTCGCCTAAGTTATTAAAAATCCCATCGGGTGGTAAGCCGACTTCCACTCGGAGGCTTAGCTGCAGCTCGGTGCTCGCCTAAGATATAAGAATCCCACCGAGTGGAGAGCAAACCTCCCACTGGGGCTTAGCTGCAGCCTGCTCGCCTAAGTTATTAAAATCCCACCGAGTGGTAAGCCGACTTCCACTGAGGCTTAGCTGCAGTCCAAGGACTCGCCTAAGTATAAAGTATGCTAGCAAAGAAAACGAGGCGAGGTCGATCGCGACCCTCTCCTCCGAGCTACACCATAAGTATGATGTGCGATTGCAAGGAAGACGGCGTGCAGGTCGATCACGACCCACTTCTCCGAGCTTCGACACAAATACAACGGAATCCTACCGAGTGGAGAGCAAACCTCCCACTGGGGCTTAGCTGCAGCCCAGTGCTTGCCTAAGATATAAGAAATCCTACCGAGTGGAGAGCAAACCTCCCACTCGGGGCTTAGCTGCAGCCAGTGCTCGCCTAAGATATAAGAAATCCCACCGAGTGAGAGCAAACCTCCCACTGGGGCTTAGCTGCAGCCAGTGCTCGCCTAAGGCATAAGAAATCCCACCGAGTGGAGAGCAAACCTCTCACTGGGGCTTAGCTGCAGCCCGTGCTCGCCTAAGGTATAAGAAATCCCACCGAGTGGAGAGCAAACCTCTCACTGGGGCTTAGCTGCAGCCCAGCCGCCTAAGATATAAGAAATCCCACCGAGTGAAGAGCAAACCTCCCACTGGGGCTTAGCTGCAGCCCAGTGCTTGCCTAAGATATAAGAAATCCCACCGAGTGGAGAGCAACGTCCCACTGGGGCTTAGCTGCAGCCCAGTGCTCGCCTAAGATATAAGAAATCCCACCGAGTGGAGAGCAAACCTCCCACTCGGGGCTTAGCTGCAGCCAGTGCTCGCCTAAGGCATAAGAAATCCTACCGAGTGGAGAGCAAACCTCTCACTGGGGCTTAGCTGCAGCCCAGTGCTCGCCTAAGGTATAAGAAATCCTACCGAGTGAAGAGCAAACCTCCCACTGGGGCTTAGCTGCAGCCAGTGCTCGCCTAAGATAAAAGGAATCCCACTTGAGTGAAGAGCAAACCTCTCACTGGGGGCTTAGCTGCAGCTCGGTGCTCGCTAAGGAATAAGTCAATCGCAGAGGCATCTCACCGTTAACTCAAAAAGAGCAATTCAAGCCGAGAGCAATCATTTCCCAAACATCCAATCTAAATTTAGGTCGACACCTAAAATAACCGAGAGTGCTCAGGCGCTAAGCCTGTTAAAGTTTTATCGGTTACAACTCCACTCCGCATACCAAGGCAAATTTAAGGTCAAGGAAAGTTTTTTACCCCTCCTGTGGAGGGCTGGATGGAGCAACGAACTCGTCAAGGTCAATCCCGTCGGCAATCCGCGTGGCAGCTGCAATAAAAGTCTCCATGAAGGCCCTCAAGTCGTGCTTCTTGGTGTTGGCCACTCGGAGAGCCGCCACTTTATCTTCTCGGCATCCTTGCAATGGACTCGCGCTGCACATTGTATGCACGCTCGCACCGCACCGAGTCAAGACTTCTTCCACTCTTGCACTCGGTCGGGACGGCGTTTAGTCGAGCCATCAATGACTCGAGGTCATTTTGGAGTGTCTCATCGGGCGAGGCGTCCGAGTCGATGCGGACGTAGCAACCTTCAGCCTTGCGAGATAGTCCACGACAGCAAAGAACACGGACTCCAAATGGAAGATGTTCATGGCGCTTCATCGCTCACCGGAGAATTGACAGGTCAAGGTTCGCTCCAAATGGCTGGTTTCTTCTTCAAAGTTGCGGCAGAACTCTGCAAAGACAAAACCCCGAATCAGGAAAATAGTCAAATGGGAACATAACAGTTGGAAGAATTGGTCGAGTGAAGAAAGTTACCTTCGAGCTTAAGGAACAATTTCTTAGCAAGACCACCCAAGAAGCTTTCCAGCTCGTTCTTCTTCCCAGCCATTTGGAGGACCTTCTCAGTCAGATTCTTCTTGTCAGCCTTCATTCGTTCAACATCCTTGACGGCACCGCCGAGCAGCCTTCGATTGGTGTTATCCTGTTCGAAGCTTGGCGATCGAGGCCGCTTTTTCATCGCAAGCTTGATCTTCTCAGACAGCTCAAGCTCCTTCTTCCTTTGGGCCTCCTTCACCTTGCCTGTAAATCGCAGCAAAGTCAAGCTTGAAGCAAATGAGGGGAGAAAAGAGTCGTCGAAATCTCACCAAACATACCTTTGGTCTCCTCCTTCGCCTTCGTCAGATTCTCCTGCACTAGCTTCAAGTCCAACTCGAGCTGAATATGCTTCTGCTCCAGTTCAGTATAGCGTGCCGCAAGATCACAAGATTTCTGCGAAGAGTCAGTTGCAAAAATATTAGAGATAATCCACTTCCGAGTGAGTAAAGAAGAATTAGCGTTTAAGACTACAGTCGAATGCAAGCATTCGACCGTAGTCTCGGGGACTACACCTAGTGGGTGCACTCAGCGTGCCCCCACTGGTCTTATTCAAGACAGAGTCGATCAGTCGACCGGTAAAAAAAAAGAGAAAGAGTCGACCAGTCGACCAAAACTTCCTCAGACCGTAATCAACTGCCAGCAGTCGACCACGGTCTCGGGGACTACACCCAGTGGGTGCACTCAGCGTGCCCCCACCGGACTCAGAAACCCATTCGTTCCATTCGGATAATGATCAACATCTACTTAGTAAGCCTAAGACCGACTGCCAGAAGTCGACCTTAGCCTTGGGGACTACACCCAGCGGGTGCACTCAGCGTGCCCCCGCCAACAAGGAGTTTTTTACCAACACACCCAAAGTGGGTGACTGCTATGAATTCCGAAAGAAAAGTTTTGATAGCATATCCTAACAGTAATGTGGTGGTCGATCGACCAACATTGCTCAAGGGCGAGCTGGCATCGTAAGTCGCTTGGCTCAAGATTCGAGCGATCTTCACCGCTCCATCATGATCCTCGCTGACGGATCGCCTCCTTAGCAAAGATCGGCTTGGTCCTCCGGACGGGTGCGTGGTGAAGATCGAAGGTTGTCCAGCACTCGAAGGCGGGCCGAGCACTCGCGGTGGTTCCGCGAAGGACACGATGCCTTCCTGCTCCTCCTAGTCCTCAATGGCTCCTCATCCTCATCATCGCCGCCGAAGTGTGATGATGTCATTGGTTGGAGCTTCGTAAAAGAGTTAAAGTCGAAATCTTGAGTCACCGACTAAGAACAAGAATTAAGGATATAGTACCAGGATTTGAGGTGGCGCGCCTCCATCTCATGGTCTTCACCTTAGCTGAGGTTTCGTCATCGCAGCTGAAAATCCAAAGAATCACCGACCGATTCAAGCGTCAACCAGAGATAAAGTTTATATAGAACAAGAAGATTTAAGCAATATGTTTACCCTGAGATGGTGGGAATGGACACCTTCATTTTTGGCAGAGGCTTGGTTGTCCTCGACGGAATTACCTTCGGCTGCTTCGGCGCCTTCTCAGTCGGCACCGGAGAAGCGGTCCGAGGGCGTTTGGTCGACTGTGAGACAATCGCAACTCCCTTACCGCGTTCAACCGAAGGGTCATGCACAAGTTTTGACCGCCTTTCCAAGCGCGGTGGTGCGGCTTCCTCCTCTTCATCCTCGTCATCATCATCCTCGTCATCATCATCATCGCCGCCGCCGCCTTCTCGCAAGATCTGAATCCCACTCTTCCGGCTCTCGCCCCATCGCTTCCCCTCCTCGGTCGGAATCGGGCGCCATTGGGCATTGAGTATAGCTCGTGAGGGCCCGGAAGTATCAAAGCAGTAGTTCACCGACCAAGTTACAGAAGCACACTCGACAGATATACAACGGAAAACAGAGCAAATGTACCTTATCTGGAACGCTGTCACGGTCAAGTGGGGAAATCCTCCGAGATCCGCGAGGATTGTCCTTGTTCCCAGTGATCGCAGCCATCCATCTTTCCACTACAATATCGCCGATTTGCCTCCGGTGGACGCGAGTCTCGCCTTCGGTGCCGCGATACAGCCACATGCAAGGACTCGAACCTGAAGGGGCTGGATTCGCCTCAAGAAAAACCTCCAGGAGGTCCATGCCACCACTCCGTCCCTAACCAGCTGCACCACGCGTCCATCAGCATCTTCACTTCAGCCCTCTCTTCCGAACAACCTTCGTGGAGGAGGGTCTATTCACTCGACTCATGGTGAATGCAGAAGGCTGGTCGATCGCCTCGGCGCCGCCTCATTCCGCAATAGAACCAGGTCGACCGCCAGCCCCCGACCGACTCGGGAAAAGACATAGCTGGAAGGTGCTTTTGTTCCTCAATCGACCCCTAAACCACCACACATCTGGACTACTTGGGTCTTCTCGTCACTGGGCTTGCCTTCTTCACAGCTTTGAGAGCGACATGTGAAGATGTACTTGAACAAACCCCAGTCGCGGTCGACAACCCGTGAAGTTTTCGCACATAGACACAAACGCTGCAAGGTATGCGATGGAGTTGGGAGTAAATGGTGGAGCTGGGCTCAAGAAATTCAGAAACCCCGAAAGAAGACACTCGCGGCAACGAAAAACCTCGGTCGACATGGTGGCCAAAAGCACGACTCACCCTCTTCTCGGCCGAGGCTGCCACTCGCCAGAAGTCTCGCGGCGCCGTGGGGAATCAATCCGTCTTGACCATATCGAGGAGATCCTTCTCCTGATGGTCGATCGATCCGCTCCTCGACCCAGCCTTTTCGCGCTTTGATCTCGACGAGGAACCACCGCGACCGTAGATCTCCCTTGGCCTTCTCGCCGCCGATGCCTTCTCCGCCGACGCTTTTTCTTGGCTGGCTCCAACATCGCCGCCTTCTCTTTGCCCATGGCGCCCGGCGGAATGCGCAACGGGGAGATGGCAAGAGAGCAGCAGCGGTGGTGGAGAGCGGAGACGGAGAGAACTAAGGAGGAAGAACAAGGTATCGTGCATAAGCCTCCGGAGTTACATTTATAGCATCCTTCCGAGTGGATGACAGGGACCCAAGCAATCCAATCATATCCCGAGCAGCCGCCTTTGCGCGATACGTGGCGGAAAAAGCGGCGCGAAATCGAGGCGCCTCATTACGCCCCATCCAAGCGCCGCAGTCCGCTCTGCTTTCAAGGCTTCCCCAAATTTCAGATCCTTGAGATCCGCGAGCCACGATCGGTCTGTCAAGTGCGAGATTTCCTGCGATCCGTTGCTCGAATAGTAAAGGAAGTCACTCGACTAAAGAACAAGAATGGATCGAGTCGATCAAGGAAAGTTTCTTGTTATCAATAGAGAAGATCTTGATCCAAGACAACACGTAGCCAAGATGCAAAAGGCGCCTAAACAATGTCAACTCCTCCTTCACTCAAGCCTCAATCCATTTGGGGGCTAATGATGGATTCATGTACCTAGGGTAGGGTCATAGGCCTGACCTAAAACGCCCTACCCTGGGGCACTCGAGAAGAGATCATCTTCTAGTCGACCAAAGAGGAATCCACTGACCGATCGAAGGACTCGACCATGGAAGACTCACTCGACCATGAAGACTCACTCGACCACCGAAAGGTCAAGGCATTCTCAAAAGAACGGTTTGCTATTGAATAGACTTAATGATAGTTAAAGTTTTATGAGGGCGCACAAGAACCCCCTAGCTTAATGTACTTTAATCCCTCCATTATGTGGGCTGGCTGGGGTCCTGGCGCACTCTATATAAGCCACCCCCCTCCACAGATAGAGGGGTTCACACTCTTGTAATACTCATACTGATAATCCACTCGACCGCCTCAGGGCTCCGAGACGTAGGGCTGTTACTTCTTCCGAGAAGGGCCTGAACTCGTACATCTTTTGTCTTCACAACTGCTCCATAGCTAGGACATCGCCTCTCCCTTACCTACCCCTACTTCTACTGTCAGACTTAGAACCACGACAAAGATGGATATGAGCATGAGGATGGAGCTAATATGGACATTGAGGAAGCAGAATCCAGCAACGCATACCGGAGACACAGCTTGAAGGTTATGGGTATGACATTTGCATCACAATGGGAGGCTCACATGTTCTATAATAACTACGCCAAAGACCGTGGATTCGTATCGTAAAAGATAAGGTGAAACGAGGAAAAGGACTTTCAACCACTGTTCGGTATAGGAGATACGCTTGCTCGAGGGCAGGAAAACGCCTCAAGAAATTTTTAAACCCGGAGGGCCGCACCCATGAGGCTAAGACCGAGACTCGCTAGTGTGGCGCACATTTAGTCGTGAAGTTGGACAAAGGACGTGGAGTTTGGTTCGTGGCAGCTTTTATGGATGATCACAACCATTTGTTGGCTAGACCAGATGAGGTGGTATTTCGCGGTCACATCGAGTGATGGGAGATCACCAGATAGCTGAGATCTTGGCGATGGAAGGAGCTGGGATCGTAAAGCATATCATCGCTGACAACTTCATTAGCGGTATGGCTCGTATGATAAGTGTGGATTTCGAGACGAGACGGTACAACCTATGTTGCCGTGAAAAAATGAAGTTGATTGCGAAGGGTGATGCTAACACGGCAATCAGGATTATGAGGAGCGAAAGGAGAAGGATCCAGTTTTTCTTTGAGTATGTGCAAGATAAGGACGGTCGCTTGAAGAGCATGTTCGTGCGATGCACAATCGCGACGGGACTATCAATTGTATGGAGATGTGACGGTTGTTCGACAAGACGATAAGATGAACAGATATGGTATGCCGTTCATCCCCTTTGTTGGTGTAAACAATCACCGTTGCACCACAGTTTTTGGTTGCGCCATTGTGTCCGACGAGACCGAAGCGACGTACGTGTGGCTGCTCCAGACATTCCTGAAGGCCAATTGTCAGAAAAAGCCAAGGTCAATCATCACAGATGGGGACACTGCTGAAGGAAATATGCCCTAGAGGCAATAATAAAGTTATTATTTATTTCCTCATATCATGATAAATGTTTATTATTCATGCTAGAATTATATTAACCGGAAACATAATACATGTGTGAATACATAGACAAAACTATGGTCATTAGTATGCCTCTACTTGACTAGCTCATTAATCAAAGATGGTCATGTTTCCTGACCATAGACATGTGTTGTCATTTGATTAGTGGGATCACATCATTAGAAGAATGATGTGATTGACATGACCCATTCTGTTAGCCTAGCACTTGATCGCTTAGTATACCGCTATTGCTTTCTTCATGACTTATACAAAGTTCCTCGCAACTATGAGATTGTGCAACTCCGTGTACCGAAGAACACTTTGTGTGCTACCAAACGTCACAACGAATCGGGTGATTATAAAGGTGCTCTCTGGTGTGTTTCCGGTTCATGTTGAGTTGGCATAATTCGAGATTAGAATTTGTCACTCCGATTGTCGGAGAGGTATCTCTGGCCCTCTCGGTAATACTCATCACTTAAGCCTTGCAAGCATGTAACTAATGAGTTAGTTATGAGATGACGACATGAACGAGTAAAGAAACTTGCCGGTGAGATTGAACTAGGTATTGATACCGACGATCAAATCTCGGGCAAGTAACATACCGATGACAAAGGGAACAAAGTATGTTGTTATGCGGTTTGACCGATAAAGATCTTCAGAGAATATGTAGGAACCAATATGGGTATCCGTGTCCCGCTATAGGTTATTGACCGAGACGTGTCTCGGTCATGTCTACATTATTCTCGAACCGTAGGGTCCGCACGCTTAAGGTTTCGATGATGCTTATATTATGAGTTTATGTATTTTGATGTACCAAGGTTGTTCGAGTCCCGGATATGATCACGGACATGACGAGGAGTCTCAAATGGTCGAGACATAAAGATTGATATATTGGATGGATATATTTGGACACCGGAAAGGTTTCGGGAGAGTTTGGGAATATACCGGAGCTCCGGGAGGTTACCGGAACCCCCCGGTAAGTATATGGGCCTTATTGGGCCCAAGTGGAAGGAAGGAGAAGGAGCAAGGGAAGGGGGCGCCCCCAAGCCCAATCCGACTGGGGAGGGGGCCGCCCCTTTCCTTTCTCCTTCCCCTCTTCCTTCCTACTACTAGTACTCCTTCCTTCCCTCCAACTTGGATTAGGAAAGAGGGAAACCTACTTGGAGTAGGTTTCTCCTCCTATGGCGCGCCCCCTTGGGCCGCCACCTCCTCCCTCCCTCCTTTATATACGGGGTAGGGGCACCCTAGACACACAAGTTGATCATTGATCGTTCCTTAGCCATGTGCGGTGCCCCTCCATGATATTACACCTCGGTCATATTGTAGCGGTGCTTAGGCGAAGCCTCGCGACAGAGAACATCAAGATCGCCACCACGCCGTCGGCTTGTGGAACTCCCCTCGCGCCTCTCTTCGATTGAGATCGAGGGTGCGCCATCGAGCTGTACGCGTGTCAAGAAGTCGAAGGTGCCGAGTAACGGTGCTTGGATCGGTCGGACCGGAGGACGACGACTACTTCCTCTATGTTGCGCCAACGCTTCCGCTTCGGTCTCACGAGGGTACGAGACAACACTCTCCCTCATTGCTATATCATCACCATGATCTTGCGTGTGCGTAGGAATTTTTTGAAATTACTACGCTCCCCAACAAAGGGTATCGAGCCTAGGTTTTATGCGTTGATGTTATATGCATGAGTAGAACACAAGTGAGTTGTGGACGATATAAGTCATACCGCCTATCAAAGATGTCATACTTTGGTTCAGCGGTATTGTTGGATGAAGCGGCCCGACCGACATTACGCCAGACGCTTACGCGAGACTGGTTTTACCGCCGCTTTTGCACAGAGGTGACTAGCGGTGTCTGCTTTCTCCAACTTTAGTTGAACTGAGTGTGGCTACGCCCGTCCTTGTGAAGGTTAAAACGAGTCTATTTGACAAACTATCGCTGTGGTTTTGATGCGTAGGTAAGAACGGTTCTTGCTAAAGCCCGTAGCAGCCACGTAAAATTTGCAACAACAAAGTAGAGGACGCCTAACTTGTTTTTGCAGGCATGTTGTGATGTGATATGGCCAAGACGTGATGCTATATTTTATTGTATGAGATGATCATGTTTTGTAACCGGTTATCGGCAATCGGCAGAGCCATATGGTTGTCGCTTATTGTATGAAATGCAACGCCTCGTAATTGCTTTACTTTATCACTAAGCGGTAGCAATAGTCGAGAAGCAATAGATGGCGTAAACGACAACGATGCTATGATGGAGATCAAGGTGTCGCGCCGGTGACGATGGTGATCACGACGGTGCTTCGGAGATGAAGATCACAAGCACAAGATGATGGCCATATCATATCACTTATATTGATTGCATGTGATGTTTATCCTTTATGCATCTTATCTTGCTTTGATTGAAGGTAGCATTTTAAGATGATCTCTCACTAAAATTATCAAGAAGTGTTCTCCCTGAGTATGCACCGTTGCCAAAGTTCGTCGTGCCGAGACACCACGTGATGATCGGGTGTGATAAGCTCTCGTCCATCTACAACAGTGCAAGCCAGTTTTGCACACGCAGAATACTCAGTTAAACTTGACGAGCCTAGCATATGCAGATATGGCCTCGAACACGGAGACCGAAGGTCGAGCGTGAATCATATAGTAGATATGATCAACATAATGATGTTCACCATTGAAAACTACTCCATCTCACGTGATGATCGGTTATGGTTTAGTTGATTTGGATCACGTGATCACTTAGATGACAAGAGAGATGTCTGCCTAAGTGGGAGTTCTTAAGTAATATGATTAATTGAACTTAAATTTATCATGAACTTAGTTCCGATAGTATCTTGCTTGTCTATGTTTGTTTGTAGATAGATGGCTCGTGCTGTTGTTCCGTTGAATTTTAATGCGCTCCTTGAGAAAGCAAAGTTGAAAGATGATGGTAGCAATTACACGGATCGGGTCCGTATCGAGGATTATCCTCATTGCTGCACGTAAGAGTTACGCCCCGAAGCACCGCTGGGTGCCAGCTCTGCTGCTATGCAACCGACGACGTTAAGAACGTCTCGCGAGCAAAGCGATGACTACTCTATAGTTCAAGCAGTGCCATGCTTTACGGCTTAGAACCGGTCTTCAACGACGTTTTGAACGCTATGGAGCATATGAGATGTTCCAGAGTTGAAGTTAATATTTCAAGCAAATGCCCGGATTGAGAGATATGAAGTCTCCAATAAGTTCTATAGCTGCAAGATGGAGGAGAATAGTTCTGTCAAGGAACATATACTCGTAATGTCTGGGTATAACAATCACTTGATTCAACCGGGAGTTAATCTTCCGATGATAGTGTCATTGACCGAATTCTTTATCACGCCACCAAGCTACAAGAGCTTTGTGATGAACTATAATATGCAAGGGATGAACAAGACTATTCCCGAGCTCTTCGCGATGCTTTGAAAGTCATGGAGGTAGAAATCAAGAAGGAGCATCAAGTGTTGATGGTCAACAAGACCACTAGTTTCAAGAAGAAGGGCAAAGGGAAGAAGAAGGGAACTTCAAAAGAACGGCAAGCAAGTTGCTGCTCAAGAGAAGAAACCCAAGTCTGGACCTAAGCCTGAAATCGAGTGCTTCTACCGCAAGCGATCGTCACCGAAGCGGAACTGCCCCAAGTATTTGGCGGATAAGAAGGATGGCAAAGTGAACAAAGGTATATGTGATATACATGTTATTGATGTGTACCTAACTAGAGCTCGTAGTAGCACTGGGTATTTGATATCGTTCTGCTGCTAATATTTGCAACTCAAATAGGGACTACGGAATAAGCAAGCATTGGCCAAGGACGAGGTGACGATGCGCGTGGAAACGGTTCCAAAGTCGATGTGATCGCCGTCGCACGCTACCTCTACATCTACCATCGGGATTAGTTTTAGACCTAAATAATTGTTATTTGGTGCCCGCGTTGAGCATGAACATTATATCTGGATCTTGTTTGATGCGAGACGGTTATTCATTTAAATCGAGAATAATGGTTGTTCTATTTATATGAGTAATATCTTTTATGGTCATGCACCCTTGAAGAGTGGTCTATTTTATTGAATCTCGATAGTAGTGATACACATATTCATAATGTTGAAGCCAAAAGATGCAGAGTTGATAATGATAGTGCAACTTATTTGTGGCACGCCGCTTAGGTCATATCGGTGTAAAACACATGAAGAAACTCCATACCGATGGACTTCGAATCACTTGATTATGAATCACTTGGTACTTAAGTAACCGTGCCTCATGGACAAGATGACTAAAACACCGCTTCTCGGTACTATGGAGAGAGCAACAGATTTGTTGGAAATCATACATACAGATGTATGTGGTCCAATGAATGTTGAGGCTCGTGGCGGATATCGTTATTTTCTCACCTTCACAGATGATTTAAGCAGATATGGGTATATCTACTTAACGAAACATAAGTCTGAAACATTTGAAAAGTTCAAAGAATTTCAGAGTGAAGTAGAAAATCATCGTAACAAGAAAATAAAATTTCTGCGATCTGATCGTGGAGGAGAATATTTGAGTTACGAGTTTGGTTTACATTTGAAACAATGCGAATAGTTTCAAGAACTCACGCCACCTGGAACACCACAATGAAATGGTGTGTCCGAACGTCGTAATCGTACTTTAGTTGATATGGCGCGATCTGTGATGTCTCTTACCGATTTACCGCTATCATTTTGGGGTTATGCTTTAGAGACGGCCGCATTCACGTTAAATAGGGCACCATCAAAATCCGTCGAGACGATGCCTTATGAACTGTGGTTTGGCAAGAAACCAAAGTTGTCGTTTCTTAAAATTTGGGGTTGCGATGCTTATGTGAAGAAACTTCAACCAGATAAGCTCGAACCCAAATCGGAGAAATGTGTCTTCATAGGATACCCAAAAGAGACTCATGGGTACACCTTCTATCACAGATCCGAAGGCAAAACATTCGTTGTTAAGAATGGATCCTTTCTAGAGAAGGAGTTTCTCTCGAAAGAAGTGAGTGGGAGGAAAGTAGAACTTGATGAGATAACTGTATCAACTTCCTTATTGAAGGTAGTACATCACGAGAACCGGTTCCCGTGACAACTACACCAATTAGTGAGGAAGCTAATGATATTGATCATGAAACTTCAGATCAAGTTTCTCTCGAACCTCGTGAGGTCTACCAGAGTAAGATCCGCACTGAGTGGTACGGTAATCCTATTCTGGAAGTCATGTTACTTGACCATGACGAACCTACGAACTATGAGGAAGCGATGATGAGCCCAGATTCCGCTAAGTGGCTAGAGGCCATGAAATCTGAGATAGGATCCATGTATGAAAACAAAGTGTGGATTTTGGTTGACTTGTTCGATGATCGGCAAGCCATTGAGAATAAATGGATCTTTAAGAAGAAGACCGACGCTGATGGTAATATTATCTGTCTATAAAGCTCGACTTGTTGCAAAAGGTTTTCGACAAGTTCAAGGGGTTGACTACGATGAGACTTTCTCACCCGTAGCAATGCTTAAGTCTGTCCGAATCATGTTGGCCATTGCTGCATTTCATGATTATGAAATTTGGCAAATGGATGTCAAGACTGCATTCTTGAATGGATTTCTAGAAGAAGAGTTGTATATGATGCAGCCGAAGGTTTTGTTGATCCAAAAGGTGCTGACAAAGTTTGCAAGCTCCAATGTTCTATTTATGGACTGGTGCAAGCATCTCGAGTTGGAATAAACGCTTTGATAGTGTGATCAAAGCATATGGTTTTATACAGATTTTTGGAGAAGCCTCAGATTTACAAGAAAGTGAGTGGGAGCTCAGAGAATTTCTAGTTTTATATGTTGATGACATATTATTAATTGGAAATGATATAGAATTTCTGGATAGCATAAAGGGATACTTGAATAAAAGTTTTTCGATGAAAGACCTCGTGAAGCTGCTTACATATTAGGCATCAAGATCTATAGATATAGATCAAGACGCTTAATAGGACTTTCACAAAGCACATACCTTGACAAAATATTGAAAAGTTCAATATGGATCGTGCAAAGAAAGGTTTCTTGCCTGTGCTACAAGGTGTGAAGTTGAGTCGAACTCAATGCCCGACCACAGCAGAAGATAGAGAGAAAATGAAAATGTTCCTATGCTTCAGCCATAGGCTCTATCATGTATGCAATGCTGTGTACCAGACCGACGATGCTTAGCAATAAGCTTAGCAGGAGGTACCAAAGTAATCCAGAGTGGATCATCGACAGCGGTCAAGAACATCCCGAAATACCCGAAAAGGACTAAGGATATGTTTCTCGATATGGAGGTGACAAAGAGCTAGTCGTAAATGGTTACGCCGATGTAAGTTTTGACACCGATCCGGACGATTCTAAATCGCAAACCGGATACGTGTTTATATTAAACGGTGGAGCTGTAAGTTGGTGCAGTTCTAAACAAAGCGCCGTGGCGGGATCTACATGTGAAGCGGAGTACATAGCTGCTTCAAGCAGCAAATGAAGGAGCCTGGATGAAGGAGTTCATTTCCGATCTAGGTGTCATACCTAGTGCATCGGGACCAATGAAGATCTTCTGTGACAATATCGGTGCAATTGCCTTGGCAAAGGAATCCAGATTTCACAAGAGGACCAAGCACATCAAGAGACGCTTCAATTCCATTCGGGACCAAGTCCAAGTGGGAGACATAGAGATTTGCAAGATACATACGGATCTGAATATTGCAGACCCATTGACTAAGCCTCTCTCACGGGCAAAACATGATCAGCACCAAGACTCCATGGGTGTTATAATCATTACTATGTAATCTAGATTATTGACTCTAGTGCAAGTGGGAGACTGAAGGAAATATGCCCTAGAGGCAATAATAAAGTTATTATTTATTTCCTCATAACATGATAAATGTTTATTATTCATGCTAGAATTGTATTAACCGGAAACATAATACATGTGTGAATACATAGACAAAACTATGGTCACTAGTATGCCTCTACTTGACTAGCTCATTAATCAAAGATGGTCATGTTTCCTGACCATAGACATGTGTTGTCATTTGATTAGTGGGATCACATCATTAGAAAAATGATGTGATTGACATGACCCATTCTGTTAGCCTAGCACTTGATCGTTTAGTATACTGCTATTGCTTTCTTCATGACTTATACAAAGTTCCTGCAACTATGAGATTGTGCAACTCCCGTGTACCGGAAGAACACTTTGTGTGCTACCAAACGTCACAACGTAACATGGTGATTATAAAGGTGCTCTACAGGTGTTTCCGAAGGTTCATGTTGAGTTGGCATAATTCGAGATTAGGATTTGTCACTCCGATTGTCGGAGAGGTATCTCTGGCCCTCTCGGTAATACTCATCACTTAAGCCTTGCAAGCATGTAACTAATGAGTTAGTTATGAGATGACGATTACATAACGAGTAAAGAGACTTGCCGGTAACGAGATTGAACTAGGTATTGATATCGACGATCAAATCTCGGGCAAGTAACATACCGATGACAAAGGAACAAAGTATGTTGTTATGCGGTTTGACCGATAAAGATCTTCGAGAATATGTAGGAACCAATATGGGCATCCAGGTCCCGCTATTGGTTATTGACCGAGACGTGTCTCGGTCATGTCTACATTATTCTCGAACCGTAGGGTCCGCACGCTTAAGGTTTCATGACAATTATATTATGAGTTTATGTATTTTGATGTACCAAGGTTGTTCGAGTCCCTGATATGATCACGGACATGACGAGGAGTCTCAAATGGTCGAGACATAAATATTGATATATTGGACGGATATATTTGGACACCGGAAAGGTTTCGGAGAGTTTGGGAATATACCGAGTCCGGAGGTTACCGAACCCCCGGTAAGTATATGGGCCTTATTGGGCCCAAGTGGAAGGAAGGAGAAGGAGCAAGGGAAGGCGCGCCCCAAGCCCAATCCGACTTGGGAGGGGGCCGCCCCTTTCCTTTCTCCTTCCCTCTTCCTTCCTACTACTAGTACTCATTCCTTCCCTCCAACTTGATTAGGAAAGGAGGGAAACCTACTTGGAGTAGGTTTCCTCCTCCTATGGCGCCCCTTTGGGCCGGCCACCTCCTCCCTCCCTCCTTTATATATGGGGTAGGGGCACCCTAGACACACAAGTTGATCATTGATCGCCTTAGCCATGTGCGGTGCCCCCTCCACGATATTACACCTCGGTCATATTGTAGCGGTGCTTAGGCGAAGCCCCGCGACAGAGAACATCAAGATCGCCACCACGCCGCCGTCGTCGACGGAACTCCCCTCAGCGCCTCTCTGGATTGGAGATCGAGGGTGCGCCATCGAGCTGTACGCTGTCAGAACTCGGAGGTGCCGAGTAACGGTGCTTGGATCGGTCGGACCGGGAGGACGACGACTACTTCCTCTACGCTAAGCGCCAACGCTTCGCTTCGGTCCACGAGGGTACGTAGACAACACTCTCCCCTCGTTGCTATATCATCACCATGATCTTGCGTGTGCGTAGGAAATTTTTTGAAATTACTACGTTCCCCAACAGCTGCAATGATACGAGCTATTTGGTTGGTTTTGGTTGATGTGTTGCACCGTCTCTGCTCATGGCACGTGGAAAAAAACATGCATGAGCACCTTAATTACAAATCGCTAAGTGAGTTCAGGGCACTCTTGTACTACTCCACCTCTCTAGCAAACTTTGAGGCTAGATGGCACGCTTTCGTCCGTAAATGGAAGACTGATAAAACAGAAGAGTGGCTGAGTAGAATGTACAGGAAAAGGAGTCTGTGGGCAGCATCATATCTGTCAGAAGGTTTTTTTTCTAGGTATGCGCAGTAATCAGATGAGTGAAAGTCTTAACTCTTGTCTTCACCTGCACTTGGACGGCGGTATGACTATTGTTGACTTAGTTGTGCATTATGAGAATTGCATAGTCCGACTACGTGAGAACGAGGCGCATGATGACTGTGTTTCAAATCAGTCATTGCCACCATCAGTCACAGAATATAAGGATATTGAGAAGCATGCCGCCGAAGTATTCATTCATTCCAATTTTTATATTCTTCAACAAGATCTGAAGAAGATGGGAGAGCTTGAGATTTTTGAGACGCTAGTTGGAGTTGACTGCCACACTTTCATCGTGACATGGAGAAATAACCGGAAATTTTAGTTCAGCGTGAATTATCGAGCTGAAAACTCTGAGAATACGATAGACTGCAGTTGTGGACTTAATGCTTCGAAAGGATTGCCTTGCAAACACATTCTGTGTGTTGGTTCATCTCAAAATATCTAAAATATCAAGTGTTGCATCCTTAAGAGGATGTCGAAGTTGCGAGAAGTGGGCTGCCCGCACAGCTAAAGAGTGACTTGTTTGGCTGGGGTTGGACAGGGCAGAGCAGCGTGCTCGCTATAGTCAACTCAAGATAACAGAGCTGAAGCTTTTCATGTTGCTTCAAATGATCCATTCATCTATGATGAGTTGATGCAAGGTCTGCAGAATATAATAGCGAAGAAAAAGGTCCCTGATGATGATGCTGTTGGTAGTAGAAGAAATGTGCATGAGGAGCCACGTCAGCCGGAACAACATGTTGATGTCATAGGTGATCCCGTGAAAGTTTCCACCAAGGGCGCCCCTAAACAGAGCAGGACAGGGCGGGCAAAGAAAGATCCAAATGTTACAAAAAATGGAAGACCAAAATCATTTTCTGAGAAAAACCGGTCCTCTATGTGGCATTTGTAAGACAGAGGGCCATAGACGGCAAACTTGCCCTGAGAATGAAAAGTAAGTTTTTCATTATTTGAATTATTTTTTGGTTCTCTCTTCACAATTGTCTGATGAGTTGTTTACACTTTGTTATGTAGGAACCGGTCATAAGGATGAAGTATTCATAATCAATTGAAGGCACTGGCAATTTCATTTTATTTGTTTAAGAATAAGATACATGGCACTTTGAGTTCATTGTTTAAACCAGCTTGTTCGATGAATGTCATTAGCACTTTCAGTTTATTTTTTTAAGAATAATAGACATGGCTTGAGTTAATGTTTATGCCACCTTGTTCAATTTTATGAGACATGCGATTCATATGAAGACATGTGATTTATATTATTATGTGTGAAACATATTATATTTCTATGAATGTGTTACTGTTGTCATGACTTATTCAACTTATGAACTTTTTTGAAATTTAATGTATGTGGCAATTTTTATAAAAAAAGCCAAAGCTTTGGCGGTAGCCACAAGACGCTAAGAACTACAACGCATATCTCGGCGAGGCATTTCAGCCGCCGAAGCGGGAGGGCACGGCGCACAGCAGGCACCGAACACGAAGAGGATCGCCCACGCTACCGACGCGCCCTTTATGGCCGACGACGCCTCGATCGCGATATGTGCCCGCTGGCTGGGGCAGGACGTGACGTGTGCCACCGGGCGAGCGGCTGTCGGTCGGCCGGCTGCTGGGCCAGCAGACCCGCGCGTGCCGCACGGCGAATGGCGCCAGCCCGCATTAGCTCGAATTCGTGGGCCCGCCACTGCCTCGGCTGTCGGCCACCGCACGGGCTGGAATAATCGTCGGATCCAGCGCCGCTACTGCCACCAGAATCAACGTGGGAAATTGTGCAGGTTTTATCCACACTGCACCAACTCAGGACGGCGGGCATATTTTTTAATAAAAAAATGACCGCCGCAAGTACGAACAACAACAACAGTACATGTAATATCGCAGAGGCAAACTGATACATTTTAGGACAGAAAAAATATTACTTGCCCACACGCATTTAAATATGTAGTTTCTCACGAAAGCAATAAATAAAACGTGAAAAGTTGTCAAATCTATCCCAAAGGCCATGTCGCATTACAATCGATCAAAGTATCCAACAACGGTAGGGAAACCTTCTACGGACTAAAACCCTACCGATGCTAATACCTACTCCTTCTCCATGATTTTAACAATTTTCATCTTCACTTTCTAATCTGTTGACCTCGAAAAAATGATTTCGCGACAATCGTGGCCTTGACTCATTGATCTCTTGCTGGTCAAATTCATGTGTCCAGCGATCTCCGTCCCAGTATTTTATGCACCACATCACAAAAAGTCCACAAGACACTCTGCAATAAACATGTGTGATCAGTTTAGGATATAGCATGCACTTTCTTGTACTCATTTAACTTACCCATCATGTTGTCTCGGCATTTTATACTCATTAATTGGCCATGATGAGACATCTGGAAATTTTTTTAATTCAAGAATAGAGTTGGCCTCTATAATATCCTTAGAAATTTCAGCTCTCTGAAACAAATTAACAAACCAGAAATTAATGTATGACTCAATAATTTTCTGAATGCGAGTGTGAAAATTATGGCGTACCAGGGTGGCAATCATATTGCGAATTCTTTGGCTAATTGCGCCTTTCGAATTTCAGTCAAGAACTTGAAACTCCTCCTTGACGGTGTGCATCACTATGGTTATCCAATGATTATCACTAACGTGCATAGGAAAATACGCCTATATAATAATAAAATGATGTTAGTGCAATTAAATAGTAATGACTAACAAAAACAAATAAATATGAAAGGAATACCTTGTCCCGTCTGAAATACTCATCCATTACTCTTGCGAGGACTTTTGATTTCTTTGTAACTTGTTCTGAATCCAAATCATTAATTGACTTGGTCTTTCCCCTAGCCCTACCCAACATAAATTTGGGGAACCACGTTGTTGATATGAAACGGTCAGAGAAATCACGGTGTTGTAGGTGTTTACAGATGCATTGATTATCCGCATACATAAACAAAAATTTCTATCAACTTGTGAAGTACAAATGAGAGTTTAGTTAAAACCAAACTCATACTTACAGCGCCATTCAACCATTTAAACGTCAGGACATCGTGAAGCATAGCTGGCGTGCATGTCTCCCCATCTGGTGGCGGCATATCGACCACGGTTCGGTGTGCATGCTTCTTTGTCGATGCGAGATTCTCAACAAAAACTCTGGCTGCCTCTATGTGATCCGGAGTCATATTAAGGGAACTAGCCAGAATTGAATGAGGTGACGATACAAACAGATCTAAAACAATGCAGGTACAGTCGTTAAAAATAATAAAAAATTTACATAACGCGTGAATGAATTATAAAGTAGTACTTGACTTACTTTTTTAACACGTTTCTTGCGGGTAATGAGAAGGTCGTACGGGGATTGACAATATTTCAACGGATTTCGCTTATGCTTACCTTCATTGTCCCGACCGCCTTCACCAATACCTATGTTGCTCTTTGCCGGGAAACTCTCAAACATGTCTTCAGACTTTGTTGGTGACAAACCACCCATAGACTCACCAGAAATATCAACATTCTGCGGGGTTCGGGACATGGACAGAAACTCTTTTGTACGTACACTTGATGACGAACAAGGAGACTTTGCATTATCGTCTATAACGAAAGGATCAATTGTGTCACCTGTACCCGGTGTCGTTGCCGGAGCACCCGTGTCATCAACGGGCACGTAGGTATAATTGAAACCCGTGAAAGATGTTA
Organism: Aegilops speltoides; assembly: GCA_021437245.1. NCBI lineage: Eukaryota > Viridiplantae > Streptophyta > Magnoliopsida > Poales > Poaceae > Aegilops > Aegilops speltoides. Next base: position 518,072,539 of record CM038142.1, on the reverse strand, counting down.
CTAGCTCCACGCCGTAGGTGAATCAATATCCGCCAATATTTTGATGACTTGTGCTGGCCATTCTCCATCCCAACTCCTTCACCTACATTATCAAATTCGTCATTGGTGTCCCTCTTATTGGGTTTGTACAACACACCTTCCGTGTTCAACTTTTCCATTACCATCTACAAACACAAATGAAACAAGATAAGTACTTGAAGAACTAAAACATGTTTAGTATAACTTCTAACTTACCTATGCACATCTTTCGGGTATATTGAGAACCTCCTTGTGAAGCAGCTTAATGTATGTCATCACACGGTCCATACTGTTAGTCGTGTTTGATGAAACCCCTGACGTGCTTGGCTTTCTACTCCTGCCACCACCTTTCCATTTAGGTTTCTTCGTTTCTTCATCTGTGACAGTCCCTTCACGTGCTACCTTAGCACGTCTGTACTCTTCGCTAATGCAGTTTTCAAGCTATACAATATAAAAATAAATAAATTATATAACAACTACAGTTAATTACTATGTGCAACCAATAAAAACTACACTTATTGACTTACATTGCCGGTGCCACGCCCGAGCATGTTGTCATAGTCGTCTCTCTTTTTTCCTTCCGTTTCTGGCCAGTTAACCATTAGTGGGTATTCACGAGACAAAGGATCAAATGTATCCACACCAATTGGCTCAACTTTTTCCCAGTATATGTACTGCATGATAGTAAACACAACTAATCAGACACATAAATCACATAAAAATTATATGTACATACAACTATTACGAAATGACTTGTACCTGAAGAAGAGCCAAGTTCCAGATAGGCCACTTGAATTTTTCAAGATCTTCCACCGATTTTTTAATAGCATCCATGCAAACCCGCAACGTGAATTCGTTCCAATTGTATGACTTGATAGCATTCACGTTCCTCCACCATTTTGTAATAACGATAAGGAACAAACTTGGTGGATTGTGGTGCTAAGACTGTACCCATAAGAATCAGTACGGCCCTTCTAAAAAAACCATCATCATATGACTGAGTATCAACTATATTTTTTATCAACTCATCGATGAGGATTAGGCCTGTTCTTTTGTCTAGAAACCGATTCGGAACACATTTTTTTGCATCTAGTTGTACTGTTGCTATCATGCTACCGACATCATCACCCTCGTTACGTGAGCCGAATATGTCGTGAGACATCTTCATTAAGAACACCGATGCCATCAGATTTGGTCAATAATAAATCGCTTAGTAATCGTCATACGTTGTAATCATAAATTCCAATAAATTTTTCCTCATTTTCACGGAAGGAATTCTCAGCATACAGTCCAAATTTGTGCCACAGAACATCATGCGCTGTCCGGTGTGAATTTTCCCACCAATTCGCACCACTTCTCAACCGAGCAAAGACACATCTCCCAATTCTTGCATTCTAAATAAGATGCAAGTTATCTAACTAGTTACTTAGATTGAAAAAGATTACCTATAATTTAATGAGATACCATACCTTCCGGCGCCTCGATGAGCACCGGCAGCCCTCGCTACAAACCCCACCCGGGTCGGTTAGTCGTGGCAGCTGCGCCGCCTATGCCCACACGAGCGCTGATGGCCGATCGCCTGCCCTAGGGTTTAGGGTGCCGCGATTTGCCCAGACGGCACGGCCGGGCCAGAGATCCAAGTCGCCGCAGAGATGACGGATTAGGCGGCCGCCGTCAGGCCGGCAGGGAAGGGAGTTTGGACGGCCAAGGAGGTGCGACCGTCGGATCGGGGACGGGTGAGGACGTGCATGGAGGCGGCGGGGGTAGGCAGCCTGGGGCGACGTAATGACGGCTTGGTTTCCATGCCATGCACGCACGTACGTTGTCATAGACGTGGTCACGCCGTAGTGGGCCAATTGGCCCGTCCCGTAAAACCACCGCCGACTGGCCCACGATGCATTTATTATGAACATTCATTGTACTTTAATACCACATCGCTAAGCCGGCGCGTCGTTGACTCCTTTATATAATTATCTTTCGGTCAATGCACAAACATCTCGGTTTGTGGGACTCTATTTGGTGGATATGCAGGATCGATGTGAGTCTTCACTTGCTGAGAGCTTGTGAAGGTTCACATTGATCATGCATATTCTTCAAAAAGAAAGCCATTATCCTCGATGTTTTTTTAATGTCAGAAATTATTAATGCCATTTTTTAATGCAACCATTTTAACGTTACCCGATGGACCCCAAACTTAGTATTGTTATAGTAACTAATTATAAAGAACTTACTATTTTTTCCATAAAGTGATGACAAAATACTGATGCAAAAAAATAGTGATGTGCCCCTCCGACCTCCCCCGCGCCGTGACTCATAGAAGGCAAAAAAATAGTCATGCAAGAAAAAAGAGCCCAACCGTGATTGCAGGCCAAAGCTACACGTAATCGGTCCGGCCCGATCAAGCCGGGCGGCGAATGGGCCGGCCTTTAGGCCCAGCTACGGCTCGCAGCATGCACTCAACAGGCGTAGACGGGCGGGCGGGAATCAGAGGAGTTCGAGACAGTAGTGGGAGGCAGGTATATAAGGCAGTCGCGGCGTCATTAGGCGGGCGAGGTGGGACTAAACTTTAGTCCTCACCCCCGCCCACCCAGCCCCCGCACCGCGCGCAGATTCAATGGGCCGGCCCACGCGCCATCACAAGACTCTCACTTGGCCGCCAAAGGCACGCAGTCCAGTCATAGATTCGTCCGCCCGCCGCTTCACACTCCTTGGCGGCGGCAGCCATTCTAATTTAGTCCCACCTCGGCGCCGAACGATGTCCACACCAGTTTATATACCCGCCCCGTAGTCCATGCATGGTCATATCTTATATTGTGATATGGCTTTACTTAATCGCTCGGCAAGACAATCGTCTCGAGGTGAATTGCCCGCAAGGGTAAAGTCACATGACAGTATGAAATATGTTTATTTGGTCATTTTGTTTATTTTTTTAACTTCAAACAGAGAACAAAATTTTTTAAATAATTTTTCGGCACCGTATGAATTTCCTACGGTTTTCTCCGTGAAACACATCGAAAACACTGACCGGGCATGACGCAATGTGCTTTTGGTGTCCGAATTCGTTCAAGTTTTGCGTGGGGCCCTAAGATGGGCATGCCCACTGCATCCCAAAGTTGGGCGAACTTTCGTGGTTGCCACCTCGTACGTCCCATGCAACCGACACTGATCGGATATGAACGATGTCAGCCCCGAACTGCGTTCTCTTTTCTTCCTCAGCCGGTGGACCCCACACTTTTTTCGCACGCACTCATCGGCAGGGCCATCATGCCTGCAAGTTTTCATAATTTTCCGGCACCGTATGAATTTCCTACGGTTTTCTCCGTGAAATGCACCGAAAACACTGACCGGGCGTGACGCAACGTGCGTTAGGTTCCGAATTCGTTCAACTTTTGTGTGGGGCCTTAAGATGGGCATGCCCACTGCATCCCAAAGTTGGGCGACCTTTTGTGGTTGCCACCTCGTACGTCCCATGCAACCGGCACTGATCGGATATGAACGATGTCAGCCCCGAACTGCGTTCTCTTTTCTTACTCAGCCGGTGGACCCCACACTTTTTTCGCACGCACTCATTGGCAGGGCCATCATGCCTGCAAGTTTTCATAATTTTCCGGCACCGTATGATTTTCCTACGGTTTTCTCCGTGAAACGCACCGAAAACACTGACCGGGCGTGACGCAACGTGCGTTTGGTGTCCGAATTCGTTCAACTTTTGCGTGGGGCCCTAAGATGGGCATGCCCATCGCATCCCAAAGTTAGGCGACCTTTCGTGGTTGCCACCTCGACGTCCCATGCAACCGCACCGATCGGATATGAACGATGTCACCCCGAACTGCGCGCTCTTTTCTTACTCAGCCGGTGGACCCCACACTTTTTCCGCACGCACTCATCGGCAGGGCCATCATGCCTGCAAGTTTTCATAATTATCCGGCACCGTATGAATTTCCTACGGTTTTCTCCGTGAAACACACCGAAAACACTGACCGGGCGTGACGCAACGTGCGTTTGGTGTCCGAATTCGTTCAACTTTTGCGTGGGGCCCTAAGATGGGCATGCCCACTGCATCCCAAAGTTGGGCGACCTTTCGTGGTTGCCCCTCGACGTCCCATGCAACCGCACCGATCGGATATGAACGATGTCAGCCTCGAATGCGCGCTTCTTCTCTTACTCAGCCGGTGGACCCTACACTTTTTCCACAAGACTCATCGGCAGGCCATCATGCCTGCAAGTTTTCATAATTTTCCGCACCGTATGAATTTCCTACAGTTTTCTCCGTGAAACGCACCGAAAACACCGACCGGGCGTGACGCAACGCGGCGCTTGGTGTCCGAATTGCTCAACTTTTGCGTGGGGCCCTAAGATGGGCATGCCCATCGCATCCCAAAGTTGGGCGACCTTTCGTGGTTGCCACCTCAGACGTCCCATGCAACCGCACCGATCGGATATGAACGATGTCACCCCGAATCGCGTTCTTTTTCTTACTCAGCCGGTGGACCCCACACTTTTTCCGCACGCACTCATCGGCAGGGCCATCATGCCTGCAAGTTTTCATAATTTTCCGGCATCGTATGATTTTCCTACGGTTTTCTCCGTGAAACGCACCGAAAACACTGACCGGGCGTGACGCAACGTGCGTTTGGTGTCCGAATTCGTTCAACTTTTGCGTGGGGCCCTAAGATGGGCATGCCCACTGCATCCCAAAGTTGGGCGACCTTTCGTGGTTGCCACCTCGTACGTCCCATGCAACCGGCACTAATCGGATATGAACGATGTCAGCCCCGAACTGCGTTCTCTTTTCTTACTCAGCCGGTGGACCCCACACTTTTTCCGCACGCACTCATCGGCAGGGCCATCATGCCTGCAAGTTTTCATAATTATCCGGCACCGTATGAATTTCCTACGGTTTTCTCCGTGAAACACACCGAAAACACTGACCGGGCGTGACGCAACGTGCGTTTGGTGTCCGAATTCGTTCAACTTTTGCGTGGGGCCCTAAGATGGGCAAGCCCACTGCATCCCAAAGTTGGGCGACCTTCGTGGTTGCCCCTCGTCGTCCCATGCAACCGCACCGATCGGATATGAACGATGTCAGCCCGAATCGCGTTTCTTCTCTTACTCAGCCGGTGGACCCCACACTTTTTCCGCACGCACTCATCGGCAGGGCCATCATGCCTGCAAGTTTTCATAATTTTCCGGCACCGTATGAATTTCCTACAGTTTTCTCCGTGAAACGCACCGAAAACACTGACCAGGCGTGACGCAACGCGTGCTTGGTGTCCGAATTGCTCAACTTTTGCGTGGGGCCCTAAGATGGGCATGCCCATCGCATCCCAAAGTTGGGCGACCTTCGTGGTTGCCACCTCGTCGCCCCATGCAACCGCACCGATCGGATATGAACGATGTCACCCCGAACTGCGTTCTTTTTCTTACTCAGCCGCTGGACCTTACACTTTTTCCAAGACGCACTCATCGGCAGGGCCATCATGCCTGCAAGTTTTCATAATTTTCCGGCACCGTATGAATTTCCTACGGTTTTCTTCGTGAAACGCACCGAAAACACTGACCGGGCGTGACGCAACGCGTGCGCTTGGTGTCCGAATTGCTCAACTTTTGCGTGGGGCCCTAAGATGGGCATGCCCACCGCATCCCAAATTTGCGCGGGAGAGGTGGAAGGGCGGCCATCAATATTTTTATTCTACGATTAATAAATATTTCAGATATTTATTGAATAAGTAGTAATAATGTTGTGACTTTAACTAAAGTCAACTGACATTATTACTATCTTATTTTTAATATAAGCTTGTCAATTCGTAGAAATAACAATAGTAAATTTTTCATATCTATATTTTCAACACGTAAATAAATTCCATATTAACTACTCTTTTAATACAATTACTTAATAAATTTTGTATTAAGTACTGTTTTTCCTTTTAAATACTTAAAAAATTCTATGTCAAGTACATTTTTTTATGAACGGTCCTTTCCAAAATATTAGTTATATCAATAAACTAATTAATAAGTTTTAATAAGCTGCAAAATGTTGGGCATTTACACAAAACACATAAAATATTAAAATAATCATGATTATTTTTACCTATAAATTGTAATAAATATAGTTAACAATTCTATATTACGTATGGAGTTTTATTAATATTATTTTTAAAACAAAAAACAGAAAAGTCTTCGACAGCGTACATTGCCGGCACAGTGAGAGTGCGCGACGGGAGCGCATGGGCCGGCCCATTGACTCTGCGCGCGGTGCGAGGGCAGGGTCGGCGGGGGTGAGGACTAAAGTTTAGTCCCACCTCGCCCGCCGAACGACACCGCGACCGCCTTATATACCTGCCTCCCACTACCGTTTCGAACTCCTCTGATTCCCGCCCGCCTGCCTCTCGCCCGTTGGTCTGGCTGCAGGCGTGCTGGGCCGAAGGTCGCCCTTCGCCGCCCGGCTTGATCGGGCCAGACCGATGAAGTGCAGTTGTGGCCTGCAAGCACAGTACGCAATTTTTTTACCATTGTTTTTATTTCCTACTATAAATTTTTTACCACAGCATTCAAATGTACCTATATTTTTTTATACTGTTCCACCATCATCATTACGATGCATGAAAAGTGTTATGTCTTTTTTATCGCTTTAAGAATTTTTCAAAGACCGTTCGAGTATGAGTGAAGGCCCCATGCATGCGTAACCGAGCACTGGTATTTCTCGTAACGTTGAAACGCATGTTACTTCTTGAAGTTGCACGACTAACATCAAATTAAACATACTTTTTTTTCAGATAAGCCATTCCGAGTTCATTCATAATTCAAACTACCTTACATAACACTAAATATAACCGAAGCGCTGTTTTACATAACTTACAATCAAATTTAAATAAAACCCTAATTCATAGACTACTCGCCGTCGCTGCCGCCGGTGAGGTTGACGACCGCGCCAGATCGCCGCCTCTCCTTCGCCGCCGCCGCCGCCGTCTCGTCGTCGTCGCCGCTGCCGCTGCCGCTGAAATCCCACCAGCTTGTCTTCCCGCTACCGCTGCTCCCCGCACCGCCGCTATGGCCGCCAGACGCTCTCGTTCCTCACGAGTGGCCGCCGCCGCCGCCTCCTCTGCCGATTGGGCCAGCACCGCAAGTAGCCCTGGCATGTCATCGGGGTCTCCGTCTTGCGCGAGGGCGGCCTGCGCCGGCGGGATCTCGACCAGCGTCGGGTCAGGGGGCGCCTGCTGTGCCGGGGCAGTGGGGGCGGCTAGAGGTGGGCCGTGGCGGCGGCGACCACGGGAAGTGCCAGCCTCGCCGGTAATGTCCCCGACGGCGGCCGCCGCCGCGATCCTCAGACGCGCCGAGGACGATGTCGGTTCTTCCCGCACCACCACTGCGCCGGGCCCTCCGGTTGAAGCGCCGCCAGGAACGCGGAGCTGCTACCTCGCCGGCGGCGGTCCCATGGTGGGGATGCCGTCCGCCCGATCCGCCACGGCGCTGCACTTTGGCTGCCGGGCGGCACCGCCACGCCGAACCGGCCATGTCCTCCGTGGTCGCCACGGTGAGGATCAGCGCCGACGCTGGTCGGCCACGCCGCCGGAGTCGCCGATCACATTGCCGCGAGGAGAGGGAGATGGGCGGACGAGGAGAGGAAGGGAGATGGGCGGGGCGAGGGAGATAGCACGGCGTGGTGAGGGCTGGCGCGGCCTTTTAAAGACGGCAGGGGAGGGAGGTGGGCGGGCGAGCCGTCGGTGGCGTGCGCCCCGAGGGAGAGGCGGGCGGCTGGCGGCACGCGCGACCGCGGTGGCGTGTGAAAGCGAGGCAGCGGTGGCGTGTGAAGTTACGGCGCGGCAGGCGAGGGATCGGTGGCGTGGGAAGGCGCGAGCACGGCAGGCGCGGCAGTCGGCGCCGGTGCTGGCGCGGCGACGGCAGCGTGGCGCCGAAGCATCGGTGCCGTCGGCGACGGCAGCGCGCAGCGCTCAGCGTCGGTGCTGCGGCGGGCGGTCGCCAGACAGAGCAGCAGCCGACCTGTCGCGGCTAACGCAGCCGACCCGAGGCGGAAGGCTGGCGGCAGCGCCGGTCGCCGCAGACGCGCGCAAAGGACGGCGCGACTACGAGGCTAGCATGTTGGGCGGCGGCGCCGGTCGCCGCAGCGCGCAAAGGAGGGCGCGGGCGACAGGAGATCTGCCGCGAGCAGTCGGCGCCTGCATGCGCGCCGCCAAAACTGCAAAGCAGTTAATGCACGACGGCACAGCCGTCCGCGGCACGTCCACACGTACGCCCCACCGGTCAGCGCGGACTTTTTTTTTTAAATCACGCCCTCACGGCTGCCAACTGCACGGCTCGGCTCGCGCCCTCATGATTGCCAAGCAGCTCGGCTCGTCCCGCAGCTGCGTATAGACGGGTGCGCGGGGGTATCGCCGCGGACGCGCGGGGGCAACGCGGGGGCAATTTTTCTTACTTAAGACGATCGTGCCCCTGGCAGCGAAAGGGTATGGGTGAATCTCAGCCCTTGATGTGTTTAAGGGGGGTGTACCGAAGCAGAAGTGATCAGATAATAGGGTTTGACAAAAGTAGCCACCAATTATGTAGAAAAAGTAGCCACAAATTACAAAAGGTCTACCTTCAGAAGAAAAATAACTTCGATACAACAACACTACACTAGCACCCTTTCTTTCCTGAGATCGATGGCTTGGACACTTCTCATCTTTTACCGTCAGTTTCACACAAATGCCAGCAGCTGCAGCGTCGCCTAAGTTTGCAGTTCAGCTCTAAGACACTTTGCTACTCCAAGTATATATACTCCAGCACATCCTTATGCTCGCTCACATCTTTCCTGTGTTTTTCAAGAGCAGCATTATGTCCTATTATCATTCTCCAGCGTCACTGTGGTAACTGCTCTTAAAAGTTATCATATCAAAATACTACCAAACGTACCAACATTGAGAAACAAGGAGGCCATGACAACCTGTCCATTTTAATTGTGCATCTAGCCAAATTACAGAGCTAAAAATAAACAGTTTGTTGGTTGCTGGTAGCCTGGTACATCAGCAACGAGAGAAACAATATGTGCTACTTCATGTTTATACACATAGATATAACTTGGCTGCAAAAGCTTTCCTGAAATGGCACTATGTCTCTGTTAAATGCTAAAATCACATCTCCCACATGAAGAGGCCGGAGGTCATCTCCTTTTAAAAAAAAAATGCTAAAATCACATTGAATAACATAATTTTAAATTAGACATGGTGCTAGCATCAGTATTAAAAATAACAGTTAACTGCAGTTTTAGCTAACAGAACTGTAGGTGCAGCTAACAGAGCTTTTTCTTTATCTTGCCAAATTGACTGAGCAGAAATGGAAGTTCAGAGTGATGTATCACAAGTAAGGGCGTGTTCTGAACTCCTCCCGCTCCAGGCTTCTCCAATTCCGCGAGCGAAGCTAGACCGAACGTCTGAGCTCCATGGAGTGGGCTTCCAAGCGCCATGGCCTCTAGTGCAAAATATTGAAGCAGCCTTTGCCAGCTTCACGAACCGGAGAAGCGAGAAGTCCAGCGATTTACAGCGAGGATGCCACCGCCAAGTCGTGAAAACGATTCGCACAGTCGTGTGGCTCCTGTTCCCTCAACAACCCGCCCAAGACGCATCGGAATGGCTGGGAGAAGCTGCCAAGCAAGCGAACGATCAGAATAGCCAGGTGAAGTGAGAAGCTAGCTCAAGAAGCTGGATTTGTGAAGTTTTGAGAAGCTAGAGAGATTCAGAATACGCCCTAAGCCATGTGATGGCAACCTAGAGTTTATCAGGGTTTAGGGTAAGGTGTATTGCCAAATCAATGACATTATAAATTTGTTGAGCATCACAGGTATCCGATGTAGTGTATTTTACAGAATAGAAATGTGGACCTGTACATGCATATTCCTACGATACGAAAAAAAAGGTATAATGCATATATCGGCTTAAACTGGAAACAGCAATATCATCAAATTCATTGTCGGTGTACTAAGGTAGGGGTACCTCAGTACCCCAACTTGTGCACGGGCGGTTGCAGCTTCCCGCGGCAGGGTTTACCACGTGCTCGCCGGAGACCTTCCTGCTCCATGTCAAGCCATTCAAAAACAAAGTATACAAGACAGACGATCGAGACCCCGGCAAGCGGAGCTTGCCGGGAAGGCCGTTCCAGGCTCAAGGTTACATCACTCACGCAAGGCCCTGGCAAGAGGAGCTCGCCAGGAAGAATAGAAGATTACATCATAGAAGACACACCTCGGCGCTATATGCGCCCCGGCGAGGGCCCGGGAGCGACAAGTTACAGAGCCCGGCAAGCTCCCGGTCCGCAGAGGTCAAGACCCGGCAAGGTGCTTGCCGGGAGAATTGCGCCAGGTGCCCGCGCCCAGCTCATCAGCCCACGCCGCCCTGGGGCCTTTCCAGGGACGCGTGGCGGATGGCTGTGCAGCCAGGAGGACACGGTGGCACTCCACGGTGGTGGATCCATCGCCGTGGCAGATGGAGACGCAAGGGCGGGAGCTTTTGGGGTCGACGGCGACGGGCATTAAATGCCCTTGTCCCCCTCTGTCAAAGTAGGTAGCGACCACTGTTCACGCACTGTAGCTCCACTGTTCCTTGCACTATTCCAACTACCACCTCTTTTACATTTTTACCCCTTTCTCCTACGTTGACACCTGTCGGTGACCCCTTGCACTATAAAAGGAGGCCCATGCACAACGTGGAGGGGGTTCGGTTCGTTCGAAACCTTGCAACTCTCACGCCGGTGTAGCTGCCATCAGAGATCTTCAAGCTCCCGAGCTCAATACAAACCAAGGCAGGAGTAGGGTTTTACGCGTCCATCGCGGCCCGAACCTGGGTAAAAACTGCCCGCGTGCTCGCTACGATCTGCTCTCTGTGCTCCCTCCGCCCTCGTACCGCACACACAAGGGGCTCCGTCCCATAGGTGTTAGCGGCGACAGCTTCGACATCTTTGGCGCGCCCGTAGGGGCGCCGAGGTTGTGCGGACCTGATCCGCGCTCACGCAGCGCATTCTTCAACAACCTCTCCGCCATCAGCAACTTCATCAACAATTGCGCCATGGCCCGAAGAGGAAGGCTTCGAGGTTGCAGTCCCGCTCGCGTTTCATCCGCCGCCACCGGAGCCAACGGTGGGCGGGGAGACGCTGTCGAAGGGTGGTCGCCGGCGAGGACACTCGCGGCGCCACCAGATCCAAGAACAAGACGGACGACCGCGCCTCGGTCTCCGTGGATGCTTCGCGTCCATCGCAGCATACGACAACCCAGCAGCGCCATACCACGGAAGGTGGTATCCGCATGCTGGGGCAAGGACACACCGGAGGCTCGCGGGATACTCCGGACCACCGTCCGGGCACAAACAAAGCGAAGGCGCCGGCGCGGGACCCCGCTCCTTCTAACGCTGTTAGGAGTCCGAGCGTATCCCGCTCCTCGCACCGTTCGCCCCCGCTCCCCTCCACTCCGGCAGAAGCGCTCGCAAGGGCGCAATCGCTCGATTTCTCCAGCGCGGACAAGGCCAAGACCGAGGGCTACCATCCAGAGCCTGATCGCCTTCGCCAACAACGATTCTCCACAGCAGCCGGTGACCTCGCGGTCGCGGCAAGCTGAGAAGACGAAGGCCGACGGCGACAAGACCACCGGGGGTGCGACAAGCGTGCACTCCCCGCCGCGGAAGCGGAAGATGCCGCCCCGCCGGAACAACGCCGACGACGGCTCCACGGCATCGTCAGATCCGCGGGCCCGTCGGGACCAGCGCCAGGTCCTCGACGACCGGCGACAAGAAGGATGCGCTTGTCTGCGCCGGCAAGATCTACCGGGATGCAGCAGCTGCGGCCGAGAAGGATACACTTGCCGCTGAAGCTCCCGGGGAAGAAGACGGCGCCAAGTCCGGCAAGTGCTCGGGGCCCACTCCGCAACCGCACTCTTCGAGTGCTGCGCTGCCGCCGAGGACGCCGCCATCGAAGCTCCAGCCAAGTCCGCAAGTGCTCGGGCCCACTCCGCAACCGCACCTCTTCGAGTGCTGCGCTGCCGCCGAGGACGCGCCATCGAGCTCCACCGCAAGTGCAAAAGGCAAAGGCAAAATCTACCAAAGACTAAGTCCGCAGAACAGCTCGTGCCTACTCCGCAAGCGCACCTCCCCGAGTGCCGCGCCATTGCCGAGGACGCCGCCATCGAGCTCCACCGGCAAGTAAAGCAAAGAAAGCAATCGGTTTCAAACTTTTGAGCCAGATCCTTGAAAGTCCATACCTTGTATGGAAAACCCGCAAAAGGGGATTTAATCGTGGCTAAGTTGCGCCTTTGATCTGTTTCGAGTCCGCTCAACGATGAAAGCGCTGCAACTAGCCCGAGGAGTTCTTCCTGCCGGAGGCAACACCGCCAGCGGGTTGCTGATGTTCCGCACTCAGCAAGTGTGTTTATACCATGGTTCCCCGAAAGCGTGAGGGAGAAAGCGTACAAGGGAGGAAATCAAGGGAGAAGTGCGGCCTTGCCGGAGAACGCACAGATCACGAAAGCTAAGTTATTAGAATTTGAGCAGTTCAAAATTTTAAATTTCAAGTTGCCTTCCTTGAACAACCACACTTTGTATGGAAAACTCCAGCGCGGAGGAACTTACCCGTGGATAGCCGCACCCTTATCTTGTTTTCGAGCACGCCAACGATTTAAGTGAGCTGCGCACAAGTGTCGCGCCTTTGTTTCGCTTTGAGTCCGCCAGAAGCTAAGTGCGTTATGACTAGCAGCGCATGCAAGGTTACTTGCCGGTAAGACCTTGCCAGCAGGCTGCTTCGAAGTTCAGACTCAAGCCATGGGCAAGGGCCCCTTGCCGCAAGTTCCCTAGAGGCGAGGGTTGAAGCATACAAAGTTGAGGATCGTAACAAGGAGATAACACTGCATCTATTGATCAAAATAAAGATAATATCTTACAAGGAATAACTTGTCGCGATGACTAATGAGTTCATAACGCCCTATGCAGCAACAAAAAGAGATAAAGATAAAGGAGGCCTAGTCACGCGGGTCGCCTCCACCCCGAGATCTTGTTCACTTTAGCAATGATGTGGGCGACCTGCTCCTTCAGAGCCTCCATGTTCGCGGCGGCCGGCAAGCTGCGAAGAACGCTGGTGAGGTTTATGCCGGATTGCGGTATACAATCTTCGCCGACACGCCCATGGTTCCCGCACAGCACAGCCGGCGAGTCTCTCGACGAGTTGCGCGATCTTCTTCCGCAGATTTGCAAGGGCCGGCGCGATCCCCCTGAAGAAGAGGCTGAGCTTGGCGCTGGGAGGGAGATTTGGATCCGGGGAGTAGATGAGATGCTCCAGCTTCAGCGCCAGCAGCTCCTGGTCGATGTCGGACGCACAAGATACCAAGTCCTCGGTCCATAACTCGACGGTACGGCGGAAGTGCTCGGCTGCTTTGTTGGCGCTGTCCACCAAGGTTCGCTCCTTGCGGAGCTCCTCCTTCAACTTGGTCTCCCGATCCCGGCGGCGCTAAGCGAGTCCTCAACAGAGAGACTTTCAGCTCAAGATCCTCGATGGAGTCCTTGGCGGCCTTCAACTCGCCGCTTTCTTGGAAAGACGCTACTGATTTCTGAGTTGGTGTGGGCGTCCTTCGCGCCCGCGATGAGCGCGGGCGACCTTCTCCACGCTCGCCTTCAAGAACTCCTCCAGCTTCACGACCTTGGCGGCAAGTTCCTCCTTGGCGGTCTCCGCGGCAGCCGCGGCGGTTTTCGCCTCCTTCAGTTCCCCGCCAAGGGCCTGCTCCCTAGCGGCAAGATCTTCCTCGTGGGAGTCAAGGTTGACCTTCCGCTGGCGAAGTTCTCCTTCTCGCCGACAGCTCCACCCGGCGAGCCGCCGCTGCTCTTCGCCTCGGCCTTCTCCAAAGAACCACTCTTGATACTCCCCGGCGAAGTCGCTCGCGGCCTCCGCCACCTTGCGGAGAGCAGCCTGGTTGGCGGCGCTGAGCTCCGCCGCACGCTTCTCCATCTCCTCGGCGGCCTTGGCGGCGAGGGCCTCCCAGAAGCGAACCGCCGCCTGCCCGGTAAAGGGCCAGAGCTGGTGAAGCAGCTTCTCCTCCTCAGCCTGCTGCCCCGCCGCCCCTCGACGATCTTCAAGCCCTGGAGGCGAGGACCTCCCATCAAAGGCTCGCCCTCCGCTGGAGCTCATGACGAAGAGCCCCACGGCACTGGATGAAGACGCCTGCTGGCAGCTTTCAAGTAGTAGCCGGACTGCTCCTCTCCGCGGAGGGGTCGGCGACCGCGCGCACTTGATGCTCCCGCCGCCTCGGGGCGGGCGGTGCGCCGCCGTCCTCCTCCCGCCGCTGCGTCCGCAGCAGGAGCGGTCCTTTGCGCAGCTGGCTCGGCAGCTCCCGCCGTGTCCTCGGCGACAGGGGTGTCGCCGCCACCGCCCTGCGCGCCCTCCTCCTCGATGACGACTTCCGTCTCCATCTTCTCCATCTGCTCGGGGGGAGGAGGATCTAGAAGAAGAAGAAAAAGCAAAGAAGTTCAAGCAAATATCCAAAAAGAGACAACGCCAAGAAGACAAGTTGCAGAACCTACCTTGGCGGACGTCGTCAGCGGCGGGCTCCCTCGCCGGGAGCTCGCCTTGGCGGAGTGGCCGCCGCCTGGGCTGCTCGCTCGGCAGAGTACCCGCCTTGGCGGAGTGCTCTCCTTGCCGGGAGTTCGCCTTGGCGGGACGGCGGGCCTGCGGCTCCTCGGGGGCGACCTCCGGACGCTCCTGCCGCTGTGGCTCCACCTCTGCACAAGTCAAGACAAAAACATCAAAGCATTAGTACAAGACCGAATCCTAAGGCGTACCCGACAAGCGGAAGGATGGAACCCAGACTTACGCTGGGGGCTGCGCCGGGGGCTGCTCCTCGGAGCAGCGCTGGTCCGCAGCTTATTCGCACGCCCCATCCCACGACGCCGCAATCGACGCTGCCGCTCTGAGGGACGTGGCGATGCGGAAGTGGATTCGGCGCGCCGTGGGCGCGTGTGCCTGTGACTGCTTTTGGGCCTGGCCCAACAGCGCGCGGCACCGTGTGTGGCCCAGCCCGGGGCTCTGCCGGTGTACTAAGGTAGGGGTACCTCAAGACCCCAACTTGTGCACGGGCGGTTGCAGCTTCCCGCGGCAGGGTTTACCACGTGCTCGCCGGAGACCGCCCCGCCCATGTCAAGCCATTCAAAAACAAAGTATACAAGACAGACGATCGAGACCCGGCAAGCGGAGCTTGCCGGAAGGCCGCCTGTGCTCAAGGTTACATCACTCACGCAAGGCCCCGCAAGAGGAGCTCGCCAGAAGAATAGAAGATTACATCATAGAAGACACGCCGGCGCTTATATGCGTCCGGCGAGGGCCCGGGAGCGACAAGTTACAGAGCCCGCAAGCTCCCGGTCCGCAGCAGTCAAGACCCGCAAGGTGCTTGCCGGAGAATTGCGCCAGGTGCCCGCTGCCCAGCCATCAGCCCACGCGCCGCCTGGGCCTTTCCAGGACGCGCGGGCGGATGGTCTGTGCAGCCGGGGACACGGTGGCACTCCACGGTGGTGGATCCATCGCCGCGGGCGCACGGAGACGCAAGGGCGGCAGCTTTTGGGGTCGACGGCGACGGCATTAAATGCCCTTGTCCCCATCGTCAAAGTAGGTAGCGACCAATCGCTCATGCAATCGTAGCTCCACTGTTCCTTGCACTATTCCAACTACCACCTCTTTTACATTTTTACCCCTTTCTCCTACGTTGACACCTGTCGATGACCCCTTGCACTATAAAAGGAGGCCCATGCACAACGTGGAGGGGGTTCGGTTCGGTTCGGAAACCTTTGCAACTCTCACTCTCGGTGTAGCTGCTACTGTAGATCTTCAAGCTCCCGAGCTCAATACAAACCAAGGCAGGAGTAGGGTTTTACGCGTCCATCGCGGCCCGAACCTGGGTAAAAACTGCCCGCGTGCTCGCTACGATCTGCTCTGTGTGCTCCCTCCGCCCTCGTACCGCACACACAAGCGGCTCCGGTCCCATAGGTGTTAGCGGCGGACAGTTTCCCCCGACATTCATCATGTGATTATACGTTAGCAAGTACAATCCTAAAGCAAGTGAGAATTTGGAACGATGAAAATTTGATTTGTTTGGTCTTATACCCTGATGGACTGTCAGTGCAATTTTGACAGATAGAAGCAGGTGATTTGGATACAGACAAGCATTTATACATGCAAAGGCAGTTAATTTGGAACTTGGTTTGTTTGGTCACACAAATGGCTAACAGTATAATAAAATATTTTTAATCTAGTGAAGTGCCAACTTGCTGCACTGTCGCACCATCGCAGTCCCACTTGATGAAATCATCTGGGAGATTTCGGGCATGGGAAACCCTGCTGCAGGCACTACATTGATGCTCCTTTGGCTCCAAAATTTTGAATACCTGATGGCAGGCAAACCTCATTCGGGCCTTTCCCGTTTCCCTCTGCATTCAACTTGTTTCTTGTGAATCCACCGGGCCCAGAGCAGGACCCAGATCTTCAGTTGCGGCTCATGATCAAAGCTTCCACGCTTCCTGAACTAATCCATTCCCTAATACTGCACTTGAAAAGAGAAAACAGCCATCTTCCAGGTTGAGGTAGCTCCGACATCGACTGACCATCTTATGTCTGAGGAAGATATGGCAGCCACCCTCATCGAAGCAAAGCACAAGCAAACCGCACATTAAGTGTCCAGATACACACCTGGCCTCTTAAAATTTGTCCTCAAAGCAGGCTGCCAATAAAACATGCTCACCTGGTTGGGGACCTTCATTTGCCATATCTTGGCGAGCCAGCCAGCCAGTCATTAATCTGCTCACTCAAGCAGAAGGCGTCTTCCAACAGGTTGCACATCGCACTGTCGTGTGATCAGATTAGTAAGCTCCTCTATTTTCCGCAACGAAGATTCTACCACGAAACGAGCTGGATCTTCTGGTGGATCCCCTGATCAGCTATGGATCCCTCCAGAATTCCAGATGTTCAGGGAGGACCCGTCTTAGTACACGCCATATAAGGTCAGCAATTGTTAATGTGCAGAGCTCTCCAAGGTTTTTCTCAATTCACATATCGAAATGTGAGCCGAATGAATATTAAGTGTGCAACAATCAAAATAAAATTCAGCTACAATATCCACAATTAAAACTCTATTCTTGTTGAAGTGTATGTGTGGATTACCTAGGTTTAGTTTGGACTTTCGGTTGTGTTGGCTACTGCATGAAGCTTAACATGGTATCAGGGCCTAAGGTCTTGAGTTCGGTCTTTTGGTTGTGTTGACTAGTGCATGAAGCTTAACAGTTCTTACAACAGAAATTCAAAAGCTGATGAAGAACATTAACAATCAGCTGAGTACTCCTAAACTGAGCGATAAGGGAAATCAGCATTGCACAGAAACAATTTCCGGGGCATGATGGTTGCTGCAGCCGGCAAGCATATAAGCACCAATAAAGCTAAACTGCTGATGAGAAGATACTGGGCAAGTAATGTTTGCAAAACCGATGAAGGAATCTCACACACACGTCTGCCATTTGTCAGGCAAAGGTTTTGTCCCAAGAAAACCGAACACTGCTGGTGAGACATTTCGGCCAAATCAATCAACCATCTTATAAAGAAAATGCAAAGGAAGATACCTAAAGAACAATTGCTTCAATAGCCCAGCATAGCTTATATAAGCATCACATGTAATTTTGTGAAAATATATAACATCAGATATGCAAGGACTGAAGAGTAAGAGATGTTATGAAGACTAATTCATGCCACCTTCATGGCTTAGTTCTCACAATTAATGATCAGTGTAAAAGATTTCGACTTATTTCAGTCAGTTGATCATGATTTAGTCTGTTGGGTTTCTCCAACAGATCGAGCACATCAAAATTCACACAAACACATGTGCACAAACCTACCCACCTCAAGTCAGCAAATCCCGAGCGTGCCAAAAGGCACGTCTCGTGCCTTCTTTATATCTTTTTGTCGTTTTTTGGTGCTACAAGCAGTGAGCTGCATCTGCTTATATAGGTGCAGCTATACAGGTTACAGCTTCGGCACAAAGATGACTAAAAACTGATACAAACTCTATAACCATGGCATGCAAGAAAACTCCTAGCTTCCTGAGTGAACTCAAGCAAACCTACACGGACGCAACAAGTAATTGCTTAGTATCAGCGTCCATGACAAATCCTCTAGGACTAATATGTGGAGGAATGTCGTACCCATCTTGGGCGACGGCTACGTGTTAATATAGGCCAGGGCGCAACTCCTGGCATAGCGTACAACGTTGTTCAGATTACATTGAGACTTGAAGAGAAAGAGATAAAGAGATAAGAGGAGATTACAACCATATGACAACTAACTAGAGATCCTAGTCTATCTTGGCTTGTACTCCTCCACCGATGCAACCTGGACATAGGTAACGATGCAACATGTGTCGTTCAACACCCTCCCTTAATCACAACTTTGTTAAGTTGAGATTACGCTTGAATTCTTCAAAGTTTCTTGTGGGCAAGGCTTTGGTGAATCCATCTGCAACCTGATCTCGAGAATGTACAAAACGAATGTCCAATTGCTTATTGGCAACTCGTTCTCTAACAAAATGAAAATCAATTTCAATATGTTTAGTCCTTGCATGAAAAACAGGATTAGCAGACAGATAAGTAGCACCAAGATTGTCACACCACAAGCATGGGGCTTGAGTGTTTCTCACACCAAGCTCTCTCAACATGGACTGAACCCAAATGATCTCAGCTGTGGCATTGGCTAGGGCCTTGTACTCAGTTTCTGTGCTTGATCGTGACACTGTAGCTTGTTTCTTTGCACACCATGATATTAAGTTGGGACCAAAGAACATTGCAAACCCACCAAAGGAGCTGCCTCACATCTACACATCCTGCCCAATCAGTCGAGAAAGCAATCGACAAGTGTGGATGAGGACTTGGTGAAAGTAAGACCAAGGTTCATGGTATTTTTCACATATCTCACAATACGCTTAGCAGCAGTCCAATGAGTTTTAGTAGGTGCATGAAGAAACCGATGACTTTGTTCACAGCAAAGGAAATATCAGTCGTGGTCAAGGTCAAGTATCAAGTGCTCCTACCAAGCTTCAGACTGTGCTATCATCAGACTCAAAAGTTCTCCTTCGCAAGTGACAATTTTTCATAGATAACGGAGTTGGTGAAGGTTTGCAACCTTGTAACCCAACTCTTCTCACCAGGTCAGTAGCATACTTTTCTTGAGAGAGATGGAGGCTATCACCTTGTTTCTTTACCTCAATCCCTAGGAAGAAATGCAAGTCTCCCAAGTCCTTGAGAGCAAATTCAGCACTCAAATCCTTCAGCAGCCCTGATATTGCCTCATCAGATGAACTTGTGACCATAATATCATCAACATATATGAGAACAAATATGTATGTTTTCAGTTTATTGTAAATGAACAAAGATGTGTCAGACTTAAAAGGAACAAAACCAAGAGCTTGTAGTTTCTGACTGAGTCTAGAGTACCAGGCCCTGGGAGCTTGCTTCAGTCCATATAGAGCTTTGTCAAGTTTGCAAACATGAAACGGTTTGTTTTTGTTCTCAAACCCAGGAGGTTGTTTCATATATACTTCCTCTTCCAGAATGCCATGGAGAAACGCATTCTGCACATCTAGCTGTCGAAGGCTCCATCCCCTGGAAACAACAATAGAGAGCACAAGACGAATAGTTGCAACTTTGACAACAGGACTAAAAGTGTCCTCATAGTAGATGCCATATCGTTGTTTAAAGCCTTTTGCAACGAGTCTGGCTTTGTAGCGATCTATGGTTCCATCAGATTTCCGTTTGACTCTGAAGACCCACTTACAATCAATCAAATCTTTACCTTGCCGTGGAGGAACCAGATGCCATGTGTGATTTTTCAGAAGTGCCAAGTGTTCTTCTTCCATGGCCTTCTTCCACTTTGTATCACTGAGTGCCTCACCAAGAGAGCGTGGTTCATCTGTAGAGCAGGCAAGACCAAACTTCGTTATTTGCTTGTAATTAACTAGTTTAGTTACCCCTTTTTGGAGACGTGTGCGTGAAGCAACAGGAGGTGCAACAGATATATCCGGCGCAGCAGATCCCCCGATGGAGCCCCCTACCCCGGCCGCCTCATCATCATGCTGGGCAGACGGATCGTCTGCGGCATAGGGAGCGGGAGGTGGCACGGGCGAAGTGGGTCGTGGCGCAGAAGATCCAAGGCGGCGCAGCACGTCCGGCTCAGGCCCATCATGCAGCAATGATGAGGCGGGCCCGGCCAAATCCGCGTCGGCTCACGCGTCTGGGGCCGCGTCAGGAGACCGGCTCGAATCAACGTCGAAGGCCGCGCCTGGCGCCAGGTGACGGGGCTACGCGCCGATCGGCTGGCGGCGCTCATAGTGGAGGGGCCCAGCGACTCTCGGTGCGCCGCGCGGGGGCGTCCGAATGGTGCGGGCCGGAGGGAGCACCTGAGCCAGTGGCGAGGCGCGACATGGCGGGCGCGGAGGCGGGCTGCGCCGCTCGCCACACGAGGCGGGATCCCGCGCGCTGTCAGTCTGGGGCGGCCCCGATCCCGAGGGCGATACGCTGCCAGCCTGCAGGGGAACCAATCCCGAGGAGGATCTGCTCCCCAACCCTGGACACATAAAATGTGACGTGTTGGGAGCATTTTCTTCATTGTTTTTGTTGAGTTCTGCACCATTTTCTTCAGAGTTTGCATCATCTGCATCATCACAAAACTCATGGAAGTGGTTATGAGCATTAGTCAACATTGAGTCACTACAATTATTTTCCCCTTGGGTGATGCCGGTGAGACTAGAAGGCAAGAGAAGAATTTCTTTGCGAAGTAGGGCTCCGACATTGGGGTGTAGGTCGGAGAAAGGGAACTTTGTCTCATCAAAGACAACGTCCCGAGAGATATAAATGCGACCAGTAGAAACATCGAGGCACTTTACACCTTTGTTTTGAGCACTATAGCCTAGGAAGACGCACTGTTTGGAGCGAAACATGAGCTTGCGAGAGTTGTAGGGATGAAGATTTGGCCAACAAGCGCAACCAAACACTCGAAGAGTAGTGTAGTCGGGTTTGGTGTGAAGGAGACGCTCAATAGGAGTTTCATAGTTGATGACACGACTAGGTAGCATATTGATGATGTGGACAGCCGCAAGGAAAGCCTCATCCCAAAACTTGAGGGGCATAGAGGCACCAGCAAGTAATGCTAGACCAACTTCAACGATGTGTCTGTGCTTGCGTTCAGCAGACCCGTTTTGTTGGTGAGCATGTGGGCAAGATACGTGATGAGATATGCCAATTTTCTGAAAGAAAGAATTTAACTTTTCATATTCTCCACCCCAGTCGGATAGGAGAGCAAGGATTTTGCAATCAAATTGGCGCTCAACAAGAGCTTGGAAGTTCAGAAAAGCTTGAAACACATTGGATCGCTTCTTAAGAAGATAAATCCAGGAAAATTTGCTATAGTCGTCTATGAAACTCACATAATACGTGTGTCTACCAACAGAAGAGGGGGCAGGCCCCCACACATCGGAGAAAACAAGTTGCAACGGCTTTGTAGAAATGCTAGTAGAAACTGGATAAGGTAATTGATGGCTTTTAGCCCTTTGACATGAATCACAAATTGTTTCGACATCACGCTCTCCAACATATGGGAGCTTATTTTTCCTAAGCAAACGCTCAACTAAAGAAAAAGAGGCATGCCCTAAACGATCGTGCCATCGTGTTGAAGACACTTTGGTGGCACTAAAAACTTGTTTACTGAGTCTTCTAATCTCCGGAATCAAAGGGTAAAGCCCACGAACGCATCTACCTCGATAGAGCACCTTCGTTACCTGATCCTTGATCAAAAATAAGTAAGGGTGAAATTCAAGAAAGACATGATTGTTAATAGCAATACGATGGACTGAAAGAAGACTCTTTGAGGCACTAGGGACATGCAAAAAAATTCTAAGGTGAATTTTTCGATGAGGGGTTTTAACAATTGAGTGACCAACGTGACTAATTTTCATACCTTCTCCACTTGCCGTGTGGATGTGATCTTTGCCACGGTACTTCTCATGCATGGTCACCTTCTCCACTCACCGGTGATGTGGTTTGTGGCGCCACCGTCGACGCATTCAATTGGTGTCGACGCCGTAGGAGCCATCAGCAGCTCCGGCCACCTTCTCATCCTGAGATGAGTCATCTTCATCTTCCTCAAAACGATACCAGCAGTCCTTTGCCGAGTGACCCGGCTTGCCACAGATTTGGCACCTGATGTTGGGGCGTGATCTGTTGTTGGAGCTACTGTTGCGGCGGCCTCTGTTGTTGGAGGAGGGAGGCTGGCCGCCGCGCGTTTTGTTGGCGCCGCTGCTGTTGCTGTTGTGGGCGCCCCTGCCCTTTCCATTCTGCGGTGGACCACGGTAACGAGAGCCCCCGCCGCGGCTGCGGGTGGCAGCATTGGCAGATGACTTGAAGCCACCTCCCGCGCCTTGGAAAAGAGCCACCCTCTGATTGAAATTGCTCATCTGTCCGAACAATTCGTCGAGGGTGACCGGAGTGGTCGTGGTGTCGAGGGCGGAAACCAGCGGCTGGTACTCCATGTCGAGTGCGTTGAGGATGTACGAGATGAGTTCATCATCCTTCAACGGCTTGCCAGCCGCGGTGAGCTTGTCGGCGAGTCCCTGCATGTACGCGAAGAAGGTAGCCACCGATTGCGTCCCCTTCTGCGCGTTTGTGAGGGCAGCTCGGATGTTGTTGACGCGGGACAGGGACGTCGACGAGAACATGCTCACCAACGCCGTCCAGAGCTCTCGTGCATGCGCGATGGAAGTCACCTGCACTAGCACTTCTTTTGACAGATTATTGAGAAGATACCCAGGTACCTGCTGGTCCTCTCGGAACCAGACGACATGGAGGGGATTGGGGATGGCTTCCTCCTTTCCATCCTTGTCCTTGCTGACGACGAACTCGGCCGGCTCCGCCGTGCTTCCATCAACGTATCCGAAGACTCCAGCCCCTCTCAGCTGTGGCGTGATCTGGGTGCGCCATAAGACGTAGTTGGTGCGGGTGAGGCGCTCGGTGATCTGGCCAGAGAGAGGGGAGGAAGCAGCGGCGGATGAAGCCATGGCAGGAAGCTGCGGTGGAGAGGAGGAACGCTAGATGGGAAGAGTAAGGCTCTGATACCATGTGGAGGAACGTCGTACCCATCCTGGGCGATGGCTACGTGTTAATATAGGCCAGGGCGCAACTCCTGGCATAGCGTACAAGGTTGTTCAGATTACATTGAGACTTGGAGAGAAAGAGATAAAGAGATAAGAGGAGATTACAACCATATGACAACTAACTAGAGATCCAAGTCTATCTTGGCTTGGACTCCTCCACCGATGCAACCTGAATGTAGGTAACGATGCAACATGTGTGGTTCAACATAATACACTAAAATCGTTTAGATTAATCTAACATAGTCCCATACATTTTCCGAGTTGAAATTTTCCCTGTGATATAAAGGTCAGCTACAAGATTTAGTAACAAAGATAATCAACCTTATGAGAATAAGGGCAAAGAAATCAAAAGGGAAATGAATAAAAATATAGCAATACATATAATTTTCTAAACATAACCAGAATACTAAACAATGAAGTGCAAGCTTTGTGTTAATTCACATATCATGGGACAAAAAAGACGATGAAACAAAACCGGCGCATGCTAGATAAAATTTGACATGAAAGAAGATTGTACAAATCATACTTTTTTTCTCTGCTGAATGATGGCACCAACATGTCATGGCTCAGAAAGCAAAGTATCAGTTTCATTGGGCATTGGACCAGACCAAACCAGCAAATAGAAGACATAGTATAGCACACAGCCACCATTCAGTCAGTCAAAGAAGCCGGATTAAGAATTACCAGCTTAATACGGAGAGTAATCTGTGTTACAGTAAGCATTTTCAAGGTTAAATACTATGCTCTTGGTTCATAAATCTGAAACAAGTCTGCATTTCACCTCTGCAGGCGGCAGCATAGTCTTCAGCAAGGTGAGGTGCAGCTTCTTTGAGAGGGCGTATTGTCACGCCCAATATGCGATACTATCCTAAAGAGACTCGAAGGTCCCACCAAGGATAGAACCGCATATTGATACGCTTTTGCAAGGTGAATATCATTACATCAACATTACATAATAGATGGGGATACATACAAAGTCATACAATGCCACACAAATACAACATCATCTTACATAAGATCAACATCCGACTACGGATGAAACACAAACAGAAACTCAAACGACATCCACCCTGCTAGCCCAGGCTGCCGACCGAACCTATCCCCTGATCGAAGAAGAAGCAGAAGAAGAACTCCAAGACAAGCAAACATCGCTCTCACGTCATGATCATCGAATAACCTGTACCTGCAACTGTTGTTGTAGTAATCTATGAGCTACGAGGACTCAGCAATCCCATTATCATGGGTATCAAGACTAGCAAAGCTTAAATGGGAAAGGAAGGGGTAAAGTGGTGAGGTTGCAGCAGCGACTAAGCAGGTATGGTGGCTAACATACGCAAATAAGAGCGAGAAGAGATGCAAAGGAACGGTCGTGAAGCTAGCAATGATCAAGAAGTGATCCTGAACTCCTACTTACATCAAACATAACCCAAAGACCGTGTTCACTTCCCGGACTCCGCCGAGAAGAGACCATCATGGCTACACACGCGGTTGATGCATTTTAATTCGGATCTGGTGGCAAGTTATCTACAACCGGACATTAACAAATTCCCATCTCCCACATCACCGCGGGCACGGCTTTCGAAAGATAATACCCTACAGGGGTGTCTTAACTTAGCCCATGATAAGCTCTCGCGATCAACGAAGGATATACCTTCTCCCAGGAAGACCCGATTAGTCTCGGAATCCCGGTTTACAAGAAATTTCGACAATGGTAAAACAAGACCAGCAAGACCGCCCGCTGTACCGACAAATCCCGATAGGAGCTGCACATATCTCGTTCTCAGGGCACACCGGATGAGCAAGACGTCGGGTTGGCATAGACGCTGGTTGCCCAGGGGGCGCCGGACATCGCTCGGTTTGGACCAACACTTAGACAAGCATTGGCCCGGGGGGGGCTAAAATAAAGATGACCCTCGGGTTGGCCAACCCAAGGGAAAGGTATAGGTGGTGGTGAGGCAAATGGTAAAACCAAGGTTGGGCCTTGTTGGAGGAGTTTTATTCAAAGCAAACTGTCAAGGGGGTCCCATAAATCACCCGACCGCGTAAAGGAACGCAAAATCCGGAACATAACACCGGTATGACGGAAACTAGGGCGGCAAGAGTGGAACAAAACACCAGGCATAAAGCCGAGCCTTCCACCCTTTACCAAGTATATAGATGCATTAATAATATAAGAGATATTGTGATATCCCAACCAAAATCCTGTCCACCATGGAGCAATCTTCAACTTCACCTGCAACTAGCAACGCTATAAGAGGGGCTGAGCAAAGCGGTAACATAGCCAAGCAACGGTTTGCTAGGAAGGGTGTCAAAGGTTAGAGGTTCATGGCAATTTGGGGAGGCTTGAAGAGCAAATGATAGGTAACGCAGCATAGGGATAGAACAAAGCAACTAGCATAGCAATGATAGTAGTGAGATCTAGGGTAGCGGTCAGCTTGCCTGAAATCCCGCTAGGAAGAAGAATGAGTCCATGAAGAAGATGAAGCCACGAAGACGAACCAAGCATAGACGAACGAATCCTCACGATCGCAACGAAACGGGAACTATCGAGAAGAAGCACACAACATGGTAAACACACCACACATGGACAAAACATGATGCACAACCAAGCATGATGCATGAGAAAGCTAGATGAGGGTACTCATGGCAAGAGATGATGCAAACAAGAACAACACATCAAGGCAAGTTTAAATGAGGCCGGAAACAACATATAACAATTCCGATAAGTCCTCATATGCAAATTTCGAAATGGGTCCAGATCTGAATAAACCTTATGTTCAAGTTGTTAAACAGCAAGTTAAGATGCACCAAGATGATCTACACGAGATTCTAGTCAAGTTACATATAAAGTTCATTAGATTTGGAGCTACGGCCTAGAAGATATGAGCAAAACAAGTTAAACATGGCGTTGATGCAAAATGCATACAAACATCAAGCAAACACCCCAAAACAAGGATGCAACATGATAATATGAAACTATATGCAAAATCAAGCAAGTTTCATATAGAGCACAATAAAAACGGAGCAACGGTTCAACAAATACACTCAATACAAGTCATAAGAACAATCTGTCCAAAATAGCAACTAGGCATATTACAAGCATCAAAACAACAATCTACAGCATCCCAACATAAGAAAAAAAAGGCATGGGCATGAAGTACAGGTAAAGCATGACAAAACATGAACACTGTGCTATCTCCAGAAACAACTAGAACATGCTCAAAATGACATAGAAAGATTGCAAATAATAACAGTTTCAGGCTTAGCAGAAATAACATCAGGTTGCAATGTTCAGAGCAAGCGAACAACATGTTACAGGAACATATCATGGCAAACAAAGGCATGGCATGATAGTCCTAAATGCATAGAACAAAAGTCCCTTACTGACCATGAGCCCAAAAGACACAGAAAATATGATGGCACCCATGTAAACGTGGCAAGTTATATGACAGATTCATGCATGGCAGGAACAATAATAAGTAGGCATGTTGGTGAGCTTGAACCACTCACCACAGAGCAATACATGGCATGGCAAGGCAACCAACAGTAAGAAGACGTGTTTATGAAGCTAAACATGGCAAGAGCAAGTTAATAGGGTGCATGGATCACTAGCAACAATCATGGCAACATTGAACTTAATGATAACAGGCTGACAGCAACATTATTTAGCAAGTTTGAGAGCAAGATTACAACATATTATAGCAGACTATAAATGCGACCAGGGGCATGAATGGATAGCGCAAGACATGTATAACAAAACATCCTTAGTGAACATCTCCAGATTATGCATAGAATGACATGTAGCAGCAGGTTAACATAGCAATAAAATATAACAGAATTAGTCAGGAAAACAACAACAGCAAGTACCCCACTTAACAAGCTTGATGCACTCACTACACAAGTCACAAAAATACATGGATGGCACCACTGGAAAGATGGCATGGCATAGATCAAAACACATGTAGAGTTCATGTTCATAGGATGCACACATCAAACATGGCAAAAATGACAAATGAGCATGTTATAACAGTTCCAGCAGATTAACATCAACATGCACTCTTCCAACAGCATTTCGGGCATCAAAATGAGCTCAAAAGAAAATGATGCAATGGAATGAAATGAAGCACGCATCGAGTCGAACAATTCGGCATGCTATACGCCCAAAATTGAGCCACGAGTACAAAGTTATGGTGCGATGAAAATGAAACAATTAATCTACAGAATAAATAACTTAGAGGATTTCGGGGGTCAACCGGATAGATCTAGGGTTCATCGCGCGAACCGAGGCGGCAGCGCGGCTCGCCGGAGAGGCGTCGGAGAGGAGGAAGGAGGGCCGGGGAGGGGAGTCCTGACCGGATCCAGGCGGCGCCGGCCCGGATCCGACGCGGGCGGCGACGGGCGGCGGAGGAGGAGCGGCGCGGCGATGACGGCTCGGGCCGGGAGGGCTGCCGCGCCCTGCGGCAGAGGCGGCGATGTGGGCGCTGCCGCCACGTGGCGGCGCACAATTGGTCCGTGGCGGCGGGCGGACGTTGTCCGGCCGGACCGGACGTGTCCGGCGGCGCGGAGAGGAGCGGGGCTAGGGTTAGGGGTGGATTTGATCCGGAATTTTGGGGAAGATGGCATATTTATAGGTAGAGGGAGCTAGGAGACTCCAAATGGAGTGCGGTTTTCGGCCACGCGATCGTGATAGAACGACCGAGAGCATGGAGGGGGTTAGGATGGGTTTTGGGCCACTTTGGAGGGGTGTTGGGCTGCAAGACAAAAGAGGCTTTTACGGTTACCCGGTTAACCGTTGGAGTATCAGACGACCTCCAAATGGCACGAAACTTGACAGGCGGTCTACCGGTGCTATACCAAGGCCGCTTGACAAACCTCGGTGCATTCCGAGACCATTTAATACCCACACATGAAAAGAGGCAAAAGGGGGCGCCGGGGGACATAGGAGTGCCGGATTGCAAAACGGACAACGGGGAAAATGCTCGGATGCAAGAGACAAACATGTATGCAAAATGAGATGCACATGATGACATGATATGAAATGCAGATGATGACATGGCAAAATGCAACACGCAAGCAAATGACATGGCAACGACGGCGAATAACTGGCGAACACCTGGCGCAACGAATCCGGGGCATTACAACACTCCTCCACTAACAAGAGATCTCGTCCCGAGATCTTAGGACCGAGACGGAAGGGAAAAGGGATGAGGTGAAACAAGAACTCAGGAGAAGAAGCAAAGAATCGAGAGCCCTTGAGAAGAAGAGAGTAACGACGAGAATGACGAGAATTGCAAAATCACGGAATCAGATAGACTATGAAATCACTCCAGTTAGAACGAGATAAGAAACGAATAAGACTGAAAGGATTTAGGCAGCACTCCGGCTGAAACATGGAGGAATAGAACACGAGCTTGAGAGGATGGAATAATACTTGATGAAGACATGACTCAAAAACCTCCAGAAAGAAATGAAAGAGTTGAATGAAAAGAACGGATAAGAAAATGACACCTTTTACCACGAATGAAATAGAAAGCAACCTTAGAAGAAAAGATTGAACGGAGTTGTTGAGAAAATAAACAACGAAAGAATAAGCTTGTTGTGGTCTTATAGGTAACATTTCAAGATCAGAAGGTGGTAACCGGCCACAACCGGAAATGATTGGATAGCTGAGAAGAACGAAGAAATGCAAAACTCCACTTCAAAAGAATACGGAGAATTTATTACACTTCAAGACGCGAGAAGAAGGATACTTGAGTTCCTTCGACAAAGTCTTGATGAACTCTTGAAGAAAGAATTAAATCGTGAAGAACCACCATGAAGAACTCCGGTGGCAAAAGATGATGAGATGGACATGAAGGATGAAAGAATAAGATGAGCCTTGAGATGATTTAGATGGAGGTTCCGACGAGATGGCCGAGGAAAATTGAACTCCCGAAAAGAAAAGATGAAAACACTTGGAACTAGAATTTATTCATCGAGAACAAACTCCGAAGAAAAAAGGATTACTCACTCAGAGGAAATAAGAATAAGATTTATTGTATGGTTATCCTTCATCAACTTAGATTGATGAAAAGCAATGGATTTAGCATACTACTTATTCTTCTTGAAAAGGGATTGAGAACTGACATATAGTAAACTTGAGAAGGTCTTCATGAACCACCGGTAGGATTGAAAAGAACGAATGGATTAATATGATAAACAAGGAAAAGAATCTTGAACGAACCACCGTAAGAACTTGGAAATGACTAATGAAAAAGAATGAATCACCGGGAAGAATAAGGAGAACCCATATGGCCGAGGGGATTTACGTGCAAAAGAAAAAAGAGATCATGAGCTGATTAAAGAACACTTGAACGAACCACCGGAAGAATATTGAGACGAACGAAAGGGCACAGATATAGAATAATTGGAGAACGAATCTGAAAACTTAGAATGAAGAAATCTTCCGAAAAGATGGCCTCCGGATGATCGAGAGAGAAAGCAACTCCTGAAATGCTCCAGATGGATGAAAACAATTTGCATGACTAGAAACAATTTGATAGCATAACACCGAGCTAGGACCGCGAATATCCGGTGGAACGGACAAGATTTAAGAGAAATCTTCTTCGATCTTCAAATGATGACGAGAAACACCACCAAAATTACTGAGATACTCCGGGAGAATGAAAAGCAAAGAGGTTGAGCCGACGATGAAATGATTTGAAATCAATCTTGGAAAGACCTCTGACTGATGAAATCCATTCTGACGTCACACTTTGAAAAGAATTGCGAATAACTCCGGGGGAATTTAGAAGAGTCAGGTAAGATCCTAGAAAAAGACCCGTGGGTTAGGGCCCACTAAAAGAAAAGCACCGTTGGAAAGGGATGTTGAAAATATAGATGATGCACCGGATCAATTGAAATATTTGAATGAGGTGACAACCTCGAATTAATTCGAACACAGACGAATCTCCTGAGATATCTTGAACACTCCGGAAGGATAAACTGGCGAGAGGCAAATGAGCAAGGGGAAACACTTGAGCTGAGGGAAAGAATATAATCACTACTGAAAAACTAGAATTGAATCCACCGGAAAAGAAAAAGAGATGAAGAATGACGAACTAGACAAGAAATCACCGATTGAAACAATTGACGAAAGACTGAAGGGGTTCCGCATGAATGAAATTGATGCTCGAAACAGACTCGCATCTCCGGGAAGAAAAGGGTGGGAGGGCGGGAAAAACAAAGGCAACTGGAAGGGGAAAACTGATGAATAACTTGAAGAGAAAAACACCGGTTGAAATCATTGAGGAAAGAAAGCAAAGACTTTGCACGAGTAGGATGGATACTCGATTACGGACTCCGGTTCCAAGGAGAAAAAGGGTGGGCGGGTGGGAAAAGAAAACAACTGAGGATTGAACTTGGCAAAGAAGAAGAGGCTCGAGTCAACTTGACGAGAGATGCACCGGACAAAAGAGGATGGACAACTCACGAAACTAACCATGTGATCCTAAAGAAAATTTTGAATGGGAATAGGAGTAATTCAAAACACCTACGTCAAGCTTCCTCACCAGAGCGACGAAGGGGCTGAGGAGTAAAAAGAATTCCTACTCTCCAATATAACTAGACTCCGAAAACAGTTTTCTTCTAGACTCGACAACGGCCAAACTACACGATCAATCAAGGGGGCTCCTAGGGTCGGTCGAGGCTCTGATACCAACTTGTCATGCCCAATATGCGATACTATCGTAAAGAGACTCGAAGGTCCCACCAAGGATAGAACCGCATATTGATACGCTTTTGCAAGGTGGATATCATTACATCAACATTACATAATAGATGGAGATACATACAAAAGGCATACAATGCCACACAAATACAACATCATCTTACATAAGATCAACATCTGACTACGGATGAAACACAAACAGAAACTCAAACGACATCCACCCTGCTAGCCCAGGCTGCCGACCTGGAACCTATCCCCTGATCAAAGAAGAAGCAGAAGAAGAACTCCAAGACAAGCAAACATCGCTCTCACGTCATGATCATCGCATAACCTGCACCTGCAACTGTTGTTGTAGTAATCTGTGAGCCACGAGGACTCAGCAATCCCATTATCATGTGTATCAAGACTAGCAAAGCTTAAATGGGAAAGGAAGGGGTAAAGTGGTGAGGTTGCAGCAGCGGCTAAGCAAGTATGGTGGCTAACCTACGAAAATATGAGCGAGAAGAGAAGCAAAGGAACGGTCGTGAAGCTAGCAATGACCAAGAAGTGATCCTGAACTCCTACTTACGTCAAACA
This sequence comes from Aegilops speltoides, assembly GCA_021437245.1. Taxonomy (NCBI): domain Eukaryota; kingdom Viridiplantae; phylum Streptophyta; class Magnoliopsida; order Poales; family Poaceae; genus Aegilops; species Aegilops speltoides. The sequence continues at coordinate 518,041,043 of CM038142.1, read as the reverse complement.
TAACCCAAAGACCGTGTTCACTTCCCGGACTCCGCCGAGAAGAGACCATCACGGCTACACATGCGATTGATGCATTTTAATTCGGATCTGGTGGCAAGTCATCTACAACCGGACATTAACAAATTCCCATCTTCCACATAACCACGGGCACGGCTTTCGAAAGATAATACCCTGCAGGGGTGTCCCAACTTAGCCCATGATAAGCTCTCGCGATCAACGAAGGATATACCTTCTCCCAGGATGATCCGATCAGTCTCGGAATCCCGGTTTACAAGACATTTCGACAATGGTAAAACAAGACCAGCAAGACCGCCCGTTGTGCCGACAAATCCCGATAGGATCTGCACATATCTCGTTCTCAGGGCACACCGGATGAGCAAGACGTCGGGTTGGCATAGACCCTGGTTGCCCAGGGGGCGCCGGACATCGCTCGGTTTGGACCAACACTTAGACAAGCATTGGCCCGGGGGGGCTAAAATAAAGATGACCCTCGGGTTGGCCGACCCAAGGGAAAGGTATAGTTGGTGGTGAGGCAAATGGTAAAACCAAGGTTGGGCCTTGCTGGAGGAGTTTGTTGGGGAACGTAGTAATTTCAAAAAATTTCCTACGCACACGCAAGATCATGGTGATGCATAGCAACGAGAGGGGAGAGTGTTGTCTACGTACCCTCGTAGACCGAAGCGGAAGCGATCACAACATAGAGGAAGTAGTCAGACGCTCTCCTCGCGATCCAACCGATCCCAATACAACATCGGCGCCTCGAAGTTCTTGACACACGTGCAGCTCGATGACGCCTCGTGCTCCAATCCAAGAGAGCTTGGGAGGGAGAGTTTCACAAGACGATGGTGTGGTGACGATCTTGATGTTCTACCGACGCAGGGCTTCACCTAAGCACCGCTACGATATGACCGAGGTGGATTATGGTGGAGGGGGGCACCGCACACGGCTAAGGAACGATCTCAAGGATCAACTTGTGTGTTCTAGGGTGCCCCCTGCCCCCGTATATAAAGGAGCAAGGGGGGGTGCGGCCGGCCATAGGAGGAGGCGCGCCGGAGGAGTCCTACTCCTACCGGGAGTAGGACTCCCCCCTTTTTTCTAGTTGGATTAGGACTTGGGGGAGGAGAGAGGAAGGGGGCCGCCTCTCCTTGTCCTATTCGGACTAGGTGGGGAGGGGCGCGCCCGCCGTGCCGTGGCCCCCTTCCTCTTCTCCCTCATGGCCCACTAAGGCCCATTAACCCCGGAGGGTTCCAGTAACCCGGTGTTCCAGAAAATCGATTTCACCCGAACCATTCAACTCCAAACATAGGCTTCCAATATATCAATCTTTATGTCTCGACCATTTCGAGACTCCTCGTCATGTCCGTGATCACATCCGGACTCAACTTCTTCGGTACATCAAAATACACAAACTCATAATATAACCGCCATCGAAACCTTAAGCGTGCGGACCCTACGGTTCGAGAACAATGTAGACATGACCGAGACACGCTCGGTCAATAACCAATAGCGGGACCTGGATGCCCATATTGGTTCCTACATATTCTACGAAGGTCTTTATCGGTCGATCCGCATAACAACATACGTTGTTCCTTTGTCATCGGTATGTTACTTGCCCGAGATTTGATCGTCGGTATCCAATACCTAGTTCAATCTCGCTACCGCAAGTCTCTTTACTCGTTCCGTAATACATCATCTCACAACTAACTCATTAGTTGTAATGCTTGCAAGGCTTAAGTGATGTGTATTACCGAGAGGGCCCAGAGATACCTCTCCGACAATCGGAGTGACAAAACCTAATCTCAAATATGCCAACCCAACATTTGCCTTTGGAGACACCTGTAGTACTCCTTTATAATCACCCGCTTACGCTGTGACGCTTGGTAGCACCAAAGTGTTCCTCCGTAAACGGAGTTGCATAATCTCATAGTTATAGGAACATGTATATGTCATGGATAAAAGCAAGAGCAACATACTAAACGATCGTGTGCTAAGCTAATGGAATGGGTCATGTCAATCAGATCATTCACCTAATGATGTGACCTTGTTAATCAAACAACAACCCTTTGTTCATGGTTAGGAAACATAACCATCTTTGATTAACAAGCTAGTCTAGTAGAGGCATACTAGTGACATACTGTTTGTCTATGCATTCACACATGTATCATGTTTCCGGTTAATACAATTCTAGCATGAATGATAAACATTTATCATGAAATAAGGAAATAAATAATAACTTTATTATTGCCTCTAGGGCATATTTCCTTCAGAGTTTTATTCAAAGCGAACTGTCAAGGGGGTCCCATAAATCACCTGACCACGTAAGGAACGCAAAATCCGGGGACATAACACCGGTATGACGGAAACTAGGGCGGCAAGAGTGGAACAAAACACCAGGCATAAGGCCGAGCCTTCGACCCTTTACCAAGTATATAGATGCATTAATAATATAAGAGATATTGTGATATCCCAACCAAAACCCTGTCCACCATGGAGCAATCTTCAACTTCACCTGCAACTAGCAACGCTATAAGAGGGGCTGAGCAAAGCGGTAACATAGCCAAGCAACAGTTTGCTAGGAAGGGTGTCAAAGGTTAGAGGTTCATGGCAATTTGGGGAGGCTTGAAGAGCAAATGATAGGTAACGCACCATAGCGATAGAACGAAGCAACTAGCATAGCAATGATAGTAGTGAGATCCAGGGTAGCGGTCATCTTGCCTGAAATCCCGCTAGGAAGAAGAACGAGTCCATGAAGAAGATGAAGCCACGAAGACGAACCAAGCATAGACGAACGAATCCTCACGATCGCAACGAAACGGGAACTATCGAGAAGAAGCACACAACATGGTAAACACACCACACATGGACAAAACATGATGCACAACCAAGCATGATGCATGAGAAAGCTAGATGAGGGTACTCATGGCAAGAGATGATGCAAACAAAAACAACACATCAAGGCAAGTTTAAATGAGGCCGGAGACAACATATAATAATTCCGGTAAGTCCTCATATGCAAATTTCGAAATGGGTCCAGATCTTAATAAAACTTATGTTCAAGTTGTTAAACAGCAAGTTAAGATGCACCAAGATGATCTACACGAGATTCTAGTCAAGTTACATATAAAGTTCATTAGATTTGGAGCTACGGCCTAGAAGATATGAGCAAAACAAGTTAAACATGGCATTGATGCAAAATGCATACAAACATCAAGCAAACACCCCAAAACAAGGATGCAACATGATAATATGAAACTATATGCAAAATCAAGCAAGTTTCATATAGAGCACACTCAAAACGGAGCAACGGTTCAACAAATACACTCTATACAAGTCATAACAACAATCTGTCCAAAAGAGCAACTAGGCATATTACAAGCATCAAAAGAACAAGCTACAGCATCCCAATATAAGAACAAAAGGCATGGGCATGAAGTACAGGTAAAGCATGACAAAACATGAACACTGTGCTATCTGAAGAAACAACTAGAACATGCTCAAAATGACATAGAAAGATTGCAAATAATAAGAGTTTCAGGCTTAGCAGAAATAACATCAGGCTGCAATGTTTAGAGCAAGCAAACAACATGTTACAGGAACATATCATGGCAAACAAAGGCATGGCATGATACTACTAAATGCATAGAACAAAAGTCCCTTACTGACCATGAGCCCAAAAGACACAGAAAATATGACGGCACCCATGTAAACATGGCAAGTTATATGACAGATTCATGCATGGTAGGAACAATAATAAGTAGGCATGTTGGTGAGCTTGAACCACTGACCACAGAGCAGTACATGGCATGGCAAGGAAACCAACAGTAATAAGAAATGTTTATGAAGCTAAACATGGCAAGAGCAAGTTAATAGGGTGCATGGATCACTAGCAACAATCATGGCAACATTGAACTTAATGATAACAGGCTGACAACAACATTATTTAGCAAGTTTGAGAGCAAGATTACAACATGTTATAGCAGGCTATAAATGCGACCAGGGGCATGAATGGATAGAGCAAGACATGTATAACAAAACATCCTTAGTGAACATCTCCAAATTATGCATAGAATGACATGTAGCAGCAGGTTAACATAGCAACAAAATATAACAGAATCAGTCAGGAAAACAGCAACAGCAAGTACCCCACTTAACAAGCTTGATGCACTCACTACACAAGTCACAAAAATACATGGATGGCACGACTGGAAAGATGGCATGGCATAGATCAAAACACATGTAGAGCTCATGTTCATAGGATGCACACATCAAACATGGCAAAAATGACAAGTGAGCATGTTATAACAGTTCCAGCAGATTAACATCAATATGCACTCTTCCAATAGCATTTCGGGCATCAAGATGAGCTCAAAAGAAAATGATGCAATGGAATGAAATGTAGGACTCGTCGAGGCGAACAATTCGGTATGCTATACGCCCAAAGCTGAGCCACGAGTACAAAGTTATGGTGCGATGAAAATGAAACAATTAATCTGCAGAATAAATAACTTAGAAGATTTCGGGGGTCAACCGGATAGATCTAGGGTTCATCGTGCGAACCGAGGTGGCGGCGCGGCTCGCCGGAGAGGCACCGGAGAGGAAGAAGGAGGGCCGGGGAGGGGAGTCCCGGCCGGATCCGGGCGCGCTGCCCGGATCCGACGCGGGCGGCGACGGGCGGCGGAGGAGGAGCGGGCGCGGGAGGCGACGGCTCGGGCCGGGGAAGGCCGGCTGCGGGCCTGCGGTGGAGGCGGTGATTGTTGGGGAACGTAGTAATTTCAAAAAAATTCCTACGCACACGCAAGATCATGGTGATGGCATAGCAACGAGAGGGGAGAGTGTTTGTCCACGTACCCTCATAGACCGTAAGCGGAAGCGTTAGCACAACATGGTTGATGTAGTCGTACGTCTTCACGATCCGACCGATCCAAGCACCGAACGTACGGCACCTCCGAGTTCAGCACACGTTCAGCTCGACGACGATCTCCGGGCTCCGATCCAGCAAAGCTCCGGAGATGAGTTCCACAAGACGACGGCGTGGTAGGACGGTGATGATGTTCTACCGGCGCGGGCTTCGCTTAAATTCATGACGATATGACCGAGGTGGAATATGGTGGAGGGGGCACCGCACACGGCTAAGGAACGATCCGTAGATCAACTTGTGTGTCTATGGGGTGCCCCCCGCCCCCGTATATAAAGGAGCAAGGGGGGAGGCCGGCCGGCCCCTTGGGGCGCGCCAAGGAGGAGGAATCCTCCTCCTAGTAGGAGTAGGACTCCTCCTTTCCTACTCCTACTAGGAGGGGGAAGGAAGGGGAGGGGGGAAGGAAAGGCGCCCCCCTCCTAGTCCAATTCGGACCAGAGGGGGGAGGGGGCACGCGGCCCATGCTGGCCGCCCCTCTCTCCTTTCCCCTAAGGCCCATAAGGCCCAATACTCTCCCGGGGGGTTCCGGTAACCCTCCCGGCACTTCGGTTTTCTCCGAAATCACCCGGAACAATTCCGGTGTCCGAATATAGTCGTCCAATATATCAATCTTTATGTCTCGACCATTTCGAGACTCCTCGTCATGTCCGTGATCACACCGGGACTCCGAACAAACTTCGGTACATCAAAACTTATAAACTCATAATAAAACTGTCATCGTAACGTTAAGCATGCGGACCCTACGGGTTTGAGAACTATGTAGACATGACCTAGAACTATTCTCTGTCAATAACCAATAGCGGGACCTAGATGCCCATATTGGTTCCTACATATTCTACGAAGATCTTTATCGGTCAAACCGCATAACAACATACGTTGTTCCCTTTATCATCGGTATGTTACTTGCCCGAGATTTGATCGTCGGTATCCAATACCTAGTTCAATCTCGTTACCGGCAAGTCTCTTTACTCGTTCTGTAATGCATCATCCCGTAACCAACTCATTGGTCACATTGCTTGCAAGGCTTATAATGATGTGCATTACCGAGAGGGCCCAGAGATACCTCTCCGACGATCGGAGTGACAAAACCTAATCTCGAAATACGCCAACTCAACATGTACCTTCGAAGACACCTGTAGTACTCCTTTATAATCACCCAGTTACGTTGTGACATTTGGTAGTACCCAAAGTGTTCCTCCGGTAAACGGGAGTTGCATAATTCTCATAGTTACAGGAACTTGTATAAGTCATGAAGAAAGCAATAGCAATATACTAAACGATCAAGTGCTAGGCTAACGGAATGGGTCATGTCAATCACATCATTCTCCTAATGATGGGATCCCATTAATCAAATGAAAACACATGTCTATGGTTAGGAAACATAACCATCTTTGATTAATGAGCTAGTCAAGTAGAGGCATACTAGTGACTATATGTTTGTCTATGTATTCACACATGTATCATGTTTCCGGTTAATACAATTCTAGCATGAATAATAAACATTTATCATGATATGAGGAAATAAATAATAACTTTATTATTGCCTCTAGGGCATAATTCCTTCATCTCCCACTTGCACTAGAGTCAATAATCTAGATTACATAGTAATGATTCTAACACCCATGGAGTCTTGGTGCTGATCATGTTTTGCTCGTGAGAGAGGCTTAGTCAACGGTCTCGCAACATTCAGATCTGTATGTATCTTGCAAATCTCTATGTCTCCCACTTGGACTTGGTCCCGAATGGAATTGAAGCATCTCTTGATGTGCTTGGTCCTCTTGTGAAATCTGGATTCCTTTGCCAAGGCAATTGCACCAAGATTGTCACGAAAGATCTTCATTGGTCCCGATGCACTAGGTATGACACCTAGATCGAAATGAACTCCTTCATCCGACTCCTTCATTTGCTGCTTGTAAGCAGCTATGTACTCGCTTCACATGTAGATCCCGCCACGACGCTTTGTTTATAATCGCACCAACTTACAGCTCCACCGCTTAAAAAACACGATCCGGTTTGCGATTTAGAATCGTCCGGATCGTGTCAAAGCTTGCATCGACGTAACCATTTACGACTAGCTCTTTGTCACCTCCATATACGAGAAACATATCCTTAGTCCTTTTCGTATTTCAGATGTTCTTGACCGCTATCCAATGATCCACTCTGGATTACTTTGGTACCTTCCTGCCAGCTTATTGCTAAGCATACGCCAGTCTGGTACACAACATTGCATACATGATAGAGCCTATGGCTGAAGCATAGGAACATCTTTCATTATCTCTCTATCTTCTGTTGTGGTCGGGCATTGAGTTTGACTCAACTTCACACCTTGTAGCACAGCAAGAATCCTTTCTTTGCTCGATCCATTTTGAACTTTTTCAAAATTTTGTCAAGGTATGTGCTTTGTGAAAGTCCTATTAAGCGCCTTGATCTATCTCTATAGATCTTGATGCCCAATATGTAAGCAGCTTCACCGAGGTCTTTCATTGAAAAACTTTTATTCAAGTATCCCTTTATGCTATCCAGAAATTCTATATCATTTCCAATTAATAATATGTCATCTACATATAATATCGAAAATGCTACTGAGCTCCCACTCACTTTCTTGTAAATACAGGCTTCTCCAAAAGTCTCAGATAAAACCATATGCTTTGATATACACTATCAAAGCGCTTATTCCAACTCCGAGATGCTTGCACCAGTCCATAAATGGAACATTGGAGCTTGCACACTTTGTTAGCACCTTTTGGATCAACAAAACCTTCTGGCTGCATCATATACAACTCTTCTTCTAGAAATCCATTCAAGAATGCAGTCTTGACATCCATTTGCCAAATTTCATAATCATGAAATGCAGCAATGGCCAACATGATTCGGACAGACTTAAGCATTGCTACGGGTGAGAAAGTCTCATCGTAGTCAACCCCTTGAACTTGTCGAAAACCTTTTGCAACAAGTCGAGCTTTATAGACAGTAATATTACCATCAGCGTCAGTCTTCTTCTTAAAGATCCATTTATTCTCAATGGCTTGCCGATCATCGGGCAAGTCAACCAAAGTCCACACTTTGTTTTCATACATGGATCCTATCTCGATTTCATGGCCTCTAGCCACTTAGCGGAATCTGGGCTCATCATCGCTTCCTCATAGTTCGTGAGGTTCGCCATGGTCAAGTAACATGACTTCCGAATGGATTACCGTACCACTCTGGTGCGGATCTTACTTTGGTAGACCTACGAGGTTCAGTAGAAACTTGATCTGAAGTTTCATGATCAATATCATTAGCTTCCTCACTAATTGGTGTAGTTGTCACAGGAACCAGTTCTTGTGATGAACTAATTTCCAATAAGGGAGTAGATACAGTTATCTCATCAAGTTCGACTTTCCTCCCACTCACTTCTTTCGAGAGAAACTCCTTCTCTAGAAAGGATCCGATCTTAGCAATGAAAATCTTGCCCTCAGATCTGTGATAGAAGGTGTACCCAATAGTCTCTTTTGGGTATCCTATGAAGACACATTTCTCCGATTTGGGTTCGAGCTTATCTGGTTGAAGTTTCTTCACATAAGCATCACAGCCCCAAACTTTAAGAAAAGACAACTTTGGTTTCTTCCCAAACCACAGTTCATAAGGCGTCGTCTCAACGGATTTTGATGGTGCCCTATTTAATGTGAATGCGACCGTCTCTAAAGCATAACCCCAAAACGATAGCGGTAAATTAGTAAGAGACATCATAGATCGCACCATGTCTAGTAAAGTACGATTACGACGTTCGGACACACCATTTTGTTGTGGTGTTCCGGGTGGCGTGAGTTGCGAAACTATTCCGCATTGTTTCAAGTGTAGACCAAACTCGTAACTCAAATATTCTCCTCCACGATCAGATCGTAGAAACTTTATTTTCTTGTTACGATGATTTTCCACTTCACTCTGAAATTCTTTGAACTTTTCAAATGTTTCAGACTTGTGTTTCATTAAGTAGATATACCCATATCTGCTCAAATCATCTGTGAAGGTAAGAAAATAACGATATTCGCCATGAGCCTCAACATTCATTGGACCACAAACATCAGTATGTATGATTTCCAACAAATCAGTTGCTCGCTCCATAGTTCCGGAGAACGGCGTTTTAGTCATCTTGCCCATAAGGCACGGTTTGCAAGTACCAAGTGATTCATAATCAAGTGATTCCAAAATCCCATCAGTATGGAGTTTCTTCATGCGCTTTACACCGATATGACCCAAACGGCAGTGCCACAAATAAGTTGCACTATCGTTATCAACTCTGCATCTTTTGGTTTCAACACTATGAATATGTGTATCATTACTATCGAGATTCAATAAAAATAGACCACTCTTCAAGGGTGCATGACCATAAAAGATATTACTCATATAAATAGAACAACCATTATTCTCTGATTTAAATGAATAATCGTCTCGCATCAAACAAGATCCAGATATAATGTTCATGCTCAACACTGGCCAAATAACAATTATTTAGGTCTAAAACTAATCCCGATGGAAGATGTAGAGGTAGCGTGCCGACTGCGATCACATCGACTTTGGATCCATTTCCCACGCGCGATCGTCACCTCGCCCTTAGCCAATCTTCGCTAATCCGTAGTCCCCTGCTTCGAGTTGCAAATATTAGCAATGTAACCAGATCAAATACCAGTGCTACTGCGAGCATTGGTAAGGTACACATCAATAACATGTATATCACATATACCTTTGTTCACTTTGCCATCCTTCTTATCCGCCAAATACTTGGGGCAGTTCTCGCTTCGAGTGTCCATCTGCTTGCGGTAGAAGCACTCGATTTCAGTGCTTAGGTCCGGACTTGGGTTTCTTCTCTTGAGCAGCAACTTGCTTGCCGCTCTTTTGAAGTTCCTTCTTCTTCCCTTTGCCCTTTTCTTGAAACTGGTGGTCTTGTTAACCATCAACACTTGGTGCTCCTTCTGATTTATACCTCCGCAGCTTTTAGCATTGCGAAGAGCTCGTGAATAGTCTTGTTCATCCCTTGCATAGTATAGTTCATCACGAAGCTCTTGTAGCTTGGTGGCGTGATTGAAGAATTTCATCAATGACACTATCATCGTGAAGATTAACTCCCGCTGAATCAAGTGATTATTATACCCGCACATTTTGAGTATGTGTTCACCGACGTAACTATTCTCCTCCATCTTGCAGCTATAGAACTTATTGGAGACTTCATATCTCTCAATGCGGCATTTGCTTGAAATATTAACTTCAACTCCTGGAACATCTCATATGCTCCATGACGCCCAAACATCGTTGAAGACCCGGTTCTAAGCCGTAAAGCATGGCACACTCGAACTATCGAGTAGTCATCGCTTTGCTCGCCAGACGTTCTTAACGTTGTCGGTTGCATCAAGAAGCAGGCACGGCACCCAGCGGTGCTTCCAGGGCGAACTTTTCTGCAGCAATGAGGATAATCCTCAAGTTACGGACCCAATCCGTGTAATTGCTACCATCATCTTTCAACTTTGCTTTCTCAAGGAACGCATTAAAATTCAATGGAACAACAAAGACGAGCCATCTATCTACAAACAAACATAGACAAGCAAAATACTATCAGTACTAAGTTCATGATAAATTTAAGTTCAATTAATCATATTACTTAAGAACTCCCACTTAGACAGACATCTCTCTAGTCATCTAAGTGATCACGTGATCCAAATCAACTAAACCATGTCCGATCATCACGTGAGATGGGGTAATTTCAATGGTAAACATCACTATGTTGATCATATCTACTATATGATTCACGCCGACCTTCGGTCTCCGTGTTCCAAGGCCATATCTGATATGCTAGGCTCGTCAAGTATGACCTGAGTATTCGCGTGTGCAACTGTTTTGCACCCGCTGTATTTGAACGTAGAGCCTATCACACCCGATCATCACGTGGTGTCTCAAAGACGAAGAACTTTCGCAATGGCATACTCGGGAGAACACTTCTTGATTATTTAGTGAGAGATCATCTTAAAATGCTACCGTCAATCAAAGCAAGATAAGATGCATAAAGGATAAACATCACATGCAATCAATATAAGTGATATGATATGGCCATCATCATCTTGTGCTTGTGATCTCCATCTTCGAAGCACCGTCGTGATCACCATCGTCACCGGCGCGACACCTTGATCTCCATCATAGCATCATTGTTGTTACGCCATCTATTGCTTCTACGACTATCGCTACCGCTTAGTGATAAAGTAAAGCAATTACAGGGCGTTTGCATTTCATACAATAAAGCGACAACCATATGGCTCCTCCCAGTTGCCGATAACTTCAGTTACAAAACATGATCATCACATACAATAAAATATAGCATCACGTCTTGACCATATAGTATCACAACATGCCCTGCAAAAACAAGTTAGACGTCCTCTACTTTGTTGTTGCATCTTTTACGTGGCTGCTACGGGCTTTAGCAAGAACCGTTCTAACCTACGCATCAAAACCACAACGATAGTTCGTCAAGTTGGTGCTGTTTTAACCTTCGCAAGGACCGGCGAGTACACTCGATTCAGCTAAAGTGAGAGAGACAGACACCCGCCAGCCACCTTTAAGCACGAGTGCTCGTAACGGTGAAACCAGTCTCGCGTAAGCGTCTGGCGTAATGTCGGTCCGGCCGCTTCATCTCACAATACCGCCAACCAAAGTATGACATGCTGGTAAGTAGTATGACTTGTATCGCCCACAACTCACTTGTGTTCTACTCGTGCATATAACATCAACGATAAAACCTAGGCTCGGATGCCATCATTGGGGAACGTAGTAATTTCAAAAAAATTCCTACGCACACGCAAGATCATGGTGATGGCATAGCAACGAGAGGGGAGAGTGTTCGTCCACGTACCCTCGTAGACCGTAAGCGGAAGCTTTAGCACAACGTGGTTGATGTAGTCGTACATCTTCACGATCCGACCGATCCAAGCACCGAACATACGACACCTCCGAGTTCAGCACACGTTCAGCTCGATGACGATCTCGGGGCTCCGATCCAGCAAAGCTCCGGAGATGAGTTCCATCAGCACGACGGCGTGGTGACGGTGATGATGTTCTACCGGCGTAGGACTTCGCCTAAATTCCGCGACGATATGACCGAGGTGGAATATGGTGGAGGGGGCACCGCACACGGCTAAGGAACGATCCGTAGATCAACTTGTGTGTCTATGGGGTGCCCCCCGCCTCGTATATAAAGGAGCAAGGGGAGGCCGGCCGCCCTTGGGCGCGCCAGGAGGAGGAATCCTCCTCCTAGTAGGAGTAGGACTCCTCCTTTCCTACTCCCACGAGGAGGGGGAAGGAAGGGGAGAGGGGAAGGAAGGGGCGCCGCCTCCTAGTCCACCCGACCAGGGGGGAGGGGGCACGCGGCCCATGCTAGCCGCCCCTCTCTCCTTTCCCCTAAGGCCCATAAGGCCCAATACTCTCCCGGGGGGTTCCGGTAACCCCCCCGGCACTCTGGTTTTCTCCAAAATCACCCGAAACAATTCCAGTGTCCGAATATAGTCGTCCAATATATCAATCTTTATGTCTCGACAATTTCGAGACTCCTCTCATGTCCGTGATCACATCCGGGACTCCGAACAAACTTCGGTACATCAAAACTTATAAACTCATAATAAAACTGTCATCGTAATGTTAAGCGTGCGGACCCTACGGGTTCGAGAACTATGTAGACATGACCTAGAACTATTCTTGATCAATAACCAATAGCGGGACCTGGATGCCCATATTGGTTCCTACATATTCTACGTAGATCTTTATCGGTCAAACCGCATAACAACATACGTTGTTCCCTTTGTCATCGGTATGTTACTTGCCTGAGATTTGATCGTAGGTATCCAATACCTAGTTCAATCTCGTTACCGTCAAGTCTCTTTACTCGTTCTGTAATGTATCATCCCGTAACCAACTCATTGGTCACATTGCTTGCAAGGCTTATAATGATGTGCATTACCGAGAGGGCCCAGAGATACCTCTCCGACGATCGGAGTGACAAAACCTAATCTCGAAATACGCCAACTCAACATGTACCTTTGGAGACACCTGTAGTACTCCTTTATAATCACCCAGTTACGTTGTGACGTTTGGTAGTACCCAAAGTGTTCCTCCGGTAAATGGGAGTTGCATAATTCTCATAGTTACAGGAACTTGTATAAGTCATGAAGAAAGCAATAGCAATATACTAAACGATCAAGTGCTAGGCTAACGGAATGAGTCATGTCAATCACATCATTCTCCTAATGATGTGATCCCATTAATAAAATGACGACACATGTCTATGGTTAGGAAACATAACCATCTGTGATTAATGAGCTAGTCAAGTAGAGGCATACTAGTGACTATATGTTTGTCTATGTATTCACACATGTATCATGTTTCCGGTTAATACAATTCTAGCATGAATAATAAACATTTATCATGATATGAGGAAATAAATAATAACTTTATTATTGCCTCTAGGGCATATTTCCTTCAGCGATGTGGGCGCGGCCCGCCACGTGGCGGCGCGCGATTGGTCCGGGGCGGCGGGCGGACGTTGTTCGGCCGGACCGGACGTGTCCGGCGGCGCGGAGAGGAGCGGGGGTAGGGTTAGGGGTGGATTTGATCCGGAATTTCGGGGAAGATGGCATATTTATAGGTAGAGTGAGCTAGGAGACTCCAAATGGAGTGCAGTTTTCGGCCACGCGATCGTGATCGAACGACCGAGAGCATGGAGGTGGTTAGGATGGGTTTTGGGCCACTTTGGAGGGGTGTTGGGCTCCAAGACAAAAGAGGCTTTTACGGTTACCCGGTTAACCGTTGGAGTATCAAACGACCTCCAAATGGCACGAAACTTGACAGGCGGTCTACCGGTGCTATACCAAGGCCGCTTGACAAACCTCGGTCCATTTCGAGACCGTTTAATACCCGCACATGAAAATAGGCAAAAGGGGGCACCGGGGACATAGGAGTGCCGGATTGCAAAACGTACAACGGGGAAAATGCTCGGATGCAAGAGACGAACATGTATGCAAAATGAGATGCACATGATGACATGATATGAAATGCAGATGATGACATGGCAAAATGCAACACGCAAGCAAATGACATGGCAACGACGGCGAATAACTGGCGGACACCTGGCGCAACGAATCTGGGGCGTTACAACACTCCTCCACTAACAAGAGATCTCGTCCCGAGATCTTAGGACGGAGACGAAAGGGAAAAGGGATGAGGTGAAACAAGAACTCAAGAGAAGAAGCAAAGAATCGAGAGCCCTCGAGAAGAAGAGAGGAACGACGAGAATGACGAGAATTGCAAACTCACGGAATCAGATAGACTATGAAATCACTCCGGTTAGAACGAGATAAGAAACGAATAAGACTGAAAGGATTTTGGCAGCACTCCGGCTGAAACATGGAGGAATAGAACACGATCTTGAGAGGATGGAATAATACTTGATGAAGACATGACACAAAAACCTCCGGAAAGAAATGAAAGAGTTGAATGAAAAGAACGGATAAGAAAACGACACATTTTACCACGAATGAAATAGAAAGCAACCTAAAAAGAAAAGATTGAACGGAGTTGTTGAGAAAATCAACAACGAAAGAATAAGCTTGTTGTGGTCTTATAGGTAACATTTCAAGATCATAAGGTGATAACCGGCCACAACCAGAAATGATTGGATAGCTGAGAAGAACGAAGAAATGCAAAACTCCACTTCAAAAGAATACGGAGAATTTATTACACTTCAAGACGCGAGAAGAAGGATACTTGAGTTCCTTCGACAAAGTCTTGATGAACTCTTGAAGAAAGAATTAAATCGTGAAGAACCACCATGAAGAACTCCGGTGGCAAAAGATGATGAGATAGACATGAAGGATGAAAGAATAAGATGAGCCTTGAGATGATTTAGATGGAGGTTCCGACGAGATGGCCGAGGAACATTGAACTCCGGAAAAGAAAAGATGAAAACACTTGGAACTAGAATTTATTCATCGAGAACAAACTCCGAAGAAAAAAGGATTACTCACTCAGAGGAAATAAGAATAAGATTTATTGTATGGTTATCCTTCATCAACTTAGATTGATGACAAGCAATGGATTTAGCATACTACTTATTCTTCTTGAAAAGGGATTGAGAACTGACATATAGTAAACTTGAGAAGGTCTTCATGAACCACCGGTAGGATTCAAAAGAACGAATGGATTAATATGATAAACAAGGAAAAGAATCTTGAACGAACCACCGTAAGAATTTGGAAATGACTGATGAAAGAGAATGAATCACCGGGAAGAATTAGAAGAACCCATATGGTCGAGGGGATTTACATGCAAAAGAACAAAGAGATCATGAGCTAATTAAAGAACACTTGAACGAAGCACCGAAAGAATATTGAGACGAATGAAAGGGCACGGATATAGAATAATTGGAGAACGAATCTGAAAACTTAGAATGAAGAAATCTTCCGAAAATATGGCCTCCGGATGATCGAGAGAGAAAGCAACTCCTGAAATGATCCGGATGGATGAAAATAATTTGCATGACTAGAAAGAATTTGATAGCATAACACCGAGCTAGGACCGCGAATCTCCGGTGGAACGGACAAGATTTAAGAGAAATCTTCTTCGATCTTCAAATGATGACGAGAAACACCACCAAAATTACTGAGATACTCCAGGAGAATGAAAAGCAAAGAGGTTGAGCCGACGATGAAATGATTTGAAATCGTTCTTGGAAAGACCTCAGACTGATGAAATCCATTCTTACATCACACTTTGAAAAGAATTGTGAATAACTCCGGGGGAATTTAGAAGAGTCAGGTAAGATCCTGGAAAAAGACCCGTGGGTTAGGGCCCACTAAAAGAAATGTACCGTTGGAAAGGGATGTTGAAAAGATAGATGATGCACCGGAACAATTGAAATATTTGAATGAGGTGACAACCTCGAATTAATTCGAACACAGACGAATCTCCTGAGATATCTTGAACACTCCGGAAGGATAAACTGGCGAGAGGCAAACGAGCAAGGGGAAACACTTGAGCTGAGGGAAAGAATATAATCACTACCGAAAAACTAGAACTGAATCCACCGAAAAAGAAAAAGAGATGAAGAATGACGAACTAGACAAGAAATCACCGGTTGAAACAATTGACGAAAGACTGAAGGGGTTCCTCATGAATGAAATTGATGCTCGAAATAGACTCAGACTCCGGGAAGAAAAGGGTGGGAGGGCGGGAAAAACAAAGGCAACTGGAAGGGGAAAACCTGATGAATAACTTGAAGAGAAAAACACCGGTTGAAATCATTGAGGAAAGAAAGCAAAGACTTCGCACCAGTAGAATGGATACTCGATTACGGACTCTGGTTCCAAGGAGAAAAAGGGTGGGCGGGTGGGAAAAGAAAACAACTGAGGATTGAACTTGGCAAAGAAGAAGAGGCTCGAGTCAACTTGACGAGAGATGCACCGGACAAAAGAGGATGGACAACTCACGAAACTAACCACATGATCCTAAAGAAAAATTTGAATGGGAAGAGGAGTAATTCAAAACACCTATGTCAAGCTTCCTCACCAGAGCGACGAAGGGGCTGAGGAGTAAAAAGAATTCCTACTCTCCGATATAACTAGACTCCAAAAATAGTTTTCTTCTAGACTCGACAACGGCCAAACTACACGATCAATCAAGGGGGCTCCTAGGGTCGGTCGAGGCTCTGATACCAACTTGTCACGCCCAATATGCGATACTATCCTAAAGAGACTCGAAGGTCCCACCAAGGATAGAACCACATATTGATACGCTTTTGCAAGGTGGATATCATTACATCAACATTACATAATAGATGGGGATACATACAAAAGGCATACAATGCCACACAAATACAACATCATCTTACATAAGATCAACATCCGACTACGGATGAAACACAAACAGAAACTCAAACGACATCCACCCTTCTAGCCCAGGCTGCCGACCTGGAACCTATCCTCTGATCGAAGAAGAAGCAGAATAAGAACTCCAAGACAAGCAAACATCATTCTCACGTCATGATCATCGCATAACCTGTACCTGCAACTGTTGTTGTAGCAATCTGTGAGCCATGAGGACTCAGCAATCCCATTATCATGGGTATCAAGACTAGCAAAGCTTCAATGGGAAAGGAAGGGGTAAAGTGGTGAGGTTGCAGCAGCGGCTAAGCAAGTATGGTGGCTAACATACGCAAATAAGAGCGAGAAGAGAAGCAAAGGAACGGTCGTGAAGCTAGCAATGATCAAGAAGTGATCCTGAACTCCTACTTACGTCAAACATAACCCAAAGACCGTGTTCACTTCCCGGACTCCGCCGAGAAGATACCATCACAGCTACACACGCGGTTGATGCATTTTAATTCGGATCTGGTGTCAAGTTATCTACAACCGGACATTAACAAATTCCCATATGCCACATAACCGCGGGCACGGCTTTCGAAAGATAATACCATGCAGGGGTGTCCCAACTTAGCCCATGATAAGCTCTGGCGATCAACGAAGGATATACCTTCTCCCAGGAAGACCCGATCAGTCTTGGAATCCCGGTTTACAAGACATTTCGACAATGGTAAAACAAGACCAGCAAGACCGCCCGCTGTGCCAACAAATCCCGATAGGAGCTGCACATATCTCGTTCTCAGGGCACACCGGATGAGCAAGACGTCGAGTTGGCATAGACCCTGGTTTCCCAGGGGGCGCCAGACATCGCTCAGTTTGGACCAACACTTAGACAAGCATTGGCCCGGGGGGCTAAAATAAAGATGACCCTCGGGTTGGCCGACCCAAGGGAAAGGTATAGGTGGTGGTGAGGCAAATGGTAAAACCAAGGTTGGGCCTTGCTGGAGGAGTTTTATTCAAAGCGAACTGTCAAGGGGCTCCCATGCATAAATCACCCGACCGCGTAAGGAACGCAAAATCCGGGAACATAACACCGGTATGACGAAAACTAGGGCGGCAAGAGTGGAACAAAACACCAGGCATAAGGCCGAGCCTTCCACCCTTTACCAAGTATATAGATGCATTAATAATATAAGAGATATTGTGATATCCCAACCAAAATCCTGTCCACCATGGAGCAATCTTCAACTTCACCTGCAACTAGCAACGCTATAAGAGGGGCTGAGCAAAGCGGTAACATAGCCAAGCAACGGTTTGCTAGGAAGGGTGTCAAGGGTTAGAGGTTCATGGCAATTTGGGGAGGCTTGAAGAGCAAATGATAGGTAATGCAGCATAGCGATAGAACGAAGCAACTAGCATAGCAATGATAGTAGTGAGATCCAGGGTAGCGGTCATCTTGCCTGAAATCCCGCTAGGAAGAAGAACGAGTCCATGAAGAAGATGAAGTCACGAAGACGAACCAAGCGTAGACGAATGAATCCTCACGATCGCAACGAAATGGGAACTATCAAGAAGAAGCACACAACATGGTAAACACACCACACATGGACAAAACATGATGCACAACCAAGCATGATGCATGAGAAAGCTAGATGAGGCTACTCATGGCAAGAGATGATGCAAACAAGAATAACACATCAAGACAAGTTTAAATGAGGCCGGAAACACCATATAACAATTCCGGTAAGTCCTCATATGCAAATTTCGAAATGGGTCCAGATCTTAATATATCTTATGTTCAAGTTGTTAAACAGCAAGTTAAGATGCAGCAAGATGATCTACACAAGATTCTAGTCAAGTTACATATAAAGTTCATTAGATTTGGAGCTACGGCCTAGAAGATATGAGCAAAACAAGTTAAACATGGAATTGATGCAAAACGCATACAAACATCAAGCAAACACCCCAAAACAAGGATGCAACATGATAATATGAAACTATATGCAAAATCAAGCAAGTTTCATATAGAGCACACTCAAAACGGAGCAACGGTTCAACAAATACACTCTATACAAGTCATAACAACAATCTGTCCAAAACAGCAACTAGGCATATTACAAGCATCAAAACAACAAGCTACAGCATCCCAACATAAGAACAAAAGGCATGAGCATGAAGTACAGGGAAGGCATGACAAAACATGAACAATGAGCTATCTCCAGAAACAACTAGAACATGCTCAAAATGACATAGAAAGATTGCAAATAATAACAGTTTCAGGCTTAGCAGAAATAACATCAGGTTGCAATGTCTAGAGCAAGAAAACAACATGTTACAGGAACATATCATGGCAAACAAAGGCATGGCATGATACTACTGAATGCATAGAACAAAAGTCCCTTACTGACCATGAGCCCAAAAGACACAGAAAATATGATGGCACCCATGTAAACATGGCAAGTTATATGACAGATTCATGCATGGCAGGAACAATAATAAGTAGGCATGTTGGTGAGCTTGAACCACTCACCACAGAGCAATACATGGCATGGCAAGGCAACCAACAGTAAGAAGACATGTTTATGAAGCTAAACATGGCAAGAGCAAGTTAATAGGGTGCATGGATCACTAGCAACAATCATGGCAACATTGAACTTAATGATAACAGGCTGACAGCAACACTATTTAGCAAGTTTGAGAGCAAGATGACAACATGTTATAGCAGGCTATAAATGCGACCAGGGGCATGAATGGATAAAGCAAGACATGTATAACAAAATATCCTTAGTGAACATCTCCAGATTATGCATAGAATGACTTGTAGCAGCAGGTTAACATAGCAACAAAATATAATGAATCGGTCGGAAAAACAAACAATGACAAGTACCCCACTTAACAAGCTTGATGCACTCACTACACAAGTCACAAAAATACATGATGGCACCACTGGAAAGATGGCATGTCATAGATCAAAACACATGTAGAGCTCATCTTCATAGGATGCACACATCAAACATGGCAAAAATGACAAATGAGCATGTTATAACAGTTCCAGCATATTAACATCAACATGCACTCTTCCAACAGCATTTCAGGCATCAAGATGAGCTCAAAAGAAAATGATGCAATGGAATGAAATGAAGTACTCGTCGAGACGAACAATTCGGTATGCTATACGCCCAAAACTGGTCCACGAGTACAGAGTTATGGTGTGATAAAAATGCAACAATTAATCTGCAGAATAAATAACTTGGAGGATTTCGGGGGTCAACCGGATAGATCTAGGGTTCATCGCGCGAACCGAGGCGGCGGTGCGGCTCGCCGGAGAGGCGCCGGAGAGGAGGAAGGAGGGCCGGGGAGGGGTGTCCTGACCGGATCCAGGTGGCGCCGGCCCGGATCCGACGCGGGCGGCGACGGCGGCGGGAGAAGGAGCGGCGCGGCGGCGGCGGCTCGGGCCGGGAGGGCGGCTGCGGGCTCTGGCGGAGGCGGCGATGGGCGCACCCGCCACTTGGCGGCGCGCGATTGGTCCGGGGCGGCGGGCGGACGTTGTCCGGCCGGACCGGACGTGTCCGGCGGCGCGGAGAGGAGCTGGGCTAGGGTTAGGGGTGGATTTGATCCGGAATTTCAGGGAAGATGGCATATTTATAGGTAGAGGGAGCTAGTAGACTCCAAATGGAGTGCGATTTTCGGCCACGCGATCGTGATCGAACGAGCGAGAGCATGGAGGGGGTTAGGATGGGCTTTGGGCCACTTTGGAGGGGTGTTGGGCTGCAAGACAAAAGAGGCTTTTACGGTTACCCGGTTAACCGTTGGAGTATCAAACGACCTCCAAATGGCACGAAACTTGACAGGCGGTCTACCGCTGCTATACCAAGGCCGCTTGACAAACCTCGGTCTATTCCGAGACCGTTTAATACCCGCACATGAAAAGAGGCAAAAGGGGGCGCCGGGGGACAAAGGAGTGCCGGATTGCAAAACGGACAACGGGGAAAACGCTCGGATGCAAGAGACGAACATGTATGCAAAATGAGATGCACATGATGACATGATATGAAATGCAGATGATGACATGGCAAAATGCAACACGCAAGCAAATGACATGGCAACGACGGCGAATAACTGGCGGACACCTGGCGCAACAAATCCGGGGCGTTACAACAATCCTCCACTAACAAGAGATCTCGTCCCGAGATATTAGGACCGAGACAGAAGGGAAAAGGGATGAGGTGAAACAAGAACTCAAGAGAAGAAGCAAAGAATCGAGAGCCCTCGAGAAGAAGAGAGGAACGACGAGAATGACAAGAATTGCAAACTCACGGAATCAGATATACTATGAAATCACTCGGGTTAGAATGAGATAAGAAACGAATAAGACTGAAAGGATTTTGGCAGCACTCCGGCTGAAACATGGAGGAATAGAACACGAGCTTGAGAGGATGGAATAATACTTGATGAAGACATGACACAAAAACCTCCAGAAAGAATTGAAAGAGTTGAATGAAAAGAACGGATAAGAAAACGACACCTTTTACCACGAATGAAATAGAAAGCAACCTTAGAAGAAAAGATTGAACGGAGTTGTTGAGAAAATCAACGACGAAAGAATAAGCTTGTTGTGGTCTTATAGGTAACATTTCAAGATCATAAGGTGATAACCGGCCACAACCGGAAATGATTGGATAGCTGAGAAGAACGAAGAAATGCAAAACTCCACTTCAAAAGAATACGGAGAATCTATTACATTTCAAGACGCGAGAAGAAGGATACTTGAGTTCCTTCGACAAAGTCTTGATGAACTCTTGAAGAAAGAATTAAATCGTGAAGAACCACCATGAAGAACTCCGGTGGCAAAAAATGATGAGATAGACATGAAGGATGAAAGAATAAGATGAGCCTTGAGATGATTTAGATGGAGGTTCCGACGAGATGGCCGAGGAAAATTGAACTTCGGAAAAGAAAAGATGAAAACACTTGGAACTAGAATTTATTCATCGAGAACAAACTCCAAAGAAAAAAGGATTACTCACTCAGAAGAAATAAGAATAAGATTTATTGTATGGTTATCCTTCATCAACTTAGATTGATGACAAGCAATGGATTTAGCATACTACTTATTCTTCTTGAAAAGGGATTGAGAACTGACATATAGTAAACTTGAGAAGGTCTTCATGAACCACCAATAGGATTCAAAAGAACGAATGGATTAATATGATAAACAAGGAAAAGAATCTTGAACGAACCACCGTAAGAATTTGGAAATGACTGATGAAAGAGAATGAATCATCGGGAAGAATTAGAAGAACCCATATGGTCGAGGGGATTTACATGCAAAAGAACAAAGAGATCATGAGCTGATTAAAGAACACTTGAACGAAGCACCGAAAGAATATTGAGACGAACGAAAGGGCACAGATATAGAATAATTGGAGAACGAATCTGAAAACTTAGAATGAAGAAATCTTCCGAAAAGATGGCCTCCGGATGATCGAGAGAGAAAGCAACTCCTGAAATGCTCCGGATGGATGAAAAGAATTTGCATGACTAGAAAGAATTTGATAGCATAACACCGAGCTAGGACCGCAAATCTCCGGTGGAATGGACAAGATTTAAGAGAAATCTTCTTTGATCTTCAAATGATGACGAGAAACACCACCAAAATTACTGAGATACTCCAGGAGAATTAAAAGCAAAGAGGTTGAGCCGATGATGAAAGGAAAGACCTCTGACTGATGAAATCCATTCTTACGTCACACTTTGAAAAGAATTGCGAATAACTCCGGGGGAATTTAGAAGAGTCAGGTAAGATCCTGGAAAAAGACCCGTGGGTTAGGGCCCACTAAAAGAAAAGCACCGTTGGAAAGGGATGTTGAAAAGATAGATGATGCACCGGAACAATTGAAATATTTGAATGAGGTGACAACCTCGAATTAATTCGAACACAGATGAATCTCCTGAGATATCTTGAACACTCCGGAAGGATAAACTGGCGAGAGGCAAACGAGCAAGGGGAAACACTTGAGCTGAGGGAAAGAATATAATCACTACCGAAAACTAGAATTGATCCACCGGAAAAGAAAAAGAGATGAAGAATGACGAACTAGACAAGAAATCACCGGTTGAAACAATTGACGAAAGACTGAAGGGGTTCCGCATGAATGAAATTGATGCTCGAAACAGACTCAGACTCCGGGAAGAAAAGGGTGGGAGGGCGGGAAAAACAAAGGCAACTGGAAGGGGAAAAACTGATGAATAACTTGAAGAGAAAAACACCGGTTGAAATCATTGAGGAAAGAAAGCAAAGACTTCGCACGAGTAGGATGGATACTTGATTACGGACTCCGGTTCCAAGGAGAAAAAGGGTGGGCGGGTGGGAAAAGAAAACAACTGAGGATTGAACTTGGCAAAGAAGAAGAGGCTCGAGTCAACTTGACGAGAGATGCACCTGACAAAAGAGGATGGACAACTCAAGAAACTAACCACGTGATCCTAAAGAAAAATTTGAATGGGAAGAGGAGTAATTCAAAACACCTACATCAAGCTTCCTCACTAGAGCGACGAAGGGGCTGAGGAGTAAAAAGAATACCTACTCTCCGATATAACTAGACTCCGAAAACAGTTTTCTTCTAGACTCGACAACGGCCAAACTACACGATCAATCAAGGGGGATCCTAGGGTTGGTCGAGGCTCTGATACCAACTTGTCACGCCCAATATGCGATACTATCCTAAAGAGACTCGAAGGTCCCACCAAGGATAGAACCGCATATTGATACGCTTTTGCAAGGTGGATATCATTACATCAACATTACATAATAGATGGGGATACATACAAAAGGCCTACAATGCCACACAAATACAACATCATCTTACATAAGATCAACATCCGACTACGGATGAAACACAAACAGAAACTCAAACGACATCCACCCTGCTAGCCCAGGCTGCCGACCTGGAACCTATCCCCTGATCGAATAAGAAGCAGAAGAAGAACTCCAAGACAAGCAAACATCGCTCTCACGTCATGATCATCGCATAACATGTACCTGCAACTGTTGTTGTAGTAATCTGTGAGCCACGAGGACTCAGCAATCCCATTATCATGGGTATCAAGACTAGCAAAGCTTAAATGGGAAAGGAAGGGGTAAAGTGGTGAGGTTGCAGCAGCGGCTAAGCAAGTATGGTGGCTAACATACGCAAATAAGAGCGAGAAGAGAAGCAAAGGAACGGTCGTGAAGCTAGCAATGATCAAGAAGTGATCCTGAACTCCTACTTACGTCAAACATAACCCAAAACCGTGTTCACTTCCCGGACTCCGCCGAGAAGAGACCATCACGGCTATACACGCGGTTGATGCATTTTAATTCGGATCTGGTGTCAAGTCATCTACAACCGGACATTAACAAATTCCCATCTGCCACATAACCGCAGAGCACGGCTTTGAAAGATAATACCTGCAGGGTGTCCCAACAAGCCCATGATAAGCTCTCGCGATCAACGAAGGATATACCTTCTCCCAGGAAGACCCGATCAGTCTCGGAATCCCAGTTTACAAGACATTTCGACAATGGTAAAACAAGACCAGAAAGACCGCCCGCTGTGCCGACAAATCCCGATAGGAGCTGCACATATCTTGTTCTCAAGGCACACTGGATGAGCAAGACGTCGGGTTGGCATAGACCCTGGTTGCCCAGGTGGCGCCGGACATCGCTCGGTTTGGACCAACACTTAGACAAGCATTGGCCCGGGGGGGCTAAAATAAAGATGACCCTCGGGTTGGCCGACCCAAGGGAAAGGTATAGGTGGTGGTGAGGCAAATGGTAAAACCAAGGTTGGGCCTTGCTGGAGGAGTTTTATTCAAAGCGAACTGTCAAGGGTTCCCATAAATCACCCGACCGCGTAAGGTACGCAAAATCCGGGAACATAACACCGGTATGACGGAAACTAGGGCGGCAAAAGTGGAACAAAACACCAGGCATATGGCCGAGCCTTCCACCCTTTACCAAGTATATAGATGCATTAATAATATAAGAGATATTGTGATATCCCAACCAAAATCCTGTCCACCATGGAGCAATCTTCAACTTCACCTGCAACTAGCAACGCTATAAGAGGGGTTGAGCAAAGCGGTAACATAGCTAAGCAACGGTTTGCTAGGAAGGGTGTCAAAGGTTAGAGGTTCATGGAAATTTGGGGAGGCTTGAAGAGCAAATGATAGGTAATGCAGCATAGCGATAGAACGAAGCAACTAGCATAGCAATGATAGTAGTGAGATCCAGGGTAGCGGTCATCTTGCCTGAAATCCCGCTAGGAAGAAGAACGAGTCCATGAAGAAGATGAAGCCACGAAGACGAACCAAGCGTAGACGAATGAATCCTCGCGATCGCAACGAAACGGGAACTATCGAGAAGAAGCACACAACATGGTAAACACACCACACATGGACAAAACATGATACACAACCAAGCATGATGCATGGGAAAGCTAGATGAGGCTACTCATGGCAAGAGATGATGCAAACAAGAACAACACATCAAGGCAAGTTTAAATGAGGCCGGAAACAACATATAACAATTCCGGTAAGTCCTCATATGCAAATTTCGAAATGGGTCCAGATCTGAATAAACCTTATGTTCAAGTTGTTAAACAGCAAGTTAAGATGCACCAAGATGATCTACACGAGATTCTAGTCAAGTTACATATAAAGTTCATTAGATTTGGAGCTACGGCCTAGAAGATATGAGCAAAACAAGTTAATCATGGCATTGATGCAAAATGCATACAAACATCAAGCAAACACCCCAAAACAAGGATGCAATATGATAATATGAAACTATATGCAAAATCAAGCAAGTTTCATATAGAGCACACTCAAAACGGAGCAACGGTTCAACAAATACACTCTATACAAGTCATAACAACAATCTGTCCAAAACAGCAACTAGGCATATTACAAGCATCAAAACAACAAGCTACAGTATCCCAACATAAGAACAAAAGGCATGGTCATGAAGTACAGGTAAATCATGACAAAACATGAACACTGAGCTATCTCCAAAAACGACTAGAACATGCTCAAAATGACATAGAAAGATTGCAAATAATAACAGTTTCAGGCTTAGCAGAAATAACATCAGGTTGCAATGTTTAGAGCAAGCAAACAACATGTTACAGGAACATATCATGGCAAACAAAGGCATGGCATGATACTACTGAATTCATAGAACAAAAGTCCCTTACTGACCATGAGCCCAAAAGACAGAAAATATGATGGCACCCATGTAAACATGGCAAGTTATATGACAGATTCATGCATGGCAGGAACAATAATAAGTAGGCATGTTGGTGAGCTTGAACCACTCACCACAGAGCAATACATGGCATGGCAAGGCAACCAACAGTAAGAAGACATGTTTATGAAGCTAAACATGGCAAGAGAAAGTTAATAGGGTGCATGGATCACTAGCAACAATCATGGCAACATTGAACTTAATGATAACAGGCTGACAGCAACATTATTTAGCAAGTTTGAGAGCAAGATTACAACATGTTATAGCAGGCTATAAATGCGACCAGGGGCATGAATGGATAGAGCAAGACATGTATAACAAAACATCCTTAGTGAACATCTCCAGATTATGCATAGAATGACTTGTAGCGGCAGGTTAACATAGCAACAAAATATAACAGAACCAGTCAGGAAAACAGCAACAGCAAGTACCCCACTTAACAAGCTTGATGCACTCACTACACAAGTCACAAAAATACATGGATGGCACCACTAGAAATATGGCATGGCATAGATCAAAACACATGTAGAGCTCATGTTCATAGGATGCACACGTCAAACATGGCAAAAATGACAAATGAGCATGTTATAACAGTTCCAGCAGATTAACATCAACATGCACTCTTCCAACAGCATTACGGGCATCAGGATGAGCTCAAAAGAAAATGATGCAATGGAATGAAATTAAGTACTCGTCGAGGCGAACAATTCGGTATGCTATACGCCCAAAACTGATCCACGAGTACAGAGTTATGGTGCGATGAAAATGCAACAATTAATCTACAGAATAAATAACTTAGAGGATTTCGGGGGTCAACCGGATAGATCTAGGGTTCGTCGCACGAACCGAGGCGGCGGCGCGGCTCGCCGAATAGGCGCCGGAGAGGAGGAAGGAGGGCCGGGGAGGGGAGTCCCAACCGGATCCGGGCGGCGCCGGCCCGGATCCGACGCGGGCGGCGACAGCGGCGAGAGGAGGAGCGGCGCGGGCGGCGACAGCTCGGGCCGGGAGGCCGGCTGCGGGCTTCTTGGCAGAGGCGGCGACGTGTCCGGCGGCGCGAGAGGAGCGTGAAAGTGCAACTAATCCCGGGTGGTTTTGGTAATTAATAACAACATATATATCATTGAACTAATAGTTACTTGAGAATCATTTCGAGAGTTCATTGATATGGGTATGGCAAGGATCAAGAATTGGACCCCCAAAATGCTAAGGCAAGCATTGGCAAAAGCTCAAGACTCCATTTTTGGTTTAGTGATCCAAGATCACATTGAGTCCATAGGAAAAGCCAATACTATTAAAGGGATGAGGTTATGATGATGATCTGGTTGCTCAAGTGCTTAGTGATACATCACCTAAACTATCGGCAACTTTCACTGCCATAGACACTCATAAGTAGTCTCGGTCCCACCGATATTCCAAACTCAGTCACACCGAGATGAACCACCTCAGCCATAAGCCAAACCCTAGTAAACTCGGATTTTCCGATTCGAACTCGGTCTCACCGAAACATGAGTTGCCAAGGTTACAGAACCTTCATCATCAAATCGGTGTCACCGAGATGATGAAGTCGGTCCCACCGAACTGGCATGCTCGTGTCATTGCACTAATCGGACTAACCGAGATTGTATATTCGGTCCCACGAAAATCCCAACGCTCACATTATTTGAACTATCGGTCTCACCGAGTTGTCCACTTCGGTCCCACCGAGATTGCTCAAATGTGTGTAACGGTTGGATTTTGTGTGGAGGCTATTTATACCCTCCACCCCTCTTCATTCGTGGAGAGAGCCATCGAAAGGACTACCACTCCTACCTTACATTTCGAGAAGAGAACTACCTACCCTTGTGTTGAGATCAAGTTGCTCCACTCCCACCATATGAAGCTTGATCTCTAGCCTTCCCAAGTTGCTTTCCACTCAATCCTTTCTTCCACCATAGCCAAATCAGTGAGGAGAGTTGAGTGTTGGGGAGATTATCATTTGAAGCACAAGAGCAAGGAGTTCATCATCATCTACAACATCTATTACCTTTTGGAGGGTGGTGCCTCCTAGATTGGTTAGGTGTCGCTTGGGAGCCTCCGTCATCGAGATGTGGAGTTGAACCAAGAAGTTTGTAAGGGCAAGGAGATCGCCTACTTCGTGAAGATCTACCCCGAGTAAGGCTAGCCCTCCGTGGGCGTAGGCCATGATGGAATAGACAAGGTTGCTTCTTCGTGGACCCTTCGTGGGTGGAGCCCTCCGTGGACTCTCGCAGCCGTTACCCTCCGTGGGTTGAAGTCTCCATCAACGTGGAGGTACGATAGCGCCACCTATCGGAACCACGGGAAAAATCACCGCGTATCCAAAATTGCGTTTACTCTTCTCCACCTCTCTTTACTACATGTGCAATTTACTTTCCGCTGCCTATACTCTAGAATTGCATGTGTAGGGTGATGCTTGACTTGATCATAATTGTGAATCTGCCAAAAACTGTTCTTTGTCAAAAGGCAGAATTTTTATATTGACAAGTAGTCTAATCACCCTCCCTCTAGACATACTTTCGATCCTACAAGTGGTATCAGAGCTTTGGTCTCCATTGTATTGGTTTCCATTGCATTGGACTCCATAAGCTTGGTTTCACAACCTAGGAGAGTATGGCGTCTAGTGAGGGTAATTTTCGTAGAGGTCCTTACTTTGATGGTACAAATTTTGCTAGTTGGAAGCATAAAATGAAAATGCATATTCTTGGTCATAACACAGCCGCATGGGGCATTATTTGTGTTGGTATGCAAGGTGAATTCTTGAGGAAGGAAAAGTTCGGATCGCGGCTTACACCGGAAGAATTGCGGATGTTGCAAAACAATGCTCAAGCTTGTGACATTCTCTTCAATGCCTTGTGTCCCGAGGAGTTCAACAAAATCAGCCGTCTTGAGAATGCAAAACAGATTTGGGATACTTTGGTTGAAATGCACGAAGGTAACGAGTCCGTGAAGGAATCAAAGCTAGATATTCTTCAAGGTCAACTTGACAAGTTCAAGATGAAGGATGGTGAAGGAGTCGCTGAAATGTACTCTAGGCTTGCTCTCATCACAAATGAGATTGCCGGCTTAGGAAGCGAGGAAATGACCGACCGATTCATCATCAAGAAGATTCTCAGAGCTTTGGATGGAAAGTATGACACCGTGTGCACTTTGATCCAAATGATGCCAAACTACAAGACTCTCAAGCCAACCGAAGTCATTGGAAGAATTGTTGCTCATGAGATGACACTTAAGGATAAGGAAGAGCTTCACAACAAGTCAAGTGGTGCTTACAAAGCTACAAGTGATGCTCCCACAACCTCAAGTGACAAGTTAGTTTCCAATGAAGAGATAAGCCTAATGGTCAAGAACTTCAACAAATTCTACAAGAATAGAGGCAAAGAGAGAAGCTCAAAGTCTAGATCATATGATGAAAAGAGATCTTCTAGTCGTGATCGAAACTACTACAATTGTGGAAGACCCGGACACTACTCAAATGAGTGTACGGCTCCCCACAAGAGAAGAGAAGAATCTCCAAGAAGAAGAAGCTCAAGAGATGGGTCACCTCGAAAAGAGAGAAGGAGTAGAGATGATCGTTATGAACGAAGACCCTCTCCGAGAAGCAAGGATTCGGAGAGGAAAGACAAGTCATCAAGGAGCTACACAAGAAGAAAACATCAAGCTCATGTAGGTGAATGGGTCTCCGGCTCCGACTCCGACAATCAATCCGAAGGAAGCTATCACTCCGACTCCGACTACAGTCAAGATGAAGGTGTTGCCGGTCTTGCTCTCGTATCCTCCAACTCCAACTCCTACGACTTATTTGATTCACCAAATGAGGGAATTGGAAGATGCTTCATGGCTAAAGGCCCCAAGGTATCACACCCTGAATTCATTGACTTCAATAGTGATGAGGATGACTTGCTTGGTGAAGATGAGCTCTTGCATGATAAATCCAAAGAGCCTAGTAACGATGAACATGCTAGTAGTCTTTATAGTCGAGAAGAGTCGAATGACAATGCTATGAAGGAGATTGAGCGTCTAACTAAAGAACTAAACACTCTTAAGTTAGCTCATGAAACAACTCAAGAAGATCATAGAGAGCTCCTAAGATCTCATGAGAAGCTACGCTTGAGAAGCTCACTCTAGAGCAAGAACATGAGTTTCTAAAAGCAATCAATGACGATCTTGAAAGAAGAGTTCTTCATATCTTGCCAAACGACTTCTCTTGTCTAATTTCTTGCCACCCATTAAGACTAAGCATGACAAGCATAAGAAAAATTCTTCCTCTAGCAGTAACAATAACCATGCTAAATCCAATGTTGTTGCTTCTAGTAGTTCTCTTGATTCCACTAACAATGTTTCAAGCCAAGTTACACTTGAGCAAGAGAATAGTTTATTGAAAGGGATCATAGAAAGGTGTCTACAAGAGCCTTGCGGAAGCAAGAACTTTGAGAAATTGTTCTTAAGCAAGGAAGGCACTGAAGAATCAAGGAATTGGTTTTGAGCGAAAGTTCAACGCCGAAGGTGTTGAGTGGGAAGAAGGTCAATATCCTACTCCACAGTTTGTTCCTCAAAAGGAGAAGTATGATCCTACTTCTTCCAATGTGGAACAAGCTCAAGATGACCTTCCACCACAAGACCACAAGCTAAAAGGCAAGGACAAGCTTCAAGAGGAGATTGATGCATTTGTTGAAGCACCTCAAGCCATGGTCAAGTGGGTTCCCAAGGAAACATCAAGTTCTACTTCGTCAAGCTCAACTACAACCCCAAGGATTCCCATCAAGATGATGTGGATCCCGAAGAAGAAGAACTAGAAAGTTCTTGAGGGTGACTCCGCCAACATACTTCACTCACATTCATTTTGGCAAAAACTTGTGCAATCAACTTCCACATCGTGCACTAGTTCATGGAGTCACAAACCCTCTTGTTGGTAAGTCAAGGGACGAGGTAATCATTGCTTTCATGGACATCATCTATTGTGAACTTCAATCGATGTCCATGGATATTCTTGTTTGTTCCTTGTGGGACTAACCCATGTAGGTATTGAAAGTGCCCGAATCCAAAGGATAGCTCCCAACTCTTGATGATCTCCATCAACATTGAGCATCCACATCTTCAACATCTACATGAAGTCTTCTACGACAACCCAAGGTTAGTTTGACCCTTTAAAAGGGGTTCTCACATCTAGGGGGAGCTTTGCTCTAAAAATTGAGCTAAAGCATCTTCAAATGATGTGAACACATCAATGCTTTATGTAAAAGTGGTAACCCCACTCGTGCTTAAACAATAAGTATGACCTATGATCAAATGTTCTCATTTGGCTCCTAAGTCAATATACTCATATAAAGATGACCTAGTCATGTACAAATTGTGTGTTAGTTGCTAGAGTTTTGGTTGTGCATGTTTGACACATATTTCATTTGCTATCTTATTGTGTGAGCATGTTGGATGCATGATTTTATCCATTCGAGGACATCCATTTGTTGTTTTGGTCGTTTTGATTTTTCTCGACCAAATGGATGGACAAGAATGCCTAAAATACCTCCCTAGCTATCTATGCTTTCTTGTCTCAAATTCTATTCATGCTTACATCACAAATTTTGAACAAGTCATTTTGGACCCTCGGGTGAGGAGCACTTGAGCCACCGATCCGTCAAGGGCTAATTTCCAAAACCTTCTAATTGATTTCGGTCGGACCAACTCACTCAAACTCGGTCGAACCGAAAGCATTTAGACTGATCTAGGTTTTCATCTCGGTGAAACCGAGTTGTGATTTTCGTCGTAACGAAGTGCATAACGCCTAGCAGTTATCCATCTCGGTGCCACCGAAGTTTTACAACTCGGTCCCACCAACAAAGGGGTATATATTCCGAGGGCAGCGCGTTGATTCCTCCTTCAAACGTTTAGCCCCACCCCTTTTGCCGCCGTCGCCTTGGTCTCCGGATCGTCGATGTAAATGCGCCAGGCGCCCTCGCCGCAGGTCTCCGTCGCTGTCAACGGCCATCTCCTCCGAGCCGTTGCCGCCGTAGAAAAACTCCACCAAGTTAGGGTGAGTTTTGATCCCACTCGTTCTCCCATCTCCGATTCAATGCACGTTTGGATTGCCTAGTATCTTGCCACGATTGAAATCCTCCTGTACACCAGATTGGTTCGTTTGAACTAGATTCGAGTAAAAGTTTTAGGGTTAGGTTTCCGCGGAACACATCTCGGTGAGACCGATTTTATATTTTCGGTATGACCGATTTGGCCTATGGCCATTGCACTGCACCCTTCGGTCCAACCGAGTTGTGCAAAATCGGTGTGACCGAAATGAAGATTCTGTGAAACCCTAGTGTTTTCGGCAGGACCGAAACCCACTTCGGTCAAACCGAAAGTGGTGTGCCAAGCTCCTGTTTAACACCTCGGATTCACCGTACCTTAAACTCGGTCTGACTGAAATGTCTTCTGTGAAAACTTAATACTAGAATTTGAACTCATTTTTTTTGCAAAAACTTCTGCAGTTTGTGATGACTCTTCTTCTCTGCCTACACCTTATCTATTCACAGGTTGTCAACCATGTCAGATGCCAGTGACAGTGAGAACAGGTCAGAGACACCCATTGCGACATTCGAGGCGGGCACTAGTCCTGATCCTAGTAGCTCATCTGATGATGGTGAGAGGAGTACACCTAGTGGCATGCCTCCTGCAGCCACCAGAGCTAGAAAGAAGAGGAATTTAGATGATGAGGATTCAGATTTTGTTGTTGAGGAAGAGGTGACATCAAAGAACAAGGATGATGTGCCACCAGCTGAGTCTGATGATGAAGGACCAGTTTTGCTGAAACTTCGTCCAAAACTGCCACTCCATAATGATGCTCATCCTCAAGCTGAGGATATGAAGGCAAGGAAAGATAAAGGTCTCAGGCTATGGAGACAAACTGACCCATATGCCGTGAGGAGAAGAACTGTTGAGATCCCAGATTTCACACCGAGAGCGGCAGGGACTTCTATGAGACCGTCTTGATGGACAAGAAGCCCATAGTCGCAGATACACGGATATGTTATTTGGAAGTACATTGACATGAAGAGCACAGAGATTTCTTTCCACATGTGCATGAAAGTTTCACCGCATGTGGAGTTGCAGATTTTGTAGGTCGAAATTGACCAGTTGGAGCGATGAGATGATAATGCAATTTTATGCCACACTCACTTCTACCCCGATGGAAAGATTATGTGGATGACCAAGGTCAAAGGTTTTCTTCTTCGTTGAAGAATGGGCAGAAATTCTGAATGCTCCGGCAACGAGAAGATGATATTGATGTATATGGGATTCCAAAGAAGAATCATGAATCCATGAAAACATGTACAAAGAGATTCCAGCAGAGGATTTGCAAATCTGGAGCTCGGCTCGATCTACCACCTCGAGCAGGCTTACCTACCACTAATACCATTTTGAGGCATACCTTGATGCCCAAATCTGGAGATGATCGCATGATCGAGGATACTCTATCAACATGCTGCACATACTTGATGAGAGAGCACCTTTCAAGGTGATGGACTTGATGGTACAGAGACCATTAAGAGGACTGCGGTGACCACAAAAGGTCATGTGGATTTGCCCAGATTCGGATGCTTATCAATGCCAAGTTTGGCACGGGCACATTCTTGTTGGATGGAGAACATTTACCGTTGCAGCCAGAGCATGAAGACAATGTTGTTGTGATGGATGAGGAGGATCCGACATCTGTTGAAGGTCAAGCCAAGATCGCAGCTGCTAAGAAAGCCAAAGTCGACAAGGAAG